>OX155903.1:39055785-39803915 GCA_944588485.1 Phosphuga atrata
AGACTAGACAGACAAGACTAGACAGACAAGACTAGACAGACAAGACTAGACAGACAAGACTAGACAGACAAGACTAGACAGACAAGACTAGACAGACAAGACTAGACAGACAAGACTAGACAGACAAGACTAGACAGACAAGACTAGACAGACAAGACTAGACAGACAAGACTAGACAGACAAGACTAGACAGACAAGACTAGACAGACAAGACTAGACAGACAAGACTAGACAGACAAGACTAGACAGACAAGACTAGACAGACAAGACTAGACAGACAAGACTAGACAGACAAGACTAGACAGACAAGACTAGACAGACAAGACTAGACAGACAAGACTAGACAGACAAGACTAGACAGACAAGACTAGACAGACAAGACTAGACAGACAAGACTAGACAGACAAGACTAGACAGACAAGACTAGACAGACAAGACTAGACAGACAAGACTAGACAGACAAGACTAGACAGACAAGACTAGACAGACAAGACTAGACAGACAAGACTAGACAGACAAGACTAGACAGACAAGACTAGACAGACAAGACTAGACAGACAAGACTAGACAGACAAGACTAGACAGACAAGACTAGACAGACAAGACTAGACAGACAAGACTAGACAGACAAGACTAGACAGACAAGACTAGACAGACAAGACTAGACAGACAAGACTAGACAGACAAGACTAGACAGACAAGACTAGACAGACAAGACTAGACAGACAAGACTAGACAGACAAGACTAGACAGACAAGACTAGACAGACAAGACTAGACAGACAAGACTAGACAGACAAGACTAGACAGACAAGACTAGACAGACAAGACTAGACAGACAAGACTAGACAGACAAGACTAGACAGACAAGACTAGACAGACAAGACTAGACAGACAAGACTAGACAGACAAGACTAGACAGACAAGACTAGACAGACAAGACTAGACAGACAAGACTAGACAGACAAGACTAGACAGACAAGACTAGACAGACAAGACTAGACAGACAAGACTAGACAGACAAGACTAGACAGACAAGACTAGACAGACAAGACTAGACAGACAAGACTAGACAGACAAGACTAGACAGACAAGACTAGACAGACAAGACTAGACAGACAAGACTAGACAGACAAGACTAGACAGACAAGACTAGACAGACAAGACTAGACAGACAAGACTAGACAGACAAGACTAGACAGACAAGACTAGACAGACAAGACTAGACAGACAAGACTAGACAGACAAGAAAATGTTTTACAGTACCATCGCCATGTCGCGGCGGCTTTGACGCTGCGTTAAGGTGGTACGTTAGTAGTCACATTTGTTTTTTTGAAGAAATGTGGTAAGACATCGCTCCGGATTGAACCCGATATCCATAAGCTAACATTTTTTACTTTAGACACATCTGCCATACTCTCCAGACCTTGAGCCAAAGGATTATTACCTTTTCACCTCATAGTCCAATCAAATGAGGGACTTCTTCACCAACAATGAAGACCTCAAAAACTGACTCACTCGCACTTCGCGCTCAAAGAAACTTTATTTTATTAATTTTTAAGATCAAGATCTATTGAAGAAAACAACACACCAATCAGCAATATATTCTCCAGCGTTATCCGCGACCTGCTCTCACCCACCGACCAATCCCGTGACACCACCCAGCCAGAAATCCACAATTTGTATGTTAGAAAAGTGGGTGTCATGGTGGTCACAAGCAGTGACCCACTTCTCCAACATACAAATTGAAGACTTCCGGCCAGGTGTCATCACAAAGTTGGTCGGTAGGTGGGAACAGGTCGCAAATAACGCTGGAGAACACATCACTGATCAATGTGTTGCCCTCCTCAACAAATCTTTAGGCGCGACGTGAGAGCAACGCAGATCAGGAAATGATGTTGACTGAAGGAAATAGGGATAGGTCAAGTGATAACTACATAGATTCTTTAACAGTTTTGATATTTCTTAATGTGTGTTTATATAAACGTAATCTAATATAAACGACACAATGTCAACAACAACAAAATTGAGATAAAACTTCTTAGGCGCGACTTGAACTTACAGTCTGATTACAAAGTGTATGTTTCTGACAATTTTGAATATAACGTATATAGTCTGCTTACAATTTCCCTTATTTATAAACGTGGATTGACTATAGAGTTTAGGGAGTGTATGTGTTATATACACAAATATGCATGAATTTGTTTCTATAAAGTCTAAAAACTAAAAATGCGTGTGTGTAACCTTTACCACTTAATTAATAATACCAGACAATTCTAGAAAAGTTAAATTATAAAACATTGAAAGAAAACTTGGTAGTTTTGGTAGACCACGACGATCACATGATGACCAGCAGTTTCTCGAAAAAGAAGAAAAACTTCTTGGAAGGTTATGGCAGGTATCACTAAAAAGATTGAATTTTAGTTGAATTTAGAGATTTCTATGCTAATTTTCGATCAGAAGAATCTAAACCATTAATTGATTTTTTTAAAGGAAAAATTCAACTTGACAATGAATACTCGATGCGGGATTTTTCAAGAAATCTAACAAATTTTCTCATTTTGACTATTGGGGTGACACCATACTAATTTTATATACAATAGTAAGACATTGGGTTAGATGGTAATCAATTCTTCCGTGTTTCTTGCTTATCCAAGGTACTATTTTAGGTATTAGCAGCCTCGCCCATTGCCCTTTGTCTGACACCCACCAGTTTCACTTCGCTGGCGCCTGCTGGATATAGTTCCTTCCTTGGCCAGTAACTCAGGTGGTAGAATACCAGCAATTACTAGGGTAGCGTTGCCAGACATTACCCTGAGCGGAAAATTCTCTGTGCTACTTTTCTCTGGACTACCGAGACTTTATCGATGGCTGACTTTGATGTAAGATGTTGTGCCCACAAAGAGGCCGCATATAGCATCACTGATTGGACCCAGCAACTGAGTGCTCGCTTACAGTTTACAGTTCTTCGCCCAACACCTCCCCCCCCCCCCCCCCCTTACGATCATCAAAAGTTTTTACAACGCTACCATAGCTGTGGCTCCGTTAAGATGGGGATGAAGAAGAGCCTATAATCTATGATGACACCTAGGTATTTAATTTTTTTTTTGTTGGTGATGTTAACGTTCTAATGCCCGCCATACACGCTATGGTTTATCGGAGAGGTTACATGTGCAGGTTTGCCTGCGCAGGTCAACCGTACGCAAGAAACTGACAAAGGTCTATTCCCACACACGCTCCGGTCTACCTGCGCAGGAAAACCTGCACAGGTACACCTCTCCGGTGGACCGTTGTGTGTATGGCGGGCATCAGACTAGACAGACAAGACTAGACAAATTATGCACCCGTATTATGCAACCTTCAATAGTTCAGATGTTTGGAAAAAATACATGTTGGGTAAAAATGGCCAAATGAAGTTCTTCAACATCAAACGAAAAAAAAAAAAACAATAAAATAGTATATTTTGTAACTAGGGCGGTAGGTTGTCAATTGGACATGAGAGCGAAATTGGGCACATTCGCTCGAGAGGGCAATTGACAATACCGCCCCTGTTGCAAACAATATTTTGTATTACTCATGGGGATGCATCTTACAAGTTTGGGAACCAGGTACCATAAAAGAAATAGAATCAAAAATGAAGAACTTGCTTTTTCAATTGTCTCCGGTGGTGTGAATTCGTCATAAGAACTATCCTCAGTCTCCGGTATCACCATAGAATTTACATTCATTTTAAAACGTTTTCTTTAATTTTAATTTTGAAATGAAAAAAAAATTCTGTCGGTTTCACGTCACTTTTTTAATATTGAGGTCTTGATTGTGTTTATTTTATTTATTTAATTGTTTTTTTTAATGTAACCTAGCGATATTGAATATCTGTGTGCGTTATCCATGTTATGTGGTAATACAACTAAAAAGGCATTTATCGTACTAAAAAACGTGCGCCAAGATAGTACTTGTAATGCATGAGTAATAAAAATAAAATAATCAAACTATAAACAATTGATTTTGGAGCTGCTAAAAAAAATTTTAATGAAAAAATAAATGGTGGGCAAACGGGGTCAAACGAAGTTTTTTAAGATGCCATTATCAAATATAGAAAAAACGCATTTTGCGGACTAGGTCCCCAATCATTTTCTTATAATATCTTTTGAACAGAATGTGGGCAAACAAAATAAATTGGTGGTCAATCATGATCAAATGTTGGTCAAACGTATCCCATTTATAAACGTAGAGCTCCGGAATGGCTGAATATATTTATATATTCAGGCTGTGTTTCGTTTGTTTCAAGTTTGTATCCCATTTATTTTCTTTCAATTTTTGGGGGGCACGCAGCTCTCCAACACGCAGCTAAAGAAGTAATGGGCAATTGTTTTCTTCACGCAGCTAAAGAAGTAATGGGCAATTGTGTGCGCGGATTCTAAAAAAAGGAGAATATCCTGAATTGAGGAAGTTAATGGAATTCATATTTCAGTATTCCTGATAGCAATTCCTTCGCGAGAAAGATTTTCCGCGTTGTGGGACAAAAGGAATCGTTTGGTGCCAGCCATGTCAAAGTTATTAATTTTCAATAACTTAAGAATAAAATGTGAGAAATTTGAGAGCTATAGCAGTAGGTAACAAAAAGCGCCTAGAAGCGGCACGGGGTAACATAAAGTGTAACTTTTAAAATAACAAATAAAATGTATTCTAAAAAAGAAACAAGTTTTTTCTACTCGCACACCAAAATGAACTCATTAATAAGTAAATTATTGTATGTGAAGAATGCCATTATTATAGTCGTTTGTAAAAGTATCAAAATTGTGCGTAAAAGTTCAATGTAAATCAAACGGGGTTTCATTATCAAACCATTTATGATATTTGTTACTACTACTCTCAAACGGGGTTTCATTATCAAACCATTTATGATTTTTGTTACTACTACTCTCGCGTCAAACAACTGCGTCACTAAACAAAATGTACGACGTAGTGAAAATAAATTTTGTGACGTATATTAAAATTGAATTCACTTAATTCATTATTGACGTATATTCAAGAAGTCTCGGCCTCTCAGTCTTTATTTATATGGTTCAAATCTAACGATGTAATCTAGTTAACCTAGATGTAATCTAGGTTAATCTAGATTACATCGACAACGACCTAATAGTGTTCTCACTGTGCGTTTTTACTAGTTAATAATTTTTGCCACGGAGACGCTGAACGTTCAAATAACCTAACCTAGCCTAGTGTCAGTAATTTGAAGTATTTTGTCGGTCAAAATTACAATTTCTCGATATTATCGGTAAGAAACAATTATATTTTCCTAGATTCAACAGTATTTTAACATTCTCGTAGATAAAATAATTTATGATACACGTGTGTGAAACGCTTTTGTGCACGAGTGAGAAGTTTTAATCCTCTTTCACACACTTCTATCATAATATTAGTTTATGATATAAGTGTATGAAGAAGGGCTTTTGTGCATGAGTTGCGAAGTTTAAAGGACCAGCCGAATGCGAGTGGTTTAATCGCAATGAGTGCACAAAAGCCTTTCACACACGTGTGTAATACATTATCTTATCTACGAAGCATGTTATTGTTAAATACTATTGAATCTACAATTAAAAAAATGTTTCTTACCGATGATATTGTAAAATTTGTAATTTTGACAGATAACATACTATTTATACAAGAAGTTGAATCACTGACAAAATAAGGTTAGATCTACTCAAAAATCAAAAATAATAATCCAAACATCTACCTTGGGACAGCTTAACCTCTTAAGGCCTAGGCCGCACTACGGCTAAACCGCCGCGGTTTTTGATCGCGTGATTTTATGACTCTAGTAAATTAATACAAGCGGCCGCACTTGCGGTTTTTTCCTGCGACTGATTTTAAAACCGCGTATTGTTACAAAATGACTCCCGGGTAAAAACCGCGCTAAATAGTTGGCGCGCACGCACTTCTGTTTAACCGCGAGCGGTTTTTTGACAGACAGCCGTGAAGAGCTGGTGAAGAGTGGCAATTCTTACGTTTCTTTAGGTTCAGATACTTGTCTCTGATTGAAAACATGTCGTCGACCGAGTCAGACTGTGTATCAAACGAGCGATATGAAAGTTTATCGGAAAAAATCATAATGGAAGTACAAAAAGACCAGCTTTATACGACACCATTTTACGTCAGTATAGTGATCGAAACGAGAAAAATAAACAGACAGGCGTTCCTCTGGTGAAATACATTTGCGAAAGGTTGTATTCATGAAAGTAATGTGAGGACGCACAATTTGCAAAATTTTATCGAAGCTGTCAGCTGACATGCGATAATAATTTAAAAAATACTCAGGATGTTTTCTTAAATCTTTATATTATTTATTATTTCTAGATATTTATTATTAAAGAAACCTTTCTTAAATCTACTACTAGTGAGTGGATGGATCCAATATTTGCGAAATTTGCGTTGACGTCTTCTTTTTCTATTTCTTAGTATTAGAGCAACAATACATACTGCTCGTTTGAAATCCATTTTCAACTTTGCAAATTGCGGGCGGTGTCGCGATTTTTAATCGTAGTGTGTGTTCCTCGAGCGGTGTCGCGGTTATAGTGGTTACCGCTCGCGGGGAAAAAACCCTAGTGCGACCTCGGCCTAACTGATTTGAACGTACGCGATACGTTCGTGTTATAGTGGTCCTACAGTGATTTGACCGTATCGCGTACGTTCGATCCAAAATTTTATGCGGATTTAGCGCGCGGTATATTTTATTCATTCTATATCTTCTTCGGTTGATAGCAAACTAATACCTTGTTTATTTTTATTATTATTGAAGGTATTCTAGCAATCACGGGTCGCTAACAATAATTTATTCCAGGTATGGATTACAAAGGAATAAAATCCCACTAACAATTAGTAAATTCCGTAATGGTTATTTTACGTTATGAAACATTTCTTTGGAAATTTGTATTTTTATTTCGAAATTTGGCTATTTTACGATCGGATTATAGAAACAATACCCCTCGAACGAGCAAACGAACGAGCAAACTAGTCAAGCGACGAGAGTCATGCTAAAACAGTCAAGTTATACCATTCAAGTTACACCAATAAAGTTACAATTAAGTTTGTTTCTATCTGAATATTAGAAAAATTTGAAACGTAAATCAATATTTTTCATATATTTTTTGCTATAAGTTCGTACAAAGCATCCAAAAGTTGTAGATGTAGATTGTAGATATGGTGGTGACGACATGTACTGCGACCTTTATAGATCTATTGTACCCCACCCTCCTCCTCCAAGTGTTGGTGTACTTACCCATTTAGAGCGCCTCCTCTAATCCTGATTCCTTTAGGAATCTCAGGATCTGGGTGGGATTCAAGGCCTGCAGCTCCTCTGTGTTCAAGCAGTGAGCCCCAAGGTACATCTGTCTCTTGCGGAGTAATGCTCCGCAGTCTTTGAACAGATTTATGGGGGTTTCCTCTGCTGAGCCACAGAATCTGCATCCATCATCCTCCTCTAGGCCTAAGGCCTTGAGATGTTTCCTAAGTCTGCAGTGTCCCGTCAGGGCTCCTGTCAGAATTCTGAGCTTGTTCCTGCTTAGTTTCAGGCAAGCTCCCGTTCTCTTCTGGTTAAAAGATCCCAGCATCACTTTGGATTGCCTTAGCCCTGGAAGTTCTTTCCAGGTTTTCATCCATTTTCCTCTTATTTCTTCATCTAAACTCTTGCGGATGGTGTTCACGCTCATACCGCAAAAGGGTTCCGGACCTATAAGGGGGCTACTGGATCCCTTGTTTGCTAGGTGATCGGCTTCTTCGTTTCCGTCTATACCAGTGTGTCCTGGTACCCAGTATAGCGTCACTTTATTATCCCTGCCAAGCTTGTTCAGCTTCCCCACACAGTCCCATACCAGTTTGGATCTGATGGTGTATGAGCTAATGGCCTTAATGGCTGCTTGGCTATCTGACAGGATAGCAATTCGTTTTTTGCGGTAATTCCTGTCGAGGTTAAACTGTGCACATCTTTCGATTGCGTGTACCTCTGCTTGGAAGATACTTGGGGATGTTCCCATGGATTCGAAGTATCTGGTACGAGGTCCAAACACTCCTGCACCAGTGCCTTCCTTTGTCTTCGAACCATCTGTATACCACTTGATAGCATTTTGCTCTATGTGGTATGCTGAGGATTCGTCGCTCCAATCAGCTTTACTACTACACATTGCTGTGTAGTTTTTCTCGAAGTGGTATTTGCATACCATTTCGTCTTTTGGTACTTCCAGCCAGGGGATCTTGGCAGCGAGGCTGTTTCGGTCTCTGCTCCCGATTATTTTACCTCTGCCCATTCCTTCCTTGCTGAATCTTACGATCGCCGATCTGGCGGCGCTCTCCACCAAAAGGTACAGCGGAGTCAGATCCAGCAGCAGCTCCAATGCTGCTGTCGGACACGACCCCATCGCCCCCGTGATGCAGACACACGCCAGTCTTTGAATCTTCTCAAGCTGTTTCCTCATAGAGGCCAGCTTGATTCTACTTCCCCACGCAACTGCCCCATAAGTGATTGCAGGTCTCACTATCATGGTGTACATCCATCGCAGGATAGTGGGGTTACAACCCCACGTTTTTCCTGCCAAATTTCTGCACACCATTAGGGCGCGTTTGGCTTTTCCTACCACTGCCTCAGCGTGTCTATTCCATAGGAGTTTGCTATCTAGTGTGATACCCAGATACCTTATCTCCTGTTGGTATTCTACTGCCTTCCCATCTATGAGTATGGGATGTAGGCAGTTTAGTTTACTCTTTCTAGTAAATGGTATCACCGTGGTTTTGCTCGGGTTGAGTTTCAGTCCCACTGTTTGACACCATCTACTAGTTACATTGAGGCCTCTCTGAACAATTTCACAGAGCGTTCCCTCAAATTTCCCTCTAGCCATTATGACTATGTCATCGGCGTAACCTTGACATTTGATGTCTAGGTCGTTTAGCCTAACCAGTAGTTCATCAACTACCAGGCTCCACATTAGCGGTGATAGTACACCTCCCTGTGGACACCCTCGAGTTGTGGAGATCTTAATGGTGTCTTTTCCCACTTGTGTCTCCGCCGTTCTAGTTCTCAGCATTTCTCCCATCCACTTTGAGATAGTGCTGTCGATATTCCTTCTTTCGAGGGCCGCCCTGACAGCCTCGTGTGAGGTGTTGTCAAAAGCTCCCTTTATATCCAAGAAGGCACATATCGCTACTTCCTTTGTCTCCAGTGCTGCTTCTATTTCGTTTGTCAGCTGATACAGGGCGGTTTCTGTGGATTTCCCTGCTCAGTAAGCATGCTGACTCCTGTGTAGTGGTGTACCTACCAGCACTATAGTCCTAAGGTAATTATCAATCACCTTCTCCATTGTCTTTAACATAAAAGATGTTAGACTAATGGGTCTAAATGACTTCGGTTGAGTGGTGTCTTTCTTCCCCACCTTCGGTATGAATACCACCTTGGCCCTTCTCCATAGCTCCGGTATATATCCGAGCGCTAAGCTACTTCTAAAGATATTTAGAAGATACGGCATTAGTTCTCTCTCTCCCTTTTGTAGGAAGGCAGGAACTAGTCCGTCCACACCTGGGGCCTTAAAAGGCTGGAAAGTGCCGATAGCCCATCTGATTCGGTTTTCCGTACAGATGGACGCCAAAAGTTAATCCATTCGTCTTAAATAAAATATTTGATAAAATTAAATAAACACTATATTCACTCACACACTATTTTAAAAATATTAAAAGCTACATACTACACAATTATATAAATAAATTTCACAAAAATACATTTTTTTTATCAAAACCCTGCCTTCACCTTTACTAAAAGCACAAATTTATTAATTTTAAATATAAAAATAATCAAAATAAATAATTTAAAAAATCGAAAATTTTATGACCGTTTTCAGGAAAAAAAAATTCGACTGTTAAGTGGTTAACTAATTAAATCAAGGGAGGAACACGGAAATCTTCTGTTACTCTTTAGCACACGGCGCTCGAGATGCATTGTGTGAGCCTTTCGCTACGTCAAAGCAAGTAACGAGAAAGTTATGACTGTACAAGTCGTTTGTCTATTTGAACATTAAGGTTAGGTCGTTCAGCGGCTCACTTGTGTTAACTAGTAAAAACGCACAGTGACGGGAACACTATTTGGTCGTTGTCGATGTAATCTGGGTTAAAGTAGATTTAATCTAGATTAAGTTATGGTTAGGTTAACTTATATTAGAGCCAGAAAAATCCAGACTGAGAGGCTGAGACTTCTTTATTCAAAATAAGAAAAATTTATTCAATTTTAATATACGTCAGAAAATGTATTTTCACCATGTCTATGTTTTTTTGGCGCAAGTTGTTGCCGTAGTAACAACAAACAGAAATCGTTTAATAATGAAACTCCATTTGATTTACGTTGGACTTTTACGTACGATTTGGATGCTTTTACACACGATTATAATAATGGCATCCTTAACATACAAACATGTATTTATTAATGTGTTCATTTTCGTATATGAGTTGATAAACTACTATTAGAACCGCTGTGTCCAGATCAACTGTTTCATAAAAGTTGTTTTTTATCCAGGTTTTGCATATTTGCAAGGGCTGAATTAACATCTTCATTCAGTTGGGAAGAAACATTGGAGCTTCGAATTTTTATCTTTGTTAAAAGATCCCAAAAGATCCCTAAGAAATTGGACAATGATTGTAGCCCTGAGCATTTATAATACCAATTATATAGATCTAAATATGTACAAACAAGTATATAGTTGTTTTAATTGGATATGTGTTTAATCTTGTTTATCTAATCGTATCTCTATAAAGCTCAGATTTGAGTGTCTACTTTTGTTGGTGTAGTCTATCTACGCTATTCAGACGTGCTCGTCAAGCGTTGGGTTATTGTAAAAGGTCATAGGTATTGAGTGACGTAAGAGAGTGTGGAAGCGCGTCGTGGCGGCGCAAGCCCAGTCATGGGCCCCCACTTGGTCGTGGCCGTCGTCTCCGTCTCCTGTCGCGTAAACGCGATGCGCGATCTCTCGGCGGTCGTGCGCACCAGTTCCAGTGGCAACGACAGCGATGTGTTTGTATCGTCCCTCACGCCCATTATGTTAGCGCCACGGTATTAATATCAAGCGAAATATACAGAGAAAAAAAAAGTATGGCGACGTTGACAGCTGCTCTGTTACACGGGATCGAGAAAAACACGCCGCGATCGAAAAGAAAACTGCAGAAACACCTCAGGAGCTCCGGCCTGGCTTACATCTCACGCACCGGAAAACTCATACCGGCCAAGAAAGTCGCAGGTAAATAAATACATACAATAAATATAAAATACAGTAAACGGATGACATGAAAAACGGATACTTCGATCCATGTTTACAACTGTCACACTGACAGCTACTACGCTAAAAGAAAAATCCAACGAAAACTAAGTTTCCCGAAAATTATTTATTACAAACATATTTATTAGTTCTTTTTCTGTGTGTGATTTAAAGGTCCGCTACGTTGTTATAGTATTAAATACATAAGTGAGAGAGTTGAGTTATTGTGAAAAAAAAAGAGTCCGAACCGCGATGACCTTCCTTTTATGTAGGTCGCTGTTTCAAGGAACGTCCGCCGCGGTTGTCGTGTGCACTGCGCGAACGGCCTTCGTTCCATGTTGCCTTTTTTCAACTCTCTAGAAACTACATGTTCGAAAATGGTAATGTTTTTGTTTGTTTCGGGCTCTTTGTTTCGAGCTCACGACGTCGCGACGTCTGAAATCTTCGGGTTTTTTGTTTACGCGCGCAAATTCCTTTATTGGATACACGTTGATAACCGCTATCAACCGTTGTTGGAATACTTAACAGAATAAGACAACAAAGGGTTTATTATTATTTGGTTTTGTTGTCGAAATTTTATTACGAAATAATTACTTGGTCCTTATAAAATAAATTTGCAAAAATATTTTTGACAGTAAACTGTTGTTGGAATACTGAACGACAACAAAGAGTTTTATCATTATTTGTTTTTGTTTTCGAAATTTTATTCTGAAATAATTATTGATCCTTATAATAAATTTAAATTTGCAAAAATACTTTTGACAATAAACTGTTGTTGGAATACTTAACGACAACAAAGAGTTTATCATTCTTTGTATTTGTTGTCGAAATTTTATTCTGAAATAATTACTTGGTCCTTATAATATAAATTTTCTAAAATACTTTTTGACAGTAAACTGTTGTTGGAATACTTAACGACAACAAAGAGTTTATCATTATTTTTGTTGTCGACGTTTTATTCGGAAATAATTACTTGGTCCTTATAATTTAAATTTGCAAAAATACTTTAGACAGTAAACTGTTGTTGAAATACTTAAAGACAAAATGGTATATTGTGTAACTAGGGCGCTAAGTTGTCAATTGGCCCCGAGAGCGAAATTGGGCACACGAACGAAGTTCTCATTCGCTCGAGAGGGTTTTTTTTATTACTCATGCGAGGGAACGTATCTTACAAGTTTTGGGTCCAAGGGCCATCAAAAAAAAAAAAAAAAAAATAGAATAAAAAATGAAGAACTTGCTTTTTTAATTGTCTCCGGTGATATGCATTCGTTATAAGAACTCTCATCAGATATCACCATTTACAATAATTTTAAAACGTTTTCTTTAATTTTCATTTTATAATGAAAACAAATTTCTGTCACTTTCACGTCACTTCTTAAATATTGAGGTTTTGATTGGGTTTATTATATTTATTAAATCGTTTTTTTTTTTTAATGTAACTTAGCAATTTTAATTGAATATTTGTGTGCGTTACCCAAGTTATGTGGTAATAATTGAATGAACTAAAACAACCATTTTTCGCACTAAAAAACGTGCGCCAAGATGGTACTTTTAAAGCATGAGTAATAAAAAAGAGTTTATTATTATTTATTTTGTTGTCGAAATTTTATTCTGAAATAATTACTTGGTCCTTATAATATGAATTTTCAAAAATACTTTCGACAGTAAACTGTTGTTGGAATACTTACAGACAACAAAGAGTTTATCATTATTTGTTTTTGTAGTAGAAATTTTATTCGGAAATAATTGCTAGGCCCTTATAATATAAATTTCGTGGCTGTGCTACCAAAAGTGAACAAGTCAAAAATTTGAAAAAATGACTAAATAGACTTAGGACACTTTTAACTGTAGAGATTTTGATCTAAAAGACTTGGCCATTTTTTTGGTCCATGTTAGAAAGTTATGATTAGCTACGTATATTGGCTTGGACTGTTTTTTCCATAAAGCCAAAACCATGCGCCAAAACTTCATAACTTCCGTAAGCAAAAACTTCCGTAAAGGCAAAACCAACTTTATTTATTTTTTGCCAATTTTTGACATGGTCACCATTAGCAGTACATCTACGATTTACGAAAATACTTGGTCCTTATAATATAAATTGGTCCTTAAAACAGTAAACTGTTGTTAGAATACTTAAAGATAACAAAGAGTTTATCATTTTATTCCGAAATAATTGCTTGGTCCTTATAATATAAATTTGTTAAAATACAATTTTTGACATGGTCACTTTAGCAGTACATCCACGATTTGCTAAAATACTTTTGACAGCAAAATTCTAATTAAAAAAAAACAATTTTTTAACAATAAAACAAAAAAACAATAATTTAAGTATTCAGTGCTTCCAAAGAAATCAGCAACTTTTGTTGTTAAATATTCCACTCATGTTTTTAATTCAATTCAATTTAAATCATTTTGAACTCCCCACCCAAAAAGAGGGGTGATATAAATTTGACGTGTTTGTCTGTCAGTCTGTCCATATATGTGGCTGTTTGTGGAATTGTAGCTTATAAACGAATGGACTGATTTTGATCCGGTTTTATTTTTTTGAAAGCTGACATGATCGAGGAGGTTCTTAGCTATAATTTATAAAGATCTGTTCATGCGTTTGATTACCATCAATTCATTTCCTACTTGACAAAATTAATTTGTAACCAATTTGACACAAATGTTCGTCTATAGTTTTATTATTAATATTATTAATATAGTTTTATTTATATTTTTTTAAGAATGCAGTACAGGGAAGATAGGGCTTATTTGACCTTGTTTTCTGATTGGCTTAAATCGAGGAGAAGTTCATACCGACGATATTTATTTCTTCATCTCAACCTCTTTTCTATCTTCCTTTTCACATACATTTGTCAACGGCTGCTGTGTCAATTCACAATTATCATCTGATCTGTTTGTATCATTTAGATTTTTTGCGTTTTTCTCCATTTATTTGTTTGTATTTTATTACTATTGTTGCCATTTGGAGTATTTAATCAATAATAATAAGATATTCAATGAAACCATTAATAAATTACCAATGTTATATTTAAGTAACTATATTTGAATTTAGCGCCAAATTTTGTAACTAGATTGAGCATTTGTCATGGTGTAAATCAGGTTTCTAGTTACTGCATTCTTAAATAAATTAAATATAGTTCCGTATATCCGTATATTATAGATTAGCTATAGTTTATGAAGATGTCTTCAGGCATTTGATGATCATTAGTTCATTTCCGATTTGACAAAACTTAATCTTTTTTTTAACAATCCCTACCAATCACGTATTTGCGAACGAAATTTCAAAGAGGTAACATTATCACGTATTTACAAACTAATTATTAAAGAAAAGAAAAAAAAATTAAATAATAAAATAAATTAAAAATTTTAAGTATCACCCGACACAAAAAAACCTTAAAATAAAAATAATAATTTTTTTCCTTGCCCTTTTAACTTGATTAAAAGTAGCTATTAATATTTTGGGGATAAGCGTGATTAAAAGTACCTATTAATATTTTGATGACGAGCGCCGCGTCGGGGGACTGCTAAGTAAATCATATAATAAAACCAGAATACAAATAAATAAAAAGAAGATTGATAATGGTAAAGTATGGATTATCGAAGGACCTACTCTGAGTAAGCAATGTATGTAAGTAATAAAACAACAATATCCAATCGTTTAGTTTTCAGTGGCCTTCACATAGCGGTCCCCCGACGCGGCGACGCTCATCATCAAAATTTAATAGGTACTTTTAATCGCGCTCATAATCAAAATATTAATAGATACTTTTAATCAAGTAAAAAGGGCAAGGTAGAAATTAAAATTTTTACTTTTTGAAGGTTTTTTGTGTTGGTGGTTACTTAAAATTTTTTATTTTATTTAATGTATACATGCATTTCCATGTTTTATTTTAACTCTGCAGTTTTATTTTACAATTTCGAGTTCGGGTAATAAAACAGTTAATGTCTTTGTGTTTGAAATAATCTTATAAGACACTGAATTGATAAATTCCCTGGTTAAAACATAGTGAATTTATCAATTCAGTATAAGTATGGATTACCACGTAGTAATGGTCGCAACCATCCTATTCAGTCTTATTAAAACGGCTACACACGATCCGGCAGGCCCGCCAGTTCGAACTGAACTGGTTAGTCCGACTGAAGGCCGGTCGTCAGATGCATTGACAATCCTCCAAACATTCACGCGATTATGAAACATTTGTCAGTTATCGTCATAGCTTCCACCGACGACGTCTTAGCACTTTTCGGTTTAGCAGTCGCTTCTTTGGGTAAACCTCTGGGTCACGTTCAGGTGCCCGGCCTTCAGGCGAACTGTTCTGTTCGAACTCTCAGGCCTGCCGGATCGTGTGTAGCCGCCTTTAAATTTGTCCAATTTCACAGCGACCTTCGTCCCACTTCGCTTTTTTCCATTTCTCTAGCTTGAATAATCATAAATTAGTCTTCTCAATTAGTTTAATATCTAATTCTGTTAATAATTTAATCTTTAAATTATATACTGTCTCTTACGTGAGAGTTATTTTAGGCTAGAACATGTGATTTAGATCCTGTCTGTTTGTCTTTTAGCTATTACATCAAATCAAAGATGAATAGGGCAACACTGACTATGTTATCTTGTCCGTTTAGTCCTTCTAGCATTGAAAACCTAATTTCGTAAGATCGTCTGCCTATTATTGATTTATTAATTTAGACAGTCTAGGTCAGGGGTCGGCAGCCGCGGTTCCTCGCACCCCCAGGGGCCCGTGGCGAAATTTTAGAGGTTCGTGAATATATTCAGATAATATTAAATTCGTTGAGCTCATGTAATAAAATTTGTAATCAAAAATAAATTTTGTAAAGGTTCTAAGTAAAATAAAACAAGAACATTTTATTGTGAATTAGTACTACTGTCACTTGCCAAAAAAAATGAATTTGTACTACTGTCACTTGCCAAAATTCTACCTCAAAAGCGTTTCATTAACTTTTTGCCCTTTCCTGGAGAAAACACTATCATTCAAAAATGTCAATTTTCGTTGCAAATTTTGTACAAAGTAAAACCTAACTTTCTATTTAAACACATTTGACCTTGAAAATTAAAAAAAAAATTCATGCGGAGCTGATTGTCCACTTGTCCACGGAAGTTTCAGTTGTGAATGTACGCAATACCTGAAAGGTTACCGACTGCTGGTCTAGATTAGTCTGACATATCATATATAGTGGGATACACGGAACTTGCTTTGTTTTTTGCATTTTGGCTAAAAGGGAACATGCATACATTTTTTTAAATTTGTTTAATTCACTTTTTACTTCCAATATTTGTCTGTTTGACCATCTTGAAGTTTGAAATTATTTTTTTTTTTTATTAATATATACTTATTTTCTTCAAGAAATAATAATAATTCTTATTACCAACTAGTTTCGGCTTTATTAAATGTTAGCCATCTTCAGGGTAAATATGAACAAAATAAATATGAAAATAAAAATTACAATTTTCAAATTTGTTATAACAAATTTGAAAATTGTAATTTTTATTTTCATATTTATTTATTCATATTTATAATTACTTTTTACTTCGTTATAACATAAAGTAAAAATGCTGTTATAGATATATAAATACTATTCAAATTAATTTACACTGTAATAAGTGTTCAAATTATTTTTTAAAATAATATATAAAATACCGATTAAATTTGAGCTGTTTGAACGCTCCCATTTTTCGCGCGAATTTGATGACGTCACAGTACACGTTCAGTGTTGTTTGCTATTTGCATAGACAGTTATTAGTCAACGACTTTCAGTTTTAATCGCAATTTTGATCATCGAAAAAAGATAAAAAAACTATTTTATAGATATTGTCTAGTACCGGAATGCCAACATCAACAATAACAAAGACTGTTTCTCAATTTCATAGATGATTAAAAATAAATTTCGCCATATTAAGCAACTTTATTGTTGTCTATTGATCGATAGACTTTTATGCCTTTGGAAATGTAAATCACTTGCAATTAGTTGTTTTACTAATATTGGACAGGACTGGTCAAAATTGGATAAATCTGAACAAGGTTGAAAATGTTTACATTTAGACCTGTTCATCCAAGATTAGACAGTATTAGGCAAGACTGCGCAAGATTAGATACCGCTAAACAAGACTATACTCTGTCCGGCGAGAGAATGCATCCAGCCTCGACGAGTTTAGACCATAAAGTATCCAATCCAGAGGATAACGTCTGGAGAAGAAGATATAATTTTGAGCTTTATAACTTATACAGAGGGTCAGGAAACAGAGACATAATAACAATAACCAAGATTGGCAGGTTAAGATGGGCAGGACATGAAGCACGCTATGACAACAACGTGCCAACGCGAAGAAACTTTGAGGCCGTCCTTACCGGCAGTAGAGGGAGACCAAGGCTGAGATGGAAAGATGGCGTTTCTGAGGATGCCAGAAAATTTGGTGCAGCTGACTGGAAGGTCCGTGCCAGAGACCGGAAAAGATGGCGGACGAGGCTGGAGAAAGTCGAGGCCTTGTAGGGCTGTAGCATTACTGATGATGATGAATTACTAATGTTTATTCATCAACAAACTTGTCTGCTGCCTATTGATCGACAGACTTTGCCGATGCATTTGAAAATAAAAATCACTTAGTTGTTTTACTAATATTGAACACGTCTGGACATGATTGAATTTATTTCTACAATAATATGATATAATTGAAATAGAAGAGGAAAGGGTTTGGAATTGCAGAGACGGGTGAAAACATGGAAAGAGCAAACAGACAATGGAGAATGGTAGAATCTAAAATGTAGACCAGTTTATTTTATTGTATTTAGTATTTAGGTAAATAAATAAAAAAATAAAAGTAGATAAATAAATAATAAATAGAAGGCTAAAGAAGATATAGGCTTAGTTTTGTTTATCCAAGTTTATTATAAGCAGGAATAGGCAAGATTGGTCAAAGCTAAACAAGACGTTGGGCAGGACACGTGGCCCGACAAGATCCAGCCAGATGGAGCAACAAAATAATAACATGGCGACCCAGAGAAAGTAAGAGATCTACGGAAGACCTCAAAAACGGTGGAGAGACGACATCGTCCAAACCGCGGCAAAAACCTGGATAAGAACTGCACAGGACAAAAAGACATGGAAATAACTGGAAGAGGACTACATCCAGGAGTGGATGGCACTAGGCTGAAGAAGAAAAAGAAGAACAAGACTAGCCAAGGCAAAAGTGGATTAAACAAGACGAGACAAGACTAAAGAAAACATAATGATATAAGATCGGATAAGATTCGAGCAGGAAAAACGAAAGAACGAGATCGGACAAAGCCTTATATAAGACAAAGCTTTGAGAAAACCACTTTCAGTCATTGTTCTTGATAATTTCTAATGTTACTATATACCGAAATCGCACTAGGTAATGGAAAACACCACAGATATATAAATTAAAACAAATGTTCTTTCAAACGCGACTAAAACAGTATGAATCTCGACGCGGATAAATCTCATAACATATGACGTCATTCGCTTCGATTCGAGAAATGGTGATGCGTTTCACAAATTTGAATTTCGCTCGATTATTTTGCACTTTTCGATTCAAGTTTTGTGGAAATTAATACAAACTAAATGAGAAAATAATGGTTTTGGTATAACGTCAAGACCACAAAGTATCGGGGGTAAAAAAATCAAGTAAATTTGCATATTCCCTATTGGAGTTTTCGTTTTTAATTTAACATGCCAATGTGCATGTGTGTGTTTAAATATGCCTCGAATTCGCAAGTTACTTTGATATTGATAATCGGGAATGTAAATATGTTAGCTTTGTTCTTTTTTAATCTTATTCCAAACGATTTTTCACTTTTTTGATTTTGTGCAATAAAGAAAAAAATATTTTTCGTTGGAAAACGAGACTTTGATGTCGCTTCTTTAACACATAAAACACGTTTTAAACCAGAATTTTTTTTAAGAAAAACATTCCGCTGATACGTCGTTTCTTTTCCAACAGGAAATTAAATTAAAAAAAAAAAAATATTATTGATTGTATCTGTTTCCAATTTATTGATTGTATCTGTACATTTTTTATTGATTTATTTTTTGTTTTTCTTTTGGTTTATTTAAATCAATAAAATACATTTTTATATTTTGCGTCTACAATGAAGTCATTAAAGCACTCATATGGGTTCGTTAATGTAAATTGTTATATAATAATTGATATAATTGTAAATAATTTTCTCAATACGTATCGGCGATTTTTTTATTTAGAAATGGCATAAAAGGTCGTAACAAAATCCTCGTTAATAAGACGTTTTTCGCATTTTTGTTCATTAGAAAACTCCTCGCCACGCCCGTCGTTTTCTAAACATGGACACGTGCTGAAAAATCGCACTTATTGAACTCGTTCTCTACTATTATCTACTCATTGCGATTAAAGCACTCGCCTTCGACTCGTACTTTAAACTTGGCAACTTATGCACAAAAGCTCTTCTTCACACATTTGTAAATTACTACTATTTTGCGTTACTATAAATTAATATCCCCATGCAAGAATACAGATTTTGTAATATATTTGAACCAATAATAATAATTTTTAATGTCGCCAACAGTAACAAATGTTTGAACAAACAATTTCTATCGATTCAACAATCGGCTAATTTAATCCTTTCGGTACGGAGGCGCTGGCCGCGGTAATACATTCGTGCTACGAGGAATATAATTTTCCACAAGAAATATAATTGAACAATTAGAGCAACTGGGGATTTTAAACTTAAGATAGTAAATCGATAGATAGTAACATAAGATAGTAAAGTAGTGCGTACTATAATAGATAGTAATCATATCCACATACCTTTCCGTAAATTCCGATTTTAGGCGGTTGTACCAGAGTGGCGGTAGTACCCAGAGAACGTTTCTTGGATGCCACCAATAAGTACCGTTAGTACACAGAGAACGTTTCCTGGATGCCGACAATAGGCGACGATAGTACACAGAGAATGTTTCATGACTGCTGTCATAGGGAATACGCATGCAATTTAAATTTGGTTCAAATTTTTTTTTTAATCTTTATTGACCGGACATTTGAACTAAACCATTATTTTTGTAATTAATATCTTTTTAAATACTTAAAATTAATAAATAAAAGTGCAAATTAAGCGAGCGAAATTCAAATTCGTAAAACGCAACACTATTGCTTGAAACGAAAGTGACGTAACATACTATGTAAACACGTTCGTATTGTTTACATTTGTATGTCATTGCAGTCTTTTGGTTAGAAAACAAACGACAAAAACGTGAAGTTAAAAACGAGAACAGCTGTAGTAAAGAATGGCTGAACTGTCAGTAGTAATTGACGTCATCAACAGACCTGCGAAAATGGCGGCGTTTATTTCGGCGTTTAACATCTCAAAATTTTTCTCTATTTTAAATATTTAAAAATTAAAATGTTATAACAGTGAATTAAAAATATTATTTATATTGGCGGTAGTAGTGCACACAGAACGTTTCAAGACCGCCGCCAATGGGCTGCAATTTCAGTTAAGAGTTTTGATATTTTTTTAAACACAAATTTTGTTCTCCTTTTAGAAAACAAGAACGGATGAAATCTTGATGAATTTATGATAACTGTACGACCCTCTGATTCAATTACATTGCGTAACATTTGTAGTAAAAATTGAAAGTAACAAGTGCGTAACTGACTTGAGTAATATTTTATGTACGTGTTAATATTAAATCATATTTGGTAGACTTGGTAGATCATAAAAACAAACATGATTACAATGTTAACTTAAAATTGGGAATATTTAAGTTAAAATAATCAATCAATCAAGCCAATAATCAATTTCAAATTGGGAATAATTAATTACTAAACAACAAAATGTCTGTGTACCTCTGGACGATAATTGAGGATAAACTAATACAGAATTAAACATCTTTACAAGGCAATATCCCCAACAGATTTTGAAGAAAAACTTCTTTAGGCGCGACTTGGGTGTATCTCAGGTCTTTTTTCAATCGGAAATGATGTTGACTGGCAAAAATAAGGTTAGGCTAAGTCAAATTATCGTTAGTAGTTCCTACATTTGGACAATTCCCAACACCGAAAAATTTAAGTAAAACTGCTTTTAGACGCGATTTGACAGTTCTTTCACTCAAACTTTTGTTTCTGATGGAAATAACGTAAAGTCTATATTCTGCTTACGTCAGTTCTGCATCTCAGATTTTGTTACTCAGATCTTATTTCAATCGGAAATGACGTTGACTGGCGGAAATAAGGTTAGGCTAAGTAATATCTTTAGCAGTTCCAACATTTTGACATTTCTCAACATCGAAAAATTGAAATAAAACTACTTTAGACGCGATTTGACAGTCCTTTCCACTCAGATTTTATTTTCTGACGGAAATAACGTTAAGTAAAGTCTATATTCTGCTTACATCAGTTCTGCAACAACGTCGAAAAATTGAAGTGAAACTTCTTTAGGTGTGATTTGACGGTAACTCAGGCCTTTCTTTCTGACGTATATAGCGTAAAGCAAATTCTATATTCTGCTTAATCATCCTACTTACGAAACTAAAGGCAGAATCGAATATCTTTATATTGAAGTTTTAAAATCTTTTTTTTCCACCTCAAACTTTTTCCGGCCGCGTGCCAATTTTTTTAAAAATTCCACATTTTGAACTGCTGACGTGCCAGGTAACTTTTACAATGAATGAACATTTCTGATAGCGAAATTCAGTTACCGTATTAGCCTGAATATAACACGTCTGAATATTACACCATTGATGTTGCACAAAAGTAGATTGAGAAGCTTGAAAATTTCTTTTAGAAAAGTAGAAGGTTTAAGTTTAACATGTTATTGCCAAGAAGGCACGCGTGAGAAATAGTTCGCGTGCCAATACAATTTTCCTACGTGTCAGCTGTGACACGCGTGCCACAGATTCGCCACCACTGTCCTAAGCCAATAAATCCTTTATTAACCCACTTGCGACAGGGAAAAATTGGAAATAATCAAACCAAAAGTCGTCTATCTTTGGGATGTTTATTCAGGAGAAACTAAGACAGAATCGATATTTTTTTACACGCGAACATCCCAAATAGTTTTTTTTTTTTTGAGTGCACCTCAGCGCCATACTAAGTCAATAAGCTTTTTATTAACCCATTGTGACGCGACCTATCGCATATTACTACAAGAGGATAAATTAAGGCAGAATCAAAAATCTTTACACATGGACATCCCCAATAACTTAGTATCCCAGTGCGATTCTAAGTTAATAAGCTTCTGAATAATCCACTGTGATGAATAAGACACTTGCAATTTAGAGTTGCAAGTTCATGCAAGAATTCAGAAATCTTTGAAGGTATTTTAACGCGTTAACGCCGGCGTGTACCACCGGAGGTGCACGCCGCCCGCTAGAATAAAACACATCTTTTTACAACATTTTTATTAGGCCGATTTCTTGTCGGTCTGTTCTCAACTTTATCTGTCCTCAATTTTGTCCGGACGATTTTAAACTAACTTCCAGATAAGGGGTCGTCCATTAATCATGTGATGTTTTTAGCAAATTTTTTTATGACTAATTATATCATATTTTAATTTTTTTATGACACGTGTGTGAAGAAGGGCTTTTGAGCATAAGCTGCACCGATTGCGACGTTTTAATCGCAATCGGTGCAGTCCTAGGTTAAGCTATATTAGAGCCAGATAAATCCAGACTGTGAGGCGGAGACTTCAGAGATTCAAAATAAGAAATATTAATTCGAGTACATGCCAGAAAATTTATTTTCACTACGTCTATGTTTTTGTTTAGTGACACGAGTTGTTGCCATAGTAACAACAAACAGAAATCGTTTAATAATGAAACTCCATTTGATTTACCTTGGACTTTTACGCACGATTTGGATACTTACACACGATTATTTAAATCGCATCCTTCATATACAATAATTTACTTATTAATGTGTTCATTATGCACGGAAAAAAGTACACTCTAAAAATTACAGTTTAAATAGTAGCAGCGACCTTACGAATACAAATTTGTAGAGATTGCAGTCGCATACTGTAATTTTTAAAACTTATTTACCAATAATACCGGAAACTGTAATTAAACAAAAAGCAATTGTTAGTTTTTACAGTTTCAAATTCGTAAGGCCGATGCTACTATTTAAACTGTAATTTTTAGAGTGTACTTTTTCCGTGTGGTGTGCGAATAGATAAAGGGTATATAAATATGGATCCTAAAATAATCCACCAGAGATTTGTCAAAATCGCGACAAATCCACAAAGAGCGCCAAAAATTCGACCGATTAATTCCTCGCCTGCCCCTAGTAGAAATTGAAACTGGGAACCTGGTCAGGCGTGGAGTGAAGTGCCTGATATAGAATCTAATGCGCTATGAAGGAGGCTTCTGTACAGTTGACCTAATCGGGTGAATACTTTTATGCTTAATTTTAATTTAATTAATGACTAATTAATAAACACGCCTGACCAGGTTTCCAGATTCAATTTCTACTAGAGTGAATATCAAAATGTCATCGATTCTAAAAGACAAAGAAAATGATAACTCGAAATTATTTATAGATATTTACATCTAAATTTAATTCAATTTAATTTTAAAATTTAAGTATTCCCAATTTGAAGTAGATTATTTGCAATTTGAATTGATCGTTCCTAATTTCATTTGCAGTTGATTACCCTAAATATTAAAAATATTTAAAATAGTAGTAGTTTAAGATCTATAGATAATAGTAGTAGATGGCTTTGGCAAAGTCATCACAGTAAAATCTGTCTCGAACCCACGTAACTTCTTTCGTGAGATCGTTTATTAATGACTATAGTTTCACCATCACAGTGGCATCTTCACATCTGTTTTCTCTGATATAATTCTGAATATTAAGTCGATATTTGCTAATTTAAAGCAGAAAAAGTAAAGTTAAAAGCAGAATTTTGCTGAAAAAACGGGTCGGTTAAATTGCAATTGAATTGTGTTACGCTGACGCACACGCAAAGAACCCAAAGTTTCTTGATGTTATGCAACAGGCTGAGTTAGTAGCACTTAAAATTCAATATTAAGACAACAAAGAGTTATTTTTACCTCTGCTATAAACAACTATGAAGGTTTGTTCGATTCGATATTTCTTTTCAAAAACTTTGTCATCTATAAAACAATTAATATTTTAAACATAAATAATTAAAAACAGGTTTTTGATAACCGCATATTGATTATCAAAAACCTGATTGTTGATATTAAACAAACCTGATATTAATAGAGCATTAATATTGATATTGCCCTATTGATATTTACCCTAAAAACCCTATTTGAGTAATTTAAGAAAATTTAATTTAATTTAAATTATTCCTTATTACATCTTAAGCACACTCCATTGATACATCTGGGAGACCTACTGTATTAACTATAAAAATCAGTTAGTTTAAATTTCCAAAACCTCGCCAAAAACACTGTTTTTGTAAAGGGTAACATGACATGTGACGTCACATATAAGTAATCGAGCTTTTTAAACAAGGTATTAACTTTACTAAGACAGTGCAGCTGAAATGAATTTCATGATTTGTTTAAAATTTTGTTGGTAAAACTGTTTCGGAATATTTAGCAAATTTTACTAATATTTTAATGTTTATTTTAGAAAATATTGCCGTTTTTTGTAAATTCCACCTTGAAAATCAAATTTGTAAACATTAAATTTTGAAACTTAATTTTCTCAAAAACTAATTAGGGGATTTGTTTCAAATTTTGTGGAGATGTTGGTAGAACTGTTCCAGAATATTTAGCAAATTTTCCCAATTTTTTTATATTTATTTTAGCAAATATTGCAGTTCTTTTGTAAATTCCATTTTGAAAATTATATTTGTAAACATTTAAATTTTCAAATTTAATTTTCTCAAAAAATAATTTCGGGATTTGTTTCAAATTTTGTGGAAATGTTGGTAAAACTATTCCGGAATATTCAGCAAATTTTCCCAAAATTTTAATATATATTTTAGCAGATATTTCAGTTTTTTTGTAAATTCCATCTTGAAAATCAAATTTGTAAACATTTAAATTTTCAAACTTAATTTTCTCAAAAAATAATTTAGGGAATTCTTTCAAATTTTATGGAGGTGAACTGTTCCGCAATAATTAGCAAATTTTCCCAGTATTTTAATATTTATTTTATCAAATATTGCAGTTTTTTGTAAATTCCACCTTGAAAATCAAATTTGTAAACATTGAAATTTAAGTTAATTTTCTCAAAAACTAATTTGGGGATTTGTTTCAAATTTTGTGGAGATGTTGGTAGAGCTGTTGCGGAATATTGAGCAACTTTTCCCAATATTTTAATGTTTATTTTAGAAAATATTGCTCTTTCTTGAAAACTCCGCCTTGACAATCAAATTTATAAACATTGACATTTTCAAACTTAATTTTCTCAAAAACTAATTTGGGGCTTTGTTTAAGCTTTTGTGGAGATATTGGTACAACTGTTTGGGAATTATAATGTTCGCGTTACTTCCATTCAGGGGCCGCGATAAAATTTTACAGAAAATGTTGGGTCGCAAATGACAATAGTTTGCGCACCACTGGACTAGACAGACGATAACTGTTTAGCTTTTATAAAAATTGTAAGTAATAATCCTTGAAGAAACCTAATTTTTGTTGTTAAATTTAGTCGAAAGATAAGTGTTTTGATTAGCTGTCGTGTTTTCTAGTATTTTTGGGACAGTTAAGTGTTCCGATCAAAATTCCAAACACACATGCAAATCGTACACACGCACAGAAAGAAAAGTATTTCTACCTCGCCATTGAAAGTTTCTACATCTCGTTTAACTTCGCCCTTTAGCACCCAGAAAATAAAAACGCAAACTACTGTCAGTCGAGGAAGCCATGTTTACTCGCGTGTGACGTCACATGGCGTTCCAATCAGATGGCACTCTCGTCACAGATAAAATTTCAAAAAATATTATAATTTATTTTCGGGTAATTAGCTCAATGATCGAATATAGTACCCAGAAAACATAAAACACGAACTACCGTCCGTCGAGGAAGCCATGTTTACTAGCGTGTGACGTCACATGGCGTTCCAATCAGATGGCATTCTCGTCACAGATACAATTTCAAAAAATATTATAATTTATTTTCGTGTAATTTGCAAAAAAAATATATATAATTTAGTTTAAAATAAAGTGAAAAATATCTTTTAGGCTATTATCTGATAGGACCACAATTTCTAGTATATTTTCAATAATTGAAAATTATAAAATCAGACCTAACCTCTTAATTTAGAAAAAGGCCTAGTAAGTGTGTTTAATTTTTAATTGTAGATTAAATAATAGTAAGCTGCACTGATGAGAGGTAAACCTCGAAACGCGTCTGCAGATGGCTAAGTCACCTAATTTATGTAGAAAGAAATCTTATTGTTATTTAACTAGTATTACTAGTAATAACAAACAAATGTCTATTGTGTAATTCAATATCCTGCGTGGTATTAGCCAGGGAAGTAGTTGTTTCAATATGACATTTGTCAAAGTCCTAGTAGGATTTAATTTTTGTAGATTAACGAACAGATTGAATATTTTATATTCAAGCTAATTTTCGTCTTATTATTGTCGTCTTATTATGTTTCCAATAGCCTATTGCGTTTTCAATTGTTAAAAGACATATAAATAGATGTTTTGCTTAATGTAAAGTTAATAGTCAAACACTAGCAAAATTTTTTTTCCCCAACATTTTTTGAAAAAATGAACAGTTTACTATTGGTAAATTAATTACAGTCGAACTTCTGTATCTCCAATTTTTCTATAACGAATTTTTTTTAGAAATTCATACATTTAGATATTATTTTACATACAAATTAACTTCCATAACTCGAATTTTCCTTAACTCGATTTTTTCTATAACTCGTAGTAAAAATTTATACAATGGTAAAATTTAATGAACAAAATAATCTCTATAACTCCAATTTTTTAACCGCCGCGTGTTTTCCAAAATTTATGATGCCGAATATTGCCTACCATAAAGCGTCGATAGTGTAATCCTCAAGGCAGATTACCAAACATTTTATTTTTCATATTTTATGACCACCAAAAAATTCGAATAAAGCAAAACTAAAAATTTACCAGCGGGTGTGCTTTAGGAAGCTTACGCCAGGATATTATTCTCCCGAGAATCGCTAATCCAAAAAGAGAAGATATAATCGAAGATCACCCACAAGGTACTATATACTATAGAAAACAATTACAAATTACTGACTTTTTCAAAAAATAATATAATAATTAAAATTATTTTTAATTAATTATAATTATATAACATCATATTAATAATCTATACATGTATTTATGTATTTCTATAACTCCAATTTTCTATAACTCGAATTTTTTTTCATGAACTATGGCAATTCGACTTAGGGAAGTTCGACTGTATTTACTATTGTTAAAACCATACTACATTATAAATAATCATATAAATTTAATAGAGATTCCAAATCGAGCAGTTGAACCGAGTGGACGTATTTTATGGAGCCGGTTTTGTGGATTGACTACTACTACACATATATTCAACCTTTCTGGAGCCATATAATATTATTGAGTCTTTTTAGGACCAAGAACGATTAGTAAAACCATATCATACTACATATCATATAAACTTAATAAAGTCGGAACACAGCCTGAATATATAAATATATTGAACCTTTCTGGAGCTCTATAATATTATTGAGTCTCTTTTGGACTAGCAAAACAAATCTCATGTAAAACTTGTAAGTTATTTACTAGCTCTCAGTCCACTTTCGTGGCACTGATGAGAGATAAATCTTGAAACGCGTCTGCAGATGGCTATTCACTTAAGTTAATAGAGAGACGCGGCGATCTTAAAATAACAATGTTATTTTTCCAGAGTATTGTTAAGTGCCAGGAAAGTGGACTGAGAGCTAGTAAATAACTTACAAATTTGGTAGTGTTTTGGTAGTCCTATATAGGGCTTCACACGAGTCTCGTTTCTGATCTCGTTCCGGGCAGCCGTAACAAGACATTTTCTTCATAAATTTGAACCCGAGCTACCCAAACTTGCCCAGAACGAGCAGTTTAAATTTATTAAGAAAATGTTACGGCTGCCCGTGTCCCGTGAGTCAAAGATTGAAGACGAGATCAGAAACGAGACTCTCGTATGCAGCCCTAGTCCTAAACAGACTCAATAATAATATAGAGCTCCAGAAAGGTGGAATATATTTAAACTATTTTATATAAATTTGAACCCGAGCAATCCGAACTTGCCCGAGCCCAGAACGAGAAGTTCAAGTTTATTAAGAAAATGTTACGGCTGCCCGTGTCAGAGTCAAAGATTGAGACGAGATTAGAAACGAAACTCTCGTATGCAGCCCTAGTCCTAAAGAGACTCAATAATAATATAGAGCTCCAGAAAGGTTGAATATATTTAAACTATTTTATATAAATTTGACCCCGAGCAACCCGAAGTTGCCCCAACCCAGAACGAGAAGTTCAAATTTATTAAGAAAATGTTTCGGCTGCCCGTGTCAGAGTCAAAGATTGAAGACGAGATTAAAAACGAGGCACTCGTATGCAGCCCTAGTCCTAAATAGACTCAATAATATTATAGAGCTTCAGAATGTTAGAATATATTTATATATTCAGGCTGTGTTCCGACTTTATTA
The DNA here is from genome assembly GCA_944588485.1 of Phosphuga atrata. Taxonomy (NCBI): domain Eukaryota; kingdom Metazoa; phylum Arthropoda; class Insecta; order Coleoptera; family Silphidae; genus Phosphuga; species Phosphuga atrata. The sequence continues at coordinate 39,084,708 of OX155903.1, forward strand.
AGTTTTTAGTTTAATTATTGATCATTTTGGTGCAATACATTGGTTCATGTGGTCCTAAAACTTCAGATCTTGCAAAAACCTGAACCGAGTGATTTTTGCGCCCTATTTGATCTAAATGTTTTGGCGTCTAAAGAGTTCATTAATACACAAATCTTGACATATCAATTAAGCAAATATATAATGACAATAAGGTTTAGAAAGAAGTTGGGCGGTTAAAACACAACTAATCAACTCTCGTGTGAAAAACGAAATTACTTTTCGAACAAACGATATAATTAATATAGTAAAACGATATAATTAATATAGTAATTTAATTAAGTTAATTATCAAATAAATCAGTTAAATGATTAAAAAGCGGTCGAAATATTCTATTAACCTGGAGCTAGTGTAAGCAAATTGTTTTTTTTTTAATATTTGGGGTATCAATTTTGGGGAGTGTTCGATTTTGGCAAAAAAAATGCAGTTTCCTAAAAACGATTTTCAATTTAATTGCCGATTGTTTAGTCATTATCGAAATATCTTTCTGTCTGTCTGTCATTGCGGCAATTAAATTGAAAATCGTTTTTTGAAAAATAAAATGCAAATTTTTGGCGAAACTTCCGTCAAAATTGATACCACAAATAGTAATACTATTCTTTGCTTTAACTTTGACTAGAATTTATCTTATCTTCATATTATAGTCGAACTTCCCTAAGTCGAATTGCCAAAAAATGGTCGCTGGTAAATTCTTTGTTTTGCTTTATTCGAGTATTTGGTGATCATAAAATATGAAAAATAAAATGTTGTTTGGTAATCCTCGGGCAGATTACACTATCGACGGTTTATGGTAGGCAATATCCGGTATCATAAATTTTGGAAAATACGCGGCGGTTAAAAAATTGGAGTTATAGAGATTATATTGTATGTAAAATTTTACCATTGTACAAATTTTTACTACGAGTTATGGAAAAATTCGAGTTATGGAAGTTAAATTATATGTAAAATGCTATCTAAACGTATGAATTTCTAAAAATATTCAAGTTATAGAAAAATTGGTGTTACAGAAGTTCGACTGTACTTTGTTTGCAAATAAATTATTTGCCCAAACTATTTTTTTTTTCAAAAATAAACATTTCGTTCATATTCTTAAACTGAATTTAATTCAAACAAATATTTTCTTTTACAAACTTAAACCGGACATAAAGTAAATGATTACTTATTAATAAACTATGCAAATATTTTTCTTATGCATCGTGTGAAAACAAGTATAAATAGACTATCTACACAAATTGGATTACTTCCACTTCGAAGGCTTCAACTAATTCTTAGATACACTTTTTGTGCAAATTGTGCTATTTCAAGCTAGTTTACTAGACTATTACAACACCGCAACTTGCTACAACTCCAAAGCAATAAGTCAGCGATAATTACGACTGAAGTCATCAGAAAACTGACTCAACGTTGATGCAATTTGTAGTAAGTGTTCCAAAATAGAAGCAATTTTTTTATATCAAATTCTTGAATATTTGCATAATTTTTCATTGAAAATTATGCAAATCCATTCAGTTTTTTAATTAATTTAAATATTTAATTGCATTTTTATTATAAATATACAAACGTAAAAACAAACGAAGGCTGGGAATTCAACCAGCATATACTGAAACCAAAACAAAATAATCAATATATTGGGTTGTACGGAAAGTAATTTCGTTTTAAATACACTCACTATTTTAGGCACATTTTAGACCTAGTGCAACGAAACTTAATATTAATACCGCCATATAGATTTTCGAAATAAGTATCTACTCTTGACTAAAAATTGAAAACGTATAGATTATACACTAACTATATGTAGTTGAACTAAATGTCGTGTCCAATATGTAATGGATATTTGCTGTAATAACAGCGCAATGATTGCCGATTAAATGGAAGGCTATCGACCGCGTTCGTTCGCAACGCAGTTGGAAGCAGTAATCGAAACGGAGACAGGTCGATAGCCTGGTTTATGCAACGTCGCTGTCACGCGATCTCGAAGAAGGACACTAATTGCTCGACTACAACAACAGGTTTAATTAGTAAACGATTTATAGGACGCGACCAATTAGTAATCTACGAAAATAGAATTAGACATGCAACTAGATAATGATTATAATTATACAGACATAAGTTCTACAAAATTTGACTAATTGTAAGTAAATTAGGAGTAAGTTATGTCTTATTAAGTGAGATTCTTCAATATTCGTTTGAATGTATCTAGGTATGTATCTAGCTAAACAAATATCTATGTATTTATTGGTTTTCTAGATAAAGAGTTGGTAAATATTTGAAGAGGTCGATGGTTCAAAAGCGCACGTCTGGTTTAGATTAACAAATTTCTTTTAAATAGTTTGTTAATCTAGATCAGGGGTAGAATTTGTAAAACCATACTACATTATAGATAATCATATAAACTTAACAAAGTCGGACCACAACCTGAATATTTAAATATATTCAACATTTCCGGAGCTCTATAACATTATTGAGTTAGCACAACCAAAACTTCATAAAAGCAAAGCTGCACTGATGAGAGATAAATCTAGAAACGCGTCTGCAGATGGGCTATTCACTTAAGTTATCGGAAAGACATGATCTTAAAAAACAATGTTATTTTTCTGGTGATTGTCGAGTGCCACGAAGGTGGACTGAATGCTATTAAATAACGAGAAAATTTCACATGAGATTTGTATTGGTAGTCCTAAAAATAATGTTATAAAGCTCCGGAAAGGTTGAATATATTTATATTTTCAGGCTGTGTTCCGACTTTATTAAGTTTATAGATCAGAGTGTGTCCAAACGTTTTAGCTCTAAGATTTTTTAAACTCTACATCTATGTATTCATTGGTTTTCTAGATAAAGTGTTACAAAATACTTGAAACGGTCAATGGACCAGAAGCTTCGGCTCTGATTTAGATTTTAACAAATTTCTTTGTAAATAAATAGTTTGTTAATCTAGACCAGAGGTGTCTAAACTTTTTAGCTTCAAGATTTTTTAAACTTTACATTGAAGAGGTCGATGCCCCAAAAGCTTCGGCGCCTGTGGTTTAGATTAACAAATTTCTTTGTCAATAAATAGTTTGTTAATCTAGACCAGAGGTGTCCAAACTTTTTAGCTTCAAGATTTTTTAAACTCTACATCTATGTATTCATTGGTTTTCTTGATAAAGAGTTGGAAAATACTTGAAGAGGTCGATGGCCCAAAAGCTTCGGCACCTCTGGTTTAGATTAGCAAATTTGTTTGTCAATAAATAGTTTGTTAAACTAGACCAGAGGTGTCCAAACTTTTTAGCTTGAAGATTTTTTTAAACTCTACATCTTTGTATGCATTGGTTTTCTAGATAAAGTGGTGGTAAATACTTGAAGCTGTCGATAGCCTAAAAGCTTCAGCACCTCTGGTTTAGATTAACAAATTTCTTTGTCAATAAATAATTTGTTAATCTAGACCAGAGGTGTGCAAAATTGTTAGGCTCAAGATTTTGTAAACTCTGCATCTATGTATTCAATGGTTTTCTAGATAAAGAGTTGGAAAATACTTAAAGCGGTCGATGGCCCAAAAGCTTCGGCACCTCTGGTTTAGATCAAAAAATTTGTTTGTCAATAAATAGTTTGTTAATCTAGACCAGAGGTGTCCAAACTATTTAGCTTCAAGATTTTTAAAACTATACATCTATGTATTCATTGGTGTTCTAGATAAAGAGTTAGAAAATATTTGAAGAGGTCAATGTCCCAAAAGTTTCGACGCCTCTGGTATAGATTAACAAATTGTTTTTTTTTTCTCTCAATAAAGAGTTAATCTAAATCAGTGGTGTCCAAACTTTGTAGCTTTAAGATTTGTCAATCATATCTACTCTAGTATTACGTAATTACATTGTGGAGGTAAATGGGGTAATTAGAAAAGACGCTAATGTGGCGTCGTAGGGTTGTTGAAAGCAATGTAATTTTGTAAAATATAATTACATTTCAGAGTTTTAGTTTGAAAGTATAATTAAATCACGTCGCACCTATCTAAATGGGATTAAAGCTAAGCAGGTAGAGAGAGATACGTGAATGAGTGGACGAGTAGAAAAGTGGAATTCGAGAAACATGATTTTTCTGTTGGGAATTAATTATAAATATTAGATAAAACAACCTTCGGAAAATTTCCTACAGCTGGTAATTACTAGTTTGGAGAAAATAATAATTGGTTTAATTGATCTTAATCTGTTTTTTTGTTAATGTTGTGATTGTTTAAAAATAATTTTCGCGGAAGTTTAAATTTTTATAAAACATTTTGTTTGATGTGAAATATTTACGATATATTATAACAAAACTTATTTGAAGCACGGGCGGCGTATACCGGACACCATATCGCACATCCAACAGAAACGTGACACAAGAGCGAATTACTGATTTACCAAAAATTGCAATTGTTGTTTTTGTTTCAAATAAGTTTTGAGTACAACTTTCATCTTTCATCCATCTTTTCAGTCATTTTTCTGTTGAAAATCTGCTCACAGACAGATGAAAAAAGACACTTCCGCTTTCTGACGGACAATAATTGAATTAAACCAAAATCGACTTCATAATACTAAAAACAACATCCTAGATACCCAATTATCAGTCTAAGTTGAAAAATGACGATTTCGCACTTGTGTCACTTTTCTGTTGGAGGTGCCATATTTTTACCCTTGCATATATTCGATACCACACTGTCATCTTGAAATTAGTAAACGAGAAGTTGAGTGGCGAAAACCAAGTTGCCTGCAAATAATAAATAAAGGGTTGTTCAATAAGGAAGACATGATTTCCAAATTAAATAAGCTTCAGCTAACGTGTCAATAGACCTTTTCATAGTTGACTTTTTTTGAGCGCATGCGTCAATTCGGACCATGTTTTCGGGCACTTTTTTGACGTATAACCAGTGAAAATAACAAGATGTGCCCGAAACTTTCATATTCCCGCCTTTTAAACATGTCGGACACGTGGACACGCTTAACTAACCGTAAAAAGGTTTATTGTATTTGTCTAACACATCAATTCGATTAACTCGCTTTATTGAAATTTATTGAATGCAGCGTTCATTATTCAATTTAAAATCTTAGCGTTCGTGTTGAATTAGGATCTATTTAGAATGATATACAGCTGAATGAACAAAGACACGCCGGGTACAATAATCCAGTTGAACACAATCTTATGACTTATCTTAATCATTAGACTTCAAAAAAATCTCATTAGGGTGTCAACTCAATTTTTAGTTTACAATAAATAACGATTATTGTTATCAAATGATTCCCAAAAGTTCTGCATTCGTCGTAAATTGTTAAAGTATACTAAAAACAAATGATGTCTAGTAACATTTGTATCATCGTAAATATGGTTGTATAACAATTTCTAATCGTATCATCCTTATTGAAAAACCCATTACATTTTATGTACAGAACCGGCTGAAGCTTAGAATACACTGCACACCGAGTGCGTTACAGTAACTTTGCGTCCGTTTCCCAGAGAGTTAAAATAGAACTGTTATGGCTCGCGTACACCTAATCCGCCATCGGCTGAAGTTTGCTCGGGCGACGACGGCGATTGAATCAAACACTTGTAAAAGAAAGACGCTGATGTGTACGCGCTGTACACAAACACGACTGTCATCGTCCGATGACACCCGAAAACGGCCGATCATCACGATGATCCGAACTTGATGATCACGATGATCCGAATCCGGATTTCTCGCCAGTCTGCCGGCGTCTACAGTGCAAATTGAGTGTATTTATAATTAAATTTTGTTCTTTTCTGCCTAAACGACTATGGATATTGAAAAATTAATTAGTTGTGTTTATAATAGACCAACACTGTGGGATAAAAAAAATACAATAATACCGGCAACGTCCAATGTCGGCACAAGTGGTAACACTGTTGCAGTGTAAGCACATACACGTCAGAGTTACTCGTCCGGGTAGTTCTGTCCGCCATCGGCCGACAAAATCGGTTTTGGTGTACGCTTAGCATTAGTTTTTTAAATAATTTATCTTTATTATAAACATAAAAATAGTGTCGACTTGACAAATAACTAAATGTTTCATTGACAGATAAAGAACTGTTAACTTTACATATAACTAAATTTCTTAATGGCAGATAAAGAACTGACAGATAAGTAAATGTCAAACTTGACAGATAAGTAGCAAATTTAGTGTATTTATAATTAAATTTTGTTCTTTTCTGCCTAAACGACTATGGATATTGAAAAATTAATTAGTTGTGTTTATAATAGACCAACACTGTGGGATAAAAAAATTACAATAATACCGGCAACGTCCAATGTCGGCACAATTGGTAACACTGTTGCAGTGTAAGCACATACACGTCCGAGTTACTCGTCCGGGTAGTTCTGTCCGCCATCGGCCGACAAAATTGTTTTGGTGTACGCTTAGCATTAGTTTGTCAAATAATTTATCTTTATTTTAAACATAAAAATAGTGTCGACTTGACAAATAACTAAATGTTTCATTGACAGATAAAGAACTGTTAACTTGACATATAACTAAATATCTTAATGGCAGATAAAGAACTGACAGATAAGTAAATGTCAAACTTGACAGATAAGTAAATGTCAAACTTGACAGATAAGTAAATGTCATATTAACATAAAAAGTACTGTCCACATGACAAACTACGTAAATGTCTTACTGACAAAGAACTGTAAACGTACTGTTAAGCTATGTATACGCGGCATAGAAAAGTAACGTATAGTCCTGCTATAGTTTGTCTATAGTTGAATGACCGCTTCGTATATTTCAAAACTATTCGTATGGTTGAAGTTATAGTATTTTCGAACTCCTTATCTAGAAAAACAATGAATACACAGATGTAGAGTTTAAAAAATCTTGAAGCTAAAAACTTTGGACACCTCTGGTCCAGATTAACAAACTATTTATTGACAAAGGAATTTGTTAATCTAAACGAGAGGTGCCGAAGCTTTTAGGTCATCGACCTCTTCAAATATTTGCCAAATCTTCATCTAGTAAACCAATGAATATATAGATGTAGAGTTTAAAAAACCTTGAAGTTAAAAACTTTGGACACCTCTGGTCTAGATTAACAAACTATTTATTGACAGAGTAATTTGTTAATCTAAACCAGAGGTTCTGAAGCTTTTGGGCCATCGACCTCTTCAAATATTTTCCAACTCTATATCTAGAAAACCAATAATGCATAGATATTTGTTTATCTAGATACAAACCTAGATATATTCAAACAAATATAGAAGAATCTTTCTTAGTAAGGCATAACTTACTCCTAAGTTACTTATAATTAGTCAAACTTTCTAGAACTTATGTCTATATAATAACAATCATTATCTAGTTGCATGTCTAATTCTATTTTCATAGATTACTAATTGGTCGCGTCCTATAAATCGTTTAAAATTAAACCTGTTGTTGTGGTCGAGCAATTAGTGGATTTCTTCGACATCGCGTGACAGCGACGTTGCATAAACCAGGCTATCAACCTGTCTCCGTTTCGATTACTGCTTCCAACTGCGTTGCAAACGAACGCGGTCGATAGCCTTCCATTTAATCGGCAATCATTGCGCTGATATCACAGCAAATACCTATTACATATTTAACACGACATTTAGTTCAATTACATATAGTTAAGGTACGTACACACTGTATAGAAAACTAGCGTATAGTCCTGCTAAAGTTTGACTATAGCTGTGTGACCGCGTCGTATAGTCCAACTATACGAATACTTTTGGACTATACGAAGCGGTCACACAGCTGTAGCTAAACTATAGCAGGACTATATGCTAGTTTTCTTTACCGTTTGTACGCAGTTTTAGTGTATACGAACTGTAAACATGATAGATAAGTGCGTAGTGTTAAGCTACGTACACACAGTATAGAAAACTAGCGTATAATCCTCCTATAGTTTGACTATAGCTGTGTGACCACTTCGTATAGTCCAAATATACGAATACTTTTGTACTATACGAAGCAGTCACACAGTTATAGTCAAACTATAGCGGGACTATATGCTAGTTTTCTATACCGTGTGTACGCAGTTTTAGTGTATATGAACTGTGAACATGATAGAAGTCCGTAGTTTTAAGCAACGAACACACGGTATAGAAAACTACCGTATAGTCCTGCTATTGTTTGACTATAGCTGTGTGACCGCGTCGAATAGTCCAAAACTATTCGTATAGTTGAACTATATGAAGCGGTCACACAACTATAGTCAAACTATAGTAGCACTATAGGCTAGTTTTCTATATCGTGTATACGCAGTGTTAGTGTATATGAACTGTGAACATGATAGATAAGTCCGTAGTTTAAAGCTACGTACACACGTTATAGGAAACTAGCGTATAGTCCTGCTATAGTTTGACTATAGCTGTGTGACTATAGCTATACGGTAGGGGTACGTGGATTAGGGATGATAGGTCAAGGGGTACGCAAGTAAAAAAAGGTTGAGAAACGCTGGTCTAGAGTATACCTACTATACGCCGCCCGTGTATTATAGTAACTTTGCATGGTCCGTGTCGGAGAGAATGAAGATATAACTGTTAAAGTCTTGAAAATAATTTAACAATAAATGATTAACATTAAACATAATCATAATGTTCAAAATGTTATCTATATCTAGTTTATTTATAGTACTATTACAAAAGAAAGCTGTAATATTTAAATGTATTTTTTTATTTTATACAATCAAATACAAACAGTTTATTACAAGTCAAGTGCTAATACTATATCTAATACTACTCGTTTTATATATCTTTAAATTATACAATATATTTGCTTAAGTTAAAACGAACTAATGTTGCAAGTGAAGGCAAAGACCATGCTGTTCTTCTTCTAAGGGTGCCTTCTCCTAACGGAGGTTGGTTATCATGATGGCAATTTTTATTTTTGACACAGCTGCTCTAAACATGTCTATAGAGGAGCAATCAAATCACTCGCTCAAATTCTTGAGCTAGGAGGTCTGGCTACAACTGGCTACCATGTTGTAAGTGAAGGCAATTCCATAATAGATCTTTTCATAGTTTAATTTTTTTTGTGCGCATGCGTCAATTTCCGCAATGTTTTCGGGCACTTTTTTACGTATAACCAGTGAAAATAACAAAATGTGCCCGAGACTTTCATATTCCCGCCTTTTAATCATGGCGAACGCGCATGCGCTTAACTATCCGTAAAACGGTTTATTGGATTTTTGTGATTATTTTTTAAGAAAATGAAGATTATTCGAAAAAATTTACAAAGTAGTTTTAAAAATCGATTGTAGTTTGCAAGAAACAAAAAAAAGTGTAGAGATCAAGTGATTAAAGCTTGGAGAATATTGATTGTTTGTTGGAATAGCAAAGTTTGTTTGAAAACTTTCAACCGGGTTTACGATCCAAATCGATTTTCGAGTGTACGCTCCGCTTTATAGTGCATTTGTACGAAAATAAACTGGTTCAAACAGTTTTACAACACACATCGTAGCCTATTGTAAAAGTAATATTTAACTTGTCCAAGCTACAAATTTATGAACACTATAAATTTCAATTTTGACAATGATATATTGACGTAGTTTTATAAATATTCAAACTTTTATTTACGAGATAACTAAATAAATTAGCATCTTACAATTAAAGTGGTTATATGAATTAACACACACATAAATAAACAACTGTCAATATAACAGACTAGTCAAGCCATTGTGATAGATTAGTAAATGTTATTGTGACAAATTAGTAAATATCATTGTGACGAATTAGTAAATGTCATTGTGACAGATTAGTAAATGTCATTGTGACAGATTAATAAATGTCATTGTGACAGATTAGTAAATGTCATTGTGACAGATTAGTAAATGTCATTGTGCCAGATTAGTAATGTCATGAGGACAGAAAACTGTCAATTTAACAGAGAAAGAACTGTCCATTTGACAGACAAAAAACTATCAATTAAACAGATAAAAGACTGCTAATTTGACGGACAAAGAACTGATAACTTGACAAAGGACTGTCAGTGTGACGAACAAAAAAACATCAACTTTACAAAGGACTGTCAATTTGACGAACAAAGAACTGTCAACTTGTCAAAGGACTGTCAATTTGACGGACAAAGAACTGTCAACTTGACCAAGGACTATCAATTTTACGAACAAAGAACTGTCACCTTGACAGACAAAGAACTGTTATATGACAGATAGAGAACTATCAATTAGACAGATAAAAGACTGTTAATTTGACGGTCAAAGAACTGATAACATGACAAAGGACTGTCAGTTTGACGAACAAAGAACCATCAACTTTACAAAGGACTGTGAATTTGAACAGAACTGTTAACTTGACCAAGGACTGTCAATTTTGCGGACAAAGAACTGTCAGCTTGACGGACAAAGAACTGTCAGCTTGACAGACAAACAACTGTCAGCTGTACAGACAAAGAACTGTCAGTTGTACAGATAAAAAACTGTTAGCTGTACAGACAAAGAACTCTCAGCTTTACAGACAAAGGACTGTCAGCTTGACAAAGAACTGTTATTTGACAGTAAGTGTTATGAATGCTGATTGAAAACTATTACTATCACATTTGCAAAAAATTGCGAATGAATAAATCAATTAGATAGGACAATACATGAATACAAGGTATTGATAAAAACCTTGATGGATGTGTAAATGTATAGAAGCTGAAAAAGGCCTGTCAATTCTAAAGAATGATTCTCAATAATGGCAGAGAATGGCATACGTCAGTCAAACATATTATGTCATGTTCATTTCAGCCGATTGTCAATAGTTTTCAGCCGGTTCGTTCTGTTGTAAGCAGAAAATAGGACACAAAAAGGAAGATATTGATAATACACAAAGACTTAAAAGGAAAACTTGTTTTGATTAAACGCGGAGCCAAGAGAATATCCTTGTAAGTTTTATCACAGAAAAATGGATCAATAGACCAAAACTTTCAACTTTAGTTGTTGAACAACAAATCTGTTATTCAAACTGAGAAAACGAAGTTTTCCTGGTGAAAAACACAGTGGGAGCAATTAATGTGCGCCGATAAAACTTCCCGTTCGGCCGGAAATCCCGCCAAACCCAGTCACCTACAGCCCCCGCGGGCCCGCGCGCCTCCGCGCCAACTTTCCGGCCGACCTTACGTAACGGTGACGCAATCCGCGGATCGAACTACGTAACGGTTTACCAGCACACGCGAAACCACGACGGAGATAAATGGCGGTGGAGAAACCGGCAAAAAAGTGACAATGCAGATAAAAAAAGAAGAATTGGAGAGGATGATAAATTTTCGTCGACTGGAAATAAAGTTGGAGGTCAACATTTTTAGTAGATTGGATTAAAAAAATATAATTTTGGGATTAAACTAAGACAGGCGGCAACAATGAAACAGAAACGACATCTAACAGAAATGAAACATAAACAGACATCTAACAGAAATGTAAACAGAAATGAAATAGAAATAGAGATGTAACAGAAATGATAATTAAACAGACATGTACCAGAAATATGTTATCAATAAGTCCAACATGATGTGTCAGACTTTATATGACATGACATTATGAATTACCTCTGGTGCAATTTTGGGACAATTTTGCAAAATGAAACAATTTTTATAAAAACAGACTAGAGCATAAAAATTAGAGCTTCCGATAGTTTTGCAAAATTAAACATTTTTGTTACCTCTGGTGCAATTTTGAATTACATGAAATATAATACATCGATTGATTGATGGCACATTGATTGATACATCAGAGATGTAACAATTGATGAAACAATATTTACAAAAATAGACAAGAGCATCAAAATGAGAGATTCCGATGGTTTTGCAAAGTGATACATATTTGTTACCTCTGGTGCAATTTTGGTACAATTTTGCAAAATAATTTTTTTTTTATTAAAATAGACAAGAGCATCAAAATGGTTTGATGGAGTTGAAACATTTTTGTTACCTCTGGTGCAATTTTGGGCCAATTTTGCAAATTGAAATAATTTTTGCAAAACTAGACAAGAACATCAAAATGAGAGCTTTCGATGATTTTGCAAAGAGGAACTTTTTTTTACCTCTGGTGCAATTTTGGGACAATTTTGCAAAATAAAACAATTTTTACAAAAATAGACAAGAGCATCAAAATTAGAGCTTCCGATGGTTTTGCAAAGAGGAACTTTTTGTTAACTCTGGTGCAAAGTTGAAACAAGTTTTACAAAAATAGACGAGAGCATCAAAATTAGAGCTTCGGATGGTCTTGCAAAGTGCAACATTTTTGTTACCTCTTCTGGTGCAATTTTGGGACAATTTTGCAAAATGAAACAATTTTTACAAAAATAGACAAGAGCATCCAAAATGAGAGCTTCCGATGGTTTTGCAAAGTGAAACATTTTTGCAATATGAAACAATTTTTATAAAAATAGACAAGAGCATATGACACATGACATGATAACATACAAATTACTTCTCACAACGATCTTTAACTGGCACATGAAAATGTCCAAAAGAAAGGTTCTATGGTATATGGTGTTAATGATATGATGTCTAATTGACATATGACGTCTTAAATGACATATGACGTCACATACATCTTACAGAAACAAACATGTAACAGAAACAGAGATGTAAGATAAATGAAATAGAAACAGAGATGTAACAGAAATGAAATAGAGATAGAGATGTAACAGAAACGAAATAGAGACAGACATGTAACAGAAATATTTTACAAGTCACATCATGTTCGACTTATTGATAAAATATTTCTGTTTTGTCACACCTTATATGCCTAGACTTTATTTTTCATGTAATTACATTTCATGTAATTTATAATATCATTACATTTCAATAAATGTTCTTACAACAAATCTTCTTTAACGAAAAAATCTTCACGATCAAAAAATCAAACGATCTTTAACTGACATAAGAAAATGTCCAAAAGAAAGGTCCTATGTGATATGGTGCTAGAGACATAACAGTTTTAGACAGTATGACGTCTTAATAACATATGACTTTTTCAATGACATACGCCGTCTTAAAGTATATGGGACAGTAAATAACATTAGGAAAGGATATCAAACGCAATCATCAGTTCTTCACGACAACAATGGTAACATCATCGCAGGAACAATCCACAATTTACAGGTATGGAAAGAGTACTTTGACAACTTACTGAACTGCCCTGAACCAGAGAACAAGCTGGAGAAAAACACCAGTTCAACGGTAGAACCTTTCATCAATGATCCCTCACATGAAAAAATAACCAGTAGTATGAAGAAACTGAAGAAGCGCAAAGCTGCTGGTTCTGATGGTATCAAACCATGAGCTGTACAAGTTAGCCAATCAACCCAGGGTGGTGAACATCATGAAAGCAAGACGGCTGCAATGGACAGGACATGTGATCAGAATGGATGCTCCCAGAATAGTTCGCCAGATCTATGAGAAGAAGATGGAAGGCTCAAGACCCCCTGGAAGACCGAGGCGTAGATGGCAAGATGAGGTGACCTCTGACTGCCGAAAGATGGGCGCCACTGGATGGGAGGATGCAGCGCTGGATAGGAAGGAATGGAGGCATATAGTGAGAGCGGCACGGGATCGTCACGTCCCAAAATAGGTCTAAAAATTGATGAAGAAAAGACAGAAGATATGATCATACAGAGAGAAAATATGACTACAGATCAACGCAATAGCCTTAATATAGACAATTTCACGTTTAAGAACAATCCGAACTTCAAATACCTGGGTGTCAAAATAAATGACTGCAACAGAAGACAAGTTGAACACCAAATTAGATTACAGAACGCAAACAAAGTTTACTCCTCGCTACAGAAATTACTTTCCTCCAAGCTGCTGACCAGAAAAACCAAACTAAAGCTATACAATACGATCATCAGACCAGTACTGCTATATGGAGCCTAAACATGAAGAGCGACCAAAAGGGAGGAACACCAGTTTACAGTCTTCGAAAACAAGGTGTACAGGAAAACTTTCAGACGCACTTTTGACCAGGAAACTCAAAGATGGGTTCTCAGATCACCATGAGCTGTACAAGTTAGTCAATCAACACAAGGTAGTGAACATCATGAAAGCGAAATGGCTGCAATGGGCAGTACATGTGATCAGAATGGATGCTCCCAGAATAGTTCGTCGCATCAATGAGAAGATGATGGAAGGCTCCCTGGAAGAAAGAAGAGTAGATGACAAGATGAGGTGACCTGCGACTGCAGACAAATGGGCGTCACTGAGTGGGAGGATGCGGCGCTGGACAGGAAGGAATGGAGGCAGATAGTGAGAGCGGCACGGAATCGTCACATCCCAAAGCTGACGCAGTGAGTGAGTAAATGCCATCTTAAATGGCACATGACATATATATATATAATATATCTGAAAATGGCTTGGTTGATATATAGCAAAGAGTAAGTGGGCATAGGCAGGACACATCGCCAGAATGGACGCGACACGCTGGACCAGGAGAGCTTTAGAGTGGAGACCAAGAGTTGACACCGACCACCAAACTGTGGGGTCGGCCACTTCAGATAACACGAAAGACTTGACTGGATGAGACGGGCACAGGACCGCCAGGAATGGAGAAGAAGGGAAGAGGTCTTCGAAGCAAAACTAAAGTGAGTGACGTGATGTGCACCATAGCAAAGAGGAAGTGAGCATGGGCAGGACACATCGCCAGAATGGATGCGACACGCTGGAACAGGAGAGCTTTAGAGTGGAGACCAAGAGTTGACACCGACCACCAAAGCGTTGGGTAGACTACGTCAGATAACACGAAAGAATTGACTGGGCGAGACAGGCATACGGCCGCCAGGAATGGAGAAGTAGGGAAGAGACCTATATCCAAGAATGGAGCACGAATGATGATGATGATTGTCTTGAAGTTGTGAAAAACTATCGCAAAAATATTAATTAAATTATGAAAACCTGTCGTTTAAACTGCCCATTATTATTGATTGCAAAGCTATAAATAATAAGCCCGTCTGATATTTTATATTTGCATTGATGTTTTGATGTAGGCAAGATTAATGATATAAAGGATATGAATGGCTGGATGGAAACTTGATATTTAACAATAAATTATTCCTTTCTATTTTGGTATCGACAAGTTAATGATTAATGGCACACATGAGATAAATGGAAGTTGGAGTATTTCTGGAATGTAATGGACCGATCGAGGAGCATTTTAATAACACGAAGGAAACTACGCAGAGAAAATGAAGATAAGTGTGTGATAAACGTATGGTTTTGTCTCCAAAAATTCCCTGGGATTTAAGTCAAAGTTTCTTTAAATCAAATTATAATTCCTAATAGTGAAGAAAATATTTGTCAGATATGGTTGTGTCTCGTGAAATTGCTTAAGATTTTAACTGAATCAAATTATAATAGCTAATAGAAGAAAATATTTGTAAGATTAACCAAAACAATGGTCGCAATTAAAAGAACAGAAGGAAAGTTCAGAAAATTCAGCAAAGGAATAGAACATTTAGAAATTGTATCATTTGCACCATAGCTTTAGTTTCTTCTTAAAAGCTTCGATTCCCTAATAGAAATGATCTTTTTATTTATTATCTAGCAATATTATTTAGCAATATTTATTTTTTATC
This sequence comes from Phosphuga atrata, assembly GCA_944588485.1. Lineage (NCBI taxonomy): Eukaryota > Metazoa > Arthropoda > Insecta > Coleoptera > Silphidae > Phosphuga > Phosphuga atrata. The sequence goes on from OX155903.1 coordinate 39,100,294, forward strand.
TATTCTGCAATACTACATGAAATTTCTCGAGCAAATTAAGATTATATTTTCTTAATTATATAATTAATAACCGTTTTAAATTTTTTGTTGATAAACAGTGATTTAGATCACATCTCGGAACAGATTTGTATCGCGAGGATCAGCAATGAGACCACGGCAATTTCCTTTAATCGAATCATTTTAGCTAGATATGAAGATTGATAGTACTGGATTATTTTGCATATAAAATACATAATAACTCAAGATTGCTAACAAATTATAAAAGAAGCAATATTTTTATTATCTGCATTCTGCAAGACTACATGAAAGTTTTTAAGCAAATTAAGATTCTATTGTCTTAATTATATAATTAATAACGACTTTAAACTTTTTGTTGAGAAACACTGCTTTAGATTACATCGCGCAACAGATTTGTACCGCGAGGATCGGCAATGGGAACACGGCAATTTCCTTTTATCGAATCATTTTGGATAGAAATGAAAATACGTAATAACTCTAAATTGATAACAAATTAATAGTAGATAATAAATAATAGATAAATTACAATAATACTGACTCTTTTAAAGTTTTGTTGCTAAAATTGGTTTAATATCTTAAGTTTTTCCTTCATTTCCTCTCATTAAATTTCAATATTTTTAATATTTGAAAAATCTTGCTTGTTTTAATTTAGTTTTGTTAGGTATATAAGATCAAGATTAACTATAGTTATAATTTGTTATATAAGGATGGTATATTTCTAATTGACTAATATTGTTTATTTATTTTTTTAGATGAGTTGTGTCAATGTCCACAAAAATGTGATGAACGTGTGCCTAAAGATGTCCGCGATCGCCTTTTCGCCCACTTTTACGGTCTTGGCGACACCGACAAACAAAATGCATTCCTGCGCCAGCACATGGACGTGAGGGCGCGCGTCAACCTGCCCGAAATGACAACAACCGGGAGATCTCCTCGCCGGATCACCTGCAAATACCTGGTGCCCATTCTGCCGGCCGGCTACACCGTCGACGTCTGCCAGAAAGCCTTTGTAAGCGCCTTCGTCATAACAACGAAGCGGGTGCGATTGCAACGCGAGAAACTGATCAGCAGTATGGGGCTGAACAGCTACGGGCACCCGAGGCCTTTGAAAACGACCTCGTCGGCGAGTGAGAACCAGAAGACGTCGACGTCGGGTTCGTCGCAGGAGACGACGCCGGTGAAAATTCCGTCGCAGTGCGAGATGGTCCAGAGGGGCGAATCGTCGAAGTCATCGAGTATGAGCAAGGGTTGTAGGAAGCGATTGATCGACGATCCGATGATTCCTTTTGGACTGGTTGTGCCGGAAGGTGTGACGATAGCTCCGGTCACCGCGACCCCGGATCACGATCGGGATATTGCGATAGTAAATAATTTCTTTTCGAACCAACTGTGGAAGCCGGAGTACATTGGTACGTACTCGTGATGGATTGTCACGGCGCGGTTTGAATTTTTTACATGGTACTTAGACTAATTTATACATTTCTACTATACCTAAGGATAAAGAAGATACCTATACGTATTGTTACATTTATATTTATACAGAATAGTTTATTATTATTATATTATATTATTATATATATATTGAGAATATATTGTTGTTTTCAAAATAAATATGTTTTTTATAAAATGTCTGCAGTTGTTATATTTATTATTTATTTTCTCCTATCTTGACTTGAAATAACAATAAAGAATGTCAAGATTATCCTGTAATACTACATTTAATTGCGACTGTTCTACGTTGTAAGAATTAACTCGAAATAATTGGTTAAAAAATAAACTTTTGATTAATTTCTTACCAAATAACAAACAGTGTTAATCCTTTCGCGACCAACGGGAGACATACGTCCAAAGCACCAAATAATATATTTCGGTGGGATTTAATTCACTGTAAATGTTCATAAAGCATTGTCCTATTGGTATTTTCATAAAATAGGAAAAACCTTATACTTACACCCCTCCTATTTTCCTGCAATTATGTTTAGTCATTTCAGAGTTTTTCATCTTGACGGCTGTGTAACTATGTTTCTGTGCGTTCTAGCAAAGATATTTAGATAAAATAGATTGTTGTAGATAAGTTTTTGTAGTCAAGGCAAGACACAAGGGTGCCGCGAGAATTTTTTAGCTTGATAAGGGTGCCGCACAAAAAAAAATTGAGAACCAAAGTTTCTTAATAAACAAAAAAAATATCAATAAAACATACAATCCGTTGGGCGAGGTTCAATTCACCCTGTCTAGAATAAGAGTAGACAAGACGCCTGTTCAACTAACCCAAATAACTAAACTAAAAGTAGCCAAAATAAAAGTAATATGGATATAAAAAAAATAACCAAAATAAAAACAAGGTAACATAACTTGAAAATAATGAAAATTTTGTATTATATAATGAAAAGAAACGCCACTGCCCCACGAAGAATATTCTTTAACTGAGCATGAAGGAAAATTTGGCTAAATGCACTACCCCAGGTGGTAACCAATCCATCGTCACCTATGGCGACGTTAGCGGACCTTCGGATACTGGGAAGTCCGCACCAACATGCTTTAAGGATGAGTCGGAGCTTCCTGAAATCACCGGACGTAAACTCAGACCAAGAGGGCAAAGCTTCTTCGCAACATTTAATGCCAACTCACTGCTAAAAGTAGGTAAACTGAAATATTTGACTAATTCACTAAAACGACACAACATAATACTGACAGCAGTACAGGAAACCAGATTTATGGACGAAAATGCCTTCGAGTCCCAAGGCTACAGAATCCTCAAAGGAAAAGTGGGTCAGTGGGTAATGAAGAACGTACCCCACTTAGGTACAGGATTTATAATCGGTCACAGGATACTGGATTCAATCACCGACTTTACCTCCCCGTGCAGTCGTGTATCCATCCCCTCTCCCAAATGCGCAAACAAGAGCTATAGTATAGTCAATGTACATGCCCCAATCGACCAGGACAACAGACGCAATCCAGACAGAACTGATAAATTCTGGGAAGACTTAGAAGATATTTTCTCTAAACCTCCAGAGAGGCACACCGTCATACTGCTTGGTGACTTCTATGCTCAATTGGAAAGAGAGAAAAAATACAGAAACATAGTGGGCAATTATCCGGCGCATAAGTGAAAGAACCGCAACGGAGAACGATTGATGGATCTGTGTAGGACTTTTGGGTTGCTCATGAAGTCTACAGCCTTCAAACACTTGCCAAGGAAGCAGAAGACTATCTCAAAGATCAAAATAAGACTCCAGCCTAGAAACACCAGATTACACAGAACCTCCAAAATGGTAAGATTTGGCGACGAGCGACTCAAGAACAGTCAAGAACTAAGTCAGAGACTGAACAACGTAGACCTAAACAACTGGGACCAACTGAAGGAGACCCTTGTCAAGGCGGCCAATGAACTCGCCCCTCTCGCTAGAAGAAGGAAGCATCCGTGGTGGAATGAAGACTGTGACAATGCAATAGCCCAGACACAAATAGCCTGAGTGAAGTGGAATTCTAAAAACACCAAGGAAAATTGGCATAAATTTTTGGAACAAAAAAAGGTTACAGCCAAGATAATTCGAGGAACCAAACGAACCTTCACACAAAACCAACTAACCCAAATCAAAGAGAGCTTTGCTAAGAATAATTCCACAGATTTCTTTGGAACCTTTAAGCATGCACTCAGAAAATACGCTCCGCCAAGCCTCCACTTCCGAGACAAGGCAAACTGGCTTATAACGACAAGGACAACTGCCACCCTTTAGCTCAGCACTAAAAATCTACTCAACTGTGACCCACCCAGCGAAGACTTCGGCTATAAACAACCCACTCCAAACCCGGACTCGCTTCCCCCTTCATTGGAAGAAATTGAAAACATCATTCAACTTCTTAAGAATACTAAGGCAGCTGGAGAGGACTCTATCGTTGCTGAACTGTGGAAAGTTGCTGCAAACGATGCCGTGCGCAAGCTAACCGAGATCATGCAAGACATCTAGAAAACAAAGGAATTACCACCCGATTGGAAATCTGCCCTGATCCATCCGCTTCACAAAAAGAGAGATTTTACTGATTTAAACAACTGCCGTGGAATTTCTCTCGTCCCGGTAACATACAAGATTCTCTCAAAGGCGTTACAAACAAGGGCAGAAAATCAGCTAGTTAGTCAACTGGGAAAATACCAGGGAGGTTTGAGGAAGACCCGATCATGTGTTGAACAGATCCTCAATCTTAAAACTGTACTTGCATACTCCAAGATGAGAAACCACAAGATGGTCGTCACCTTTGTTGATTTTAGGAAGGCCTACGATTCCATTGATAGAGAAACGCTTAACAAAGTACTCCAGGAACTAGCACTAGACAACAAAACCCGCAGACTAATCCTAGAAACCTTGACCAACACCCATTCCAAGGTTAAATTTAGAGGCGAGATTTCAGAAAGCTTCGAAATAAAAACTGGAGTGAGACAAGGAGATGGACTTTCCCCACTTCTCTTCAACTGTGTCCTTGAAAAGGTTATGAGAGAATGGCGCAAGGAAATGAACAATTTGGGTGCTCAGAGTGGTATCTACCTGGGACGTAAGAACGATGGACTGGTTGTAGATTGCCTGGCCTTTTCAGATGACATGGCACTGTTTGCTGATTCTCTTGAGATGGCAACAATGCAGGTAAACTGCCTCAGAAAACAGGCTGCCAAAGTGGGTCTTCAAGTGTCGCTGAAGAAAACAGAATTCTTCACCAACATCAGAGAATCAAACAGAGAGATGTTACTACAACAGGGAAACATCAAGAGGACTGAGAAATTTAAGTATCTCGTTGGATGATGGATTGAACCCAACTTATCAGAAAGAGCATCATTATCCAAGAGAGTCAGCAAGTTAGAAATAGCCTATCGGCTGACTAAAAACACAATAAGACGCTACCTGAAACTTAAGCACTACACATCAGTCTTACAACCAGAAGCCCTGTATGCCATGGAGTGTCTTTCCTTGAATCGAAGGGGTCTAATAGAGAAATTGGAAATCAGAGAGAGGAGAATCCTCAGGAAGATCCAAGCCCGGTAAAGGAAGATGAGGAATTCCGAAGACGGCGTACCCCTGAGCTCTACGAACATATTGAGATGCTCTCTGATTGTGCAAGGAAAAGAAGGGTAGCTTTCTATGGCCACGTTGCAAGAACCGACTAACCAACCGTCTGTTCACCTTCTGGCAAAACAAGAAGCTTCGTACCACTTGGTTGACAGAGACCGAGAAGGATATTAAAGAACTGGGAATAACAGATCTCAAAAACAGACAGTCTGTGAAACGCACCCTGAAGGAAGGAAAAACCTCGAAGGAAAGGTACCCCCTGGACAGAAGAGAGAAAAGAGTTACACCGGCAGAAGATGCGACAATACTGGGCAAAGGTCAAAGCCCAACAGTTGAACAAGCGTGGTCCAAAGTAGTCCTATTCGAAAGAAGAAGAAAAGATTTTGGTTTTCCAAAATTTGGTAATACATATTTGCAAATTATTTTGACGTTTTCAGCCAATTTTGACACAAAACATTTGACACAGAATTTTTCAAGGTTTATCCATTCAAATCAACAAAATTTGCTTCGAATAGATTTTAGTATTTGAAAATTTGGCAATATTTGCCAATTGTTTTGACATTCTCTTCCAATTTTCACATAAAACAAAAGAATTTCGCAAAGGGTGTCCACTCAAATCAACAAAAAAACAAAATTTGCTTCGAATAGATTTTGGTTTTTGAAACGTAGGCAATATTTGCAAATTATTTTGACGTTTTTGTTCAATTTTGACATAATACAAAAGAATTTCGCAAAGTTTGTCCATTCAAATCAACAAATAAACAAAATTTGCTTAAAATAGAGATTTTGGTTTTTGAAAATTTTTTAATACATATTTGCAAATTACTTTGACGTTTTCGTCCAATTTTGACATAAAAAAAAAGAATTTTGCAAGGTTTGTCCATTCAAATCAACAAAAAAAACAAAATTTGCTTCGAATATATTTTGGTTTTTGAAAGTTTAGCAATATTTGCTAATTGGTTGGACACTCTCTTCCATTTTTTGACATAAAACAAAACAATTTCGCAAAGTTTGTCCACTCAAATCAACAAATAAACAAAATTTGCTTCAAATAGAGTTTTTGAAAATTTGGCAATATTTGCAAATTATTGCAAATAATAAAAAGTTATAAAATTATTCCGCACGGGCTATAATGTAATGTTCAGAACATTGAGCACACAATTGCATCATTTACACAAAAAAGTAATTCGCAGCGAAAGGGTTAATTTAATTCCGCATATTATTTTTATTTTAAATTAAGTTTTTAATTTTTTATCGTGCGGTGCGGAAGAGAATTTAATAGAATTCTTAACGACTCGAAATAACGCGACGAAGGGATAAAATTAAAATTGTTGTTTTAACTTGCTGCACGGGGATGTAGGAAAAATAATAAATTGCGATTTTCTTTAATGTATTTTCTTTAATTTTTATGACTGAAAATTAGCAAAAACATTTATTTCTTTAAATTTGCTGTTTTTTCTTTTAATATATTGATGCATATTCTTTTGCGGTTTAAAACTACATATATTTATTTAAAAAATTATGTATTCATGAGATAAATGTCAAGACTGTAATTGTATGTGCAATAACTATTTTTGAATTTCTAGAAAACCATAACTAATAATTTCAATTTGCATAAAAAATACACTTTTATGCGTTTATACTTGCGACTTTGTACCAATATTTTTTTGCGTTCCTTATATCACGTTGGAGAAAAAGGGAAAATAACAGGACCACGCAAATGGGGAAAGCCGACCCAGATCACAAATGACCAACATGAAGCAATAACTAATAATGGATATAATAAATAATAATATAATAATGGACGTGGATAAATGCAATATATGGCGGGCATACGTTAAAAAGTTCTTCGATGATGACAGGCCGGAGACAACAACCAGCGCAACGCAACATGACCTCACAGGGCCAAGTATTCTAAAAACGGAAGTAGTACACGCCATTAAGGTTGCAAAGAACAACAAAATACCAGGTCCAGACGATATCTACGCAGAATATTTCAAGCAAATGCAGGAGGAAAACACAAACATAGTTTTAAAAGTATACAACAAGATCTATGATACTGTACAACTTCCAAAGGAATGGCTAAAGTACACGTTCATAATGCTTCCCAAAAATCAAACAGTAACCAAATGCAAAGATCACAGGCCAATGAGTCACGCATTAAAAATATTCCTACTCATCATACACACCAGGTTATTTAATAAATTTGAAGGGCTAAGCGGAGATACTCAGTTCGGGTTTAAGAGCGGCACCGATGCACGAGAAGCAACATTCTGCCTAAACACATTGGTACAAATCTGCTATGACCAAAGAAACGACATCTTCCTGTACTTCATCGATTATGAAAAGGCTATGGAACGCCTTTTCATAGTCGATGAAGTACAGGAAGATGTCGTTTCTTTGGTCATAGCAGCTTTGTACCAATGTGTTCAGGCAGAATTAACCACGAACCGTTTCATCGGATATCTAAAAAGAGCTGGTATAGATGAAAAAGACGTAAGGATAATCCAAAACCTGTACTGGCAGAAGTAGGCCAACGTTAGAATCCACCAATTAACGACGGAATTCGAGATAAAAAGAGGGCTACGTCAAGGATGCATAATGTAACCAATGCTATTTAATCTCTACGTCGAACAAATATTCTCAGAAGCCTTCGATGATCTAGAAATCGGAATAAAAGTGAACGGTACCTCAATAAACAATATAAGATGCGCTGACGACTCATTGATCATAGCAAGCAACCAGCAAGACCTACAGATACTAATACTACTACTACTATTCGTGTCCGAATCACACTATGGTCTTGTCATTTGCTAATTGTAAGATTAGGTCGTTCCCTGTGCAGCTCTGTCCCATGTCGGTGCAGGTCAACAGGTGTGGAGGATTCTGGATTTCTCCGCTGAAACACTTAGGGTTTTCATCCTCTGGGAGCATTACCCATTTTAGCAGGTTTTCTCTGCACCTCGAGACTCCTGTCCGAAGTCTGTTGAGCTTCCTCCAGATTGGGTATGGGAGGAAATGTCCCTCTTTTTGTTGGGTGATTGGGTCTTGGGCCTCAGCGCGCCATTGCTGGAGCCATCTGGCTTCCTGAGAGACTTGCAAAGGTGCTGTTCTGGCCAAAAAGCTGTGGCGGGATCGGAGTCTGGGTCTAGCTGGTTGGTGGCAATAGAGCGGGTGCCTTGGGTCGGTCTCTTGTCGCTCCCTTTCTGGGGGTCAGAGGCCGGACGAAGAATGAACAGATCCAAAACAAACTTCATGGTTATAAGCCGTAATAATCAGGCTGGAGCGTCCATCACGGTAGAGGAGGAAACAATCAAAAGAACTACGAGCACGAAATATCTAGGCACACTAGTAAAAGACAGATGGGGCCCACTACAAGAGATCAAGGGTAGGGTAGAACAAGCCAAACAATCATTCAACAAACTACGTTCTACTTGCTATGCGATAAAAACCTAAATTTAGAAATCCGCTACAGAACCGTCAAATGTTACGTTTGGTCAGTCCTACTGTATGGAGCAGAAACCTGGACGATAAAAGTAGCTTTCATTAACAAGATCGAGGCGTTCTAGATGTGGACACTCGGAAGAATGCTCCATATCCCATCATCATCATCACGTAGCGCTACAACCCTGGGTGGGTCTTGGCTGACTGTACAACTTTTTTCCAATTTGTTCGGTCTTCCATCAACCTAGGGTCAAATGGAATGTTCATTTTCCGGAGATCTGCTTGGATGTTATCTCTTCATCGCATTCTGGGACGTCCGAGCGGTCTCTTGCCTGTGGGAATCTCCTCCCATACCAGTTTTACAAGTCTTTCGTTATGCAGTCTGTGCACGTGGCCTGCCCATCTTAGTCGCTGTGATTTAATTTCTTGGACAATATCGGTGTCGTTGTAGAGTGCTTTTAATTCGATATTGGTTCTGATCTTATACTGGTCTGTGGTGATGTCATGGTGAGGTCCGAAAATTTTTCGTTCAGTATTTTTCGTTCAAAGCGTCTGAGCTTTTCTTCGTTTGCTTTGGTCATGGTCCACGTTTCGCATCCGTATGTTATTACAGGTCTGACGATGGATTTATAGATTTTGATCTTTGAACTTCTTGTGAGATTTTTTGATTTTATGAGCTTATTCAGTGCAAATAGACAGCGGTTTGCAGATTGGATTCTGTCTTTTATTTCTTCGGTAACATCGTTGTCCGCTGTGATTACGGCCCCCAGATACTTAAAACGTTGTACTCTTTCGAAATTAAAGGTGTTGATCGTCATATTTTGTCCTATTCTGTCTCTTCGTGTCGTTCTATTTATACACATATATTTCGTTTTCTCTTCATTAATCTTCAGCCCTACTTCACTTGTTGCTCCTTCCACCTTGTTGAAAATGTCTTTCGTGGATAGAATGGAGTCTCCAACGAGATCTATGTCATCTGCATATGCGAATAACACTTTGGGACCTTGACACGATAGCAATTCTGTTTTTATCTAGGCCGACCTCATGGCTTTCTCTAATACAAGGTTGAATAGTAGTGGAGATAACGCATCACCCTGTTTAAGTCCATATCCCATGGGTGGACCAAATTACCAACGAGTAGTTGCTGAGAAGGGCAGGAGTGGACAGATTACTATTCAATACCACAAAAGCAACGCAAGATCGGGTATCTGGGTCACATACTAAGGGGGCCAAAATATCGAATTCCCCAGCTCATACCCAAAGGAACGATAGAAGGCATAAGGGACATAGGACGTAAACAGCTATCATGGCTTACGAACATCAGGAACTAGACCAGAATCAAAAAGTTTGGTGACATGTGCCACGAACAGCAACGAACAAAACATCAACAATTATTCATTAAATAGGAATAGTAAAAACAGTTTATAACTTTTTAATAATCTATTACAGGGGTCGGCAAAGTGTGGCTGGCTGCGTAACTTGCGTAAATTGAGGGAGTGGTTTGGTTGCACGTCCGCAGAACTCTTCAGACGGGCCATCGTCAAGGCCCGGATTAAGCCCGCCATTCACGATCAGTTTAAACTGATCAGTTGAACTGACGTTTAGAACTGATCAGTTAAAACTGATCAGTTCAAAATGATTTCCCCACTCACTGGCTTAAAACCGGCCTTCAGTTCTCGATTGTCGAGTTCTGTATCTGGCTAACAAATTTCTCCCCGCGTAACTTAAAAAAATTGATTCGGATTCTGGAGAGGATATTCATTAGTTTAATCACTAAGAAACAACTAAAAAAACGGAATGAAAAAATGGTTTAAAAATAAAAAACAATTATCTCATATTAATTTATTAAATGAGTTGTCACTGAAACCGAGTGACTGGCATAACTATTAACAATGGACGAATGTACATATTTCAAGCTAATTTTTGTATAAATTCTTCAGTTATTGCACGTCCTGACGTCTTGCCGGTTAAACTACGACTGACTAAGCGCATGCGCGGTCAGTTTGGCGTGATGAAAACGAACTGAAGCCAGCGGATTTATGCTGCGCCCGGTAAATCCGTGGGTTGCCGTCACTTCAAACTTTTACGTTAGGATTTCACACTCACGGTCAGTTTTTGGATGTACGTCAGTTCAACTGATCAGTTTAACTTATCGTGAATGGGGGGCATTATGGTGATCGTTTTTAATCTGCAATAGGGGAAGAACTCCAAGAAGAAGAAGCTACCGCAAAATATAGCGGATCTCTTGAAGTGACAGTGTGATTAGAATAGAAAAACTGGAGACAGACTACGTACTAAGTGTGGTTAAAACATTTAGCAATTTATAAATCTAGCATAAGTATGTATTACCATGCAGTAACGGTCGCAACAATCCTTATTCATGTATCCATCATTCATCATCAACAGTAGTGCTACAGCCCTACAGGGCCTCGACTTTCTCCAGCCTCGTCCGCCATCCTTTCCGGTCTCTGGCAAGGACCTTCCAGTGAGCTGCACCAATTTTTCTGGCATCCTCAGAAACGCCATCTTTCCATCTCAGCCTTGGTCTCCCTTAGCCCCTACTGCCGGTTGGTATGGCCTCAAAGTTTCTTCGCGTTGGCACGTTGTTGTTATAGCGTGCTACATGTCCTGTCCATCTTAAACTGCCAATCTTGATTGTTGTTATTATGTCTCTGTTCCTTGACCCTCTGTATAAGTTATATAGCTCAAAATTATATCTTCTTTTCCAGACGTTGTCCTCTTGGACAGCACCATAAATCTTTCATACGATTTTTGATAGTAACGTCTCATTTGCTTTTGTTATGGTCCAGTATTCCGAGCCATAGATTAAAACTGGTACAATTAAGGTCTTATCAATCTCCATTATCTTACGATTCTGATCTTTGTGCTTCTCGAAAGGCTCGGTTTACGTAAGTATTTTGACAGCCCAAAAGAACAGCGATTGGCAAACATTTTTAATTTCCTTGCTGACATCATTACTCGGGTTTATCAAGGCTCCTAGATATACGAACTCATCCACTGCTTCGGTGTTATATTCTCCAATTGTGATATTTTGACGCGCATCTCTCACACTGCGTTCTTTTGTGGCAGCCATAAACCTTGTCTTATTTGCATTTATTTGTAGTCGCATATTTCTTGATACATTCTCAAAATTTACAAAGATTTCTTTTGCTTTTCGAAGAGTTCTAAGCTGACCCTTAGAACTCTTCGTATGCCTTTATTCAATATCCATTTCATTATAATACTTGGGTCACATAATGAGAGGACCAAAATATCCACTGCTACAACTGATAATACAAGGGAAGATTATGGGAAGAAAGAATATTGGTAGACGTGGCTGAATGTTCGGATGTCGTGGCTTAATAACCTACGGGGGCTTTGAATGGGTGTGCCAATAATTATTCTGCGAACAATGACGTGTTATCTTTCCATTGCATAATTCACCAGGAAGAACTTTGAGGACAAAGATAGATAGATATTGGTCTTGGTTTTCCAGAAGATATTGGTAAAGTTGGATGGATTTGGTAGTCAAGGCCACCAATAATATTATCGCAAAGGCGCTTAATCATCATCAATTGTGAAGAAAATACAAAAATATGACATAATGAAAAAAATCATCCGTGGCTCTTGATCCAGTTTGAAATAATTTTAAATAAAATTTGGCTCATAAGTTTATAAAGTTTTCCGACCCTTAATCTATTAAATAGCAATAGTAAATAAAATAATTTTAAAACAATTTATAACTTTCTGAACCAACATAATAAAAATAAAAACTATTTTCGACACTGAAGAACGGTGTTATTTAACAAAATGTTATTTTCACTGGTACATCATTCGAACAGAATTAATTCTAACTGGATAGAACCGATCAAAATTACCATTTTAACGAGATAGAACCGGTCAAACTGTGTTATAAAATAAACTGTGTTATAAACTGTGTATATTCGGTGTTATTTAACAAAACGTTATTTTCACTAGTACATCATCCAAACAGAATTAATTCTAACTGGATAGAACCGATCTAAATTACCATTTTAACGGGATAGAACCGGTCAAACTGTGTTATAAAATAAACTGTGTTATAAACTGTGTATAACTGGTGTTATTTAACAAAATGTTATTTTCACTGGTACATCATCCGAACAGAATTAATTCTAGCTGGATAGAACCGATCAAAATTACCATTTTAACGGGATAGAACCGGTTAAACTGTGTTATAAACTGTGTATAACCGGTGTTATTTAACAAAATGGTATTTTCACTGGAACATCATCCGAACAGAATTAATTCTAACTGGATAGAACCAATCAAAATTACAATTTTAACGGGATAGAACCGGTCAAACTGTGTAATAAAATAAACTGTGTTATAAACTGTGTATAACCGGTGTTATTTAACAAAATGTTATTTTCACTGGTACATCATCCGAACTGAATTAATTTTAACTGGATAGAAGCGATCAAAATTAATTTTAACGGGATAGAACCGGTGAAACTTGATAAATGTTTTATCTAATTACATGTAATAAATTGCAAAAATATTGGAAACACTTTATTCAATCAAGATTGGTTTCGGAAAAAAAGAATCAAAAGTTAATTTTATCATCAAAAACATTACTTTTGCTACTTTTTTACATTACTTTTTAACTAACTTTGCTTTAAATCCAAGATACACAATCGTAAATTTATTAATTATATAAAATGTGAAAAGTGGGGCAGAAGGACCTCGTGGTCGATAGCCCTTTGTATAAACTATACAACAAATATATGCATTATTATTATTGTGAAAAGTGGTTTTAAGAAAAGAAAACTTTGAAGCAACTATCTTCAATAAAAACAAATTTTTAATTGCATCTTCATCTCAATGAAAACATCTTTACAATTATCAAACAAAAATAAATATAACCCTAATTTTCCAAAACCAAAGATAAAAAAGGCAAGCGAACAATTTCAATCATAACATTTCTTCCAAAAACAAATAACCCCAATACAAAAAAGAATCTCTTCGAACTAAAAATTAAAATTCAATAAACAATTTATAACTCACCACGTTCAACGCGAGCATCATCATCCCTGCCTGTAAACTCTTAAGAGGGTCGTCGAGATGCACGACGTGAATGCGCGACCGCGACCTTGCGTGTGCAGCAACACACACACAGGAACTCTCAAACACACACACACATAAACAGACGGAAAACCGACGTCGTCGAAAATGCGACGGCCCGCGTTAAACCGGGTCGCGTCGACGCCGGCTGCGTATCGACACGGCGTCGCGACGCACGCGCCAACTGGCGACGTCACCGGAATTATTTAAAGAGAGCGCGGACAGCTCCACAACGGACGATAATGGTTAAATATCACAAGAGTTTACAAAGGCAAAAATACTAGAGACTAGTTTACAATACTACGACTAGTACATTTATTCGTAAATAGACTAAACTAGGCAGATCAAATCACACAGGCAAGAATAGATGGAGAAAGTTATACCGACAAGGTATAACACATTAAACATATTTTCACTATCGACTTGAGGATGCACAAAATTATATAAACCTGGTTTAAGAATTAAGGCTGGATTTCTAATTTTATTTTCTGGTCGAATGATATTTTACTAAGAAATTTAACCATAATTGTATTTAATCACAATCTCGTGGGCGTCAATTCATTCAATTGACCCTTGAAGAACTCAATCAATTGTAAATAATTACAATTCGTCTTGTCCGTTTGGTTTTGTTATCTCGTCTTGTTTGACTAGTTTTGTCTGTTTAGTCATGTCTGTCTAGTTTTGTCCATCTAGTCTTGTCCGTCTAGTCTTGTCCATCTAGTCTTGTCCGTCTAGTCCTGTCCGTCTAGTCTTGTATGTCTAGTCTTGTCTGTCTAGTCTTGTCTGTCTAGTCTTGTCTGTCTAGTCTTGTCTGTCTAGTCTTGTCTGTCTAGTCTTGTCTGTCTAGTCTTGTCTGTCTAGTCTTGTCTGTCTAGTCTTGTCTGTCTAGTCTTGTCTGTCTAGTCTTGTCTGTCTAGTCTTGTCTGTCTAGTCTTGTCTGTCTAGTCTTGTCTGTCTAGTCTTGTCTGTCTAGTCTTGTCTGTCTAGTCTTGTCTGTCTAGTCTTGTCTGTCTAGTCTTGTCTGTCTAGTCTTGTCTGTCTAGTCTTGTCTGTCTAGTCTTGTCTGTCTAGTCTTGTCTGTCTAGTCTTGTCTGTCTAGTCTTGTCTGTCTAGTCTTGTCTGTCTAGTCTTGTCTGTCTAGTCTTGTCTGTCTAGTCTTGTCTGTCTAGTCTTGTCTGTCTAGTCTTGTCTGTCTAGTCTTGTCTGTCTAGTCTTGTCTGTCTAGTCTTGTCTGTCTAGTCTTGTCTGTCTAGTCTTGTCTGTCTAGTCTTGTCTGTCTAGTCTTGTCTGTCTAGTCTTGTCTGTCTAGTCTTGTCTGTCTAGTCTTGTCTGTCTAGTCTTGTCTGTCTAGTCTTGTCTGTCTAGTCTTGTCTGTCTAGTCTTGTCTGTCTACTCTTGTCTGTCTACTCTTGTCTGTCTAGTCTTGTCTGTCTAGTCTTGTCTGTCTAGTCTTGTCTGTCTAGTCTTGTCTGTCTAGTCTTGTCTGTCTAGTCTTGTCTGTCTAGTCTTGTCTGTCTAGTCTTGTCTGTCTAGTCTTGTCTGTCTAGTCTTGTCTGTCTAGTCTTGTCTGTCTAGTCTTGTCTGTCTAGTCTTGTCTGTCTAGTCTTGTCTGTCTAGTCTTGTCTGTCTAGTCTTGTCTGTCTAGTCTTGTCTGTCTAGTCTTGTCTGTCTAGTCTTGTCTGTCTAGTCTTGTCTGTCTAGTCTTGTCTGTCTAGTCTTGTCTGTCTAGTCTTGTCTGTCTAGTCTTGTCTGTCTAGTCTTGTCTGTCTAGTCTTGTCTGTCTAGTCTTGTCTGTCTAGTCTTGTCTGTCTAGTCTTGTCTGTCTAGTCTTGTCTGTCTAGTCTTGTCTGTCTAGTCTTGTCTGTCTAGTCTTGTCTGTCTAGTCTTGTCTGTCTAGTCTTGTCTGTCTAGTCTTGTCTTGTCTGTCTAGTCTTGTCTGTCTAGTCTTGTCTGTCTAGTCTTGTCTGTCTAGTCTTGTCTGTCTAGTCTTGTCTGTCTAGTCTTGTCTGTCTAGTCTTGTCTGTCTAGTCTTGTCTGTCTAGTCTTGTCTGTCTAGTCTTGTCTGTCTAGTCTTGTCTGTCTAGTCTTGTCTGTCTAGTCTTGTCTGTCTAGTCTTGTCTGTCTAGTCTTGTCTGTCTAGTCTTGTCTGTCTAGTCTTGTCTGTCTAGTCTTGTCTGTCTAGTCTTGTCTGTCTAGTCTTGTCTGTCTAGTCTTGTCTGTCTAGTCTTGTCTGTCTAGTCTTGTCTGTCTAGTCTTGTCTGTCTAGTCTTGTCTGTCTAGTCTTGTCTGTCTAGTCTTGTCTGTCTAGTCTTGTCTGTCTAGTCTTGTCTGTCTAGTCTTGTCTGTCTAGTCTTGTCTGTCTAGTCTTGTCTGTCTAGTCTTGTCTGTCTAGTCTTGTCTTGTCTGTCTAGTCTTGTCTGTCTAGTCTTGTCTGTCTAGTCTTGTCTGTCTAGTCTTGTCTGTCTAGTCTTGTCTGTCTAGTCTTGTCTGTCTAGTCTTGTCTGTCTAGTCTTGTCTGTCTAGTCTTGTCTGTCTAGTCTTGTCTGTCTAGTCTTGTCTGTCTAGTCTTGTCTGTCTAGTCTTGTCTGTCTAGTCTTGTCTGTCTAGTCTTGTCTGTCTAGTCTTGTCTGTCTAGTCTTGTCTGTCTAGTCTTGTCTGTCTAGTCTTGTCTGTCTAGTCTTGTCTGTCTAGTCTTGTCTGTCTAGTCTTGTCTGTCTAGTCTTGTCTGTCTAGTCTTGTCTGTCTAGTCTTGTCTGTCTAGTCTTGTCTGTCTAGTCTTGTCTGTCTAGTCTTGTCTGTCTAGTCTTGTCTGTCTAGTCTTGTCTGTCTAGTCTTGTCTGTCTAGTCTTGTCTGTCTAGTCTTGTCTGTCTAGTCTTGTCTGTCTAGTCTTGTCTGTCTAGTCTTGTCTGTCTAGTCTTGTCTGTCTAGTCTTGTCTGTCTAGTCTTGTCTGTCTAGTCTTGTCTGTCTAGTCTTGTCTGTCTAGTCTTGTCTGTCTAGTCTTGTCTGTCTAGTCTTGTCTGTCTAGTCTTGTCTGTCTAGTCTTGTCTGTCTAGTCTTGTCTGTCTAGTCTTGTCTGTCTAGTCTTGTCTGTCTAGTCTTGTCTGTCTAGTCTTGTCTGTCTAGTCTTGTCTGTCTAGTCTTGTCTGTCTAGTCTTGTCTGTCTAGTCTTGTCTGTCTAGTCTTGTCTGTCTAGTCTTGTCTGTCTAGTCTTGTCTGTCTAGTCTTGTCTGTCTAGTCTTGTCTGTCTAGTCTTGTCTGTCTAGTCTTGTCTGTCTAGTCTTGTCTGTCTAGTCTTGTCTGTCTAGTCTTGTCTGTCTAGTCTTGTCTGTCTAGTCTTGTCTGTCTAGTCTTGTCTGTCTAGTCTTGTCTGTCTAGTCTTGTCTGTCTAGTCTTGTCTGTCTAGTCTTGTCTGTCTAGTCTTGTCTGTCTAGTCTTGTCTGTCTAGTCTTGTCTGTCTAGTCTTGTCTGTCTAGTCTTGTCTGTCTAGTCTTGTCTGTCTAGTCTTGTCTGTCTAGTCTTGTCTGTCTAGTCTTGTCTGTCTAGTCTTGTCTGTCTAGTCTTGTCTGTCTAGTCTTGTCTGTCTAGTCTTGTCTGTCTAGTCTTGTCTGTCTAGTCTTGTCTGTCTAGTCTTGTCTGTCTAGTCTTGTCTGTCTAGTCTTGTCTGTCTAGTCTTGTCTGTCTAGTCTTGTCTGTCTAGTCTTGTCTGTCTAGTCTTGTCTGTCTAGTCTTGTCTGTCTAGTCTTGTCTGTCTAGTCTTGTCTGTCTAGTCTTGTCTGTCTAGTCTTGTCTGTCTAGTCTTGTCTGTCTAGTCTTGTCTGTCTAGTCTTGTCTGTCTAGTCTTGTCTGTCTAGTCTTGTCTGTCTAGTCTTGTCTGTCTAGTCTTGTCTGTCTAGTCTTGTCTGTCTAGTCTTGTCTGTCTAGTCTTGTCTGTCTAGTCTTGTCTGTCTAGTCTTGTCTGTCTAGTCTTGTCTGTCTAGTCTTGTCTGTCTAGTCTTGTCTGTCTAGTCTTGTCTGTCTAGTCTTGTCTGTCTAGTCTTGTCTGTCTAGTCTTGTCTGTCTAGTCTTGTCTGTCTAGTCTTGTCTGTCTAGTCTTGTCTGTCTAGTCTTGTCTGTCTAGTCTTGTCTGTCTAGTCTTGTCTGTCTAGTCTTGTCTGTCTAGTCTTGTCTGTCTAGTCTTGTCTGTCTAGTCTTGTCTGTCTAGTCTTGTCTGTCTAGTCTTGTCTGTCTAGTCTTGTCTGTCTAGTCTTGTCTGTCTAGTCTTGTCTGTCTAGTCTTGTCTGTCTAGTCTTGTCTGTCTAGTCTTGTCTGTCTAGTCTTGTCTGTCTAGTCTTGTCTGTCTAGTCTTGTCTGTCTAGTCTTGTCTGTCTAGTCTTGTCTGTCTAGACTTGTCTGTCTAGTCTTGTCTGTCTAGTCTTGTCTGTCTTGTCTTGTCTGTCTAGTCTTGTCTGTCTAGTCTTGTCTGTCTAGTCTGTCTAGTCTTGTCTGTCTAGTCTTGTCTGTCTAGTCTTGTCTGTCTAGTCTTGTCTGTCTAGTCTTGTCTGTCTAGTCTTGTCTGTCTAGTCTTGTCTGTCTAGTCTTGTCTGTCTAGTCTTGTCTGTCTAGTCTTGTCTGTCTAGTCTTGTCTGTCTAGTCTTGTCTGTCTAGTCTTGTCTGTCTAGTCTTGTCTGTCTAGTCTTGTCTGTCTAGTCTTGTCTGTCTAGTCTTGTCTGTCTAGTCTTGTCTGTCTAGTCTTGTCTGTCTAGTCTTGTCTGTCTAGTCTTGTCTGTCTAGTCTTGTCTGTCTAGTCTTGTCTGTCTAGTCTTGTCTGTCTAGTCTTGTCTGTCTAGTCTTGTCTGTCTAGTCTTGTCTGTCTAGTCTTGTCTGTCTAGTCTTGTCTGTCTAGTCTTGTCTGTCTAGTCTTGTCTGTCTAGTCTTGTCTGTCTAGTCTGTCTAGTCTTGTCTGTCTAGTCTTGTCTGTCTAGTCTTGTCTGTCTAGCCTTGTCTGTCTAGTCTTGTCTGTCTAGTCTTGTCTGTCTAGTCTTGTCTGTCTAGTCTTGTCTGTCTAGTCTTGTCTGTCTAGTCTTGTCTGTCTAGTCTTGTCTGTCTAGTCTTGTCTGTCTAGTCTTGTCTGTCTAGTCTTGTCTGTCTAGTCTTGTCTGTCTAGTCTTGTCTGTCTAGTCTTGTCTGTCTAGTCTTGTCTGTCTAGTCTTGTCTGTCTAGTCTTGTCTGTCTAGTCTTGTCTGTCTAGTCTTGTCTGTCTAGTCTTGTCTGTCTAGTCTTGTCTGTCTAGTCTTGTCTGTCTAGTCTTGTCTGTCTAGTCTTGTCTGTCTAGTCTTGTCTGTCTAGTCTTGTCTGTCTAGTCTTGTCTGTCTAGTCTTGTCTGTCTAGTCTTGTCTGTCTAGTCTTGTCTGTCTAGTCTTGTCTGTCTAGTCTTGTCTGTCTAGTCTTGTCTGTCTAGTCTTGTCTGTCTAGTCTTGTCTGTCTAGTCTTGTCTGTCTAGTCTTGTCTGTCTAGTCTTGTCTGTCTAGTCTTGTCTGTCTAGTCCTGTCTGTCTAGTCTTGTCTGTCTAGAAATGAGCAGGGAAAGTCACGGGAAAGGGTTGAAATATCAGCAATCGCTCGACTAATTGTGACGACGTCACGGCAATGAAAATGGAAAATGAAAAAAGAGCCTTTGAACTAGAACTGATACGGGAACAGGGTAAACGAGGAAGTATTAGCAGGTCACCTACGAGGAATACCATGGACATACAAGGACGTACAACCTGGCGTGGCAGAAGGCAATACAGCTAAGGAGATGCCGCATGCGGCCATGGCCAGATGTAGGTGCAACTCCCAGGGAGATAATCCTTTCAAAAGGAAGGCACAGGAGCAATTAATAGCAACGTCTGCTGAACCCGATAACCTCACAGCACTGAAGGTAATTCAAACAATAAATGTAATGAAGAAGACCTTCTATATCCTACTACAGGACATCGAGGTAAACAAAATGTCAAAACGCGAAATAAAGAAGAAGTATCAAAACTAGGATGGAATGTAAAACAACTGAGAACCGACGAGGTGTCGACATGGTTATATAAACAAAGTCTCACCGCGAGAAAAAGTGAAACCAGGGAGATGGGAACACAGACTATCACGACGAACACACTGGAGGAAGGGGTGCAGACGGAAACATGGAATGCAAACGTCCAAGTTATTTCGCTGAATGCAGTGAGGTCCTATGAGGACTTTGCTAAAATAGACGCAGACACAAAGGTAGTTTTTGCACAGCAAAATGATCCCGAAATGGAGAAAAGCATACAAAATATGTACAAAGAACGCTCCCCGACCTAGCACTTTGCGAGGGGAATTTTGAAGTAATAGAGCAGACAACAAGAATACGCTCCATAACGTAAGCGGCCAAGGTCAAGAAAATAATAAAAGCTTCCCTAAACGGACGACCTGAGAATCTCTGGGAAAGTCTAGAGAAAATCAGAGAGGAGACCGCTGGAGACGAGATAGTGGCCATTCATAAAATTAACGGTGTCAGCGTCGAGTGGCTAAGGAAAATTTATACCAACAGGTCCGATAACGGAAATAGCCACAGTGGGGTAAGAACGGAGAAGAGAACAGATAGGAAAACATATGCCCTAATTGTTGAACAAAAAGGCGAAGAAGACTTCAAATCTCTGCTCAACAGTGTAAAGGATAATCTGAAGAACAAGCCGGCTAGCAAAGCCGTCACGGGTATAAGGAGAGCCAGGGATGGTAGGATGATTATAACAACTGAAAAAGATCCAACAACTCTGGAGGATATAAAAAAATCATTAGAAGAAGGGGTAAATGACATCACTACGAAGAAATTAGGCACAAAAAAATGGAGACGGTTATAATCAGGAACATTGACGTTATATATATTTTATGTTGCCATAAAAAAAATCGTAGGGGATTTGGAATCCAAAGGGGATTTGGATCCTCAATTTAATTCTATTAGCAACATTGACACTCTCAATGTCCAATAAATAACCGAAAGCGCCAAGAAAATCCAGTAAGAAGGTGAAAGTACTTCAAAGCAACATAGGTAGGGGTAATGGAGTTATTAGTCTCCTCCATAAGACGGCAATAGACGAAACAGTAGACATCTGCGTAATTTCTGAACAAAACAAAAATATGGCCTCTAGTGGGACCCGGCTAACGGACAATAATAAGGACACCGCCATAAAAATAAGTAATAATCAACTAGCTGTAAAGAAATGGGATCAAAAGGGGAAGGAATTCGTGTGGGCCGAAATAGAGGATATAATCATCTACTCCTGTTACTGGTCACCCAATAAAACATTAGCGTAACGAAAAAAGTACCTCCAAGACCTTGTAGAGAGCATAAAAAGTCACAGCAACACTGTTATAATCTCAGGAGCTTTCAACGCCAAGTTATGGGGAGGAACAAAAGATGAAAGAGAGGGGACGATGCTAAAAGAGTGGATGGCTGAGCTAGACCTGACCATAATGAATGACGGAAAAAAAAACACTTTCATTAGGGGAAGAACATCACATTCATATATTGACATAACTATGTGCTCATCAGACATTAGTGACAGGGTGGAAAACTGGTGGGTAGCAGACGAAGAAAATCTAAGTCTACACCAGAACATATACTTCGTGACAAGTGTACCAAAATATGACATGGAGACCTCGAAGAAGAAAGGGTGGATAATCCTAAACGGCCGTATACCCTTACTAAAAGAAATATTTACAAAAGACATCAGTGGGATGGACACGCTTAGCGCAGAAAACTTGAGACGAGTGTTATTATAAAAAGCATGAATAAAACCTTTCGAAAAAAATGTGCAACCAAAAGATGCAATACAATATGTAGGTGGTTTCAAGATCTCGACTCTCGATCAAGAAATTGCGATAGAACCATTCCCCAGACACAGTTCAAACCGCTGGGAGACCTTTGCGACAGAGGAAGGAGATCCATTCACGAAAGAGGAGCTTGACGAAGCTTTAAAGAGGACAAAAGATAATAAAGCGCCGGGCCAACACAGTAGTCAGAAATAAAGTGACCCTAGAATACCTAGGGGTATGGTTCGACCACAATATGAGGATGTTGAGAAAGTGGCAATAAAAAAAATGAAATGAAAAGGAAAGCGGCAATAAAAGCCGAAAAATCAATCAATGCACTTATAAAACTGATGCCAAGAATTAAGGGGCCATTTGTCTTCAAAAGAACATAAAAAAAAAGTCTTGTCTGTCTAGTCTCTAGTCGGTCTAGTCTTGTCTGTCTAGTCTTGTATGTCTATTCTCGTCTGTCTAGTACGTCTGATCTAAAAATTTCTCTACAAATTGCCTTGTCAAGTCTTATATAATTTTAATACAAATATAAATTTGCAAATATAAATTTGCATCTTGGCATATCATATTTATTTTTACAAGTTTTCAAGTTTTTAATAAAAATATTGATTAAAGTCGAAGAAAAAACTGGTTAAGAAAACAAAGTTATGTCATAAAAACATCGATGTGTAAATAAAAATAACTTTCTAATTTTAGCGCCGAAAAAAACGTGTTTTACTTCTCCATATTTCATTAGCAAACAATTACATATGCAAAACACAAACTGCATAAAATCTTAATTAAACAAGAAGAAAGAGAAACAAAAAAAAAACGCACACAACAAGTTTCTTTTGCGAAATGCACGATATCAGCGCGCTAATTAAATTTCTATTTTCACAGTCAAGGCCGGCAAAGGGCACACGCGAACCTTTTTATTTATTTATTTTTTTGAAACTCTCTGTAGCCTTTTCCTTCTCTGTTCCCTTCCCTCTGCCGCCGCAACATATACCTTTCTCGCTACAACTGAACTTTAACATTTCCGCCCTTGGTAAGTTCGCAATTCCGGAAGAACACTTTTTTCTCTCTTGTTTCCGTTTGCGTCACGTTTTAATTAACACTAAAAATATGTTCATTTTAATAACACCATAAACAACACCCTTTTTCCCAATTGGAAAATTATGATAATATTATACATCGTTTCATCTGATAACACTAAAGATAGACTCACCAGACTAAGCGAACGAAGCAAGACTAGACAAACAATACCTGACAGACAAGACTAGGCAGACAAGACTTTTTTTTCTAGACGTAGCTGGCAGCTGAGAGCTGACAGACAAGTGGCCCTACAAACATCTTCAATCACGCCGGAACCGCAGGTAGCATATCGTCAGCGTGGTTGTTGTAGTTAAGGTGGTTGTTGATTCATCTTATTTGGACTTACTGGTGGATCTTTCTATTGCGTTTCAATTTTTCGTCATTTTCCTTAGAGGAAATAATAAATTTAACAAATCTGGCCATTCTATCCAAGTTTTCTGTATTTTGCAGCATGTAACCCATTACCGTTCTTGCGTTAAACGGTATCTTCATGTTGGCTGTTAGTTCGTCCCTTCTGCTTCCTATCCCCAGCAGTCAAATATTGTGTGTCTTACATAGTCCACATCACCACAGTATTCACACAAGTCATCTGCGGCGGCGAGTATTATCGCCTGTGAGTATATTCCCCTGTGAGGAACTGAGTCAAATAAAAGTTAGTCTCGCCATGCTTCCTGTTGACCCATATGGTGATATCTGGTATGACCAACTTCGTCCATTGTCCTATTTCGGACGCCCACCATTTTTGTTGCCACTCTGCTAGGAGAGATTTTTTCTAGCAGCAATTCTAGATTGCCTATCACATCCGGTCTCATGCAGTTCGGCTCTATGGGGGCTATACCAGCTAATACCAAAACTGCTTCCCCCAATACAGTCTTGTATGAACTACAGATCCTGATTGCAGTTTTTCTTTGAATTTTCGCAAGTTTGTAAATATTGCTTGCTACTGCCATACTTTGTGCCCATATTGGGGCAGCATATAGAATTGTGGATTGTACCAAGGAGTTTAAGTTTGGAGCTTTTAGGCCCACCTACATTAGGAATAATTCTGTCCAATGCCGCCATTACATTCATGCCTTTAGCTGCTGCCTTCGTGAGGTGTGCACCGAAGGACAGGCACTTGTCTATGACTATCCCGAGGTATGTAATTTCGTTCTTTGGGCTAATATATGCAGGTTGCACTTTAAACTGTATTACGTTGATTGGTAGATGAACTGTATTGCGTCTCCTTAGGCCGGTCAGTAATACTGCTTCAGAATTTTCGGGAGCAAGGCTCAGGTTGTTTGATGTCATCCAATCGATTACATGGCAAATTGTGCGGTATGCCGTTTGCATTAGCATTGATTCCGTTTTTGCTGAGACCATGAGCGCCAGGTCGTCGGCGAAGCCAATAAGTGTGGCACCCTCCGAAAGTTTCAGTTTTAGGACGCCATCACACAAGAACCTTGTGGGACCCCGCTACTCAGTTATCTCTCTACGGAAACTCCATGTGCCTGTAGAAGTAGCGTTCTATTATCGAAGTAGCTCCTTACCATGCGCAGGAGGTAAGGCGCTGTTTCTCTTTCCGTTAGTTCCTTCATTATTATTCTCCAACTAGCACTGTTGAAAGGGTTTCGAACGTCAAATGTAATTAGTGCACATATCTTCCTTGTCCTTTTGGTGCCACTTCTAGCTTCATCTGCAAGTTCTAGGACCGCTCCTATTGCGCTGATAGTGGATCTTCCCTCTCTGAATCCAAATTGTCTCCTTTTTTTTGGCAATCAAATAAATTGGCAATCCGATGCCAGCCTCAAGTCCTCTTTTAAGTCTGTACCAGGAGCTGCTCCAGCAGCTTCCCCGGCGTATCCAGAATACACAGGTGTCTATACGATGATGGATCGTCTAACGGTTTGTCACCCTTGCGGAGCAGAACAAGCCTAGCGCACTTCCATTTCTTGGAAAAGTTCCCGGCACTTAGTTCTGCATTCATTATATCTAGATCAAATTTTGATTGATCGAGGGCTGCGATTTTAATAACCTCAAGCGGGATGCCATCTGGGCCTGGAGCTATACCGTTGTGGATGCGGTCTTTTGCTTAGGTGAGTTCCCCCTTGGTAAATAGCGGTATCTCATTAACCTCTGGTTGTTCCCAGACAAAAGGTTCATGTTGTGGGAAACTACATCTACAACTCGTTTCAGGTCATTCATTGGCACTTTAAGTTTCTTCTTGCATAGCTGAAAGGCATCTCCCCATATGTCCTTGTGTCTAGGCCCTCACAGAATTTTTGCCAATGTGATTCTTTTGCTTTGGCTATGGCTTGTCTCAATTCTCTTTTTTTGTTTCCATGTAGGTCCGTTAGCGTTTTGAGCTTTACATCAACGTCTTTTTTTTGTTTTTGTCGCTGACATTTTCTTCTAGCAGCAACGCACGAGGTCCTCAGGCTAGATATATCGTCTGACCACCAGTATACCAGTTTCCTCCTAGTTAGTCCACCTTTCTTGGGTAACGATGAGTTACATGCCCTGATCATGACCTGAACAAGTGTCTCAGCATTTTTAATTGTTCTACCTGCAATTTCCTGTGCCAGGCTAATTTTTAGTGCTTCTATGTTAAGGTGTTTTGTACTCTATCCGTTCCTTTTTCCTTGATGTATGTCTTTCCTTGGTGAGTCCGCTTCTATTTTATATGATATGTATCGGTGATCGCTCAGGGATTCATAGTTGAGTACCTTTCAGTCTTGGATCTTGTTTCCGATGTTATGCCAACAGAAATTCAGGTCTATTATGAGTAACTAGAGTGTGCTGTATCCCTTGGTTCAGAAAAACTACGTCCAACTGCGTAGGCAGACAAGACTAGGCGGACTAGACAGACGAAGATTAGACATATAAGACTAGACACACAACACCAAACAGAGAATACGAGACAGACAAGACTAGACAGACTAAACAGACCAGACTAGACAGACCAGACTAGACAAACCAGAATAATCTGTTTAAAATTTAACTTTAAAGAAGGTTCCACAATTAGGCAACGGTTAGATAGTCAATAAATATCGCGATATTCGTGATCCTGTCCACAATTATTATTGTATAAACGAGTCAGCAAAGGTATTGATAAAAAGTCTGGATTTTCTGTGCTCCATCAATACTCGTCAATATTTAGAGTAGACTAGATAGACCAGACTAGGCAAAAGAAACAAGACTATATGGACGAGATTTCACAGACGAGACTATAAAAACGAGACTTGAAGGCAAAATTAGACATACAAGTAAGACTGGACAGGTCAGACTACATAGACCAGGTTGGACAGACTAAGTTAGATCAACAAGACTAGGCACATGATTCGTTAAAGTATATTTTAATAGTCGTTTGTGATTGTTTGCACTAGTCTGTGTTATTTTGAAATCGTTTGTGTTTGTTTTCGCTACTTAAGATGCTGACAGACAAGACTAAAGGGCTGCGTAAATGTATTATTGACTTAATTCGGTAGAGTCCGTCATTTGCTGAGAAACCGAAATATGATGGAGAATCTTCTTCTATTTTGTGTTAACCGTGTTATTTTTGTGTTTCTAAGAACGTTACAGCTTCGTGCCGACTCGTTCGTTATGAGGTCTTATTTCGAACCAACTGAAGAATGAACTAGGCTAGACTACATTAATCATGATTTCTTGTGTCTAAAATAATTTGTTAAAATTTAATATGAAAGCCGGCTCCACACATAGGCAAGGGTTAGACCAGTGGTTCTCAAACTGGGTGCCGCGACCGTATGCTTGGGGTGCCGCAGCAATAATCAAGAAATGTAAAAACATGTTAAAAGAATATTACATGAGGAGGTAAACGTGTCTGGGTCTTTACAACGGAAAGGTAATGAACTCGCAGGAGACGAAATATCCCAGCAGACACCTGCGAGTCTAAATCATTTAAGTTCGTTTGGGACGAATTGGTTCGCTTGGAAACCTTTCCGACAACTTCGAAAAACTAAATGAAACCCCCACTTCTCTCAATGTTGCATTCTCAACATACGCTTACATTAAAAACAGGAGCAAACTCTCTGTATCAAGTGATTTGAGGGTGAAATTAACCAAACTTCCGATAAACTTAAAGAAAATGATAAAAAAAATCTTCCAAACAATTTTATTTATCCCATTAAAGACAATTGAGCGCATTAAATTTGTATTGTTATTTTCCTAAGTTTTCAAACCGTTTTTAGGAATAGCTGTGCCGCGAAATTTTTGTAGCCCCACAAGGGTGCCGCGAGATTTTTTTAGCCCGATAAGGGTGCCGCAGCAAAAAAAGTTTTAGAACCACTGGGTTAGTCAGTCAATAAAAATCGCGATATTCGTGATATGACCATAATTATTAATATGTAAACGCGTCAGCAAAAATTGACAAAAACTCTGGATTTTCTGTCTGTGATCCATCAACACTCGTCAATATTTACAATTATATCGCAATTAGGAGCGAATAAATCATAAATTATATTATTTGTTTGAAGTGTTCATAGTTGTGTGATAAAATTGATAACAAAGGTTAGTAATTAGTTGTCCAGTTACTACTACTAGTGAATGTTTGAAAGTAGATAGTTCATAAATTATTTAACGTATTCCTAGAAAATGGAATACTCCCGTCGCAGTGTAACAACGTCATTGCTGGTGATACTTCTCCATAAAAAAGGCGATATCACCGAGCTTGAGAACTATAGACGGATAAGCCTACTAAGCCATTTGTATAAGCCATTGACAAAAAATCATTGCCAAACGTCTGGAAGGTAAATTAGATTTTTTTCAATAAAAGGATGAGGCGGCTCTAGAAAAGGTTACGGTAGACATGACCGCTGCGTTATCGCGGCGGATCGATTGACGTGGCTGCTTATGTACATGTTCAGATCAACTGGCGCGAATTCCCCTAAGCCGCGGATGTGCATTGCATGACAAGAACGCTGCATGCGCGGTTAGTTTCGTTGCCGCTTTGTTTTCAAATGACGATTTCAGAGCCTTTAAAGTTCTGATAGAAAAGTCTCTGGAATACAATAGACCCTTAGCTTTGGTATTTATTGATTTCCATAAAGCATTCGGCATGATAGAACTAACAGCAATAATAGCAGCACTGGAGAAGTGTATGATAGATTCTAGATACACAAGGTTTATAGCATACATATACAGTAATGCCACCACAACTGTAAAACTTCATGAAATAACATAAGACCGAGGAGTCCGACAAGAGGACACCATTTCGCCTAAACTTTTCACAGATGTCCTCGAAAACGCAATGAAATCATTGCTTTGGGAGAATAGAAGCATCAATATCGATGGCGAAACGTGTGTCAGCCTCCGATTCGCAGATGATTTCGTTCTTATCACAGATAACATCGGCGATGCAAAACAGATGCTTGAAGAAATAATACAGATCTCAGCATAAATCGGTCTCCGAATAAATGCTAGTAAAACACAAATAATGACAAATCTAGTGCTTGCACAAAACATAAGAGTAGGCGACTCTGAGATAAAAAAAAGAGACGCATATGTGCAAATACCTCAGGCACGATATACAAATTGGGAAGGACAATCAAACGCACGAGATAGAGCGTAGAATAGGTTTGGGTTGGGCTGCTTTTTGGCAAACTGAGAGAGGTATTTAAAAGTGATATGTCTGAAGAGAAAAGTGTAGGAACAATGCGTGCTACCGATAATAACATAGGGAGCAGAAGGTAATAACATAAGGAGCAGAAGGTAATAAGATATGCAGCAGATGGTAATAAGTTATAGAGCAGACGGTAATAACATATGGAGCAGAAGGTAATTGCATATGGAGCAGAAGGTAATAACTAGGCATCGGATTATATGCATTTGCGTGTTTGCATATGCAAATGCATATAACGCCATTTTTATAGCATTATTGTATATTTTAGTACTTTTTCATTTATTGTGCTTATTTCAGAAGTTAAATGTGTTTTATCTACGACCACTATTGTAAATGCCCATTATTGTACAGTTCGTAGACTATGTAAATACATCATAACACACGTAAGTAACAGTCCGCGATTAATGATAAGTTATGATTGATAACACACACGTGCGTTTGGTTTACGACTCGTTGAGAGCTGGTACCACGTGCTCATACGTTCAGCGCCCCCCGTGCTACAATTTAAACTTTAAAATTTAGGTTTAAAATATAAACCAATTTAAACCATTTCTTATTAAACAGAAACAAATTAGTGTGGTCGTAGATAAAGTATAGTACATAACTCGAGTTGTAAGGCAATTACGTACTCGCGGAATTACACCATCCCCGCTACGCGGGTCGTACGTAATATACTTCTTACAACTCTTGTCACGAAATAAACTATTTTATTACGCGGGAACGGTGGCAGGTCGCAGCCAGTGACGTGCCATGCGGGCACCTCACACTGGGCAACCCGACCATTGGCTTGCACTAGTCAATAAATTGATTTCTTCTACAAAAAAAGTTCTTTAAAAAGCACCATCGCGCGTACAAAAATATAAAGAGTGACTACCAAACCCAGCACTACCTCCAGAACCAATAATAACGCGGTGAGGAACATAGTCGAAAAGCTGTATTGTTTTATGCTTAGAATTTTGAGGCCATAAAAAAAGTTGTTGGTCAGTTTGACAGTTCAGAAACGACCTTTTTTCGGTTAGTTAAGCGCATGCGCATCCGCCAAGTTTAAAAGGCGGGAGTTTATAAGAGATATGAAAGTTTCGGGCACATATTTAGTTATAGGTAAAAAACTTAGGATACTTTTTGAGGTATAACATGGCGGAAATTGACACATGCGCAAAAGAAAATATCAACTATGAAAAGGTCTATTAATTCAAGCCAGCTGGCATTTCAGGCTCTTTTAATCAAACAAAATATTGCTCTAATTGTAACACATTCCAGCAATATTCGCGACGCAATTGAGACTCTAGAAACTAAAAACCTTCCTCTTTGCAAGCCCTTGGAAATATTGCAAAAAATGATTGAACAGAGCAACGAAGTTCACTATCAGAAAACGCCCGTGGCAAATTAAAAGCTGTTCTCTATAACAACCCAGGTCTTAAAGGAACAAAGAAAGTAAATGCATTTATAAAAGGCACCAGCCAAACTCTGCCTGAAGAGGTTTTTGCAGAAGTGACGGCAAATTTCAAGTTGTGTCCAGTAACGTCAGTTGGCGTAACGTCATTTTCAGCCTACAAATTAATATTAAGTGACAAACGTCACAAACTTAATTAAATAACGAGTTCAGTAAGCGCTATTTTCGAAAATCGCGCTTACTGAACTCGTCCTTTAATATACTACTTTCTATGTTGCGGCTGTAATTGACTTAACAGCACTCATATGCGTGCGGTTATGACTCACCGAGTGCTGGTCTGAGTTATTTTTTTCAAGGTTGGCACTGGAATTCAGAGCTGTGAGTGTCAAATTTTCGGCGAGATAGTTTTGAGGTTATGTGATGTGTGGAAATCGCGAATACACAAATTTCATTATGAGTCCATTACAGAAGCAAAATAGAAAAAAAAACCTTTTTAAAAAAAAACCTGTTTCCTCGCTACGCTCGTCGTTTTCTAAACTTGGACGCGTGCTGAAAAATCGCGCTTACTGAACTCGTCCTTTAATATACTATTTTGCGCCGGTAATGAAATATGCACTAAAAATGGGTGAAATTTGCACAAAAAATGGGAGATATATGCATAAAACTCTACATAATCAAAATACTATTTATTATTGGAATTTACTTATTTTTACATTACACAGTTGTAGTTCTTGTGACAATATTCAATTAAATATTTTTTTCTATTTTGCGTATGGAATGGACTTATAACAGCACTCATATGCGTGCGGTTATGGCTCGCCGAGTGCTGTTATTACCATTAATTAATTAAATTTGTGTATTCGCGATTTCCACACATCACATAACCTAAAAACTATCTCGCCGAAAATTTGACACCGACAGTTCTGAATTTCAGTGCCAACCTTGAAAAAATTAACTCATAACAGCACTCGATGAGCCATAACAGCACGTATATGAGTGCTGTTATGAGTCCATTACAGACGCAGAATATAAAAAAATATTTAATTGTATATTGTCACAAGAACTACAACTGTATATTGTAGAAAATAAGTAAATTCCAAAAATAAATAGTATTTTGATTGTGCATATTTTATGCATATTTCGCCCATTTGTTTGTGCATATTTTACCCATTTTTAGTGCATATTTGCATGCATATTTTGGCATGTTGATAGTGCGTATAATCCGATGGCTAGTAATAACATATGGAGCAGAGGGTAAAAACATATGGAGCAGAAGGTAATAACATATGGAGCAGAAGGTAATATCATATGGAGTAGAAGGTAGTAAGATATGGAGCAGAAGGTAATAACATATGGAGCAGAAGGTAATAACATATGGAGCAGAAGGTAATAACATATGGATCAGAAGGTAACACATGGAGCAAAAGGTAATAACATATGGAGCAGAAGGTAATAACATATGGAGCAGAAACTCTGACTAACAAAAAAAGTCAGCCGAAAATCTAATAGTAGATCAAAGAGCAATGGAGAGAGCCATACTTGGAATCAATAAAAGAGATAGAATACCCAATAATACCATCAGACAAAGAACACTGTTAAAGACGTAGTTGTACACATAACTAGAATGAAATGGAGATGGGCAGGTCATATGGCGAGAACATCAAACGACAGCTAGACTAAAAGAATATCGGAATGGGGACCACGAGAAGACAAACGAAATAGAGGTAGACCAACGACACGCTGGAGCGATGATATAAGGAGAATCGCTAGGAATTGGATACTGATGGCCCAGAACCGAAAGACATGGAAGAACTTAGAGGAGACCTATATTCAGCAGTGGACAACAACAGCTGCACGATGATAATGAGTTCGTAATTGATAATTTCAATGAAGATTTCGGCCCGTTCCATTAGGAACGAACGATCGTTCATCAATATCGAGATGAATACGTAGCGCTGTTTTTGCAGACCCGTTCAATACTTCAATGCTTTAAAATGATAAAACTGTCTCATTGACAGTTTTATTTCACTTGTTAATCCCACTATACTCGTACCGACGAGAGAATGCATCTCGTCACGACGAGTTTGGCATTGTTCTGCGCATACCCCCACTTTATTTTGTTTGCGCGGTGTTTCATCATCATCAGCCTTTTCATGTCCGCACTCCTGGGGCGCCGGCCTCTTCTCTGCCACATATCCAACATCAGTACTAAATTTGAATATGGGGGAGCTAGCGGTTTAACGTCGAATCCTAACGACAAATTTCCAAAGAAGGTGTTAAGGCAGTTGAGACCCCACGGTTGCCTAAGTCGGATTGGGGAATTGAGTGTGATGAATTGCAGCCATTAGTTTTTAATTTTTGATGCTTTTTGGTTCTGTGTGGGATTCGAACCCACGCTGCCCGACTCAAGCCAGTGCTTAGAGCCAAGTGCTTAGCTATCTGAGCCACCACCACCTCCGCGGTGTTTAGTTGTCCGTATTTGAAATACTGACGCATATTTCTTAACTCAAACTAATCTGCGCGTATCTCGGCGCGTCCCTTGTCCCTCATAGCTCGGCGCAGTACAGCTGCATTCTCTCGCCGTTAAAAGTATAGAAATGTTTACTATTTGTTTCTTATTAATCTTCTTGTGGTTAATGAACACTTCAGTGCTGATTATTCGGAATACTTACGAAAAATAGACATTTTGCGAGAATAGATAAAACAATATCCCCACACTGATAATATGAAAAATATAGTATAAGGAGACACGAGACAAGGTGAAATAAAGTTCAAAATAATATACAAATACAGTGGTACCTTGAGATACGAATGTCCTAACATACGAATGTTTTGAGATACAACGAAATATTCTAAAATTTATACCTCAACATACAACGAAAAATTTGAGATACGAATTTGCGATGTGCGATAATTGCATAGGTGATCCCTAGATGGCAGAGCGTTGGCTCAGCTTTCCTCCCGCCGCTTCTGCCGCTATGTCGCTCTGTTATGCCCGCTCCACACTCTGGCGGAGTAACATCGGCGAGGATCCTCGCCGAAGTTGTTCGAGACGAGGAACTAGACGGAGGAGGCATCTACACTCTCGCCTTACTCCGCGAGGACCTCAGTACCATGACTGACATCGAACAGGTGGTAGCTGCAGCTGCAACTATTGGTGTGTATAATATATAGAAAAGGACGAGTAAACACGAGAGTGTAGACGTGATACTCGCCCTTCCTCGTACTCGCGCCTCGTGTCCCTTTGACTCGGGTACGAAAAACCGCTTAATGAAGCGAAGTTAGCCAAGGCGAGGCGAGGAAGCACAAGGCGGACCGAGTAACCTGACCACACTCTTGTTCCTCGCTCAACTCCGTGCTACTTCGCGAGAGTGTGGAGCGGGCATTAAGTTATTGAGACCAGAGTCCTCTGTATGGCCGCCACGACGTGTTATTCGCTTTGTTTGTGCCTGTTTTTCGTGTCATTTTGGATAGTATATATACTGTACTCTGCATATTTTGTTATTTTAACTATGGATCCCAAGGTTAAAGACAAAACTGGTGAAAAGAAAAAGCCTAAGAAAATGATCTCAATGGTTCGTATCATCGACTCGGCAAATGAGTATGGCCGCAATCCTTCTAAAATATCTACGATCATCAAGCAGAAGGAAGCAATAAAGAAGCTGCAACCTTCCAAAGGCGTCACCATTATTTTAAAGCTACGAACTAATATACATGATGAGATGGAACAGCTAGTTCTGTTATGGAGCAATTGGCAGGTGACTCTGTTTCTGAAGCGATTATTTGTGAAAAGGCTGACTCCATTTTCCAAGACCTCAAGCGTGATGTAACCGAGACCGAGGGAGAATCATCGCAAGGCGGTGAGGGGTTCAAAGCTATTCGTTGCTGGTTTGTAAATTTTAAGAAACGAAATGGCATTCATTCAGTTATTCGTCATGGAGAAGCAGCTAGTGCAGATATTAAGGCGGCTGAACATTTCATTAAGGTTTTTGAAAAACTCATTAGTGAAGGATACCTACCGCAACAAGTGTTCAATTGTGACGAAACAGGCTTATTTAGGAAAAAAATGCCGAGGCGCACGTTTATCACGGCTGAAGAAAAGTGTACCCGGCCACAAGGCTATGAAAGATAGGCTAAGGCTTGCCCTTTGCGCTACCGCTATTGGGGCTTTAAAATAAAACCGTTGCTAGTCTACCACTCGGAAAACCCAAGGGCCTTCAAAGCTTATAAAGTTATGAAAGAAAAATTACAAGTTCTGTGGCGTCCAAACAGTAAAGCATGGGTGACCCGTCAGTTTTTTATTGAGTGGATGAACATAGTTTTTGGGCCTTCAGTGAAAAAATACTTAATCGATAATGGTCTACCGCTTAAGTGTGTCCTTCTGTTGGATAATGCTCCCGCTCACCCTCCTGGCCTTGAGGATGACCCTTTAGATGAATTTAAATTTATTAAAATTGTCTATCTGTTAGTGTTATCCTTCAGCCCATGGACCAACAAATTATCTCAAATTTTAAGAAACTTTTCACGAAGCATCTTTTAAAGCGTTGCTTCGAAGTTACCGAAAATACGAACCTAACATTGAGGGAGTTTTGGAAGAATCATTACAAACATTGTGATCTGTCTTAAGCTTATAGATATTGCCTGGCAAGGTGTTACCAAAAGAACATTGAACTCAGATTGGAGAAAATTATGGCCAGATGTTGTTTTAAAACGAGAAGGATTTGAGAGATTCGAACCTATTGAGGAGGAGATTGTAGAGGGGGAGATTGTATCCAGTGGTTGCTCCATGGGCCTAGAGGTAGACGAGGCAGATGTTGCTGATCTCATTGAGGAGTATGCTGAAGAACTCAAGACGGAGGAGCTGAATGAGTTACAGAAGATTTCCCACTCGGGGGTAATGATGGAACTCAGCAGTGAGGAGGAGATCGAGCCGGAGGAGAAACTTACTTCACGTGAAATTAGTGATATCCTTGGCAAGCGGCAGGAACTGTCTGATTTTGTGGAAAACAGACACCCAAATAAATTGTCTACAGGGAGAGCGAGTGCCTTATTTGATGATAGGTGTCTCACATTCTTTCGTAACATTTTAAAAAGAAGGCAGAAACAGACCTCTCTTGATCGTTACCTTGTGAAGGTCTCACGCAGTGAAAGTCAGGAAAGTGAGGCCAAAAAGGCCCGAATTGTGCAATGCGGCGCGATAGCGCTTCCTTCATTTATCTACGAGTAATGCGGACCGACATGATAGCGCTTGTACGCGAACTGCGCGATCGCGCTGCGTGACGTATAATCAAAGTTTGAACTAGATCTGAACCATAATTTTTTAAAAGATTAATCAATGTTGGGTGCCAAGTCCAAAATACAATTTTGTACAATATCTATTGCGATTTGTTGTTGTTCTCGTGAGAAATCTATAAATAAATAAACTGATACGAACATTTTTTTATCAATGCGCAAAAACAATAGAACATTTACAAAACAAAATAATTAAGAAGTGATAATTGCATAAAATCACAAACGAAAGCAAACCACACAAACAAGTCTACTGCATGGACCAGAGTTTCCAAACCTTTTTGAATTAAGGACAAACTTGGAAAAAAAATAAAAGAACGGGTCTGAAAGAACGGGTCCGAGAAACGGGCGATTCTTAAAATACCCGTTCACCCAAAAGAACGAAGAAAAGAAAATAGCCTAATAAATTCTTTAAAACATAACAGTCTCGCAATATACGAGTTGAGAAACAGTTACATTAGTTTGCACTGGATTTGAACCGAAGGGCTCAAGAGCACGAGTACTGATGGACCCACAATATTAGATAAACCAAATGAACAAGACGAACAAAACTAAATAGACAAGTATTGATATTCAGCAACGTCTTACACATTGTCTGATCAGTTACAGATTAACTCTTTGTTGACCGACGGTACTTTAAGTTCGCGGAAAGTACAGTTCAAAGCATGTCAGCTTTGGAGAGGCCTGGGCAACTAAGGGTTAACGCCATTGTCAGTTTCTTCTCTTATGTACCTCGTAACCGTTGTTATCAATTTATTAGTTTGCACCGTATTTAAGCCGAAGGGCTCAGAGTACTGATGGACCCACAATATTAGATAAACCAAATGAACAAGACAAACAAAACTCGATCGACAAGTATTGATATTCAGCAACGTCTTACAGATTGTCTGATCAGTTACAGATTAACGCCATCGTCAGTTTGTTGTATTATGTTCCTCGTAAACCTTGTTATCATTACATTAGTTTGCATCGTATTTAAGCCGAAGGGTTCACAGTACTGATGGACCCACAATATTATATAAACCAAATGGACAAGACAAACAAAACTAGATAGACAAGTGTTGATATGCAGCAACGTCTTACAGATCAAGTCGGCTTACAGATCATCGCCAGTAACAAGTGTTTCACATATGACTAGTTTGTTGCCTTATGTTCCTCGGAACACAAAGGATCATTAATGTACAATAAAGTTAAAGAATTTAAATGTGATAGTAGGGTTAGGCCGTCAACAGTTCTTGACGAAGGAACTAATGTCTTAGTTTTCCTTAGACACTTAAGAGGTCAAGCAAAATTATAAAGAGCAGTCATGAAACTGAAAGTGAGCCCATTGACATATTTAGTAAAGTTGTTCGAAGGAGGAGATATAAAAAGTTAATTTTAATCAAATTAAAAGTTAAGTCTTAAGGATGCCACTGCGAGTGGTCCAAACAGTGGATTTTAATTTTTATGGACCGGCAGTCACAGTTGACCAGAAGCTACCGTGTAGATCAACAATTGGTCTATCTTGCCAGAAGTAGACCCCCGTCAAGTTTAAATTTTAAATAATGTATTGTTTGTCTATGTTTAATGTATTTTATCTACTCGCACATCAAAATGAACACATTAATAAATACATTTTTGTGTGTGTAGGATGCCATTATTATAATAGTGTGTAAAAGTATACAAATCGTGCGTAAAAGACCAATGTAAATAAAAGTTTCATTATTAAACGATTTCTGTTTGTTGTTACTTGTATGGCAACAACTTGCGTCACTAAACAATAAACCCGTCTTAGGCTCATGCTTTAAACTTCGCAACTAATGCACAAAAACCCTTCTTCACACACTTGTACCATAAACTACTACTATATGTTATTTTAATATTTATTATCTTAGTTTAATTAAGATTTTGTACCATAATTGTTGTTTAGTATTTATTTTGTGAATTTTTGGGAAGAGGGAGGAAATGTAGTAATGATGATTGTTCGTTTGTGCTTCTCCAGAATACACAGTTTCATTAATGAAAAGACTCTAGTCAGGCGGTCACAGACGAGACTTCGGTCTGTTTGCTCCCAACACTCAAGGTGTTAAGATATCCTACTCACTAGGGCCTAGTGGGTGATGACGAGTGAACAGCGTATATTGATAATAATCATTTTCAATATACGCTGTTCACGCATTATCGCCCGCTTGAACACCTCAATACATATTTTTTTTGTGGGGGTCGTTTGCCTGCAAAGCCTTTCTGCACTGCGACCAACTTGATCTATTGTGCTTGACCCTACTACAATTACTCTCCCAGGAATTCAACTTCGTGAACGAAGTCACGAAGATATTCCTAAGAGGCCTGCTACTCAGCTCCAAGGTGGTCAAACTTGCGACCCCGAAGTGGGCAAGCCTTATGTGTGCTAGCGCTACACATGTGCACATTATGTGTTCAGCGGTTTCTTCATCTGATTCACATAATCTACAGGCAACTTCCTCTGCCTTTCCCATTTTGTGTAGGTGATATCTCACCGGACAATGTCCTGTGAGTATGCCTACCAAACTTCTGATTTCTCTTCTAGAGAAGCTTAGCATCTGCTGCGTTATTGCGGCAGAATAGTTTATGAGCATTTTAGCTTGCCTCTGTCTTGGCGTGTTCTTCCAGGGGGTTTGCTTTTGCTCTTCTTCCCATTTCTTAGACCCCTGCCTTAAGTGGGCCTTTGTAACCCCACAAGTTGGCTCCGGGCCCAAGAAGGGAGGCTTTTGGCGAGTGCGTCGGACATTTCATTCCCATATATGCCCTGGTGACCCGGTGACCACATTAGCGTGAGTCTGTTACCTTTCACCAGTTGCTTCAGGGTTTGTTTACAGTTCCAGGTTAACTTTGAATTAAAGTTGTGGGCTTTTAAATTCCTTAGAGCTATCTGGCTGTCCGTTAGGATGTAGATTTGCGCTCCTTTAAGACGTTTCTTTAGGCAGATTTTTGTGCATCTTTTAATGGCGATAATTTGTAGTAACGTGGGAGCCTGGCCCAATGCCGTGGACTCACTGTGACTCCGGCTGTATATGCCAATTCCTGTACCCTTAGCAGTTTTTGATGCGTCGGTGTACCACATGGACGCTTTGTCTTTCAGGTTTTCGATTCGTTGAACACTGATTTGGCGGTCATTGATGACTACTTCAATGGCCGTATTCTGTAGACATTGCGTCCGAGGGAAGCTTCAGAAATTTCTCTCCGATTTGTTCCCTTATTTTCATGTGTCTCTGAATAGGCGATGTACACCTTAGTCTCAGAGCACTGAGAAGACCTTCTTTTTCTACCTGTTTGTGCAGTGGGAGTAGGTCAAACAGAACTTCCATTGCTGTGGTTGGAGTAGATTGCATCGCTCCTGTTATACCAAAACACGCAAGCCGTTGAAGCTTTTGTAGCATGTTTTTGGTTTTTATTTCCTTTGTTTTGTACCACCATACGAGTGAACCATAGGTGATAATCGGTCTTACCACTGCTGTGTAAGACCATTTAGTCAATGTTTTTCCAAAAAGCTTACGGTAGATCCAAAAGGCCGCTGTGGCTTTTGAGAGCGTTTTGTTCAGATGCGAGTTCCAAGTGAGTTTCTTATCCAAGGTTACCTATACATATTTCACCTCCTCCGACAACTCTAAGGTCTGACCATCAATGCTTGGAGGTTTCAAGTTCAGCTTCCTCTTTCTGGTAAAGGGGACCATTACTGTTTTGCTCGGGTTGACACTAAGGTCCTCCTTCTTGCTCCAACAGTTGATGGTGTTAAGTGCATTCTGTGCAAGGTTCATGATTGTACTACCAAACTTACCCCTTATTATGATGGCAACATCGTCTGCATAAACAACCGCCTTATACCCGTTCTTTGTTAGCACATCTAAGAGATCATCAACGACCAGGTACCACAGCAGAGGCGATAACACCCCCCCTTGTGGGCAGCCTCTCTCTCTGTGGTTACCGTCCTCGTTGATCCCCCCAGTGCGGCGGTAATTTTACGATTGGTCAGCATGTCTTGAATCCACTCAATGATAGAGTCTTCGATCCCTTTGTTGGTGGCTGTATTCTTTATTGATAAACGGGTTGTGTTGTCAAAAGCTCCCTCTATATCTATAAAGATACCTACTGCAATTTCTTTGCAGTCCAGTGCAGCTTCCAATGTGTTCGTTATCTCGTGTAGAGCGTCCACTGTGGACTTGCCTGGATGATAAGCGTATTGATGCTTATGGAGATGAATCCTTTTAAGAGGTTCGCACCGTATGTGATTGTCTTAAATTTTTTTCATTGTTTTCAGGAGGAAGGAAGTGAGGCTAATTGGTCGGTAGCACTTTGCCTGGTCTTGAGGCCTGCGCCCTGCCTTAGGGATGAATATCACCTTGTCCTCTTTCCATTCCAGCGGTATGTATGCCAGTCGAAAGCTGGTTAGCTGGGGGGCTATGGTTTCGATCCCATGCAATACATATTAGAAAAGACTAAGAAATAAAATTAAACTAGATATACTAGATTAGATGGGGCCTAGACAGAAAAGATTAATTTATTGAACTAAGAATGTTTGAGAATATATGTAGAGATTAGTTTTAATTATATATGAAGGTGAAATGTGGCTTAGCCAATGAACTTTGTGTAGATTGTAGCCAGACACATTTTCCCCATTAATTATACGTCGCGCTTTAATATTCAAGCAGTAATTAATTATCGAACGAACAGTATAACAACCTTATTAGCCACGAAATATTAGCACTTATTCATAAAAATTATATATTACACTTTAGATAGAATTAATTCGTTAATTTATTACATATACGGTATGAAATTTTGGATTTGAATCGATTCTAAATAAAAACACATTACTATTGATAACACAATAGTATATATGATAACACAATTGATATTTGATATTAAATAGTATATAACGTAACGAGAGTTGTAAGAAACATATTACGTACGAGCGGAACAGTTACGCACGACCCAAAGCGGGAGTGCGTAATTCCGCGAGCACGTAATTGCCTTACAACTCGAGTTATGTACTATACTTTATCTATGACAACACCAATTTGTTTCTGTTTAATAAGAAAAATATGTTTGATGTAAAAAATGTATTTCTTATTAGGTACATTATTTAACATTATAGTAAACAAGCAATTATATTTTCATATATAACTGTTACTCGACATTATTTAACTTGATGGAAATGAAAAGAAATACATTCTTAATGGTTACATACCCCTTTTATATAGTACTTATTTGTAGTTTTCGTTAGATTTAAACGTGAAAAAACGAAATGAATGACAGTTTCTGTGTGAATACCCGGGGGTCATCCACTCGCCGAAATGTTGCATATGTATTCGCAATTATCCTGATTTTTTGGTAATTCGAGGAACTCGAAGAAATTACTTATTTATTACTTTTGAAATTCTTATTTCAAGGAATTTGAAATAATTTCTTCTAATGCCCTAAACGTTAAGCTACGTACACTAGCGTACACTGTCCCATCCCATCACATTTTCGTCCCTTTTTCCTATACCCTAACCTATCCCGGTCGCGCGCCCCGTTCCATTCATCCCATTTTCCCACACAGCAAAGTTTCTTTGCGGTTAACTCTCTTAAAGATAATTCGTTAGAATTTAATGTTTCCGAAATTTCTTTATCTGTGCAATCTGTGCAATGAGTAGTAAGTAATCCTTTTTCGTCGCAATCGGATCGTAGGACTTTTCAGGAACAACATCGTTTTCACAGGAATCTCCTGGGCTGGACATATTATGGAAGATTTGCGTATTGGCACGATAAGCAATTGATTATGCACGTAAACTCGATTTACTAGATTATCAAAAATCGTCCCACTCCGACCCATACAAAATTGTCGTCCATCCCATCCCACTCGACGTTGATACCATTCCATCCTATGGGACGATGGGATGGGATAAGTCGATGTGATGGGATCACATCACAGCTCACACACAGCTCATCACAGAGGGATCACAGCTCATCTCTAGTGCAAAGCCATTTTTTTCAGTTGATCCTGATATCGAATTTCTGCTTTTGATTTTTCCGTTGAGTTTCTTGTGACGGAGTGCTTTAAATTCAAAAAATCCTGTGATCTTTTCTTTGCTAAATGACTTGAATATTTGTGTTTCACCAACTATATTTAGATTAGTTGAAATTCTGCAAGTTCTAGAGGTTTTTATTTTTAATTGCGCTTTGTACTGTTTCATATGTTTGAAAGAGTCAGTTATTTTATATTGCGTAACGTCAAAATTATTTATTACTTTACATCGTTTCCTGTTTCCTGTCTTTAAGAGCTTCCTCGGGAGCTTCTCTTAGAGCTTCCACAGTAAGAGGTTAGTAGAAGCTCACTGTCCTACTGCGGGGCGGCGCATGACGACACGCATGATGAGCTCATGCGGGTGTAGTGAGGACGTAATATGGACATATGGACGTAATGTGAATATAATGTGAACGTAATTCAGGGAATGCAAGAGTAATTCAAGGAATCCAAGTGTACTTTGTGTAATGTAGTGTAATACGTATGGACTGCTAAGGAATGCAAAGTAATGTGCAGTAATGCATCTAAATATTAACGTGTATTGCAAGAGTGAATACGTTCAGCGCCCCCCGTGCCACAATTCAAACTAACGGAAATTGACATAAAACCTACAGTGGCGCATAAAAAACGCTACCGTAGCTACAGATTTGAACAAAATACATGATTATATTATGTTATATTAGGACCCCTCGATCCGAAATAAGAAAAAAAAATTCAATAGTATAAACAATTTTTATATACCCCATTCAAATTTATTTTCCCTATCGCTATGTGTCTTGCATCCGCACAATGGGTACATTGGGTTGCCTATATCTATAAGCACTCAGTTTAAACCCACACTTAACAATAGTAGCAGCTCTCAACCAATCAACGAATCGTAAACCAAACGCACGTGTGTGTATCAATCATTACTTATCATTAATCACGGACTTTACATACGTGTGTGTTATGATGTATTTACATAGTCCACGAACTGTACAATAATGGGCATTTACAATAGTGGTCGTAGATAAAAATATTTAGTAGCCTCAAATTCTGGACACCATTAAAGATAATTTTTCAAAATTGAATATATGGTGAAACTAAACTAATTACAGATACAATCATACCAACTTATTACAGCGGAACACAGCTTGAATGTATAAATATATTCAACCTTTCCGAAGCTCTAT
Source organism: Phosphuga atrata (assembly GCA_944588485.1). Lineage (NCBI taxonomy): Eukaryota > Metazoa > Arthropoda > Insecta > Coleoptera > Silphidae > Phosphuga > Phosphuga atrata. Next base: position 39,142,299 of record OX155903.1, read on the forward strand.
AATATAATTAAGTCTTTTTAGGACTATAAAACAAATATCATGTTGAAAGACAACAGATATTTGTGTTATTCTCTAGGACTCAGTTCTTCTCAGTTTACTTCAGAGACACTAAAACAAAACACTAGATAAATAACATTGTTTTTTTAAGATCAGATCTTTCTCTTTAACCCAAAGAGAATAGCCCATTAGAATAGACATCCGCAGACGCGTTTCGAGATCTATGTTTCATCAGTGCAGCTTTGCTCTTATGAATTATAAAATGGAAAGCACTTTCATTAGTTTAAAAACCATGTGCTGGGCTGTCGAAAATAGGCTATGTTTTGACATGTGTGTGGAAAGTTGTCTTTCAACATGAGATTTGTTTTATAGTCTTAAAAAGACTTAAGAATATTATAGAGCTTCGGAAAGGTTGAATATATTTATATATTCAAGTTGTGTTCCATGAATAGGATGGTTGCGACAGTTACTACGTGGTAATCCATACTTACATTGAATTAAGATGAAAAGAGAAACATTGAGAGAAAAACAAAGTGAATATTTCAATTCAATGTAAGTAGTGTTCCGCTGTAAAGTTGAATTTTTCAAAAAGTTGAACGGATTTAAGCCTGTCAAATGACAGTCGGTAAATATTGCGATATTCGTGATCCTGTCTATAATAATAGTTGTGTATAGGCGCCAGTAACAGTATTGACCAAAAGTTTGAATTTTCTGTGATCTATCAATACTCGTCAATATTTATTTGATTGACCAGCAATCCACCGCGAACACGTCACACTATTTTTTAGCGACTATCGGACGGCTTCTGGTAACGAAGAAATCAACATTGTTTGAAAAAGTTTTATAGGAACACTTTATTGTCCATTACCACGACTGTCCAAAACGGTGAACCGTCTAGTACTGAACATATAAGAGTCAACATTTATTAATAATATAATTAATCCAAGGTGTAAGTTGATAAGTATTGAGACTATTTAGTTGGGATGGTAGTTTATATTTAATTACATTCATGCTGTATACATACTGTTCATATTGTAACTAAACTAATGTTACCTGGTATAATTTACAGGCTTGGTAGAATTGCACAAAACTATGAAATTTGTAATAATGTAATTGTAATTGTATTATCGAATGAAGTGATTTAATGTGAATACTAGTCCAACCTTGATAGCTTAGTCAATGGAATTATTAAACTTTATTTTTCACTTTCATAAATATTTAGAAACACAATTACATGGAAATGATATTTGAGCTGGCATTCATAACAAAAAAATAAAAAAAGATCAGAAAAATAATATCAAGTCTACTAAAACTAAATTAATATTAAGAATCAGAGTAATATTTCGCATATGTTAGAATTGATCTAGTATTATAATTTTAGTTTTATTAAATGTCATTCAATAGTCATGGATACTTGTTGAAATATTTTTGTTTATTGGTAGATATTTTTTTAGAAACAAAACAGTTTGCTCAAGTTTGCCTGTCTCGCCTGAATGCGAGACCGGCAAACCTAACTAGCAAATTGTAAGATTAGAGAGACAAAACTAGAGAGGACTGCTAAATTCCTTACATAGTTGCGATCTACTTTTTGTTTAATAGAGTCATTGTGTAATATCTCTACCATTCTATTTACATTTTTGTTAAGGTTTGGGCACTTCTAAAATGACTAAAATCCAGACACCCGAAGGTCCTCCCGACGAAAGAAAATTTTCCAATAATTCTTTTTATACAATAAATTTCAAAAAGCAACAGTTTATATGTTACGGTAAAAGTACGTAGTTTGGTAAATGTACACATTTACCGGTATATGTACACATTTACCTTCTTGGTTGGTAAATGTGAGTTCAACTTACATTTACCAATTATTTCCGGCAAATGTGTACATATGCATAATGTTGTTGGCAATTGTCAGTTTTACATTAACATACACAGCGCATGAGCTGTCCAACAAGACACACGTGATATTGTAACACAGAAAATGTACAAATTTTCCGGTAAAAGTAGATATAAAAAGCTGATCTCAGATTCAAACTCACATTTACCTATCAAATTAGTAGATGTATACATACCGGTAAATATACAAACTTTTTTTGTGTGTAGTGTATAGTGTGTGTAGGTAAATGTTTACATTTGCCGATTTTGTACTTTTACCGTAACATATATACAAAAATACCCTCTTATTGCCAATATATCAAGGGCACAACAGCCCAATGATTATTTCTAGCGAGTTCGAAAATATTGAGATCAGATAGGCAGTTTATTGAAATTAAATATCTGCTTAAAATCAGAACACACTCGAATAATTAAACAGATCTAGATAAAACCGTACAGACAAAATTAGAAACCCTTTATTAGTTATTCTTAACTAACGAAACTAGAGACATTCTGGAGAAAACTAAACAGGAAAGACTTTAAAATGACGATTAAATAAACAAAACAACAATTTAAGAAAATACTAAATAGAGACTATAACAGATATTATTTTTATAAAAAATTTCTATTTACATTTTATATATACTTCATCTTGTTCCTATAGTTGTATCGGTCTTGTCTTGTATTTATTAACTTGCGTATCCAGTCTTCTCACAAGGGGGCCCTGTCAACTCGTCATCACCGATTTGGCCCAAATAAAAAAAAGCATCCCCACGGGGAATCGAACCAGCGATCCTCGTACTATGCACCCGAGCTCTACCCGATGCGCTGATCGGCGATTGAAATGTCTGCTAACATAGCGGGCTTATGAGTTGTTAGTTTGGATCATTTTTTTAACGCTTGGCCATCTGGCCCTCCCGCTTGCGTCACTTTCATTTATAATCAAGCCCTACATATACTGTAAATTTGGGCCAAATCGGTGATGACGAGTTGACAGGGTCCCCTTGTCAGTCTCATTGCATATTTGCTCAGTCTTGCCTATCTAGAATCTTATATCTATAATTATAGTTTCATCTGTGCGATGAAATAGTCTTGTCTGTCTAGTCTTGTCTGTCTAGTCTTACATTTCTGGTATTGTCTAGTTATGTCCGTCTAGTCTTGTCTGGCTAGTCTTGTCAATCTAATCTTGTCTGCCAAGTCTTGTCTGTCTAGTCTTGTCTGTCTAGTCTTGTCTGAGTAGTCTTGTCTCTCTAGTCTTCTCTGTCTAGTCTTGTGTGTCTAGTCTTTCCTGTTTAGTCTTGTCTGTCTGGTCTTGTCTGTCTAGTCTTGTCCGCTTAGTCTGTCTGTCTAGTCTTGTCTGTCTAGTATTATCTGTCTAGTCTTGTCTGCCTGTGACTGTGCGTCTAGGCCAGAGGTGGGCAAACTATGAAGAAGTTCGACTTTTGACGATCTCACCTCGTCGTGAACTACGTAGTGTTTCACTTCGTAAAAAAAACTTGTTTTATATGCTTACATATGGTAAGTTTTGGAGCAAATTGGGTCTTACAATAGGGAATATTCATAAAATTTAAATTTGTTCCAAATATTTTTTTCCCGAATCTTTATTGACCGGACATTTGAACTAAATCATTATTTTAGTAATTAATATATTTTTAAATAGTTAAAATTAATAAATAAAAGAGCAAATTAAGCGCGGGAAATTTTAATTTGTAAAATGAAACACCATTGGTTAAAGCGAAAGTGACGTAACATACCATGTAAACAAGTTCGTATTGTTTACACTTGTATGTCATTGCAAAAACGTCAAAAACGTAAAGTTAAAAATGAGAACAGCTGTAGTGGAACAATGCAGAAGTGACAGAAGTGTCAGTAGTAATTGACGTTATCAACAGACCGCGCGAAAATTGCGGCGTTTAAGCAGCTCAAAATTTTTCTCTATTTTAAATATTTTTTTAAACTTAATTACAGCATTTTTAAGCAGTATTCATATTTTTTACTATGTTATAACAGTGAATTAAAAATATATAAAAATAACGTATAAATATTCTATAACGAATAAAATGCTTTTCTCTCTAGTAAGCCATTTAACATTTGTGAAAAGTCTTCATATTCTGTCTACGTAAGTTTTCAGTTCGTAATGTTTTTAACATCCAATATTTTTACATAGAGTTAAGGATTTTATTGTGTTAAACAATGATTTGAGAAAAAAATCGGGAATTCAATATTATTTAGTTTCTTCTATAGTTTCTTCCATTAACGCGATCGAACGCCAGAGTGCTTACGATCGACCGGTCGAACGCGACCGACTATTTGCCCACCTCTGGTCTAGACTAGTGGTGCGCAAACCGTGAATCGCGATCCCTCGGGGGGGTCGCCGGAGATGTTTTCGAGGTCGCCTATTTCAAAGAAACTTATTTACCAGTAAAATTCTAAAATTAATAGTATATTTTACAGCAAGAGATGAAAGTGGCGTTTTTTTGGTGAGGTGGGAGTTTGCTCACGAGCGCCAGCGAGTTAACAATCACACCGAACCAAAAAAAAAACCACTTTCATCTCGAGTAGTAAATGCAATTTTTTCTACTGATTTCGGTTGTAGAATCCATAATTCGACTTTAATAAATCCAATTCGAAGCGAACTGTCAATACAAATTTAATTGTTGGTTTAGTCGTTTCCATGGTATATTGCATTATCATAGTAAGGTAATACTTTTCAAGTCAAATGTCCTAATTTTATTTCGGTTTTTTAAATAGTTTCAGGCTCGTTTTAAGTTAATAATATTAATTAATAATTAAATTATACATAATAATTTAATTGAAATTGATGTATTTAATAAGAAAGTCCATGCAAATTTGGTTAGTTTAGTGTTTTAATCGAGAAAATCATAAAATTAAAATGCATCTCTAGAATGAAAAAATGTCACATTCATGTAGCGTAATTTTCCATGCCATTTTCACATATATCAGTAGAAACATTATATTAATAATAAAAATAGAACTATATTTTTTACGAAAATAATTGTCGGTTTTAATACCTAATGTGAGCCGTAGCAATGTTTTTGGCGCCCTTGGGGAATATTTAAAGTAGACATTTATAAATCTAATTAACGAGATCCACGTAAGTATTTTAGGAATCAATTTTATTACGAGTAAATTCTGAATCATAAATTAAAATATGTATATAAAAACCTATAATAGGCTAGGGAGTTCACTAAATTTGAACTTGCAAAAACCTTGAAACCTACTTAATACAAAAAAAATATTTTATTTTTAAAAACTCCATCATTTACATTAGGTATTTTGCGTTTCAAGAAACCAAATTAACGCAAAAACGTCAAAAACGCTCAGTACTGTCATGGCGTCTTGGATGACGTCACTTGGTGCGAAACGAATCAAAACAATGGTGTTTGTGTAAGGTAGTACTCAATATGATTTTTTTTGTTTAATAAAACATGAATTTCTCATATTACAAGTACTTTGTAGTGCCCCAGTGTAAAAGCACAAGAATAAAAACGTCAAGCACGTTATTTATATACGTTCCAAATAATAAAAGAAGTAGAGGAAGATTTAAACACGTTACAAAATATCTGCAAAAGTCAGATGTTACGCTAATAAGACATCTCCAGTGTTGAAACAGGAGTCAAAATGACTAAAAGTGAAGCGAAGCTAACAAAACAGAAACATACACGGTGTTTTTAAAAGAGTGTCAATGAGACACCAAATTTTAATTTATATATACAAATATACCGCTTCATACTAATACTAGACTTAAGATAGATATATTGTACATTTGGTGGTGATTTGTACTGTGACCTTCTTAGATCTAATGTACCCCACCCTCTTCCTCTAAATGTTGGTATACTTAACCATTTAGACCCTGTAAAAACAAATCCCAGAAAGAATTTCACTTTACCTACTGTCCACCCAGGAGTCGCGACAAAATTGTACATAAAAGGGGGTCGCTTATGAAAAAAGCTTGCGCACCACTGGTCTAGACTAAAGCAGCAACACTAGATTTACAAGACAAGACAGATTGAATTATAGAACATAATTACAGAAATAAAAACAAAACCAAAGAGAATAAACAATACAAACTAGGCAAGAACAAACAGACAATAATAGATGTTCTCTAATCTTGTACATCCAATCTTGCCTATAATCTTGTCTATTTAGTTTGATCGCATTATAGTCTAGTTCGAACAATATTTTCTATCTGGTATTGCTTCTCTAACTTGCTTGCGTAGTGTTCCAGTCTAGTCTTGTCTATCTAGTCTTGACTGTCTAGTTATGTCTGTCAAGTCTTTCAGTCTACTATAACCTATTTAGTCATGTGAGCTTAGTCTTTTCTCTCCAATCTTCTCTGTCTAGTCTTGTCTGTCTAGTCTTGTCTGTCTAGTCTTATCTATCTAGTCTTGTCTGTCTAGTCTTGTGTGTCTAGTTATGTCTGTCTAATCTTGTCTGGATAGTCTTGTCTGCCTAGTCTTGTCAGTCTAATCTTTATATTAGACACATTTAGTTTGGCCACATTTAAATAGTCTAGTTCGAACAATATTTTCTATCTGGTATAGCTTCTCAAACTTGCTTGCGTAGTGTGCCAGTCTAGTCTTGTCTATCTAGTCTAGCCTCTCCAGTCCTGTCTCTCTAGTCTGTCTAGTCTTGTCTGTCTGTCCTCTTTGGTAGCGTAGTTGACAATATACCCGCCTTTCAATGCGAGAGACCCGGGTTCGAATCCTGGTCGGCGAGGCGATAACTAGGGCGGTTTTCACTATAATTTGCGATACCGGGGTGGCGCATACTAAAAGCCAAAGTGGAATAGGGGGTTTAGTGAGAGAGCTTCCCCCAAACCACTTTTTAAAATTTTAGTTTTGTCTGTATAGTCTTGTATGTCCAGTTTTGTTTGTCTGATATTGTCTGTCTAATCTTATCTGTCTAGTGTCGTCTGCTTAGTGTTGTCTGTCTAGTCCTGTCTGACTAGTCTTATCTGGATAGTCTAGTCTCTCTAGTCTTGTGTGGTTTGTGGGAAGCCCTCATTAAAACCCCTATTCCATTTGGCTTTTAGATTACGCCACTCCGGAATCGCATATTTCGCATTCATTCAAGGTGGGCAGCCGGAACGGTTAGTGAAAACCGCCCTAGTTGAAAATGCCTCCTCGGCAGGGAATCGAACCCGGGTCTCCCGCTTGTTACGCGGGTATGTTGTCTACTACAGTACCGGGAGGACCTCAAGTCTTGTCTGTCTAATCTTATCTGTCCAGTCTTCTCTGTCTTTTCTTTTATTATGGTTCGGAGAACCTCTCACTAAACCCGCTTAGTATGCGCAACCCCAGTATCGCGTATTTCGCATTCCTTCAGGATGGTTAGTGCCGCCTTGGTTAAAAGTGCCTCCTCGGCAGGACATCGAACGCCAGTCTCCCACTTGTCCGGCGGGTATGTTGTCCACTACACTACCGAAGAGGACAGGAGGACTCTTGTCTGTCTAGTTTTGAATGTCCAGTCTGTCGGTCTAGTCTTTTATTTATTTTATTTTTATTTATTCGATCATTGCCCAACAGAGTGAACCAATTACAGAGCAAGATTACAGTAAATTAATTTAAAAAAAAAAGAAGGAAAAACACATTATCATAACATAAAAAAATAACAGCATAATCAGCCAGAAATAAAACAAAAATATAATACAAAATAATAAAGAACAAAATAAAATACACAATCAATGCGCTTAGGTATGCATAAAGATCAAACCGACACTTAGGCATGGTCGGGAAGAGTAGGACAATTCGTCAGGCAATTAACCACTCTTGCTTTAAAGGCTTTGAGCTTGCCAAAAATGTCACAATCAGAGCTCAACGAGTTATGGATGGAGCATAATCTATTGGGAGGTGGGTTCAAGGAAATAGGACCACTCGATGTATGAATATAGAAAGAGGCAACTGACGACTAGCAGCTCTTGGCACTAGAAAGTTTGGTTGATTGACAATCTCAGGGGCGTCAAGGATACTCTGAACTGCTTTAAATAGAAAGACCTTACCAACCAGAGTTCTACGAAATTTAAGTGATTCAAACCCAAGTTCAGCCAGCAGCAAAGGGTGAGGACCGCCGAATGTTTTAAACCAGAGGAATTTGAGAAATTTCCTCTGAATAACTTCCAGAGCAGTAATGTGCTTTTTAAAGTGAGGGTCCCAAATGATGGATCCATACTCCAAAACGGATCTCACAAAGCTGTAGTAAATCACCCTCAGAGCCAAGTTATTATTAAAATTGCGAGAATTACGGATGATGAATCCAAGAGCACTTGCAGCCTTCTTGACTGAAGACAGTATGTGTTGGACAAACGAAAGCTGACAATCGAAAATAATCCCCAGATCTTTGACTGACTCACAGCGATCAAGACTGACATTAGATAAAGAATACCTGCACTCAATCGGTTGCTGGAGTCTAGAAAAGGTAACAACTTTACACATGTTAAGATTAAAGTCCAACTTGTTGACTTCACACCATTCCCTTAAGGTGTTTAGACTAGTTTGCAAAAGATGACAGTCATCAGGGTTCATGACAGCCGAGAAGATCTTAAGGTCGTCAGCAAAGAGTAAATGAGGGGAAGATAAAGACGCGTTCAAGTCATTAATAAACATATTGAATAACATGGGCCCGAGGATGGATCCCTGAGGAACACCGGAAGAGGCTACAAATTCAGCTGATGAAAAACCGCTATGAGATACAAACTGCGTCCTATCCTCAAGGAAAGAGGTTTACAATGATTGCATGATCGACGCTATCGAACGCCTTGGCGAAGTCTGTATAAATACAGTTCACCTGCCCCCTACTTGCAACAACTGGAGTAGCATACTCAGCGAAGGCTACAAGATTGGTGACCGTGGAACGACCCTTCATGAACCCATGCTGATTCGTGGAAACAAGATGCTTAATACGGGGAAAGATGGAGTTAAAAACGATCGATTCGAATATTTTGGAGAAGTTGGAAACTAGGGATATAGGACAATAATTTGAAATGTCGGTCAAAAGGCCAGATTTGTGTATTGGGCAAATCTTTGAGAATTTCCAAAAAGCTGGAAAGTTGCCTTCAAGGAGAATTTTGTTGAATAAAGTAGTCAGTGGAGTTGCAAAAATATGCGCACAGTACCGAAGTAAAAGATGGAATAAGATCCGCTCCGCTGGTCAAGCTTCACTTGGCCTGCTTGAGAGTTGATAGAACCTTATCCTCCGTCACTCTAGTAAGACTGATCAGAGGGATGTTGACAGGCTTGTCTGTCTAGTCCTCCCTCTCCAGTCTTGTCTGTCTAGTTTTGTATTTCTAGAGTTATCTGTCTAATCGTAATCGCCGGAATCATCCCCATCGACCTGACTGCGCAAGAACGCAAATCTTGCTACTTAGCAGGTCAAGACAAGCACAAAAAGAAACCGTCAGGCAAAATACGCGTAAGGAATAGCAAAGAAAATTGGAGCATACAGAAAGAGGACAATGGACCAGATTATTAATCTCTGATCCAATTTGATGGAAAGACAGAAAGCACGGAGAACCCAACTTCCACCTGACACAGATACTCATAGGACACGGATTTTTCAAGGATCATTTACACAGCATTGGCAGGGCAAGAGAAGTACAATGTGACTATTGCGAAGATATCGACAGCGTGTAACACACACTATTCGCTTACGACAGATGGGAACGCGCACGAGCAATGGTAATGACGGACAGACTGCTAGAACCAGGAACAATAACAGACCAGAAAAAATCTGGGACAACGTGAACAAAGCGATAAAGGACATAATGACCCAAAAAGGCGGAAAACAATAGGTTAAGACAAGCCGTACAGACGAGACATCTGAACATATCCACTGGGTAGAATCAGTCATACACCCGCAGTAATGCGAAGAAGAGGCCCAAGGTGTCATGTTTTTGTTTTTTATTATTATTATATGATAATTATATTATATGATATAATTAAAAAAAATGTGGTCTGTCTAGTCTTCTCTGTCTGGTATTGTCTGTCTCGTCTAGTAGTCTAGTTCCTCAAGTCTTGTCTTTCTAACCTAGTCTCTCTAGTCTTGTCTTGTCTGTCTAATCTTGTCTATCCAGTTTTAACTGTCTAATTTCATCTGACTATCTGACGTCTTGTCTGTATAATCTTGTCTATCTAGTTTTATCTGTCTAACCTCATCTGTCTAGTCTTGTCTGTCTAGTCCTGCCTGTCTAAGTCTTGTCTGTCTAGTCTTGTCTTTCTAGTCTTGTCTGTCTAGTCCTATATGCCCAGTCTTGTATGTCTAGTTCTGTATGTCTAGTCTGTTTGTCTTGTTTTATCTGCAGAGTCTTGTCTGTCTGCAAGATTTGTGGAAAATGCACAAAGCCAAAAGTAAAAGAAAAATTGCACGCACACAAACTCCTAATTACTAGTTGTGGAAGGGGGATGTAAGAAAGACATAAATACAGCAACATTTTGACATTATAAATGGAGCAGTTCTAAGATATTTGAGAAGTTTAGGGGTGACAAGTTCACCTAAGGTGCTTGCTACATCCCGAAAAAAAGAATTGTCAGACTAGTCTTCTTTGTTTAGTCTGTCTGGTCTTGTCTAGTTTTGTCTGTCTTGTCTAGTCTTGTCTGCCTTGTCTGTCTTATCTGTCTTGTCAAGTCTTGTCTATTATGTCTACTATATATTTTTATGCATAAGTAGTCTAGACAATTTTGAATCTCAGTTACTCATGATTTCTTATATGTGTACTCAATTCTTAATTATTTCTAAAATCCAGTTTATATAATAGCAAGCATATAGCCAAGTACTTTCTTTAGTTCAAATTGCAAATCCAGTTTTGGTTGCTGCGTTCCTTTCGTTTTAAATGTAGAACTCATTACAACAACTGGCTTAGTTTTCTAATATTAATCGCAATATTTTAACTTTTGAAACATATATAACCTCAAATTCATTTTCAATAGCAAATTAAATGCGACATGCTCTCACAAAGTTATTGAAAAACACAGAATTGGATTGTGATATAAAATAATGTTTTTTGTCGACTTACCCTCTCAAGTTTCTGGAAATATTCTCTTAGAAATGATATCGGATTGGTGGGCCTGTTGACACATAGCTGGACAATGCAGTCCTTGAGGACCTGTTGGATGTTGTGGTTCTGGACATAGGCCTCGCACTCCCTCAACGCCTGCTCCTCATCCATGTTGCTAGCCATCACAAGTAAAGTTGCCTCACAGGTAAACACTAACACTGAACGTGAATTCTAGCTCGGAACTGCCGGTTTACTCGATTTTCGGACGTATCGAGTGCGGTTTGTGTTATGAAACGTTCGGAATTTGCGAATATCTCTCGCGGCTTCGAGTTGTTTAGTTTTTTTTTACGCGGAATGTTTGGGTAGAGTTGTGTATAATCAGCGGAGGTAAAAAACACCCTTTGACATTTGACGTCCTTTTTTTATTTACAACAGACAGTGCTGCCAATAGTCGAAAATAATAAATTGTTTATTTCTTTGATTACAAAATATTTAATAACTAACTAAAACATTGATATTAAAACTTTAACACATAAACTTAGGATAAGTGTATGCTCCCATTCAATGTTTTCAGTTTTATTGTAATCTTTATGAACAATTTCGGTTTTATATCAATGTAGCCAACTTAATTCGCGATTTGAATACAAAAAATTGATAAGATTTAAAAAATCAATAATCACAGGCACAACAGATAAGCCTAAGCAGGTGGCAGCGATAAAACTAAAATTTTACAACTAGACAAGTTGTCTAGTCCTATCTGTCTAGTTCCGTCTGTCTAGCCCTGACTATCTAGTTCTGTCTGACTATTCCTGTCTGTCTAGTCCTGTCTAGTCTTCTCTGTCTAGTCTTGACTGAGTAGTCTTGTCTGTCTAGTCTGGTCAGTAAAGACTTGTCTGGCTAGTCTTGCCTGTCAAGTCCTGCCTATCTAATCTTGTCTGTCTAGTCTTGTTTCTCTAGTCTTGTTTCTCTAGTCCTGTCTCTCTGGCCTAGTCTGTCTAGTCCTTTCTCGCTAGTATTGTCTCTCTAGTCTGTCAAGTTTGTCTAGTCCGACTAGTCTGTCTAGTCCGTCTAGGCCGTCTAGTCTGTCTAATATACCTAGTTTGTCTAGTCTGTCTAGTCTTTTGAGGAGAAAGAAGAAGGTTAAAAGGGATGAGCGTGATGCGGGTCGAAGGGTTGTTACGCGCGAGCCTTGCGTGCCAACGCCGGGGCCCCCTTAGTGCGAAGGGGGCGCACAAATTTATTGTAAACATTGATGTGAGGAGGGCACGGCGTATAACGGAGCGCCCGGCACAACGAGTGAATGGTGATAAAATAGTTTTAGAAATGAAAGGGGGTGAGACGTGATGAAGTCATGCCAACTTTGGATTCCATCACGTTTCCTCTGGTTTTTGGCTGGGGGGCATGAGTGCTGGGGCGGTTTTTAGTGGGTCGCCCCTTACTGAGTAGCCCCACACTATCACTCGGCACGGGTCGAGTTGCGCCATTTGCAGATTTTCACCTCCCAGCACGTGCAAAAAAAGTCTGTCTAGTCTGTCAGGTCCGTCTAGTCCGTCTGGTCCGTCTGCTCCGTCTAGTCTGACTAGTCTTTTGAGGAGAATCCCTGAAAGGGATGAGCGTGAGGTGGGTCGAAGGGTTGATACGCGCGACCCGTGCGTGCCAACGCCAGGCCCCCCTTAGTACGAAAGGGGGCACATGTTTATTCTAAACCTTGATGTGAGGGGGGGGGACGGCGTATAACGGCGCGCCCGGCACAACGAGTTATCCCCGGACTCCTATCGACCAATTTCCCTCCTCTCTACCATTGGGAAGGCTTTCGAAAGAATCCTCTCCCAACGGCTCCGCTCCTTCTGCGACTCCCACCTGCGGCTTCATGCCCAACAGATCCACCCAACACTCCATCCTCAACCTCACCTCCAGTCTAGCTATCTCCCACAACTCTGGTCAGGTCTCTGTCGCCCTCTTTCTCGATATACACCGCGCCTTCGACACCGTCTGGCACGACGGCCTGATCAAAAAACTTATCCTCCTCCAATTCCCCTGGCCTCTAATTCGCCTCGTCCACAACTTCCTCAACTTTCGTTCCTTCCGGGAGAAGCACGGCGACTCACTCTCGCTGCCCTTCACTCCTGCCGCGGGCGACCCCAGGGCTCTGTACTGTCTTCCCTCCTTTTCAACCTCTTCTGCCACGACATTCCCACCACAACCTTGCCCGACTGCCATCTCCAGCAATTCCCTGATGATACCGTGGCCTGGGCCTCAAATCGCCTCCCTAAGGTCGCTGCTTCCTGCCTAAGCTCCCACCTAAAAACCCTGGAGGCCTGGATGAGCCTCTGGCGTATCCAGATGAACCCCAAGAAATCCCAACTCGTCTTCTTCCGCCACCCCTACCTAAGGCGCTTTCGTGTTCCCTTCCCCAACATCCGACTCCATGGCGAAATAATCAAACCTCAACCCTCCGCCACCTATCTAGGCACCATCCTCCACAAATCTCTCCGTCAACCTACCAACACCTCCCGCTGCATCAATCTAATGCGCAAACGCTTTCGTCTTCTCTTCTGCCTCCGTAGTCGCCTCGGCGGCTGCTCCCCCAAAGTCCTCCTCTTCACCTACAAAACTTCCGTTAGACCAATCCTCGACTACCAAGTTTGTGCTCTTTCCCTCAGCCATGAATCCCACCTTCGCCGACTTTTGGCTTTCGAAAGATCCCTCCTGCCCGAAATCTCCAACATGGTACCATTCGACGTCCGCCTCTCCTGACTGCAAGGTCGCCTTTCCTCGAAGATTATATTCAATCAACCCCCAGTTCTCTCCATCTTCCAAAAACCCCCCATCACTATTCGTCACAAAATCCCCAAACGCAAGATCCCCATCCCCTACCTCAAACTCTTATCTCATTGCACCACCGAACTTCCACCCGAGCTATCTTCCATCCTCAACTCTGCTCCCGCTGCATTCAAATAAATGACCATCCTAAACCTAAGAAATTAAAAAAAAAAAAAATAATAATAATAATGAATAAATAGAAGAAATAATAAGCTAAAAAAAATAAAATAAAAATAAATAATAAACAGTAAATAATAAAGAAAAAAAAAGAAATAAATAAACAATAAAAAAAAAAAAAATTAAAAAAAGAACCGGTCCAAACCAACCAGGGGGGTAATCTGTCTGTCTAGCCTGTCTGGTCTGTCAGGTCTGTCTGGTCTGTCTGGTCTGTCTGGTCTGTCTAGTCTGTCTTTTTTTTTTGAGGACGTAGCAAGCACTTTTTGTTAACTTGACAAGTGGCCCTCCTGAAATCACGGGCATCTTGGTACCGCTGCAAGCATTACTTCAAGATGTCGTCGTACGATAGGATTCTATATTTTTATCCATACATCCCCCATTCACTATGAGTGTTTAGGGGTTCTGGAACTTAATTATTGTTTTTTTTTCTGTTTATTTTTGCCACTGCATCCGTCGTTGTTCGTCGAGTTCTTTTTGTGTAATAACCTCTCTTTTCATGTTTTCCGTATATGACCAGTATTGTGCTGATTTAAGCATTACGTCCACTAGTGTATGTACTTCGAGCGTCGAATTTGTCTGTTTCATCCACTTTTCTCTTTCTGGGGTCCACCTTTCGCATTTGAAAATGGTATGTTGTGCGGTGTCTGCGTTCCCACAGTACACACAATAGTCGTCGGAGGCCCTGCCGATCCTATGCAAGTACTCCCGGAAACATCCGTGGCCGCTGAGAGCCTGTGTTAGGTGATAGGACACATCTCCGAGCTGGCGTGTTGCCTATAATTTCACACAGGGTATTAGTCTAGTCCAGGGTCCTTTTTCAGATGAGCTTCAGTTGTTTTGCCATAGTGCAAACATTTGGTCCTTTGCGCTTATTCTGAATTGGTCTCTGTTTGTGGAGTTTCTGGTCTTGCACAATTCCACTCTTTCCTGTATTTGATATTCTATCGGTGCAACTCCAGCGATGACTAGTACGGCGTCCCTAGATATCGTTCTGTATGCGCTGCATACTCCAATGGCCATTTTTCTTTGTACAGAAGCGAGCATGTTTTTAATGTTTGTTTTAGTAACGGCTTTTGCCCAGACCGGAGCTCCGTACAGCATAGTTGATTGGACCACCGAGCAGAGCAGCCTTCTTTTAGGGTTTTTGGTCCACTAGTATTGGGCATTATTTTTTCCAAAGCTGAGGTGGTTTTAAGGGCCTTTGCCGTAATTCTTTTGACGTGCTCCTTGAAGGAGAGCTTTCTGTCAATGGTTACTTCCAGGTATGTAATTGCTTCTTTGGGAGTGATTTCTACCTCCACCTGGTTCTCCCTGGTTTTAAAAGTAATAGGTCCAACGGTTCTCTTACCTATTAACAGTACAGCTTTTGTTTTTTGGGGAGCTAATTTTGATTATTTTTTTTTGACATTCATCCACTTGTTTCATGGCCATGTTTACGCGACTCATTATCTCTTCCTCTGTCTTCCCTATTGCAACAATGGCTAGGTCGTCGGCGAATCCTAATATTTGCACTCCGTCCGGCAAAATTAATCTCAACACTCACACAAATCACACAATGTCGTACATTCCACAATGAAGGACCCAGGACTGGGTTCTGTGGAACACCACTGTACACTTCGTAATCAGCGATTTCAGTACAAAAATTCTACTGTTAGATAGATAGCTGCGAAGTAATCTCAACAGGTATGGAGCTAAGTTCCTCCTAGTCACTTCTTCTATGATATTTCGCCATGCAACCGAGTTGAATGCGTTTTTCACATCGAGGGTTATCAATGCGCTAATCTTCCGTGTTGTCCGTGTACCAGATGAGGCATTCTCCGCCATTCCAATAACACTCATGATAGCATCTACCGTCGACCTTCCTTCCCTAAACCCATATTGTCTGTCCGGAGCTGTTTGCCTTTATCAAGCTCTGTCTTGGTTCTATCAAGCAACATCTGTTCAAGGAGCTTTCCTACGACATCCAGTAAGCAAATGGGGCGAAAGGAGGCAGGCTCTTGTATAGGTTTTTCTCCCTTTCTTAGGAGCACCAGGTTGGCCTTTTTCCACTTTTCTGGGAAAATTCCGCCTCTAAGAAATCTGTTCATTGTTTCTAAAATGAAGTTTGGCTGGCTGTTAACCACAATTTTGATAATTTCTGGAGGAAGGTTATCTAAGCCTGGTGTTCTGACGTTCCTAAGTCATTTAGTGGCGCTAAGTAGTTCTTCCCTAGAGAATTCCAATACTTCACTTACTTCAGGTAGTTCCCATTCTAGCTTTTCGTGAGTTGGAAAGAGGACCTTCACCACTTCTATCATCTGTTCCATCGTTAGTTGTACGTTCGGGTGCCTTACCTTGAGCTCCCGTGTAGCAATCGAATTCGCGTCACCCCACACATTTGTGTCAATTTTATTGCAAAGTTGTCGCCAGTGTTCCCCTTTGGCTTAGTAGATCTCAGTACGTAGCGCCTTTGTCGATGTGGAATACAAGTTTCTATGCATTTCTACTGACTCTGCGTTTGCCTTTCTTTTAAGTTTCCCCTGGTAGATACGTCTTGCGGCAATACACGAAGCTCTCATTTCAGCGATTTTATCGCTCCACCAATATACTTGTTTTCCTTTCCTGTATTCTTTCCTCGGGACAAGAGTGCCATTATATATTCTCTCCAAGGCTGAGATTAGTTCTTCTGGGGATCGTTCGTTTGTGACGTTTACTTCCTCCTCCAGTCTATTTATAAATTTTTCTTCATTCATATTTTTTATATGCCAACCCCTATGATTTTTGATGTAGCTCGTCAATTTGGGATAAACATCTACAGTTATTTGAAAGAGTATGTACTTGTGGTCACTTAAGTCTAGTCTCTCTGTCTAGTCGGTCTAGTCTGTCTGGTCCGTCTGGTCCGTCTGGTCTGTCTGGTCTGTCTGGTCTGTTTGGTCTGTCTGCTCTGTCTGGTCTATCTGGTCTGTCTGGTCTGTCTAGTCTGTCTAGTCTTATCTGTCTAGTCTTATCTGTTTAGTCTTATATGTCTAGTCTATCGGTCCTATGAATGCAAAATATGCGATACCGGGGTGGCGCATACTAAAAGCCAAGGTGGAATAGGGGGTTTAGTGAGAGAGTCTATCGGTCCTGTCTTGTCTATCCAGTCTTGTCTGTCCAGTAAAGGTTTCAATAACAAGTGCAGCTTTGTTTGACCTTGCCCTCCTTGATGGGGATGCTTCAGGCGGAGCATTCCTCGTATTGGGAAACTTCCCCAAAACACGGTGCGGATAAGTCGAACTTGCGGAACTGTAGTGCCGACTCCAAGGGCTCAATCACAACACGTTTCTTCTAATCATTATAACGAACTTCGACAGATCCACTAAGTGGTAAATCCTTTCTGTACGGATGTCCTTGGAAACAGTAATCGGTTAAGATCCTGCGTATATCTGGGTGGTTGCCAAAGAAGACTCCAAACATATTCCAAACTTCTCTTCCATACCTATTTTCTCCTTTGAAAACATTGCAACAGTAATCAATTGGGGTTATCTCGTCCGTTAAAGTTTTAACTCTAATTCTCCCATTGAATCTTATCGACAACATACTGTATACTCGGGGCCGCGGCGAGAGAATTCATTTGTACTGCACCGAGGTATAAAGGGCAATAGACGCGCCGAGGTACGCGCATATTAGTTTGAGTTAAGAAATATGCGTCAGTTTTTCAAATACGGGCAACTATACACCGCGCACTCGTAATAAAGTGGGGTATGCGCAGAAGAATGCGTTGAATGCGAATGAAGAAACGTTGAGACGATCGAGATCGTCGAGATCGATGCATCTCGTAGAGACGAGATGCATTCTCTCGCCGGGCCGAGTATAGATTACTTCTAATCTATATTGTCTGCTTGGAACGTTCATGTCGCAGATTTCGGTGATGTTGGTAAACTGCGAATGATGATGGTCTTTCAAGAATTCTAGAATTGGGATGATTCCTTCAGGAGCAATCAACACTTCCAGTTTATCTACAGCGGTCAGTTGGATTTTTTGCACGTACTTTGACATGCATTTAGCCACATACTGTTCGAAATCCTTAAGCTCGGACCTTTGGGTCACATCACGTTTACGAATGGTGGGTCTGGTTTCTTCATTTGGACAGTCTGCTCCACTTGAGGTGTTTTTGAATTGGAGACCATTGCTCCAAACTTTGCTTTTGGGCTCGAATTGTTCTGATGAGACTTAGAATTCAGGCCATTATTTCCTTTGGGTTTCTTTGCCTTTCAGTTATCTAACCAAAAAACAGTCTTATCTGTCCAGTGTTCTCTGCCCGGTGTTGTCTGTCCAATCTTGTCTGTCCAGACTTGTCTGTCCAGTCTTATCTGTCCAGTCTTGTCTGTCCAGTGTTGTCTGTCCAGTCTTGTGTGTCTACGTTTTGACTGTCAATTCTTGTATCTCTAATCTTGTCTATATAGTCTGGTCTGTATAGTCTTGTGCAGTCCTGTCTGTCCAGTCTTGTCTGTCCAGTCTTGTCTGTCCAGTGTTGTCTGTCCAGTGTTGTCTGTCCAGTCTTGTGTGTCTACGTTTTGACTGTCAATTCTTGTATCTCTAATCTTGTCTATATAGTCTGGTCTGTATAGTCTTGTCTGTCTAATCGTATCAGTCTAGTCTGTCTTGTTTCTTCTGTCTGTCAAATCTGGTCTGTCTAGTCTTGTTTGTCTAGTTTTGTCTATTTATTCTTGACTATCTACTTTAAACTATCTTGATCATTTAGTTTAATTTGCTTAACAACAAGATAACGAATTCAACATTAATTTTTCTTTTGTTTATAAATACATTTGATCCTTTATTTAAGTCGATGTTTTAAAATAAGCAAATTTGTTATCAAATCAGAACGAAGTTATCAAAACATAGATGATGATAATAACAAACGCACTCATATCCTCATTAATCTGACTCATGTTTCAGAAATGTTTCCCCGTTGGCACCACTGCTCGGTATCAGGAGGTGCGGTTTGAGTATTTACGTTATCAAATCTGTCAACTAGGTGTGGTAATTACAAATTGCTAGTGGAAATTATTAATTAACAAGAAAAGAAGAAAAATCAAAACGCCACGAAATTCTTTTTAAATTCCTCAATTAATTGTTAGAAATGGCTGCGAGATTGCCGGCTTGTGTAATAGACGTTGGAACTGGGTAAGCCCCCCGTAACATAACCACAATCTTAGAAGTATTTGTCATCAATTTTTGTTCTTGCAGGTACACTAAAATCGGGTATGCGGGTAACAAAGAGCCCCAATTTATTATTCCTTCTACTATTGCCATTAAGGAAACTGCCAAGGTGGGAGATCAGTCCCGCAATAGGATTTGTAAGGGGGTCGAAGATTTGGATTTCTTTATCGGGGACGAAGCTTTTGAAGCTTCCGGATATGCTGTCAAAGTAAGTATCCCTGGAAAATTTAACCGTTTCTATTGTAGTGGTATCACAGCAAAACTACTCATCAAAGAAGATTTCTGAAAAAAAATTATATTTACAAGAAATATATGAATCTGGCAATAATGTGTAATATTGGCGAAAAGAAATAAGATATTAAGTTGTTGTAAATTATTTTCTAGTGTAGTGAACTTAAAGTTTGTTTTTATAAGACTGGTTCTGGGAAGATCTTAGTAAAACTCTGCTTCCACTTTGCCTGTTATTATGCGCCACACTGCATTCACATATTTTGCATTCATTCAGGTTGGGCAGCACAGATGGTTATTGAAAAACCCCTAGTTGTCACCTCTCTGACCAGAATTTGAACCCAGGCTTTTGAGGAGGACAGACTAGATAGACAAGACTAGATAGACAAAAATAGACAGACAAAAGTAGATAAACAACACTAGACAGACAAGACTAGACAGCCAAGACTAAACAGACTAGACACACAAGAGTAGACAGACAAGACCAGACAGCCAAGACAAGGCTGTTTTGGAGGGGCTCTTCGGCCTCCCCGGTATCGCATATTTTGAATTAATTCAGGGTGGGCAGTCTGGATGGTTAGTGAAAACCCCCTAGTTGTCGTCTCCCTGACCAGGATTCGAACCCGGGTTTCCCGCATTGAAGAGAGACAAGACTAGATGGACAAGACTAGACAGATAATACTAGGCAGACAAGACTAAACTGACAAGATTAGACAAACAAGACACACTAGACATATGAGACAAGATTTGACACACAAGACTAGACAGACAAGACATACAAGACTAGACATACAAGACTTTTTCTTTGGGGGGGGGTTCGTAGCTGGTGTTAATAAAATAACTTCTCCAGACAAGTGGACCCCCTGGAATCACATCCGTACACTCTGGACCCGCTTATCGCATAACCTCGGAGTGATGGATGGTATCACTCTACATGTTGTTTTTCCCTCCTTTCTTTCATTTTTTGGACTGCATCTCGTCGTTTTCTTTATCTGTCATTATCGTTACAATTAATCCGTTTACATTGTTCCAGTTTGCTTTTCCCTTTAACATGTATGGGATTATTGTTCTAGCACTAAAGGGTTCTTCCATGACTTTTTCGACTGCTTCTCTTTCAGTTTCCCACCTCCAGCAATCAAAGATAATGTGATTTACACTATGTGTTTCCCCGCAGTAAACACATAGGTCGTCTGATGCTCTGCCAATATTGAAGAGATAATCCCTGAAGGTACCGTGGCCAGTCAGTACTTGAGTAAGTTAGTAGCTAGTTTCGCTGAATTTTCTATTTACCCAGAACGATAGATTTGGGATTAGCACTTGGGTCCACTGTCCTTTGTCGCTTAGCTGCCATCTTTTTTGCCATTCCTCGATAAGCTCTTCTCAGGCCAGTTGTTTTTTCCGTTTGTAGTAGTTTGCATCGTGTAGCTTTTTCCGCTCTTTTACGAGCAGGTCTATGGGGGGTCCCAAGATTACTTGGGCGGCCTCTCCTAAGATTGTCCGGTAAGCGCTGCATGTACGTAGAGCCATATTCATCCTATCTTCCGCTGAACGGTTGCGAGTTGGTGAATGTTTCGTTTCTTGTCTAGTTCTTTGGCCCATATTGGAGCTCCGTACAACATGGTAGACTGGACTACCGAACTAAGTACTTTCCGAGAGCTGCTCTTAGGCCCTCCTACGTTTGGCATGAGCTGCTGAATGCCTGCTAGTGTTCTCATTGCCTTTCCTGACGTTTCGGTAATGTGCGCCATGAAGGATAGCTTTTTATCGATCACTACTCCAAGGTATTTGAGTGTTTCTTTTGGTATTATAATTGCCTCTTCCACTTTAAACTTTACAGGGTTAAGTTGTCTTAGGCCTGTGAGGAGGACAGCCTCGGTTTTTTCTGGAGCTAGACTTAGGTTCTTCGACTTCATCCACCCGCTTTTTCACCATTTCTGATGCTTGATTTGCCGTTCGCATTAAGCCTTGCTTTGTTTTTGCTGTGACAACAGGTGCTATATCGTCTGCGAAGCCGATTACGGTGGCCCCCAATGGCAGCCTCATGGTAAGTACTTCTTCATATAGCATGTTCCCCAGGGTGGGGCCTAGTATCGAACCCTGTGGGACGACACTGTTGATTTCTCGCTCTTCTTTTTCCTGTCCTTTGTATAAAGTATACAATAAACATATTCTCTCTCTCTATACAATATTTAACAGCAAAAAAAATTGCAAATTATGTCAGGTCATATCTTACCAACGAAAGCGGCTACAAAAATGCAATTAGCATATTTGGAAACAGCAAGGAAAATACTTTTGATTTGTCAAATCGTAAAATTTCAGGTTAAAATTTCTCGACGGATTATTGAATCTTTCCAGAAAATGTACACATCGACTAGTTCGTCTTGTCGAGTAGTTCCTATGTGCGGAAAATGATTTCGTTGCTGTTTACCGTTCTTGAGAAAAAAAGCAAATTTTTTTCGATCGAAAATATGGAAAAAAAAATTGAAATTTTTTCCGGGATTTTTTTTTGGTTACTCGAAGGAAATCGAAGTGCTTAAAACGATTTTCTAGTTTATTTCGCTCTAAAGTTACAAATAAAAAAGATATACACTATACCTGGAGTATTTTGGGTATTTGAACCGAATAAATGAGAAAATCGTGTTCAGCGCTTCCATTTCCTCCGGATAATCTAAAAAAAGACCTTGAAATTTTCTGAATAAATTGCCAAAAAAATCCATCGTTTTGATCAGGAAAAAAGTTGCATTTTCGGTTCTCTACGATCTTCTCGGAAACAACAAATACCAGCGAAATCATTTTTGGCACCATGAAACTAGACGACAAGAAGAGAAAATCGATGTATAAATTGTTTGGAAAGATTAAATTTTTTATTGCGAAATTCTGAATTCACATTTTTCAAATACATGTCAATATATACAAATAAATGCTGAATAATGACGTAACTGATCATGAAGTTCTTAAAAGTGTCACCTTTGGCGCTAGTGCTGTTGCGCTCGAAGCGAATACTAGACTGAATACTAAACAGACAAGACTTCAAACAGTTTCGTTGTAATTTAGTTTCGAGTTTAGTGTTTTTATTTGTTAACAATGAAACTTTGTTTACAGTACCCAGTGCGTCATGGCTTGGTGGAAGACTGGAACCTAATGGAAAGATTCCTCGAACAGTGCATCTTCAAGTACCTCCGCGCCGAACCTGAAGACCACTACTTCCTCCTCACCGAGCCTCCCCTAAATACTCCAGAGAATCGCGAATACACAGCGGAAATCATGTTTGAATCTTTCAATGTTCCTGGCCTTTACATCGCTGTACAAGCTGTTCTTGCCTTGGCTGCAAGTTGGGCGAACTTGTCTATCGAAGATCGCACCTTAACTGGAATTGTTGTTGATAGTGGGGATGGTGTAACTCACGTAATCCCAGTTGCCGAGGGCTATGTTATAGGAAGTTGCATCAAGCACATTCCCATTGCTGGAAGGAACATCACCTATTTCATCCAGTCATTGTTAAGAGAAAGAGAAATTGGTATTCCTCCAGAGCAGTCGTTAGAAACGGCAAAAGCTATCAAAGAACGTCATTGTTATATCTGCCCCGACATCGCCAAAGAGTTTGCCAAATACGACACCGATCCAACCAAGTGGATGAAGAAATACGATGGAGTCAATTCCGTCACCAAACAACCCTTTTCCGTGGATGTCGGCTATGAGAGGTTCTTAGGTCCCGAAATCTTCTTTCATCCCGAATTCTCCAATCCTGATTTCACCACTCCCCTATCGGAAATTGTCGATGATGTAATACAGAATTGTCCCATCGATGTCAGGAGGCCGTTGTATAATAACATTGTCTTATCTGGTGGGTCGACCATGTTCAAAGATTTCGGAAGGAGGCTGCAGAGGGATATAAAGAGAACTGTTGATGCTAGATTACGCTTAAGTGAAAACCTAGGTGGAGGCAGAATCAAAGTATGTATATATTTTATTACAGTAGAATCTCGGTAATTCGTTCATTGGTTAATCGGACGACACGTCCAGTAATGCGGCGGTCTGGAGACCGCTCGCGCTCTTACTTCCCACAAATCTTTCTTATAATCCGGCGGTTGTCTAGTCCCATATGTGTTGGATTATCGAGATTACACTGTATATATATAGTATAATATTGATAATCCGGCGGTTGGTTAATTCGGTATCCGGTAAAGCAGTACCTGGCTTCGTTCAGTAATCCAGCGCTCTGGGGAAACACTTGTCTTTTCTTTACGCTACCCCGCGCCGGATATAAACCTCGCGCTCAACAGAAATAAAGTCAAAAACACCACAATCCAGTGTTCTTGGAAAAAGGTCTGACCAACACACCTTGCGATAAAAAATGTATATTGCCACTTAATCTTATTTTGGATCGGGTGGTCGTGCTGTTGCGTTTTATGTGGTCTTGATTTATCGGCCGCTTCGCGTTATACAATCCAATCTAACTTAGGTTGTTAAACCTTGCCACATTTTGGATGGCGATTTCGCGCTGTCCCGCGAATGTGGTTTTGATTAATCTGTCGCTTCGCGGTATTCAACCTAATTTATCCTATAGGCCATTTTTTTAAGAATGCAGTAACTAGAAACCTGATTTACACTTTGACAAATGTTCAATCTAGCTACAAAATTTGGCGCTAAATTCAAATATAGTTACTTGAATATAAAATTGGTAATTTATTAATTGTTTCATTGAATATCTTATTACTATTGATTAAATACTCAAAATGGCAACAATAGTAATAAAATACAAACAAATAAATGGAGAAAAACGCAAAAAATTTAAATGATATAAACAGATCAGATGATAATTGTGAATTGACACGACAGCCATTGACAACTAACAGCTGCAAATGTATGTGAAAAGAAAGAGAGAAAAGAGGTTGAGATGGAGAAGTAAATAATCGTGGGTGTGAACTTCTCCTCGATTTAAGCCAATTAGAGAACAAGGACAAATAAGCCCTATCTTCCCTGTACTGCATTCTTAAAAAAATGGACTATAGGTTGAATGGGGGTAATTAAAAAAAAGATTTTTCATAACAAAAGAAAAACAAAATTTAGAAGAAATGGCTTGATGCTGATACCTACTTTTTAAACTAATATCCAGTCGATAATCATCTTTGGAAATATGGAAAAATTAAGCAGTAAAATGTTTGAATATCTGTATGAAAAACGTTTGAATAACGTAATTTTTAAGAATAAAAATGTATAAAAAGGACCAAATTTAAACGCTAAGCCTCCAATGGGGGCGGCATGGGGAATTATTTTTGATTCAAAGGTTTCTTGCAAATATCTCGTCAACGCCTTAAAATAGAAAAAAGAATTCTCTACAAATGTGTTAAATTTTATAGAATTTTAATGAATCCAGACAATCCAGAATTCGTCAAAACCGAACACGAAAATGTCAAAATATTCAAAAATTACGAAAAAAAAATTATGAACCCTTTAAGTATTTCAATGAAACTTTTATTGTATATGGGTATCCACCAGAAGTACGCGCTGACCAAATTTAATCGCTCCGTCTCCAATGGGGGCGGCGTGGGGAATTATTTTTGATTCAAAGGTTTTTTGCAAATATCTCGTCAACGCCTTAAAATAGAAAAAACATACTGGGATCATCGTATGTAAGACGTTGGTGTCTACTAAAAAGTATGCTTTGCATATTTTGTAAAATCGTTCGGTTTAGTCACAAAAGTAAAAAATATAAAATGCATAAAATTTTTCAATGGGTTCTCTTGATAATAAATATCCTAATTTTTTGCTCGATCTGATAAATCTGAAAAATCTCGAGGAATAACAGCATTTTTAACCAATTTTTTATAATTTTCAATAAAACCTCCGTTTTTTTTTTACCCCTTTTTAGCTCAGTGAAGGCTTTTTACTCGTTTAGTACATCGTAACTACGGAAGGTCGACAATATCAAGGTGAATTTTCCAGATCTATTGTACCCCAAACAGAAATGAAAATAGAACGAAATGCAAACAATAATTTTCCAAAGAAAATCTTTTAGTGAACCTTTATTGCTGATTAGGAAGAAAATTCATATTTTGCGGGGCAAAGCAAGTTTTAATTGACTAGTTAAAAAACTAGTTTAGGGTCAATTGAACAAATAACTGTTTAAAGGGGCCTACAGACGATCAACATGGTTGGTCAAATGCAGTGTTGAAGTGTTTGTTGAACGTCTGTAGGCAGGTTGAATGGTTGAGGCTTGGTCCATCCTGCCTACAGACCTTCAACACTGCATTTGACCAACCATGTTGGTCAACTATGTTGATCGTCTGTAGGCCCCTTAAGGATAATCTTCTAATAACTGCGCATTGTGCTGTTGGCTCAATGTTTACATCGAATGTTAATTACTTAAAGATTATTTACTTTTAATTTCTTATTAGCCAAAGCCAATTGATGTTCAAGTGATTTCTCATCACATGCAACGGTATGCTGTCTGGTTTGGAGGAAGTATGTTGGCTTCAACGGTAAATATCTTGAAAAACTTCGTTCTTCTGATTATGAAGATTGATATAATTTTGTATTATTTCTAGCCGGAATTTTATCAAGTTTGCCACACGAAAGCTGCATACGAAGAATATGGGCCAAGCATTTGCAGACACAACCCAGTGTTTGGCACGATGACATAATTTTTGGTTTTCGTATAGGAATTTTTTTTATCAATTAATTATTATTATTTTTTTAATTTCTTTTTATTAAATATTTTATATTATTTTGTAATCTAGTAAAATGTAACGAAAATTAATTCCATTTTTCTTAACGTGTAACTTTTACTTTTAGTCGTAAAGTATTATTCAAAATAAGAGATATTTAGATAACTACCGTTTTTGTTATCTAGGATTCATTAATAGTCAATCAAAGGTGATTTTACAAATCCGTTTATCGCAAACGAAATTATTTAAAAGTCATTCATTTATTTAACCAATCAAATAGCTCACTGAGAAGTAATAATTCGTTTCAGCAGCGTGATTGGACAATATTTTGTTTAAAATACACGGTTGTAGGTGGAGCCGAGTTGAGGCTTAGTTTCCTATTTTTCATTACTTTGTCATTTTTCTAATCAATTATGGAACAATAAAAGCTTTAAATATATTTTGTTTAGTTCCCTCGTCAATTATACACGCCATTTGAATCATACTTCATTTTAAAATAAATACAGTGTAATCTTGATAATCCGACTGTTGGTTAATCCGACACGTTCAGTAATTCTGTGCTCTGGGGATACAAGTGTCTTTTCTTTACGCTGCCCCGCGCCGGATATAAACCTCGCGCATAGAAGAAATAAAGTAAAAAACAATAACATTCAGTGTTCTTGGAAAAAGGTCTGGCCCACACACCCTACTCACCTTTTAACTCTGAAAACTTAATTGACGATTCTGACCAAGCTAACTCCACACTACAATTGTCTTACTATCAGTTCTAGGTTTGTACATATTTTTTGTATGTACACGTTTATCTATATATATATATATATATATATATATATATATATATATATATATATATATATGTGTGTGTGTGTGTTGTATTGTTTTCTCGGGGATTCCGCGTTGAAGTTGAGGGTTGGTTCTTATATACATATATATATATATATATATATATATATATATATATATATATATATATATATATATATATGTATATATACATATTTTATAATTATTATAACTATTCAGATACTACTCCAATGATTTAGACTAATTTGTCAAGAATGTGTTCTTGTGTCTGTAATTTATCAAAAACTTCAAATACTTGAAACAAATCAGTCTTGTCCACACAGTCTTGTCAAATCTCTCTAATCTTGTCTGTCCAGTCTTCTGTATATAGTCTGTTGTGTCTAGTCTTGTCCGCCTAATCGTACCTGTCTAGTCTTGTTTCTTCTCTCTGTCAAATCTGGTCTATCTAGTCTTGTCCGCCTAATCGTATCTGTCTAGTCTTGTTTCTTCTCTCTGTCAAATCTGGTCTATCTAGTCTTGTCAGTCTAGTTTTGTCTATTTATTCTTGATAATCTTTTTTTATGGGGGGCGTAGCAAGCACATTCAGTTAACTTGACAAGTGGCCCCACTGGAAATTCACGGGCATCTTGGAACCGCTTTTCGCATATCTTCAAGATGGCGTTGGCTTTGACCTTACTTGATGTCCTTACGTCCCCCATCCACTGAAGGTGATTAGGGGTTTAGTTTATTTTCAGTTTTCGTTTTCTATGTTGTTTTGTCCGTTCATTCTGTTCTTTCATGCTTAGTATGTCCCTTATCATAATTTCTGTTGCAGACCAGTCTTCTTCACCCCTAAGCATTGTCTTGAGTATGAGTGTGCTAGTTTCTAAAATTCTTTTTGTTTTTGAAGTGTATTATGTCCCTCTCTAAAGACCACCTGGGGCATTCGAAGATTGTGTGATAGACACTATCTGTCTTATCACAATAAACGCACTGGTTGTCTGCTTCGCGCCCAATACTGTGCAAGGGGGGGGGGGCTTGAAGATGTCGAGAACGTTCTTGTGAGATGATGCGGGAGGCGAGTTTTTTCTGAAGCGCGTGTATTTAGACGGTTCCACGTCGATTTAATCAGAGGATCGTGGGTAAGTATTTTTTGTAAAGCCTGTACAATTTACGTTTTTTTTGGATTAGCGAGACAATTTCGGGGGGACAGAGGGGCGCACCGTAGATAAGGTTCGTGTTGTTATACAAGCGTGTATTTCTAGTTATAGGCTACTTGTAAATCTTTAGATGGCGGATTCTAATTTAAGTTTTTCAACGAATAGCTTCTTCTATCCTTTCGCGAGTCCACAAATGTTTTTTTATCATGCCGCTTGTTCAAAAACGACGTGATAGTTTCAAACTGTTTTTCAGATACAAATTCGGTCAGCGTTTATTTTTTGTATATCTATGTAAAGGGGAGTGGTAACAAGCGAAACATGGAGCTGTGCGCGTCGTGACTTAC
Organism: Phosphuga atrata; assembly: GCA_944588485.1. Taxonomy (NCBI): domain Eukaryota; kingdom Metazoa; phylum Arthropoda; class Insecta; order Coleoptera; family Silphidae; genus Phosphuga; species Phosphuga atrata. The sequence continues at coordinate 39,170,545 of OX155903.1, forward strand.
TTTATTTCATCTTTTCACTAAAACAGTTCAGGGATTTGAACAAATCATTTACTTTCTTTAGGGAAATCACCCACAGTATTTTAATTTTGACATCTTACGTGAATTGATCATCTCAAACAGATTTTCAATTGTCTCGTAAACGAATTAAAAATAAGTACAAATTTCTCGAAACGAGATTACTTTATTAATAGTCAACAAGTTGTTTTTGTTTTAGTGTTAGTAAGTAGTTTTAGGTAGTTAACAGCTTCAGTTTTAGTCCGAAGAGCTGATATGCCTAATCGTGTCTAATCCGTCTAATCGTATCTTTCTAGTCTTGGCTGTCTCTTCTGTCTGTCAAATCTGGTCTGTCTAGTCTTGTCTATCTAGTTTTGTATATTTATTCTAGACTCTATTAATTTTTTTTTCGTTTATAAATACCTTTGATCGTTTATTTAAGTCGATGTTTTAAAATCGGTAAATTTGTTATCAATTCGAAACGAAGTTATCGAAGTACACGAAAAAATAGCTGATGATAATAACACACACAAGTGCATTTTGAGTAGTTAAGATATCAAATCTGTCAACTAGGTGTGGTAATTACAAATTGCTAGTGGAAATTATTAATTAACAAGAAAAGAAGATACAACACGAAATTCTTTTTAAATTCCTCAATTGATTGTTAGAAATGACTGCGAGATTGCCGGCTTGTGTAATAGACGTTGGAACTGGGTAAGCCCCCCATAACAAAAGCACAATCTTCGAAGTATATCATGTCATCAATTTTTATTCTTCCAGGTACACTAAAATAGGGTATGCGGGTAACATAGAGCCCCAATTTATTATTCCTTCTACTATCGCCATGAAGGAAACTGCCAAGGTGGGAGATCAGTCCCCCAACACGATTTGTAATGCGGTCGAAGATTTGGATTTCTTTATCGGGGACGAAGCTTTCGAAGCTTCCGGATATGCTGTCAAAGTAAGTATTGTTGAAAAATTTAACCATTTCTGGTCAAGTGGTATCACAGCCAAACCACTCAGCAAAGAAGATTTCTGAATTTAATTTATATTTATAAGAAATATGTAAATCTTAAAACAAAGGGTTAGACAGGACTAGACAGACAAGACTAGAACAGATAAGACTAGGCAGACAAGACTAGACAGACAAGACTAGACAGACAAGACTAGACAGACAAGACTAGACAGACAAGACAAGACGGATAAAACTAGATGGACAAGACTAGGTAGACAAAGCTAGACAAGACAAAGGAGATTAAACACTTCAAACAGTTTTATTGTTATTTAGTTTCGAGTTTAGTGTTTTTATTCGTTTATGTTTTTTAAAATGGTTTATAAATTCATTAATTTGAAACTGGAAGGAAAGACAAACGATTTAACTTTGTTTACAGTACCCAGTGCGTCATGGGTTGGTAGAAGACTGGAACCTAATGGAAAGATTTCTCGAGCAATGCATCTCCAAGTACCTCCACGCCGAACCTGAAGACCACTACTTCCTTCTCACCGAGTCTCCTCTAAATACTCCTGAGAATCGCGAACGCACAGCGGAAATTATGTTTGAATCCTTCAATGTTCCCGGCCTTTACATCGCTGTACAAGCTGTTCTTGCCTTCGCTGCAAGTTGGGCGAACTTGTCTATCGAAGATTGCACCTTAACTGGAATTGTTGTTGATAGTGGGGATAGTGTAACTCACGTAATCCCAGTTTTGGAGGGCCATGTAATTGGAAGTTGCATCAAACACATTCCTATTGCTGGAAGGGACATCACTTATTTCATCCAATCATTGTTAGGAGAAAGAGAAATTGGTATTCCTCCAGGGCAATTGTTAAAAACAGTAAAAGCTATCAAAGAGCATCATTGTTATATCTGCCCTGACATCGCCAAAGAGTTTGCCAAATACGACACCCATCCAACCAAGTGGATGAAGAAATACGATGAGGTCAATTCCATCACCAAACAACCCTTTTCCGTGGATGTCGGCTATGAAATGTTCTTAGGTCCCGAAATCTTCTTTCATCCCGAATTCTCCAATCCTGATTTCACCACTCCCCTAACGGAAATTGTTGATGATGTAATACAGAATTGTCCCATCGATGTCAGGAGGGCGTTTTACAATAACATTGTGTTGTCTGGTGGGTCGACCATATTCAAAGATTTCGGAAGGAGGCTGCAGAGGGATATAAAGAGAATTGTTGATGCTAGATTACGCTTAAGTGAAAACCTAGGTGGAGGCAGAATCAAAGTATGTATATACATTATTATATAATACTATCAATTAATCATTGAAAATAGACAGAATAGGGTAGGTGAGAAATGTAGGGGTATTAGTTATATGAACTAGTACATATTAGTAGTTTTTTTTTTATGAAATAATGAATAAAGATGGAGATTTTTATGAGGATAGAATAGTTGATGAAAGCGGAATACTGTGGAGAATTTAAAGGTGCAAGCCACTGGTGGCGTTTTCACCGGGTGTTGTATGTGGTAAATTATATTAAATTGAGATGTTTACGGTTGTTTAAAAGGCGGGAATATGAAAGTTTCGGGCATATTTTGTTATTTTCACTGGTTATACGTCAAAAATCTCGGGCACCTACTTGACGTAGACATGGCGAAAATTGAAGCATGCCCATAAAAATTTTCAACTATGAAAAGTTCTATTGTAAACGTGCTGCCAGTCTATGCCAGCGAAAGCGTTGCGTATCAATAGCGTTTTTTAAAGAATATGCCATTCAAAATTCACTCTTATTAATTTCACGCAATTTTGTGCAAATGAAGGGATGAAGGGCGGTAGACTCCTATAAAATTTCGATAAAAAAATGTATATTGCCACATTTATTTATTTTGGATCGAGTGGTCGTGCTGTCGCGTTATATGTGGTCTTGATTTACCGGCCGCATCGCGTTATACAATCCAATCTAACTTAGGTTGGACCTTGCCACATTTTCTTATTTTGGATCGAGATTTCGCGGTATCCCGCGTATGTGCTTTTGATTTATTTGTCGCTTCGCGGTATGCAACCTAATTTAACCTAGGTTGAACCAACAGTTGCAGGGGCGTTTCCAGCAACTGGTTTAGGGGGGTAATAGCCAACTGGTCTAGGGGGGGGGGTAATAAAAAAAAAAGATTTTTCATAACAAAAAAAAAAAAATTAGAAGAAATGGCTTGATGCTGACACCTACTTTTTAAACTAATATCCAGTCGGTAATCATCTTTGAAAATATGGTAAAATAAAAGAGTAAAATGTTTGAATATCGGTCATTTTTAACAATAAAAATGTATAAACGAAAAATTCTTACGGGGGTAATTAAAATACCCGATTAACTATTAATCGATTTATTATACGATTTACTATAAAACATCAGAAGAGTGACCAATAATTTAAAACCCACAGTACATTCTAAATGAGAAACGAAAATAATGCTAATAAAAAAAAACTTAATTATGTGATTCAAATCTTATTTATTGCAATATAAGACTTATAAAGCCGATTGACTCCCAGCAGAACAAAGGATTTGGCTCGGAGAGAGCCAATCGCCTCTCTGTCGGCATCTTCATTTTGGACCTCCACCAGAGCGTATATGTGATTATCGACATACACCGGTGAGGGTCCGAATGTACAACAAAGTAATGAAATATTCGATCTTTCACCGACGTATTTGGTATGTGTTGACATTCACCGGTGAAAGTCGACATTCTCCAATTTCGGTCATTCTCGGTAACATATATATCTTTATTAAAAGAGCTCTTGTGTCAAGGCTATCGATTAAAAAACTCCCAAAATATCAATTCAAATATATAAAGATATTTTTTATAAAGAACTGAAAGGTTTTTTAATATATCTGTTGGAGTTTTAATGCTATAGTTATTTGAATTTCTTACTCTTACTTAAAATCTGAGTTTGAGGGGCAGCGACCTGCTCCAGATAAAATATTTTGCAGAATTAGCAAATAGATTTAATAGACTGATTAATTCACTTGCCAAGGAAGCAGAAGACTTGGATTTCACCTAATACCCACCTGGGTGAATTCCAGATAGATCATGTGGCCATTTCACGAAAATCTCAAAAGGAGATACAAAACGTGAAGGTATTAAGAAGCGCCAATCTGGACTCAGACCATTACCTCTCAAAGATCGAAATAAGACTCCAGCCTAGAAACACTAGATTACACAGAACCTCCAATATGGTAACACTTGACGTAGAGCGACTCAAGAACAGTCAAGAAGTAAGTCAGAGACTGAACAACACAGACCTAAACAGCTGGGACCAACTGAAGCAGACTCTTGTTAAGGCGGCCAATGAACTCGCCCCTCTCGCTAGAAGAAGGAAGCATTCGTGGTGGACTGAAGACTGTGACAATGCAATAGCTCAAAGACAGATAGCCTAGGTGAAGTGGAATTCTAAAAAGATCAAGGAAAATTGGCATAAATTTTTGGAACAAAGAAAGGTTACAGCCAAGATAATTCAAGGAGCCAAACAAACCTTCACACAATACCAACTAACCCAAATCAAAGAGAGCTTTGCTAAGAATAATTCCAGAGATTTCTTTGAAACCTTTAAGCAGGCACTCAGAAAATACGCTCCGCCAAGCCTCCACTTCAGAGACTCACAAGGCAAACTGGCTTATAACGACAAGGACAACTGCCACCTTTTGGCTCAGTACTTTAAAAATCTACTCAACTGTGACCCACCCTGCGAATACTTCGACTATAAACAAACCGCACCCAACCCGGACTCGCTTCCCCCTTCATTGGAAGAAGTTGGCCAGATCATTCAACTTCTTAAGAACAATAAGGCAGCTGGACAGGACTCTATCGTTGCTGAACTGTGGAAAGGTGCTGGAAACAATGCCGTGCGCAAGCTAACCGAGATCATCCAGGACATCTGAGAAACAGAGAAATTACCACCCGATTGGAAATCTGCTCTGATCCATCCGCTTCACAAAAAGGGAGATTTTACTGATCTAAACAACTACCGTGGAATTTCTCTCGTCCCGGTAACTTACAAGATTCTCTCGAAGGCGTTACAAACAAGGGCAGAAAATCAGTTGGATAGTCAACTGGGAGAAAACCAGGGGGGCTTCAGGAAGACCTGTTCCTGTGTTAAACAGATCCTCAATCTTAAAACTAACCTGACTGACTTGCATACTCCAAGATGAGAAACCGTAAGGTGTTCGTCACCTTTGTTGATTTTAGGAAGGCTTATGATTCCATTGATAGAGAAACGCTTAACACAGTACTCCAGGAACTAGGGCTAGACAACAAAACCCACAGACTCATCCTAGAAACTTTGACCAACACCCATTCCAAGGTGAGATTTCAGAAAGCTTCGAAATCAAAACTGGAGAGAGACAAGGAGATGGACTTTCCTCACTTCTCTTCAACTGTGTCCTTGAAAAGGTTATGAGAGAATGGCGCAAGGAACTGAACAATTTCGGTGCTCAGAGTGGTATCTACCTGGGACGTAAGAACGATTGGACTCGTTGTAGATTGCCTGGCCATTGCAGATGACATGGCACTGTTTGCTGATTCTCTTGAGATGGCCACAATGCAGGTAAACTGCCTCAGAGGCAGGCTGCCAAAGTGGGTTTTCAAGTGTAGATGGAGAAAACAGAATTCTTCACTAACATCAGAGAAGCATACAGAGAGATGTTACTAGAACTGGGAAACATCAAGAGGACTGAGAAATTTAAGTATCTCTGCGTATGGATTGAACCCAACTTATCAGAAAGAGCATCATTATCCAAGAGAGTCAACGAGTTAGAACTATCCTATCGACTGACTAAGAACACTTACAATAAGAAATGTCACGCAACCTGAAACTTAAGCACTACACATCAGTCTTACAACCAGAAGCCCTGTATGCCATGGAATGTCTTTCCTTGAACCGAAAAGGTCTAGTAGAGAAATCGGAAATCAGAGAGAGGAGAATCCTCAGGAAGATCATAGGCCCAGTAAAGGAAGATGGGGAATTCCGAAGGCGGCATAACTCTGAGCTCTACGAACATATTGAGATGCTCTCTGACTGTGCAAGGAAAAGAAGGGAAGCTTTCTATGGCCACGTTGCAAGATTGCCTCCAAACCGACTAACAAACCGTCTGTTCACCTTCTGGCAAAACAAGAAGCTTCGTACCACTTGGTTGACAGAGACCGAGAAGGATATTAAAGAACTGGGAATAACAGATCTCAAAAACAGACAGTCTGTGAGACGCACCCTAAAGGAAGTCCGTGGATTTCAGGAAAAACCTCGAAGGAAAGATAGGGGGTACCTAGGGACAGAAGAGAGAAAGGAGTTACACCGGCAGAAGATGCGACAATACTGGGCATAGGTCAAAGGACAACAGTTGAACAAGCGTGGTCCAAAGTAGGCCTATTCGAAAGAAGAAGAAGAAAGAACTGAACTGTTTTTTAAAATATCTGTTGGAGTTTTAATGCTATAGTTATTTAAATTTCTTACTCTTACTTAGAATCTGAGTTTGAGGGGCAGCGACCGGCTCTAGATAAAATATTTTGCAGAATTAGCAAAGAGATTTAATAGGCTGATTAGTTCTCTACAAATGTGTTGTTCCACGTAATGTGAAGCTAATTGTAAGATATTTATTTTAATGAATCCAGACATGTCAATCACGAATTACAATCAAAACCGAACACGAAAATTTCAAATTATTCAAAAATTACGCAAAAATGTATGGACCCTTTAAGTATTTCGATGAAACTTATTGTATATGGGTATTCACGAGAAGTGGGAGGACGAGACAGTAGTGGACTACATACAAAAACTATATCACAACACATTTAAATATTGATGAATCTACACAGTCGGTTGATGATCTCTGGGATAACTGTGAAACCACAATAAAACAGGCAGCAGGGAATATTCTTGTGTTTGAGACATCAAGGCCAAGAAATGATTGGTTTGACCAACAATGTCAAGAAGTCACTGACAGAAAGAACAGGCCATATAAAAAGAAACTACTGCCAGAACTAGGGAATCTGAAGAAATGTACAGAAGAATGCGAAGAGAAGAATAAAGGTACATAACAAGAAGAAGAGAAAATCCGAGAACAGAGTCATAGAAGAGATAGAAGTACTCAGAAGTCAAAACGAAACTTCTATCAAAAGATCAACAAAAGGAGTTCAAACCAAAAGTAAATATGTGTAAGAATAAGCAGGGAGATATACTAAACGACAGGGATGAGATTCTTCTAAGATGGGTGGAACATTTTTCAGAACTGCTAGGAAGTGACGAAAACGGAACACCAGAACAATTTGAAGCTCGAAACAAAGACCAAGTCGAAGACCCTAACATTGATGACATCCGGAAAGCGATAAGGCGTCTAAAAAACTATAAAGCACCTGGCCAAGATGGAATGCCTTCAGAATTGTACAAGCAAGGTGGAGATCCTAGAAAAAGCGCCGTTTGAAATAATATTAAAAGTATGGCATCACCAACGCATGCCGGAAAAGTGGCAGGTTGGACTGAACTCCCCAATACACAAGAATGGGGATCTACTTGAATGTGGTAACTACAGCGGCATAACACCACCAAACACCGTCTATAAAATACTATCATACGTCATCGCAGAACGTATCCAAGTATACGCGGAACCCAGACTTGGAACATATCAATTTGGTTATAGACCTGGCCGCTCTACAACGGATCAGCTCTTCATTTTACATCAAATTCTAGAAAAGACCAATGAATTCAACATAGATACCTTCCATTTCTTCATCGATTTCAAGGCAGCTTATGATAGTATATTACGGCCGAAGCTTTATGAAGGTATGAATGAGCTTGAGATACCAGAAACACTCATAAATCTAACAAAAATGACAATGTCTAGGGTAGTATGCTATGTCAAAATACAAAATGATATATCGAACCCGTTTGAAACGTAGGTTGGCGTGAGACAGAGTGATGCGCTAGCATGCCTGATGTTTAACATAGCCTTGGATAAAGTAGTTCGAGAGGCCGAACCGAATAATAGAGGAACTATCTTCAACAAATCTACTCAAATCCTGGCCTATGCAGATGATATAGATATTATTACTAGAACCATACGACAAAGAAACATTCACAACTTTTGAAGCCGCAGAAAACAACATGGGATTACACGTAAATGAAAAAAAAACTAAATTTATGGCGGCAACAAAAAACCAAAGAGTGCGGGACATTGGACAGAACATCACAATTAATGATCATAATTTCGAAGGGGTGACGGAGTTTGAGTATCTGGGTGCGACAATTACTGTAGATAATAACAACAGTGCAGAAGACACATTATGTTGGCAAATAGGTGCTATTTTGGCCTTTCAAAGTACCTTCGCAATCGTAATCTATCAAGAACTACAAAAATCAGGCTAAATAGAACACTCATTATACCAGTCTTAATGTATGGATCGTAGACATGGACCCTGACAAAAAGAGATGAATCTCTGTTGATGATCTTTGAAAGAAAGATATTGTGAAAAATGTACGGGACAATCCAAGAAGACGGTATGTGGAGACGCAGGTGTAACTTCGAAATTTACAACATCTATAGACAAGCCGGGCACAAGGAGATAGTAACTACAATCAAAATCGGCAGATTGTGATGGGCAGGACATGTGAACAGATATGATGACAATAATCCTGCAAAAAAGATCCTTAATGCAGAACCCATAGGCACAAGAGGGCGAGGAAGGCCAAAGCTGCGCTGGAAGGATGGTGTAAGCGAAGACGCACGAAAGATGGGTGCACCGAACTGGACGATGCAGACCAGAGGCAGGAATGAATGGCTTCTTTCGCCATTCTCTTTTCGGAGAAGGTCGAGACCCTACTATAGGCTTGTATGGCCATTGATGATGATGATACACCAGAAGTACCCGCTGACCAAATTTAAACGCTCCGCCTCCAATGGGGGCGGCGTGGGGAATTATTTTTGCTTCAAAGGTTTTTTGCAAATATCTTGCAAACGCCTTAAAATAGAAAAAATATACTGGGATAATCGTATGTAGGACGTTGGTGGTGTGACAAAAAAAGTATTATTTTCAAGTTTTGTAAAATCGTTCGGTTTAGTCACAAAAGTAAAAAATATAAAATGCAATAAATTTCTCAATGGGTTTTTCATAATAAATAACCTATCTTTTTGCTCGATCTGATGGAAAAATAAATTTTTCATGATTTTCAATAAAATCTTAATTTTTTTACCCCTTTTAAGTTCAGTGAAGGCTTTTTACTCGTTTAGTACATCGTAATAACTACGGAAGGTCGACAATATCAAGGTGACTTTTCCAGATCTATTGCACCCCAAACAGAACTGAATGCAAACAATAATTTTTCAAAGAAAAACTTTTGAAAGACCTTCATTGTGATTAGCTATAAAATTCAAGTGAAAGCAAGTTTTCATTAAACTAGTTTAAGGTCAATTGAACAAGTAACTGTTTAAGGATCATCTTCTAATAACGCGCATTGTACAGTTGGCTCAATGTTTACATCGAATGTTAATTACTTAAAGATTATTTACTTTTAATTTCTTATTAGCCAAAGCCAATTGATGTTCAAGTGATTTCTCATCACATGCAACGGTATGCTGTCTGGTTTGGAGGAAGTATGTTGGCTTCAACGGTAAATATCTTGAAAAACTTCGTTCTTCTGATTATGAAGATTGATATAATTTTGTATTATTTCTAGCCGGAATTTTATCAAGTTTGCCACACGAAAGCTGCATACGAAGAATATGGGCCAAGCATTTGCAGACACAACCCAGTGTTTGGCACGATGACATAATTTTTGGTTTTCGTATAGGAATTTTTTTTATCAATTAATTATTATTATTTTTTTAATTTCTTTTTATTAAATATTTTATATTATTTTGTAATCTAGTAAAATGTAACGAAAATTAATTCCATTTTTCTTAACGTGTAACTTTTACTTTTAGTCGTAAAGTATTATTCAAAATAAGAGATATTTAGATAACTACCGTTTTTGTTATCTAGGATTCATTAATAGTCAATCAAAGGTGTTTTTACAAATGCGTAAATCGCTAACGAAATTATTTAAAAAGTCATTCTTTTAACCAATCAAATAGCTCACTGAGAAGTAATAAATCGTGTTAGCAGTGTGATTGGACAATATTTTGTTGAAATACACGGTTGTAGGTGAAGCCGAGTTGAGGCTTAGTTTCCTATTTTTCATTACTTTGTCATTTTTCTAATCAATTATGGAACAATAAAAGCTTTAAATATATTTTGTTTAGTTGCCTCGTCAATTATACAAAATCATGTAATCATGTATATTATTCATACATTTGCATATAACTTCCATGTCTACATTGGTGTATTCTATCTACTTTGAAGAAGAACTGTAATTGATTCCTAAAGTTATTAATAGAATCGGAATTGAGTTGCTCTAAAAGAACACTACACCAATTATTAAGACTAATAGATATACAGGGTGCGCCATGGGAAACGGACGATTTTGGTATAGGTACTATTAAATTAGAAAGGGTCGGAGAGGAGAGGAGAGTCAATTCCGTCACCAAACAACCCTTTTCTGTGGATGTCGGCTATGAGAGGTTCTTAGGTCCCAAAATCTTCTTTTATCCTGAATTCTCCAATCCTGATTTCACCAATCCCCTATCGGAAATTGTCGACGATGTAATACAGAATTGTCCCAGCGATGTCAGGAGGCCGTTGTATAATAACATTGTCTTGTCTGGTGGGTCGACCATGTTCAAAGATTTCGGAAGGAGGCTGCAGAGGAATATAAAGAGAACTCTTGATGCTAGATTACGCTTAAGTGAAAACCTAAGTGGAGGCAGAATCAAAGTATGTATATATTTTATTACAGTATAATCTCGTTAATTCGGCCGTTGATTAATCGGACTACACGTCCAGTAATTCGGCGGTCTGGAGACCGCTCGCACTCTTCCTTCCCACCACTCTTTCTTATAAGGCGGCGGTTGTCTGGTCCCATATGTGTCGGATTATACTGTAAATATAGTATAATATTAATAATCCGGCGGTTGATTAATTCGCCACGTTCAGTAATCTGGCGCTTTGGGGAAATACATGTCTTTTCTTTGCGCTGCCCCGCGCCGGATATAAACCTCGCGCAGTCGAGCCGAGGAGAGGAGAGCCGAGGCCGTCGGCGCCCTCTCCTGACCTTGCAATGTGTGAATGGTTATTGTTTATAGTTGCCGCAGCCACCCGATGGAGTAAAGTCGGGGTTATATTAGAGCCGCGCCGCGTGTCGCAACGAGCTGGTGATTATACTACAGTATCGCGTTGCCGCGCGTGTCGAAAAAGCGAGCAAATTTTATAAATTCGTTAAAATAATTGTTTAAAATATCTTAGCCTGTTGCCAATTGGGTGTAAAGCACTTATTTCCTCAATTTTCTTCATGAAATATTTGCACACAGAAAATATGAATGTCATTGCTACAAGGGCCAGAGCTTAGGGCTTCAGGGCATCATTTCCGGGCTTTAGGGCATAATTATTGCGGATCTTCACTATTGCGGATTTCAACAAAGTTTATTAAAAAAAAAACGATACAAGTATTTTACAAATAGATGGTTTTATGTTTTGTCTTAGTTAAAATTAGTGATTTTAACTTAGAGACATTTTATCATCCATCTATTTCAAGACTTTGTTTTTGAAATTAATATAAAATTTTTTAAAGTAAAATTTGGCAAAGCAGTGTAAGCAGTGGCTTTTCACAACGTCACTACGAACTGTCACGTAAATGCCGCGTGATCACTCCACGGGGACGCTACGGCAAGTTTAGTTTCAATCATGCCGCTGTGGACGTTGAGGCATCGCGTTTTCTATATGACCGGCTGAGGGGCGGCGCATCAATCACGGAAGTTCAACGTCTCTTTCGTCGAAGATTTAACGTTCCTCGCCATGGAGACATATCGAGTCGGAACACCATTTCGAGATGGGTTAATGCCCTTCGTGGTGGAGGTAGTTTAATGGAAAGAAAGCCACCTGGACCACGTCGCACAATTCGAACTCCGGATAACGTGCAACGTGTAAGGTAGGCTATGTTACGTAGCACAAGGCGTTCAGCTCGTCGACATTCTGCCACACTACGAATATCCAACATTTCAGAACGACGAATTCTCCACCAGGATTTACCATTCCAACCCTATAAAATGGCAGTTGTACACCAGTTGAAGGCAGCGGCGCTTTTAGGCATAGGCGCACTAGGCGCGCGCCTAGGGTCTCCGACAAATTGCCAAGTAAGCAAGGTCAAACCAACTTTTGGCGGTTGACGACAATAAGTGTGATGAATAAATTGGCACTTTGCGGTGATTAATAGTGAAAAAAATATTCAGAAAAAAACTAAAGAAGTATCATTGCATTGTTGTTATTTTTTGTATTGTTATTGAAAATTAATCGCATGACTGTTTTTACTAAAGGACACACACATAATCTTACAGAGGATTCATACCCAAAGAATGTAGTTCATGTCCCTTCCACCACGTCGTCCAATTTTAGAAAACGACGAGAGTAGCGAGGAGTTTTCTAATGGAAAAGAAACATTCAATATCTCTATAAACGTTTTTGGACATCATAGGGACCGTTGATGGACAGAATTTAAATTAAATGTGTGTTATATCGTTTATTACCATTAAATAATTAAATTTGTGTATTCGCGATTTCCACGCATCAGAATAACCTATCTAACAAAAACCTATCTAGTCGAAAATTTGACACTGACAGCTCCGAATTTTAGTGCCGACCTTGAAAAAATTAACTCATAACAGCACTCGGCGAGCCATAACCGCACGCATATGAGTGCTGTTATGAGTCCATTACAGATGCAAAATAGAAAAAATGTCATAACAATTCGCGATTGAAATGTTTACGTTTCATTGATTAATTTATTAAAAGTCATGCTTGACATTTATCAAATTATTATTATTTTTTTTATAAATCTAAATAAATTATGAATTTACATTGTAGGTAAAAGTTTGTACGATCCTAATTGTACCTAATTGTTATTTTTTAATGTGGTTTTACTATAATCTCACATATTGAGAATTCGGACTCTCTAGACTAGGGCTATATAGTCACCTTGCGCCTAGGGCCACAAGTAATGTAAACCTGGTTGAAGGAGGCCGACTATCCACAAAGTGCAACTTTTGCAGAAGCGACACTCCAACTTTTGGACAATGAGCCTAATACGATTTTGATAATGAGCGACGATACTCATTTTTATCTTAATGGTGTTGTGAATCGTCAAAACCTCCGATACTAGGCCTCAGAAAATCCACATACTCTACATGAAGCACCACTAGACATCGGTGTGGCTGATCGTTACGTGAATTAGGTGAACACCTTCTTGCAAACTGTGCTGAGAGGGCGACAAATCAATCTGCGAAATGTTTGGTTCCAACAACACGATTTGTGTCGAGTGTCGACAACTTTTCCCTAGTCGCATTATCTCCAGATTCGGTGATTTGCATTGGCCATCTCGCCCTCCAGACCTTTCAAGGTGTGATTTTTGCTTGTGGGGGTATCTAAAGTCTCGTGTGTATGAAACCAAACCTTATACCCTGGCCAAACTGCGACAAGCGATAGAGCAATACATCGCACGATGGTTTCAAATGATGCTTTCTGGATTTCAAAAAAGTTGGCCAAAAATAGAAAGAAGTTTCAGATTTAAACGTGAATTGGTATATAGGAGTTTTCCAGGCCGCTGATTCAGGTCGAGTGATGCTAACCGGCTCTATTCTTAAGGACTGGTTAGCATCACTCTACTTGGCCATCGCCAACACGAGTAACGATCCCACTTTCATACGCGAAAATCATCAAAGCACGATCGACGTGACATTCTGCTCAATGGACATGGTCGATTGCATACAAAACTGTCAAGTACTCGGGGAAGAAACACTGAGCGATCATCAGCTAATAACCTTCGACCTTGTCACTAGGCCTGGGCAACAACCACTGTCAAAAGCAAATGCGCAAACAACCAGCGGGTGGAAATACAACTCTCACAAAAAAGACGCCATCAAGAAAGATTTCCACTTAGAGCTCAGCCAGATAGAGATACCCGACGTGTCCACCGTCACTGCGGATCTCTCTAAAACCTGCGAAGCCATCCTATCGAGACCCGGAGCGGGAGCGAGTCGGAGGAAACCAGTCTATTGGTGGAACCAAGAAATCGCGACGCTACGGGAAGCGTGCATCGGGAAAAAAAGAACGTGGTCAAGGCTCAAATCAAAACGGAACGAAGATCTCGAAGAACTAGCAAATGGCCACGCAGCTTACGCTTCTGCTAGGAAAGATTTGAAGATCAGTATAAAAAAGGCTTTCCCTGCTGGGAAAAAGTCATTGAGGTCGTGAACGGCGATGTTTGGGGAGACGGCTATAAAATTGTCTGCAAAAGGTTAGGATTGTGCCTCATACCAAACCTTACCAAATGCGAGCAAGATTAAAGCAGCCGACGAATTGTTCCCGCAGAAAGAACCCATTTTCTGGGACCGAGAAGTCGTGGACACTGTACCCCCAGAAATCACGGCTAGAGAAATCTTAGAAGCTACTACGAGAATAAAAGCTAACAAAGCTCCAGGCCCTGATGGCATCCCAGCGGAAGTCGTAAGACTGGCTGCCCTCCTTCATACAGGGACTTTTGCAAACATGTTCAACTCGGTCATTCGCAGTAGAAACATACCAGGTAGATGGAAGGGGGCCAAATTGGTTTTAATCCCCAAGCCAGGAGAGCCCTCATCGCTACGCCCAATCTGCGTACTAGACAGCCTAGGCAAACTTTTCGAGCGTACCAGGATAAACCAAGAGCTTGATCAGTACGGAGAACTATCAACAGCACAATATGGTTTTCGAGCGGGGAGGTCGACCACAGACGCTATCCAGGAGGTTATCAAGATCCCCCACTATGCCAACTTGGGTAAACGTAGGCACAGAAAAGTATGTCTAGCCGTTGCACTAGACGTTAAGAATGCGTTTAACACCACGCCCTGGAGGCAAATCGTAGACGCAAGCAGAGGGAAAGGAATATCTACATATTTAATAGAATTAATTAAAAGCTACTTCACGAACAGGAGCTTAATAATAGACAACACAGCCAGGGTGACGTGTTGTGTCCCGCAGGAGTCGGTTCTCGGATCGCTCCAGTGGAACATTCTGGCGATGGCGTTCTAGACCTAGAAAAGACAAAAGACCTTAAGAACTGTTGACATTCGCCGACGACCTCCTTGTGGTGTCCGCGGACATAAATGAGGAAGCCGTGGCAGCCAGGATCAAAACTGCAGTAAAAGCCATTCATCGTTGGATGGAAAGCAACTGACTGGAAATAGCTCCAGAGAAGTCTGAGGTCATCGCACTTATAGGTCGCAAGAGAATAATGTAAACATCCTAGGCAGCTTGATGGCGTTAAAACCGACAATAAAATACCTCGGCGTCCATATTGACCAACAGCTATTCTGGAGTAGACACATCCAAAACGCGGCCATGAAAGCCGAACGCGCTGGAGCGGCACTCCGTAAACTAATGCAAAGACTGAAGGGCCCTGTTACTAAAACTAGAAGGCTATTAAGCGAAGTCGAAAACAACATCCTCCTCTGCGCCGCACGGGCGCAAGATATGTCGAAGATGCATCTTAAATACTTTGGACACGTAACCAGAAGAGCACAAGACAACTTAGAGAAGTTGATCGTACAGGGCAAAATTGAGGGAAAAAGACCGCGAGGCAGGTCCCCGTCGAGGTGGTTGGACCAAATCAACAACATAACGGGACAACCCCTGCAAACCAACTGAAGAACGGCAGAAGATCGCAAGCAATTGAAACAACTAAGCAATCAGTGTACATAACCTAGGTGTCACAACTCTTCAGACATAAAGACAAGACTAAGAAGAAGTATATATATATATATAAGGGTATTTTAATTTAATGTAATATATATATATATATATATATATATATATATATATATATATATATATATATATATATATATGTGTATATATATATATATATATATATATTTATATGTATATAATAAAAAATATATAAGTTAGAAGAGGGGCAAACATCGACTCCGACCACTACCTCACAAGAATCAAAATCAAAATGACACCAAAGAGAGTGAAGAAGAAGACTTTACGGATACCGAAGTTCGATATGACAAAACGGCAATAGAGAACCGAAAAACCGCATTGGAACAATTGGAACAGCGACAAAACTGAAACCAAATTATTATTTTACTTGGAGACAAGGAAGCAAACGACAAGAGACATCAGAAAAATCAAAACAGATTACTTAAGGGATCAATTAACAGGGGTAGAAGAAGACTTCCGAAAGCACAATACAAGAGACTTCAACAAAACGTTCAAATTGAGAATTGCAGGGTATCAACCACATAAACTTTGTTTCAGAAAAGATAATGGAGAACTGGCACTAAACAACAAAGAGAACTGCGAAATACTAGCCAAACACTTTGAGGAACTCCTGAATTGTCCTGAACCCACAGAGCGATTCCCAAAGATGGAACAGATTATAACAAACGATAATTCAGCAGCACCAGATGTATCAGAGATTCGGAGACAAATCATGAAAATGAAAAACGGCAGAGCTGCAGGAGAAGATGGAATCATAGCCGAGCTACTAAAGGAATTCGGACCGAAAACAACCAGTGAAATTACGAAGATCATACAAGACATTTGGGAATCCGAAACAATACCTGACGACTGGAAGTGTGCAGTCATACACCCTTTTCATAAGAAGGGAGATAGAGGCAATGTAGATAACTACAGAGGAATATCACTGTTATCATGCGCATACAAGATTCTATCACTGTGCCGACTGGATAGAGTACAGTCCCAACTAGAACACACAATAGGAGAATATCAAGACAGGGAATATCAGACCGGGAAGATCTTGTGCTGAACAGATACTCAATCTGAAAACAGTTCTAAGATATCAAGCGACGAGAAACAAAGAGACGGTCTCTTTGTTTCTCGTCGCTTGATATCTTAGAACTGTGCACTTCAAGATGGCTTACATATTGATAGATTTCAAGAAGGCTTACGACTCTATAGACAGAACATCACTAATCCAAGAACTAGAAGAGAGAGGACTTGACGAGAAGTCGACGAACCTCATCAAACAGACATTAACAGACACTAAATCCAAAATTAAATTCATGGGAGAACTGTCAAATCCATTCGCAATTGGAACGGGAGTAAGACAGGGTGATGGTCTATCACCTATGCTGTTCAATATAGTTCTAGACAAAGTGGTCAGCGAATGCGAAAAAGAACTAATGGCACAAGGACTTTTCAAACCCATCAGGTTAGGAAGAAATAAAAAGGAAATAGATATCGGTTGTCTAGCATTCGCTGATGATCTAGCTATACTTACCGAGAACGCAGAGACAGCAGCAAAACAGATCGAAGTTCTAAAAGAGATGGCTGTAAAGGTCGGGCTACAGATTTCCTTCGAGAAAAGGGAATATTTGTCAAACCAGAAAGATGCACCGGAAATGGTTACAACAAAGTATGGGAATATAAAGAGGGTACACAAATTCAAGTACTTCGGAGAGATGATACAGGCCAATGGAATAGAGAAGTCAGCCTACGAACAGAGGAAACAAAAGATGACAAGAGCGTTCTGGAAGACTGGGGACATCTACAATAAGTCATGCTTATCACGCAACACCAAAGTGAGACACTATAACACTGTCATCAAACCAGAAACATTGGTCATGAATCGCAAAGGTGACCTAGAAAACATGAAGAAAATAGAAAGAAAAATTGTCAGAAAAATTCTAGGAACCAAAAAGAGTGAAGAAGGAGCGTAGTAGGCAGGAGACCGAACAGATATCCAACATAGTGCACGACATGAGGAAACGTCGACTGAAATTTTACGGACATATCAAGAGAATGCCGGACACCCGACCGACAATAATATCTTGGAATACACCGAAAGCATAAAGAACATGAAGTGGATCGCCGAAGTTAGAGAGAATTTCAAAGACGCTGGAATAATAGTCCCAGACATACAAGACATACGCATATTCAGACAAAAAGTATATGAATGGAAAGTGAGTCGAGAGGCCAAGAATTTTAAGACTGGAACAACCTGGTCTGAAGAAAGCGCACAGTGAAAAGATGAAAGAAGTGTGGCGCCTTAGAAAATCTCACATCAAGTAGACGCTTCACGTGGTCCATTAGTGGCCCATACGTATTATTATATATATATATATATATATATATATATATATATATATATATATATATATATATATATGAAAATTATCAAAAAAATCTTGCAATAGCAGGTAGTCCCGCACCCCAACAGTGTCTGCGTAGATCCTAAACTAAGAAACAGTTTGCCCGGCGCGTCGCAATGCCAGTCGGCGCTTTGTATTTTTAATCTCACCTGTACAAAGGCAGATATAGGCAAGATTTTCTTCTAGATTCTATTACAAAACATCGTAATCTATATGTTCCATATCTCAACTTCTTGGCTCCCGCTTGCGTGATAACTTTTTTGCTAATTTACGGAATTTTTTTTACTAGAAAAACTGTTATGTAGACACATCTTTGACATGATTTCTTACACACGCGAGTATAAATTAATGAAAACGTGATATATGTAAAAGTTCTACATACCTTCCTTAACACCCTCCAAAAAACAGAAATGAAAAGGATGCTCTAGTAAAAAGTTACACGCACTTGAATTAACAATTATATTTTGGAGCCGCATTTATTACACGTGCTCGCGCTATGCGGACTAGGGTAACTTTGAAGCAGCGTAGCGTCTCAAGGAAAAAAGGTATCCACTTTTCATTCAGAATTTAGAATAGCACACACCAAAGTATTCTTTACAAGATTCTTTAGAAATGGCTTGTATTTTTTCTTACAATAAAAAGATGTTTTTTTACAAATAATAACTGTGAAAATACAAAATTCGGTTTATTCATACAAAAAACGATTAATTCATCCAAAAAAGGTTACTTCGTCCAAAATAAAATATAATCACCCAATAATCGATTGATTCTTACAAATAATAATTGGTTTAGGACAATAATTGATGGATTTGTACAAAATAAAATCAATTCACCAAAAAAAGGTTTAACTGTACAAAAAAGGTTAATCCATCCAAAAATTGATTGCTCCTTACAAACAATTTTTTTTTTTACAAGATTCAATTATTTCTTCACAATAAACGAATTTTACAAAGAACAACTTGATTCCTTCGAGAGAGCGCAAATACATCAATCTTACGACCAGAAGCACTGTATGCCATGGAGTGTCTTCTATGGCCGCGTTGCAAGATTGCCTCCAAACCGACTAACCAATCGTCTGTTCACCTTCTGGCAAAACAAGAAGTTCTCTGGGAGAACTGGGAGTAAAAGATATCCAAAAACAGACAGTTTGTGAGACGCACCCTGAAGGAAGTCCATGGATTTCAGAAAAAAACCCTGAAGGAAGTCCGTGGATTGCAGGAAAAACCCCGAAGGAGAGGTACCCCCTGAACAGAAGAGAGAAAGGAGCTACACCGGCATAAGATGCGACAACACTGGGCAAAGATCAAAGCCCAACAGTTGAACAAGCGTGGTCCAAAGAATGCCTTTTCGAAAGAAGAAGAAGAAAGAGAGAGAGCGCGGTATATAAATATACACCGAGAGAAAGAGAAAGAAACTAACGCGGCGTATAAAGTTTTCTGCCGAATCATTCATATCGAGACCTCCCTAAAGGAACTTTGTTGCAAAAATAGAAAGTAACGGACGACTGTTTAAGCATAAAGCTTTCTTCTTTCTGCCGCCTTGCTTAAAAATGTGAAATAGAAATCCGGGAGAAACGGAAACCGGATGATTTTACAATTTAGTAATTTTACATACATACATAATTTATTTCCGAGCTAATTCACTCATCAATAAGGTAAACAGTTCTTTCCTCTCAGTATTTTTATGCACCCCTATGTATACCTATGTACACATATCATATAATGAAAGTGTGAAGATTATTAAGTACACTCGTAAATTTGCATTTTGCACTTAATAAGTAAAATAAAAAATCTTTTTTGGGTGAATTGCGAATATGTTGAACGATTCAATCGATTATTGCAGTGTTTCCCAAAGTGTGGTACGCGTACCCCAAGGGGTACGGGAATGGTTCGAAAGGGGTACGAAACGATGTACCAAAACCTTATTTTTTTGTGTGTGCCAATGTGGATATAAGAAGAAAAATAACAATATTTAAATTATATAAAAAATAGTGCTTCAAACATTACCTTTTATAAAGTGTGAATCCTTGAATTAGCTATGAATCTGCAAACAATTCCTCTTAATCATCTTTGATGATTGATTAATAAAATAAATATTATTATAAATACGATAAAATGATTGCAGATTGTTTTTACGTTTATAAAAACAAGCAGAAACTGTCTTAAAGTGAACTCATAAAGAATAACATTTTTTAAAATATGTGTAATATTTTTTATTCAATTTTACCTTAAAAAGTCACGTTTAATTCCTTAGATGCGTATCAATAAAACACTGGTTTATTCACTACCTAAATAAAAAAATTATTTCGCTAGTAAAATAAAAGTATCCATAGCAACGCATCAAAATAATTCACTTTTGTTCTTTTTGATATTCAATCACAAAGCTTATTACACATTTTTTGTATAAATGTCTTGATTTCCGCGTGTGTAATCTTTCCGCAATTGCGTTACATTTTAACAATAATTCTTAGGATGTATCCATTTATGATTAATAAAACACAAATTAATTAAATACGATACTCATCGTTGTCACGACAACAATACAATAATGGGCCGACGATATGCTTCTCTTAAAAAAAATAACAGAAAATGGAATCATTTAAAGAAATCAATTAAAGAAATGTTTGTATACAGCAAATATATTAGCGAATATAATTAAGCTTTAACTCGCGAATTTAAATCTCCTTAAACCTTCATTTTACCGCTTGTATAATAAATTAATCAAACCAATCTGGAGACTGAATTACTTAAAAAAATACCAATACAGTTTATATTTTAATAATATATCTCAGAAATTTTCTACTAAGGGGTACAAAGTGTTAAAAAATATTTGAAAGGGGTACACGTGAATCGAAAGTTTGGGAAACACTGGATAATTGTAAGGAAAAATCATAGTTTCTACGAAAAAAAACAGTTATTGGTTGATTATTTCAGATTTTATTTTGGATGAATTAACCTTTTATTGGATTAAGTAATTTATTTTGTGCGAAGTAATCGAATTTTGGATTGATTAATTTATTTTGTATTTATCCAGCTATTTTGTAGAACTTCATCAATTTATTGTATGTTCAGTTTTGTATACTTCCAATCGAATATTGGATGAATAAATTTTAACCGTTTAGAAATAAACTCATTTGGTGACTATCATCGATTTTTGGCCAGCATTTTTCAGATTCAGACCACTGTGCATCCTTCAGATCGATCGTCAACTATTGGAGAGAGTGGAAGCTAACTTCAGAGAGCGTCTGAAAAGCGTGAAAATAGACACCATCTTAATGATATTAATTTTCGTACATAGGTAACTCAAACTACATATTCTGACCTATTTATTTCTGCCAATAAAACATGTTTAAACCCTAAAATAGTTGAGTAACATTCATTTATAAAACGCCCGTTTCACATGGCGCACCCTATATAATTCAGGTATGATTTATTCTATTTTGTCAAAAATCTGTTCTTCTGTCTGTAATTTACCAAAAACTTCAAACACTTGAAACAAATCAGTCTTCTTTGTCCAGTCTTGTCTGACCAGTCTTGTCTGCCCAGTCTTGTCTGTCCAGTGTTAAATCCCTCTAGTATAGCGTGTCTAGCCTTCTCTATATAGTCTGATGTGCCTAGTCTTGTTTGTCTAATCCTATCTAGTCTTGTTTGTCAAGTTTCTTCTCTCTGTCAAATCTGGTCTGTCTAGTCTTTTCTGTCTATTTATTCTTGACTATCTACTTTAAACTATCTTGACCATCTAGTTTTATTTGTTCAACAACGAGATAACTAATTCAACATTTAGGTTTTTTTTTGTTTATAAATACTTTTGATCCTTTATTTAAGTCGATGTTTTAAAGTCGGTAAATTACTTATCAATTCAGAACTAAGTTATCGAATTTATCAAAAATATATGATAATAACAAACACAGGTCACAGGTGCGGTTTGAGTATGTGCGTTATCAAATCTGTCAACTAGTTGTGATAATTAGAAATTGCTAGTGGAAATTATTAAATAACAAGAAAAGAAGACGAGAGAAACAAAACACTACGAAATTCTTTCTAAATTACTCAATTAATTGTTAGACATGGATGCGAGATTGCCGGCTTGTGTAATAGACGTTGGAACTGGGTAAGCCCCGCGTAACATAAGCACAATCTTCGAAGTATTTGTCATCAATTTTTGTTCTTGCAGGTACACTAAAATCGGGTATGCGGGTAACAAAGAGCCCCAATTTATTATTCCTTCTACTATCGCCATTAAGGAAAATGCCAAAGTGGGAGATCAGTCCCGCAATACGATTAGTAAGGGAGTAGAAGGTTTGGATTTCCTTATCGGGGACGAAGATTTTGAAGCTTCAGGATATGCTGTCAAAGTAAGTATCGTTGGAAAATTTAACCGTTTCTGGTCTGGTGGTATCACAGTCAAACCACTCATTAAAGGAGATTTCTGAATAGAATTCATATTTACAAGAAATTTATAAATCTGGATGCGAAGGGATAATCTTAGACTAGACAGACAAGACTTCTTCTGCCTGCAGTACTCCTTCATACGATCGTTGTGCAGCTGCCGATGTTCGACCGTCCAAGCTCTTCCGGTCTTTGTAGCTCGTTTCTCGTCATGAATCCCTTCTAAATTGTGTATACTGTTTCCAAACGTATCCCTTTCCAACATATGGGCATCGCGGGTTTTAGATCTTTCAAGGTCTTTCCGAGTTGCTTTAATCCTTGATGTAGTTGTTTTTTTTTTGTTCCAAGTAGACAAATAACTGCTTGTTTAATCTGGATTTGTCTAATCTGTACATGCCCAAGAAATATTAGCTTCCATTTCCACATGCTCGCAGAGATTTTTTCTACATTCTGGTAGACTTCGGCGTGGCTCCGAAGTTTCCATCTGGTTTCCGGCTGGATTGGACCCATGATCTCTCTCCTTTCCAGGACCTCCAACTTCTCTAGCCTCTAGTTCATTGAAAGGCATTCATAGGCGTACAGGCATTCTGTTTTGACTACAGTGCCGTAGTGCTTTATTTTGGCGTTCCAGGAACTGTATGTTTTCTTGAAGATGTTTTTTGTAAGCCCATACGTTCTCTCCATTTTTGAGATCCTATCGCCTACCGCAGCTTTTTCTAAACCATTGTCCTATAACATTTCACCGAGATATTTACATTTCTTTACTCAGAATCCGCCCTATCTCCGTTTCAAGGAATTTTTGGCCTTGTGCGTCATTTATCATGAATTTTGTTTTCTCTATCGAGATCCTGAGTCGTGTCTTACTGGCGATATTTTCTAAGAGGTTAATCTGAGAGATCACTTCCCTTGTACTTTTCGAGAGTCTCGCAAAATCATCTGCAAAGGCCAAACAGTTGACTTTAATTCCTCCTAATTTCCTCCATAAGCAGATTGAGTTTCTTCCTTGATCTTTTCCAGAATGCAGTTGAAGAGTATAGGTAATACTAGAAAGCAGAGATGTTATGGATATGAAATTTCGGATCTGGATGCGGATACGGATATTGGAATATTATTATACCGGTTACGGATATGAAATTTTTTCGGATTATCCCGTAGTTTCGGATAGTTTCTGTTACTGATATTAGATTTCTAAGGAATTGCAAAAGTAGAATACTACTTGGTAAACAATTTGAATTTATTTCTGTGTTGCAAAGTTCCTTGATAATCACAGTGGTAAATAATTGTTTGTGAAATAATTAAACACTACATTTATTTAGAAAAAACTTAAACATTACAAATGAAAAAACTAAACTGAAAACAAGACTTAACTCAACATTCTATCGATTACATATATTAGAACTAACTGTAACTATTTTATATTTCGTTCACCCTTTTCTCGTCAGATGTGTCGTCGTCGCCATTCCTTATACTTATTCTAATATCGTTGTACATTCAACATATTCAACACCTCCCCTCAACGATATAAGTTTCTGTCATTCCATACTGTGGATTTGTACTCTTGAGGTAACGAACGACCCTCTTGGCTTCTGTCCAATCTACTGTTGATGGTTGATTGATTTGTTGGCTTAATATTGATACGCTTGCAGCAATATCTGGCCTAGTGTTCACTGCAACGTACAACAGTGCTCCCATTAAGCTTTGATACCCATCATTGCGTTCCATTTCTTCTCCGTTGTTAATCGTCTTCATGTATCCTGGGTCTAGAGGTATCTTCGCAGGTTTTGCGTCTTGTAGATTATATTTTTCGATAAGCTTCTTGATGTAACTTGTAGATTCCATCATTGTCGCGTTCTACCTTCATTACCAAGTAGCTTCCTAATTTACCCATACTGGAGAGGCTTAACTCCTCTTTTAACTCGGATGCTATCTTTTGTATTAGTTCCTCATTTTCACAGACAATCAAAATATCCTCGACGTAGATTGTCACATAGATAGTTGTTTCCCCAATTTCTTGATGTACAAGCAGTGATCTCTGATGTACAAGCAGTGAAAGCACCTTTCTAGAAAACGCGAGTACTCAGGGTTCTGCGTAGTTCTCAATCCAAACTTTTGCCGCTTGCTTTAATCCAAGTATACCTTTTATAAGTTTTCAAGACATATCTCCTTTCCCTGGTTATCCACATATCTGCTTGTCCTCGGTCCTGATAATCCTTGTTCCTGATTATCCTGGTTCCTGATTACTCTTGTTCCTGATTATCCGTATTCTTGATTGTCCTTGCTCTTGATTATTCTAATTCCTTGTTCTTGATTATCCTTATTCCGGATTATCCTTATTCTTGATTATCCTTATTCCTGATTATCTTTATTCTTGATTATCCTTATTTCTTGATTATCATTATTCTTGATTATCCTTATTCCTAATTGTCTTTGTTCCTGATTATCCGTATACTTAATTATCCTTATTCCTGATTATCTTTATTCTTGATTATCCGTATTCCTTGATTATCTTTATTCTTGACTATCCTTATTCCTGATTGCCTTTATTCCTAATTGTCCTTTTTCCTGATTATCCGTATTCTTGATTATCTTTATTCCTGATAGTTCTTTTTCCTGATTATCCGTATTATTGATTATCTTTATTCCTTATTGTCTTTATTCCTTATTGTCATTTTTCCTGATTATCCGTATAATTGATTATCTTTATTCCTTATTGTCTTTATTCCTTATTGTCTTTATTCCTTATTATTTTTGTTCCTAATTATCTTTGTTCCTGACTGTCCTTATTCCTGATTATCCTTTTTCCTAATTGTCCGTATTCTTGATTATCTTTATTCCTGATTATTCTTGTTGGTTCAATATGAAATTCCTCATCTGGTTCACTATATTGATATGACTCATCTAATCTGTTACTAAAGAATCGTCAGATATCAATATTGATTCCTGTCTTCCTGTTTGCACATCAACCTCTGCTTCATTGTATTGTTCTTTTTCTTCTTCGAATGTTATTTCGATCAATTCTTCTGCTTTTCCTTTGGCTTCCTTGTCAACCTTTTACTTTGATTTCTTTAGCTTCCTTTGCCGCCTTTTCTTTAGCTTCCCTTTTAGCCTTCTCTTTGGATTCCCTTTCTGTCTTTTTCTACCTTCCTTCCCCCCTTCCCCCCCGCCGCCTTTCCTTAGCTTCTTTTTCGTCCTGCTCTCTAGTTTCTTTGTCAGCCTTTTCTTTAATTCATTCTTAGCTTAAACTTAACTTTGCTTCCTTTTCCGCTTTTTCCTTAGCTTCCTGTTCAGTTTTTGCTTTAGCCTTTTTCTCAGCCTTTACTTCAGCTTCTTTTTCACCCTTTTCTTTAACTTCTAGGAATTATTACAACATATCAATCAAAATTATCCGAAATTATTCGAATCTTTTATATCGGATTCGGTTACGGTTACGGATACAATTTTATTTCGGATATCCGATAGTTTCGGTTACGGTTACGGAGCTCCATAACATCCCTGGTAGAAAGTCCGTCGCCTTGTCTTACACCCGTCTGTTAATGTGTCTTTGATTATGTTTGCCAACTTGGGTTTCACCCCAAATTCTCGAAAGATACCGTCCAGGGTTTCTCTGTCCACCGAGTCAATAGCCTTCTTGAAATCTATGAACGATACTACAATTATTTTGGAGCTCAGCTTTGGACTCATTCTATGGCGAATTATTGATTTCAAGTTGAAGATCTGCTCTGCGCTGGAGCGACCTTTTCGGAACCCTCCTTCATAGTCCCCCAAGCGTCTCCTCTATTCTATTCAGGAATATCTTTGAGATGATTTTGTTGGCAACGGGAAGTAAGGAGATGCCTATATAGTTATTGACGTCCTTTCTGTCCCCTTTCACATGGAGGGGGTGAATCAACGCTGTTTTCCATTGTTCTGGTATCTTCTCTGTCTCCCACATTGTCCGAAATATTTGGTGTAAGTCGTCCAGGAGTTCGTCCAGTCGTCCAGGAGTCGTCCGCCCATTCCAACATTTCTGCCGTTATCGAGTCTCCGCCACTAGCCTTGATGTTTTTCAGACTTAGTAAGGTATTCTTGATTTCTTCCCCCGCTGGTGGTAATTCCTCTCTTTGGTCCTCTAGTGGTGGCAGAAGATCTACTTTGGAGATCGGTGGTGGGCAGTTTAAGAGGTTATCAAAATTCCTTGCAAGAATCTCGCTGTTTGCTTGGTTATTCAGACCGGTTTTTCCGTGTTCATTTCTGAAGCTCATACTTTGTGATTGGTATCTTTTGAGTTTGTTCTTAATGGACTTGTAGCGGAAATGAGCCGTTACATTTTTATTTCTTAGTTTTTCGAGGGCATTACAATAATTACCCAAATATTTTCGGACAATTTCCGAAAATAATTTATTAGGGTCAATGGTGTAATCCTCGGGAAATTACGACAAGATGTTCATGATCACGCAAGCGACAAATAGCCAAAAATAGAAAAATAATAACCCCCAGATGAGGGACCAGTATACCTGGAGGTAATATAAATACCTGGACTCCCGAATAAAGAGGACAGTCACGGTCAACACAGTCAGGCGCAACCAGTCAACAGTTCGATCCAGACAGTTCAATTAACACAGTCAGGCGCAACCAGTCAACAGTTCGATCCAGACAGTTCAATCAACACAGTCCGGCGCAACCAGTCAACAGTTCGATCCAGACAGTTCAATCAACACAGTCAGGCGCAACCAGTCAAAGTTCAAGCCAGACAGTTCAATCAACACAGTCAGGCGCAACCAGTCAACAGTACGATCCAGACAGTTCAATCAACACAGTCAAGCGTAACCAGTCAACAGTTCAAGCCAGACAGTTCAATCAACATAGTCAGGCGCAACCAGTCAACAGTTCGATCCAGACAGTTCAATCAACACAGTCAGGCGTAACCAGTCAACAGTTCAAGCCAGACAGTTCAATCAACACAGTCAGGCGCAACCAGTCAACAGTACGATCCAAACAGTTCAATCAACACAGTCAGGCGTAACCAGTCAACAGGTCAAGCCAGACAGTTCAATCAATACAGTCAGGCGCAACTAGTCAACAGTTCGATCCAGACAGTTCAATCAACACAGTCAGGCGTAACCAGTCGACAGTTCAAGCCAGACAGTTCAATCAACACAGTCAGGCGCAACCAGTCAACAGTTCGATCCAGACAGTTCAATCAACACAGTCAGGCGTAACCAGTCAACAGTTCAAGCCAGACAGTTCAATCAACACAGTCAGGCGCAACCAGTCAACAGTTCGATCCAGACAGTTCAATCAACACAGTCAGGCGCAACCAGTCAACAGTTCAAGCTAGACAGTTCAATCAACACAGTCAGGCGCAACCAGTCAACAGTTCGATCCAGACAGTTCAATCAACACAGTCAGGCGCAACCAGTCAAAAGTTCGATCCAGACAGTTCAATCAACACAGTCAGCCACACCAGTCCAGCCAGTGGACTCAGTCAGCAAGTCGCCTCCAGTTCCAGCCAGACAGTCAGGCGCAAACAGTCAGCAAGTCGACTCCAGTTCAGTTCAACAGTGAGGTGCAACCAACCAACGAGTCCAGTTCAGTCCAGCCAGTGGACCCATTCACACCGGTCCAGCCAGTGGACCAAGTCAACCAGACCCAGCCAGCAGCCAGTGCAACCAGACCAGTCCAACTCCACTCATTCCCTCAACAGTGTTTGTATCTCTTGTAAATTTGTATATATTTCGTCGATGTAAATAAATTCCTCTGCAAACCGTGAATGATACATCATCTACCGCGTATCATACCACAGTCTGATAGATTTCTCTGGTATTGTTTCTGGTGAAATTAGTTTCGAGGTCTTCCAACTGTGCCTTCTGTAATGATCGTTTTGACCGTCGAAATACAATGGATGTTTCCTTCTTTTGACGCATGAATTGTTCCAACTGTACCATCTTCCTGGAACATTTCCATATTCTTCATTTCTCAGAACTTTCCTCGCATGCTTCGTTCCTTTTTTGCCAGCCCTAATATTGTCTTCTACGCGACACCATTAATCCTCGTGCTGAGATCTTGCCAGCTCTTTGAATTGACGGTGTGGATTTCTTCTCTAAAGTTCTTAATGATATCTTCTGTGATGTTTATTCGGTTGATGTTGTAACTGGTCGTTCTGGGTGGGCGGTTCTTTTGGTTGGATGGGAGAAAGCGGATTTAACTTTGGAGAGGTAGTGATCCGAATCGAATTCACCATTTCCATCACTTTGGCTTTCATCGCCTCTCTGGTGCTTGTTCGGGTTATCGCTATGTGGCCCAGTTGGAATTCTCGTAGGGTGGAATTTGGTGATTTCCAGGTTTTTGCTTTTCTTGGAAGTTTCCAGAAGTATTTTGACATTAGTCTCAACTGGAATGATTTGAATGAGTCCAAGGAGTTCTTGTTAGTCCTCTTATGTGCAGGGTAGTCTTCTATTATGGATCTGTATTTTCTCAATTTCCCTACCTGAAAGGCTTGATATCTCCCAGAGAGATTTTTATTTGATTTGCTGGTTTCCTGGTGATTTTAGTTTCCGGAAGATCCAAAAAATCATCTACTTTCGGGGGTTTCGCTAGTTGTATTTGTTGGTTGGAGCGTGGTAGTTGATAAAGATAAAATATACTTCTTATTCTTGCACTGAATAATTAGTAAAGACAATCTTTCTGATTTAGATGTGAAGTCTATGAAGCTGTTAACAATCTTCTTATGTATGTAGAAGGCAGTCGTGAGCAGGGGCATGTTAAACTAAACGTACACCAAAACCTATTTTGTCGGCCAATGGCGGACAGAACTATCCGGACGTGTATCTGCTTACACTGCAACAGAGTTACCACTTGTGCCAACTGTTTCGAAATCGAATCTCTATTATTGTTATTTATTGAATGTTTATCCCACAGGTTTGGTCTATTATAAACACAACTAATTCATTTTTCAATATCCATAGTCGTTTAGGTAGATAACAACAAAATTTAACTATAAATACCCTCAATTTGCACTGTAGAACCCGGCAGACTGGCGAGAAATCCCAACAAGTTCGGACTAGACGGTTGATGACGGCCGTTTTCGGACGTCATAGGACGATGACGGTCGTGTTTGTGTACGCGCTCTCTTTCTTTTACAAGTGTTTGATTCAATCGTCCGAGTTCGGCCGTCGTCGCCCGAGAAAATTTCGTCCGATGACGGATTAGGTGTACGCTAGCCGTTAGGCATTATATTTAGCGCCGGATTTCCTTTGAATACCCTGTAGTGTTGAGTTTCTGTTATGTGGTCGTCTAGAAATCTTGTTTCTTGTACAGCTAGAATCTGGATTTGGTGTTTGTCCAAGAGCTTTTCCATTTCTTTCTGTTTGCCTGCTCGGAGAAGAGAGTTCACATTAATAGTTTCGATGAAATACTTCTTGAATACAAATTTGAAAGAAGTGTCCAGACGCTCCGACTCGTCTGTTGTGCAGATGTCGGGACTCCCCAGAGTCCGAGGTCCCGATGCATAATGCAATTGTGGATTTCCCTTTCGAGTTATCACCTGGGGTAGTGCTTTCTTTCAGCGACCTTTTGCATTCTGCAAATGAAATTATGATAGAAAGGGGTAAATTATATTCCAAAGTAAGATCGGATTGTTAGTCCGAAATGATTCTTTTTTCGTGGTTTACTCCACAAGGTTCCTCCGCTCTTGCTGCCGTTGAGAATTTAAATTCTTCATCCGCCTTTGAGGCCGTTGACCATTTTTCACCTAGTAACTCTAGGCAGGGGCCCTTACTGAGTACTACCATCCGGAGCCAGATGGACTCAGGTTTTTTAACGAGGTTATTACTCCTCCTTCCTCACCTATTGCATGATAAGGCCTGGGACCAGTGGCGGAGTTTTTTTTAATGGTTTATAATTTGAAACTGGATGGAAAGACAAACAATTTAACTTTGTTTACAGTACCCATTGCGTCATGGGTTGGTAGAAGACTGGAACCTAATGGAAAAATTTCTCGAGCAATGCATCTCCAAGTACCTCCGCGCCGAACCTGAAGACCACTACTTCCTCCTCACCGAGCCTCCCCTAAATACTCCAGAGAATCGCGAACACACAGCGCAAATTATGTTTGAATCCTTCAATGTCCCTGGCCTTTATATTGCAGCACAAGCTGCCCTTGCCTTGGCTGCAAGTTGGACAGACTTGCCCATGGAAGATCGTATCTTAACTGGAATTGTTGTTGATAGTGGGGATGGTGTAACTCACGTAATCCCAGTTGCTGAGGGCAATGTAATAGGAAATTGCATTAAGCATATTCCTATTTCTGGAAGGAGCATCACTGATTTCATCCAATCATTGTTAGGAGAACGGGAAATTGGTATTCCTCCAGGGCAATTGTTAGAAACAGCAAAAGCTATCAAAGAGCGTCATTGTTATATCTGCCCTGACATCGCCAAAGAGGTTGCCAAATACGACACCGATCCAACCAAGTGGATGAAGAAATACGATGGAGTCGATTCCGTCACCAAACAACCCTTTTCCGTGGATGTCGGCTATGAAAGGTTCTTAGGTCCCGAAATCTTCTTTCATCCTGAATTCTGCAATCCTGATTTCACCACTTCCCTATCGGAGATTGTCGATAATGTAATACAGAATTGTCCCATCGATGTTAGGAGGCCGTTGTATAATAACATTGTCTTGTCTGGTGGGTCGACATTGTTCAAAGATTTCGGAGGGAGGCTGCAGAGCGATATAAAGAGAACTGTTGATGCTAGATTACGACTAAGTGAAAACCTAAGTGGAGGCAGAATCAAAGTATGTATATTCGTTATTATATAATAGTATCAATTAAGCATTGATAATAGACAGAATAGGGTAGGTGAGAAATATAGGGTTTTAGTTATATGAAAGGACGACAATATCAAGGTGACTTTTCCAGATCTATTGTACCCAAACAGAACTGAAACTGGAACGAAATGCAAACATTAATTTTCCAAAGAAAAACTTTTAGTAGACCTTTATTGTGATTAGGTAGAAAATTCATATTTTTTCGAGTCAACGCAAGTTTTTATTAAACTAGTTTAAGTTCAATTGAACAAATAAGTGTTTAAGGATCAACTGCGCATTGTACTGTTGGCTGAATGTTTACATCAAATGTGAATTACTTTACTTTTAATTTCTTATTAGCCAAAGCCAATTGATGTTCAAGTGATTTCTCAGAACATGCAACAGTATGCCGTCTGGTTTGGAGGAAGTATGTTGGCTTCAACGGTAAATATCTTTAAAAACTTCGTTCTTCTGGTTATGAAGATTGATTTAATTTTGTATTATTTTTAGCCGGAATTTTATCAAATTTGCCACACGAAATCTGCATACGAGGAACATGGGCCAAACATTTTCAGACACAACCCAGTAACGATAATAGTATAATTTTTGGTTTTCGTATAGGATTTTTTTTATCAATTACTTATTTTTTTTTAAATTTCTTTTTATTAAATATTTTATATTATTTTGTAATCTAGTAAAATGTAACGAAAATTAATTCCATTTTTCTTAACATGCATTTTTAACTCTTTTTGTGCCGGGCGAGAAAGCGGTGCTTATGCGAAGATAACCGGTCGTATTTTACGGTTTTACTAGAATTTGATTTTATTACTCATAAAAACCAAACGAAATGCAATATTTACATAATTCAATAAGCAGTGTATTAACCCCTTGACTTACGAATAAAATACGCGTTGGCGTATCCATATACATGTGATCTTGGGTATGTTCCGATATACACTGCGAGCACTGTTCAGTGCTCTTACTGGGAAGAAATTCGTTCCGTTATGGACTGACAGTATACTGCCGCAGTATCCTAGGGAAATATATGACGTCATAAATAGTCGCCATTTTCGTACTGTGAGCACTGGCGCTTTCGAGGTAAGGTGCTCTCAGTGCTTTGATCATTATTATTATTGACTATTTCTATGGCCGTTATTGACATGGAAAATTGCGAAAAATTTGCGTTTGTTGCAGTGTGAAACCAATACTTTGTACGAATTGAAAGTTACTGATGAAATTTATAATCGTGCATCCATCGCTAAATATTCAATTCAATTCGGTTATAAAGTTATTATGCATTTAGTTACTTAAAAAACAATATTTTCTTTTAATAAAAACTATACTTACTTTTATTATGCGATTAATTCCATTGAAAATTAACTTTAATATTCAATTTTTAAATATAACTACATTAAAACAATATTTTTTCTTGTTGACAGTTGCCAGTATACTGGACTGCGTTCCGTTTTAAACAGTAACCAGTATAGATAACTATAAAGGAACGGCTTCGCAGTATACTAAATTGACGTCACGCCTTACAGTGCTCGCAGTGTATATCGGAACATACCCCTTATCACATATACAAGACGTCATAGATACGTCATTGTATGTCAAGGGGTTAAGGACAAAGGGGGTATGTTCCGATATACACTGCGAGCACTGTAAGGCGTGACGTCAATTTAGTATACTGCGAAGCCGTTCCTTTATAGTTATCTATACTGGTTACTGTTTAAAACGGAACGCAGTCCAGTATACTGGCAACTGTCAACAAGAAAAATTATTGTATGAATGTAGTTATATTTAAAAATTTAATATTCAAGTTAATTGTCAATTGTATTAATCGCATAATAATTTTAAAACGCAATTTTTTTATGTCAATAACGGTAATAATAATGATCAAAGCACTGAGAGTACCTTACCTCGAAAGCGCCAGTGCTCACAGTACGAAAATGGCGACTATTTATGACGTCATATATTTCCCTAGGATACTGCGGCAGTATACTGTCAGTCCATAACGGAACAAATTTCTTCCCAGTAAGAGCACTGAACAGTGCTTGCAGTGTATATCGGAACATACCCATAATAGGTTAAAACGGTGACGATAATTTTTCTATACTCATTGAAAATTATATAAATAACAAATGTATAATATAGTGATAAAAAAAAATGAAAAATTGAGTTCTCTGTTTCAAAACGTAATTGCACATAAGAAATAATATATTACGTAACGAGAGTTGTAAGAAGCATATTACGTACTAGCGGAACAGTTACGCACGACCCGCGTAGCGGGGAGTGCGTAATTCCGCGAGTAAGTAATTGCCTTAGAACTCGAGTTATGTACTATACTTTATCTACGACAACATTAATTTGTTTCTGTTTAATAAGAAAAATATTTTTGATGCAACAAATGTTCTTATTAGGTTATTTTTATTTAATTATCATTATTTAACATTATAATAAACAAACAGTTGTATTTTTATATATAACTGTTACTCGTGTAGGGACTCATTATTGACAAGATGAGTTGCACAGGTTCGGGTTTTTCCTAAACCGTTTTATGGCCCAGACCGTTTTTATGAGCGGGCTGGAGCCGATCAAACAATACCGATTTTTCCTCCCTCTTACTTGGCGTCAGCACCAATAGGAGGGAAGAACGAACAACCAATCGGGACAACGGAAAACCTCTCCCACCAAAGTTACCAGAGAGAAGATGCGTTTGACCGAGGGATAAAAGGACGGGACGGGAGTGACAAAGGGACAGTTTTTAGAAACAACTTCGAGAGACAACTTCGAAACAACATCCAGACACAACTTCCAGCAGAACATCAGTGAACACAACTCCCAGCAGAACATCAGAGACAACTTCCACAACTCGCATCAAAACCGGCACGCGTCACGTGACGCGCAATAAAAAGTTACATCGTCTCCGGGTTTGTTATTTTCCTTTTCTCCACACACTACCCCGTCACCAAAGTGGTGACCCCGACGTGATCTACATATTTTACAAGTGACGGTGGTAGCAACGTGCGCCAAGACACTCGCGACAAGCTATGGCGAATAACCACTCCAACGGGGCGCGAGTGAGACTGCCCGCATTTCTACCAGAGGACCCGGACCTCTGGTTCCAACTAACTGATTGGGCATTGAAAAACGCTGGTGTCACTACCAGTACCGAGAAGTTCGAATACATCGGTACGTTGCTCGAGCCGCGGTACGCTAAGGAGATCCGCGACCTACTTCTCGACCCACCAAAGGAAGCCGACGACCCGTATCAGAAGCTGAAGGACGAACTTATCAGGAGACTCGGAAAAACACAGCAACAACGGACACGGCAGTTGTTGGAGCGCGAGGACATCGGCGACCGAACTCCGTCACAATTTTTGCGACATCTGCAGCTACTTGCCGGCGAACACGGGGCCCAGGACATCACCAAGGCCCTCTGGATGGACCGCCTCAACCCGGTCGTGCGGGCCTGCCTAGCGACGCAGCAAGAAAACACCTCCCTCGACGAGTTGGCCAGGATCGCGGACAACGTTTTGGACTCGATCGGGACCCTACAGCCGCGAAACCAGGTATCCGCAGTGTCATCTTCCCTCGAGTCGAAGATCTTAGAGCAATTGGCCGGCCTCCAACGACAATTGGCCGAGGTGCAGATAGACAAACGACGGGAAATCTCGTCCATTAGGTCAGAGCTCCAGCAAGCGCGCCGCAGCCGTTCAATCAGTCGAGACCGCTCGGATCGGTCACCGTCGAACCGCAACCGCTCAGGTTCTCGCCTTCCGGTCCAGTACGACGGAATGTGCTGGTACCATTACACGTTCGGTGACAGTGCGCGCAAATGCAGGCCTCCGTGCGAGTTAAACGCCGTCTTCACCGCGCGTTCGGGAAACTAAGCGGATCATCGCTTATGGCGGCAAGCGATGACTGCCCAAACGTACGCCGCTTGTTCGTGCCAGATCGCATTAGCGGCACGAAATTTCTGATAGACACTGGTTCGGATCTGTGTATTTTTCCCCGTAAACTTGTGCGTGGTCGCCGGACAAAGACGAACTACGAACTTTCCGCAGCAAACAACACGCCGATTGCGACGTACGGCTCAGTGACAATGACATTGGATTTCGGATTGAGACGCGACTTCACGTGGAACCTTGTGATCGCGGACGTAACACGCGCGATTATTGGCGCCGATTTCCTGGCTCACTACGGCCTGCTGGTAGACATGCGAAACAAACATCTCGTAGATAGCCTGACGCAAGTCAAGACGACCGGAAATAGGCCGAGTTCGGGTAACATCGCAAGTGTCAAAATTGTCATCGGAAATTCTGAATATCACGAGCTTTTGCAGCGCTACCCAGAAATCACGCGACCCGACGGAGCATGCAAGGCACCAACAGTGAAACACAGCACCGTCCACCACATACACACGACGCCCGGACCACCTGAAGCCGCAAGACCGCGTCGACTTGCCCCGGACCGACTGTTGAACGCCAGAAAGGAGTTCGAGTCCATGCTGCGGTTGGGCATTTGCCGCCCATCTAAGAGCAGTTGGGCTTCACCTTTGCACATGGTGCCAAAGAAAGGCGACGAATGGCGTCCCTGTGGTGATTATCGGGCCCTCAACGCACGCACCATCCCGGATCGTTACCCGGTGCGCCACATCGAAGACTTCGCGCAGACGCTCAATGGGAAGAAGATCTTCACCTCGATCGATTTGGTAAGGGCATATCACCAAATTCCAGTCGCGGAAGAAGACGTTTCTAAAACGGCCATTACCACACCATTTGGATTATTCGAGTTTCCATCCATGAGCTTCGGGTTGCGAAACGCCGCGCAAACGTTCCAGCGGTTCATCGACGAAGTTCTCCGCGGTTTGGATTTCTGCTACGCTTACATAGACGACATCTTGGTGGCATCATCGTCCGAAGAGGAGCATCGTGGTCATCTGCAAATCCTGTTCGAACGCTTGCAGCAGTTTGGTGTCGTGATCAACCCCAACAAGTGCTGTTTCGGCGCGGCAACCATACAGTTTCTAGGGTACCGCGTCTCCGAGAGAGGAACAGAACCGCTTCCCGAAAAAGTCGCCGCGATCCGAGAATATGAGAAGCCGAAGACTGCCAAAGGACTACGGCAGTTCCTGGGGATGCTTAATTTTTATCGAAGGTTTCTACCCAGGGCTGCTAAAACACAGGCGAACATCAACGACCTTCTCAAAGGTAACATCAAGGGGAGCACGCCGATTCAGTGGAACAACGGAGCCGAGGCAGCCTTCATGCAGTGCAAGGAGGAACTGGCCACCGCAGCACTCTTGGCGCATCCTCGACCCGGCGCAGACCTGTCTCTGGTGTGCGACGCGTCGGACTACAGCATAGGCGCAGTCCTTCAACAACGAGTCGACGATCACTGGGAGCCGCTTGGATTCTTTTCAAAGAAGCTTAGTAGCTCCGAGAATAAATATAGCGCATACGATCTGGAGCTCCTAGCGATTTACTGTGCAGTTCAGCATTTCAGGCATATGGTCGAGGGCCGTCCGTTTACCATCCTCACGGACCACAAGCCGCTAATTTTCGCCTTCCGCCAGAGATCCGACAAATGCTCGCCACGCCAATTCCGTCACCTGAACTTGATTAGCCAATTTACAACCGACATCAGGCACATCGCGGGGCAAGACAACGTCGTCGCCGACGCTCTATCCAGGGTCGACGAGATCACTGTTCCAATGGACTTCGAGGCTCTGGCGACATCGCAGCAACAAGATCAGGAACTTCAAGGACTCTTGCAGGATGACAGCTCCGAGCTGGACTTGCGACAAATCCGCATTCCGGGTTCAGACGCCGCGATCTTCTGCGACGTCAAAACACCCACTGCCAGGCCTTTTCTCACGACGCCGTTCCGCAGGGGAGCCTTCGACGCCATCCACGGGCTGTCTCATCCTGGGATCAGGGCAACAACGAAAATGATGACACAGCGCTACGTTTGGCCCTCCATCAACGTGAACTGTCGCACCTGGGCACGAGCTTGTATCCAGTGTCAGCAATCCAAGGTCACCAGGCATGTATCCGCTCCAGTCGGCTCATTTGCAGCACCTTCCCGCCGGTTCGAGCACGTTCATCTGGACCTGATCATCATGCCGTACTCGCAGGGATACAGGTACTGCCTAACCTGCGTTGATCGTTTCTCGCGATGGCCGGAGGCAATCCCTCTACAGGACCAGGAAGCCGAAACCGTTGCCCGCGCTTTCTACAACAGCTGGGTTGCACGTTTTGGCACACCTCTCCGGAGCACCACCGACCAAGGCAGGCAGTTCGAGTCCCACCTGTTCCGCTGCCTCAACCAACTCCTAGGGACGACGCACCTGCACACAACGGCGTACCACCCAGCGGCCAATGGCATGGTCGAACGTTTTCATCGGCAGCTAAAAGGCTCCATCAAGTGCTTGCAGGCTACTCGGTGGACTGAAACGCTCCCAACGGTGCTACTTGGCATACGTGCAGCTTGGAAGGACGACCTACAGGCGACAACAGCCGAGATGGTCTACGGTCAGCCCCTTCGCCTTCCCGGAGAATTCCTGGTATCCCGGGCGATCCGAGAGGTCGACAACTCCGCTGAATTCGTGAAGAAACTTCGTCAACGCTTCGAGACACTCCGTCCAGTCAGTGGGTCCAGGCACGGTGAGCGCAGAATCTTCGTCTTTAAGGATCTCGTCACTGCTACCCACGTTTTTATGCGCCACGACGCACCAAACGGACCTCTCCAACTGCCGTATGATGGTCCGTACAAAGTAATTTCTCGCACTGACAAGGTTTTCATTCTCTTTATGCGGGGAAGACACGTACCAGTTACGATCGATAGACTCAAACCTGCGTACATCATCGACGAGAACATCGAAAAACCAGAGCTGGAGAGCGACTCCGATGACGACCCTCCGGACGACGCGGGCGGAACCCAAGCTCCCATGCAACCAGCGCCAGCACCAGCACCATCGCTTGCACCCCAACCTGTGACTCCCAACACCGACCCAGGCCTCCGAACAAGATCAGGACGCCGCGTTAGATTCACCGAATTTTACCAGGCCGGT
The DNA here is from genome assembly GCA_944588485.1 of Phosphuga atrata. Taxonomy (NCBI): domain Eukaryota; kingdom Metazoa; phylum Arthropoda; class Insecta; order Coleoptera; family Silphidae; genus Phosphuga; species Phosphuga atrata. The sequence goes on from OX155903.1 coordinate 39,209,032, forward strand.
TTGAGATAAACCCTGTAACTTTGTAAATTATGCACTTGTATCGTTAATCACTAGCAGGGGGGTCCTGTAGGGACTCATTATTGACAAGATGAGTTGCACAGGTTCGGGTTTTTCCTAAACCGTTTTATGGCCCAGACCGTTTTTATGAGCGGGCTGGAGCTGATCAAACAATACCGATTTTTCCTCCCTCTTACTTGGCGTCAGCACCAATAGGAGGGAAGAACGAACAACCAATCGGGACAACGGAAAACCTCTCCCACCAAAGTTACCAGAGAGAAGATGCGTTTGACCGAGGGATAAAAGGACGGGACGGGAGTGACAAAGGGACAGTTTTTAGAAACAACTTCGAGAGACAACTTCGAAACAACATCCAGACACAGCTTCCAGCAGAACATCAGTGAACACAACTCCCAGCAGAACATCAGAGACAACTTCCACAACTCGCATCAAAACCGGCACGCGTCACGTGACGCGCAATAAAAAGTTACATCGTCTCCGGGTTTGTTATTTTCCTTTTCTCCACACACTACCCCGTCACCAAACTCGAAATTATTTAACTTGAAAGAAATGAAAAGAAATATATTCTTAATGGTTACATACCTTATTATTTAGTACTTATTTGGGTTAAACTGCGCAATGTCAATTTCCGTTAGTTTGAATTGTGGCACGGGGGGCGCTAAACGTATGAGCACGTAATAGCAGCTCTCAACGAATCGTAAACCAAACGCACGTGTGTGTTATCAATCATAACTTATCATTAATCGCGGACTGTTGCATACGTGTGTGTTATGATGTATTTACATAGTCCACGAACTGTACTATAATGGGCATTTACAATAGTGGTCGGAGATAAAATTATTTTTCTATTTTGCGTTTATAATGAAGTCGTTAAAGCACTCATATAACTAACCCGTTAATGGCTCACCGAGTGCGATACAATTTTCTCAATTTGTTCGGCTGAGACATCCATTGCACGGACATGCCGCGCCTGTGGGCAGACTAAAATCAAGACGAAGCTTTATGCAATCCCCACAGGCCCTCACAGCCTCTAAAGCTGCAAGCAAGGAGGCAAAATGGGAACAGCGCTTAGGAAACAATGATATCCCAACCTGGAATCCTGGAGATTTGAATGCCCAATTAGGCAGAGAAAGAAAATTCAGGGACACAGGAATACGCACGGCCCACAACAGGACAAATAAGAATGGAGAGTACTTAATAAACCTCTGCAGGAATTTAGATCTCAAAATCATGTCAACGCTATTCTAGAAACCACACAACAAACTACGGACTTTATCAACAAACTTAAATCTCCCAACAACGCCCTAGTAGAATTTCAGATTGACCACATAGTCATCCAAGAAAAACACCAGAGAAGTTATGAATGTTCGGACAAGGAAAGGACTTTTCGAATCCGATCATCATCTCCTACAAATCAAAGCGAAATTTATACCCAACAGACAAATCAAGAGAACCAACAGAACTTTCAGAACAGACCCAGAGTAAAAGAAAAAAATAAGAAAATTGAGAGTAGTAATTGGACAGAACTGTCAGGAAAAATGAAAGAATTGTTAAAATTGGAGCAACCACCTAGAAAAAGGAAACACAGATGGTGGCACATGGCAGAGCTATAGAAGACAGAAGACAAGCCTGGAAATTTTTTTACAACAGGGTGTTCTGTGTACAACAGCCATAGAACACCCGGAAAATGGGAAGAAGATACAGAAGGCCTCCTCCAAATTAATCCGCACAGAAATTGAAGGGTACGAAAGAAAACAACAGGCCGAAGGAGATAGAAGAGGATTTCAACAAAAACAACACACGCAATTTTTACAGAACATTCAGAGAAAATATCACAGGATATCAACCACCGAGCTTATGCTTCAAAAGCAAAGACGGGACATTGGAGACAAACCCTAAAAAGAACTGTGAAATATTAGCACAATACTTTGACACACTACTCAACTGTGAAAAACCGACACAGAAACTACAGTTCGAAAAGCCAGAACCTAACCTGGATTCCAAACCCCCATCACACGTGAAATCGTGAACATAATAAAATCACTGAAAAATAACAGAGCACCTGGAGAAGATGGATTGATTTAGGAAATCTGGAAGTTAGACCACGAAAATATTACACCCAAAATACAGACAATCATCGAAAACATATGGGAAACAGGAAATATACAAGAAGAAGTCAGCCCCAATACACCCCTCCACAAGAAAGGAGACAAAGGAGAATTTCAGTACTACTTGTGACATACAAAATTCTGTCCACATTCCTGTTAAATCGGCTAGAACCTCAGATAGATCCACATATTGGAGAAAACCAAGCAAGGTTCAGGAGGGGAAGACCATGCAGAGAACAGATCTGGTACTTGAGAACAATATTAACAACGAGAAAGACCAGGAACACCCCAATAACATTCGTCGATTTCAAGAAGGCTTACGACTCCATAGATAGAGAAACACTCTTCAACACATTGGAAGAAATAAAGGAGACCAGAAATCTAATCCAGGAAACATTAACATTTACAACATCCAAAGCGAAATTCATGAGAGATGTCTCAGAACCATTTGAAATCAAGACAGGAGTGAGACAGGGAGATGGCGTCCTACCCATTCTATTTAATTCAGTTTTAGAAAAAATAATCAAGACATGGGAAAAAGGAGTCATTGGTGTAAAGATGGGGAGACACAAGAATAGAACCGTCAACATAAAATGTTTGGCATTCGCTGATGATATAGCCATCATAACAAATAATAGAAAAGAAGCTCTACATGAAATCTCAGCCAAAGCAGGGCTGCAAATCTCATTGGAAAAAACACAGTACATGAACACAAAATCCACAGACAGACACCCACTGATAACTAAGTATGGAAAGACAACAAGTAGAAAATTTCTAATACCTGTGAGAGATTATACAGAAAACAGGACTGAACTCAAAATCCAATGAAGAAAGAATCACAAAACTACGAAAAGCATACAGACTTACATATAACCAGTACAACAAAAGAAGTATCTGTATCAATGCCAAATTAAGACACTATAATACCGTAGTTTTACAAGAGGCCTTGTTCGAATTAGAAACAACGGTAATCAGGAGACGAACGAAAATCAAGGAGATAGAAAAACAAGAGAGGAAAATACTAAGAAAGATCTATGTGCCGGTTCAGAAAGAGGGGATCTTGGTAAAGAGACCAACAAAAGAACTGTACGAACAGACAGAGACGATTACAAACAACATCAGGAAAAGAAGGGCAAATTTCTATGGACACATACATAGGATGAATAAAAATAGACTGACCAAGAAGATTTTTAACATAGTAACGAGTAATACAGTGAAACCCAACTAAGTAAAGAAAATCTTGGAAAATATTAAGAAACTCAACACCTCCATAGAAAACATGATAGACAGAAAAAAATACAGAGAAAAAATCAGAAAACAGAAATTTGAACAAACTCCCAAAGAGAAGAAAACAGGAAAGAAGTGGACAGAAGAGATGAAGAAAAAACACAGTGAATATATGAACGGTTTCTAGGAAGAAAGAAGAAGAAGAGAATGAATGACATGATAATTGATTGTGTTTTAGCGCTCTCCTTAAAGGGGAATTATCGAAAATAATATATAGTCCAGAACGAGCAGTTGAAATTTATGCCAGAAAATATTACGGCAACCCGTGTCAGAGTCAAAGAAGTATGAACGAGATCAGAAACGAGACACTTGTGTTATTATCTCGTGTCTCACATAAGCTCTCGCCCAAATCATTTAAAAACTGTCTCGTCTCGCTTTTACGAGACGAGACGAGTCGAATATCGTTCTTGTGTGAAGCCCTACTTCTATCCTTTCGCCAGGCCACAAACTTTCTTTTTGTCATGCCACTTGTTCAAAAACGAGCTGATAGTTTCAAACTACTGTTTTTCAGATACAAATTCGGTGAGAATATAATTTTTTATATGTCTATGTAAAGGGGAGTATAGTAAAGAGCTAAAATTCGATCACTGCTCGAAGTTCAAAAAAGCGCTGAAGGACTTTCCCACAACTAAGCCAACGTACGGCAGTATGATAAGGTAAGTCATTTTCTCCAATCTCTTCAATAAATTGTCGGAATTGTCAGTGATTCCGCCCAAAAGATCTGATAAAATTAACAGTTGATATGACTGGTTTCCGAACTTCAGACATTTCCAAACATTTTCCTCACAAGACTGTTGATGAATGATACAATGTAAGACTAATGGTTTTGAACCACCGTCATTTTCTACAGCCGTTGACACAAGAGCGTCCACTCCTTTATCTTTCCCACTCATGTTTTTGCCTCCATCAGTTGTAATACATTTCAAGTTTTTCCATCGAAGGTTCTTTTGATTAATGGCCATTTCAACTCCTTTAAAAATATCTGTACCAGTAGTTGTGCCATGAATACTATACATATCAAGAAGTTCTTCATGCACTTCATAGCTTTTATCTAAGACTCCTCGAATATAAATCACCTGAGCAGTATCTGACACATCCGTTGACTCATCCAAGGCCAAAGAAAAACACTCAACATGTCCATTTTTGTCGAACAGTTGAGAGGATATATTGTCAGCGATGTTTTCTACCCTTCGAGCCACAGTGTTTGCTGATATACTGACAGTTTTTAATAAATTTACCTTTTCAGGGCACATTTCTTCGGCTACTGCAATTATGCATTCTTTGATCATTTCTCCATCGGTGAATGGTTTTCCACGTTTTGCAATTTCAAGAGCCACACGAAAGCTGGCACGAGTTGCAGCCTCTTGTTTAGTTTTGAGTTTTGTAAATGAAGATTGCTGCGATTTCAATCCGCGCTTCATAGCTTCGAATTTTTCTGTCCGCAAACTTCCTGTATATTTTGAGTAATTTTGAAAATGTTTTGTTTCATATTCCTTGAGAACGGCTATGCTTTCATTGCAAATCAAACATAGCGCCTTGTTACTGGACTCAATTACGAAATACTGAATGTTCCACTGATCTTTGAATTTTCTGCATTCACTATCAATTTTTCGCTTCTTTTCCATACTACTAAATCACACACAAAAGCAACAATTGAAATCAAAATACTGTTACAAAGATGTCTTAAACTTAAACACGCACAAACACGTTATAAGGAGGTACGCACTATTTTATTTCACAACAGTGTCATAGGAACTGACTTGTGGTTGCGCCACTAGCCTTCTTATATATTCCAATTAATGCCATCTAGAAGTGAGTGGAAGACACCAGAACTTTCTCGAACCAACGAGATTATTCTGTACGTGCTATTAGCGCCATCTGTTAGCGATAGAAGGTACTACCTATTTCCGCTTGTGTCCACCAGATGTCGTGTCACGTTACTCCTCATGGCTCGTACTCTACGACTAATCTAGAAATTACAGATAATGACAGGAAAATTAATAATATGCAGTGTTGCCGTTTTGCGGACTTTAGTCCGATTTGCAGCCTTTTTTAAACGTTGCGTACTTTTTCGGACTTTTTTTTCATCAGTGGACTATTTCACTTTTTACCACCGGCAACAATGATAATATGGTTTTGGCCCTCGGAACTTACTGGAATAATCAGTTTGGTCCCAAGGCTGGAAAGTTTGGAGACCCCTGACTTAAGTTATCGGAAAGACATGATCTTAAAAAACAATGTTATTTTTCTGGTGTTTGTTGAGTGCCACGAAGGTGGATTGAAAGCTGTAAAATAACTGACAAATTTCACATGAGATTTGTTTTGGGAGTCCTAAAAAGACTCAATAATGTTATAGAGCTCCGGAAAGGTTGAATATATTTCTATATTCTGGCTGTGTGCCGACTTTATTAATTTTATATGATTATCTATAATGTATTATGGTTTTACAAATTTCACCTAAATTAAGATTTTCAGAATATGCTAATAACCAAATTAAATTATTAGAAACGGAAACAGAAAACGGAAAGGAAAGGAAAATTTCGTCTTTTTACTTCACCTCTATCCATCGATATTGAAATTGTTGATGAAAACTTACCAATGGAATTAATTGATATCCAATGTGATTCTTTGCTGAAGGAAAAATGTATGGAAGTTGGAATTCCAGAATGTTATACATATTTATCTCTAGATCGGTTTCCTTCCTAAAATATATCTTAGGCGCTACTGTTACGTATTTACTATGTTCGCAAGCACTTATTTGTGTGAGCAACTATTTTCTTTAATAAAAAATAACAAAAATTACAAAATTTACGAAAAATAACAAAAAAAAATGCATCAGCTCAAGATAATGAGCTGATGCTATTAACAAAATGTTGATGACTTGCTTTCCAACAAACGATGTCAAATATCTTCTAAAAAGTAGTAAGTATTAAACTGTGATTTTGTATATTAGAACTTTTATTTTATTTTTATTTTTAAATATAGAATATAGTTTCAGTGTAAATAACTTGAAATATAAAATGTCTATGTATTTAATAACATACAATAAAGTTTAAAATATTTTTAGTTTAGTAAAAAATATTGAGTCTAATAAATACATAATATAGTCATTTTAACAATCGCATTTTATTCATTTTTTGTACAGTAAAAACATGCTGCCCTCAACCTAGTACAAAATAGATGATGTGGCCCGCAACATCATATGAGTTTGACATGACTGCTCTAAATGAACACTACACCAATTATCAAGACTATTAGATATATTATTCGGATACTACTCCCAATGATTTAGTCCAATTTGTCAAGATTCTGTTCCTCTGTCTGTAACTTGCCAAAAGCTTCAACCACTTTAAACAAATCAGTACAGCAATATTCTAGTCTAAACTAGACTAGACTAGAATGCTTGACAATTTGTTTGGAGTGGTTGAAGTTTTTGGAAAATTACAGACAGAAGAATAGATTTTTGACAAATTAGACTAAATAAACTTATTAATTAGACTTAGATTAAACACATAATGTCAATTGTTAGACATTAGATTGTCAATTGTTTTCTTGTTAGACTAGTTTAGACAACTGATTTGTTTGAAGTGATTGAAGTTTTTGACAAATTACAGACAGAAGAATAGATTTTTGACAAATTAGACTAAATAAAGTTATTAATTAGACTTGCATTAAAATGTCAATAGGGAATATGCATGAAATTTAAATTTGGTTCAAATTTTTTTTTTCCGAATCTTTATTGACCAGACATTTGAACTAAACTATTATTTTTGTAATTAATATCTTTTTAAATACTCAAAATTAATAAACAAATTAAGCGAGGGAAATACAAATTTGTAAAACGCAACACCATTGGTTAAAACGAAAGTGACGTAACATACCTTATAAACAAGTCCGTATTTTTTACATTTCTATGTCATTGCAGTCTTTTGGTTAGAAAATAAACGTCAGAAAATAAACGTCAAGTTAAAAACGACAGCTGTTGTAAACAATGGACTGAACTGTCAGTGGTAATTGACGTCATCAACAGGCCGCGCGAAAATGGCGACGTATAAACAGCTCAAAATTGTTCTCAATTTTAAATATTTTTTTTAACTTAATTACAGCATTTTTAAGCAAAATTTATATTTTTTACTATGTTATAACGGGGTAAACAGTGAATTAAAAATATTAAAAAAAACAAGTATTTTCCGTAAATTAAATATTTTTTTAAAAAATTATTATTATTTATAATTATTATTTTAATAAATATTTTTTCGTAAATTAAATATTAGTCTAATTCTAGTTAGTCTAGTTTAGGCAACTGATTTGTTTCTAGCGGTTGAATTTTTTTCAAATTACAGACAGAAGAACAAATTCTTGAAAAATTAGACTAAATTATCATCAATAATAACTTATATAACATATGTTTCTCTAATTATTTTTAATTAGATAATATTGCTAGACAAAGTTGTTAATTTGATTCGTCTCACGAATTTATAATATTTCTGACATTCTTTTAACCTCGGCTACAACTATTCTTCGTTTTCACTTTCTTTCTGCACCGTTCCAAACCAATCGATTTATTATTCGTATTTTACCTGCTACATTTCTTTTGTACATTTTACCTGTTTCGACCCTCTTAAACCTTGCTCGGGGTGCTGCCTACCAAAAAAACTTTTTAATAGTTTCACAAGAAGAGTTACCTAACTTTTAGTCCGTTAATACAAACTTAATTTGTGGTTAGTTATTGGGAATGGGATATTATTAAAAAGGCTTTTTTATTACTCATGCGTTAAAAGTACTATCTTGGTGCACGTTTTTTAGTGCGACAAATGCCATTTTTTGTTGTATTACAACATAACTTGAGTAAGGCACGCAAATATTCAATATCGCTAAGTTACATTAAAAAACAAATATGAAAATAAAATAAACACAACCAAGACCTCAATATTAAAAAAGGTAACTTGAACGTGACACAATTTTTTTTTCATTGCGAAATAAAAATTAAAGAAAACGTTTTAAAATGAGTGTAAATTCTATGGTGATACCGGAGACTGAGGAGAGTTCTTATGACGAATCCGCACCACCAGAGACAATTGAAAAACTATATTCTTCATTTTTGATTCTATTTATTATTAAATGGCCCCTGGATCCCAAACTTGTAAGATACGTCCCCTCGCATGAGTAATAAAAAATATTATCTGCAACTAAGGCGGTATTGTCAATTGCCCTCTCGAGCGAATGTGCTATAAAAGACGAGTTTCAAGACGTTTCAGTTTAAATAAGAAATTATTAATAACATTTCGCAAAGCGAATCTCATTTATGATTTAATATATTTTTGTATATGAAGAACAATCGATTTAAAGCGCACATCGTTCGTGCGCTCAATTTCTCTCTCGTGACCAATTGACAACTTAGCGCCCTAGTTGAAAAATATACTATTATTTATTTAACTTTCACATTTAATTAACTTTCACATTTATTTGCCTGGCAAATTTCAACTATACGGATACTACCTATAAAAGTTTGGACTTTTACTAGTCAAGATAAGACAAGCAAAACTGTATAGACTAGATTAAACAGACAAGACTTGACACACATAAGATATATAAGATTATATTGATTACATTATCGAAAGTTGTCAGGCAAAAGTTATTATTATATGAAAGTTATAAAAGCCTTTTTAATAATATCCCATTCCCAATTACTAAACAAATTATGAATACTAGTGATGATAAAAACTAACCGTTAATACAAACGTTTGTATTAACTTAGTCAATTAATACAAACTAGATTAATATGGATTTATTAATAATCTAATTAATATAATCTTATAGGAGTATATCTTTTGTGTGTCAAGCCTTGTCTGTTTAATCTAGTCTATTCAGTTTTGCTTGTCTGGTCTTGACTAGTAAATAAAAATAAAAAACTTAAAAATAGTAAATGTCCAGACTTATACAGGTAATATCCGTGTAGTCACTCTAGCGTATATAAAGAAATCTTTGATTTGACTTTTAATCTTGTTTTCCTAGTCTAATTCACATTTGAAATATTTGGGTTTGGAAAATTAGGAACGCTTAAAGTTGTGCATAAAGTAGAGAGTGAGCATTTTCCGGGAATTAGCTCAACTAGTCGAATAAAGTTTATCGATTTCAGGAAGCCGCAGAATTCATCCGGGGATGTTTAAAAATACCAGAAGCGAATTGCGTTATTATTTCAGGTTCAGCATGTTCGGTTGCATATTGATTAGTATATTCAACGCATAGTTTACTAATTGTTTCCTCTTAGTAGACCGCTCGAAGAAGACTGGACAGACAAGAAAAGACAAAGCAGATAAGATGAGACAAATAAGACAAGACATACATGACTAGATAGATAAGATTAGACAGACAAAACTAGACAAGACTAGACAAGACCGGACAAGACTGGACAAGACTGGACAAGACTGGACAAGACTAGACAAGACTAGACGAGACTAGACAGGACTAGACAAAACTAGACAGGGCTAGACATGACTACACAAGACTGGACAAGACTAGACAAGAATGGACACGACTGGACAAGACTGTACAAGACTGGACAAGACTGGACAAAACTAGACAAGACTAGACAAGACTAGACTAGACTAGACAAGACAAGACAAGACTAGACACATCGATTTGGGCATCAAATACGACCCAAGCATAAGTATCTACGGTCTAGACATCTACGTTGTTTTGGGAAGGCCCGGATTCAATGTTGCCCACAGACGCAGGAAAGTTGGCAAGGTTGGTTCCCAACACCGTCTCACAAAGGAAGACGAGATGAAGCGGTTCCAACAGAAATACGATGGTAAATCATCATCTTCCTCTTGAACAAAGCCAATTAAATCACTTACGTGTAAGAAATTAATTACTGACAGCTTTATTAAAAAGACAAGACAAGATTAGACTAACAAGACTAGACTGACAAGACTGGACCGACAAGATTAGACTGACAAGATTAGAGTGACAAGATTAGACAGACAAGATTAGAGTGACAAGACTAGACTGACAAGACTAGACTAGACTGACAAGACTTGGAACGAATGGATGGAGAGTGGACTAGAAAGATTGGGAGACGTCATGAAAGAGCTGGCTGAAAGAACAGGCCCCGAAAATGGATTGCGGAGCTCATGCGAAGCAGTTCTTCTCGGGGCCTGTGATGCGGTGTTTCGGAGAAAACGGAGGGGCGTCAGAGGCAGGAAGCCAGTTTACTGGTGGAATGAGCAGGTAGCTGACAAGCGTAAAACCTGTTTGCGTGAAAGGAGATGCATGGTGAAGAGTAATAGGCGAGCAAATGAGGAAGTGCGTGAGGAGTGCAGAAGGAGCTATAACTTGGCGCGCAGGGAACTTCGCAGAGCCATCGCGAACTCCAAGCAAGAAGCTTGGAGAGTGCTCTGCGAAGAGGTTAATAATAACATCTGGGGTGACGGCTATAAGATCGTCACCAGGAAAATTGCGCAAAGGGTTAATACTCTTCGGGGGGAATAGCCTAATGACGGAAGTCAAGAAGCTGTTCCCAGTACACGAGCGAATGAACTGGCTGGAACCCGTGGGATGGAGACGGCCCTTTTCACTCCGGCCGAGCTGCAGAATGCAGTTGGTCGGATGAAGGAGGGAAAAGCGCCCGGTCCTGATGGTGTTCCACCCGAAGCGTGCAAGGTGTTTGGGCATGTGTGTGAGGACATGTGCTTGAGCCTGATGAATGAATTGTTGATGAATGCCAGTTTCCCCAAAGAATGGAAGAGATCGAGACTGGTTATGATTGAAAAAGAGCGAAATGAAGGAGAGGAAGCCAATTACAGGCCAATCTGCCTACTGAATGGGATAGCGAAGATGTTTGAGAGTATAATCGGAGCTAGGATAAATGAGGATCTCGAGAGGACAGGGGGTCTTTCAGAGGAACAGTATAGGTTCAGAGGCGGCCGCACTACGGTGAACGCAATGATGGCTGTGATAGAGAGAGCAAGGTTAGCAAATCCGGGTCCATGACGTACCCGTAGCTACTGCGTGCTTGTAATCCTGGACGTGAAAAATGCTTTCAATTCGGTCCCATGGGGCGTAATCATGGAGGCTTTGGAACTAAAAGAGGTAGCTCCCTACCTTCGAAAGATGGTGGGGAGCTACTTGAATGATAGGGAGATAGTGACTGTGGAAGGTAAAATCTTCAAAATGAGTGCGGGTGTTCCACAGGGTTCAGTTCTTGGGCCGATACTGTGGAACATATTTTATGATGAGGTTTTGAGACTGAGGCTGCCAGACGGGATTACACTCGTAGGGTACGCTGATGACTTAGCGGTGGTCGCTGTCGCAAGAACGGAAGAAAGTCTGAAAGCGATAATGAATGAGGCAATTAGTAGGATAGATCAGTGGATGGGGGAAAAAGGGCTTGCTCTGGCTCTCCACAAAACCGAGGTGGTCCTGCTAATTGGGAGAAGAAAGCTGCGCGAACTGACCGTGCGAATGGGGACAGTTGACGTACCGGCTCGGGAATCTGTAAGATACCTTGGGGTAGAGCTTCAGCGAAATCTCAGGGTGTCCGATCAGATCACCCGGGTGATGAGCAAGGCTACAGCATGTGTGAAAGCTTTTGGACGGCTGATGCCCAACATAGGTGGGCCGTTGGCCTCCAAGAGGAGGGTTATGAATGCGGTCGTGCACTCCATTCTCCTGTATGGGGTGCCGGCATCGATAAATGCGTTCAGGATTGAATATTATAGAGCGAGACTGATGAGATTGCTAAGGTATATGCTGCTGCGTGTGTGCAGCGCATACAGGACTGTTTCTGGCGACGCCGTGGCAGTCGTTGCTGCAGTTATCCCGTTAGACCTTCTGGCGCATGAAAGGGTGAGAGTTTTGGGAGGTAATGATCCTAGAAACGAAAGGGAAAAATAATGCGTGCATGGCAGGAGCTATGGCAGGGGTCGGAAAAGGGAGCCTGGACCAGGCAACTTATTCCGACTATCGATGAATGGGTCAACCGTGGGCACGGGGAGGTGATTTATCACCTCACCCAGGTGCTTACGGGGCATGGATGCTTTGGGTCTTACCTGGTGCGCATCGGGAAGCTGGTTGAGGCGCACTGTAGGTATTGAGGAGCGACTGAGGACATTGCGGAGCATAACATCTTCGTGTGTTCGAGAGGGGAGAGAATGAGGAGCTCCGCAGAATGCAAGGTGGGAGAGAATGTAAACAAGGAGAGTATGGTGAGAATCATGCTCCGCAGTGAGTATGAATGGGGCTTGCTGACTGGAATGATTGGATATATAATGATGAGAAAGGAGAAGGATGAAAGGGACGAGCGTAAGGCGGGCCGAGGGGATGCTACGCGCGAGCCTAGCGCCGGGCCCCCCTTAGTGCGAAGGGGGCGCACAAATTTATTGTAAACTCTGATGTAAGGGGGAGACACGGCGATTAACGGCGCGCGCGGCACAACGAATGAATGCTTTGGATATGAAAGAGGGAGGAACGTGATGAAGTTATGCCAAATTTTTGGATTCCATAACGTTCTCTCTGGTTTTGCCTGGGGGGGTCTGAATGGTGGGTTTTTTTTAGTGGGTCGCCCCTTTTGGGCAGCTCCACACTACCACTCGGCACGGGTCGGGTGGTGTCTGTTTGCAGATTTTCACCTCCAGCACGTGCAAAAAAAAGACTGACAAGACTAGACTAGACTGACAAGACTAGACTGACAAGATTAGACTGACAAGAATTGCCTGACAAGACTAAACAGATAATATTAGACAGACTAGAGAGACTAGACTAGACGAGTTTCAAGAATCAGTTTAAATAAGAAATTATTAATAACATTTCGCAAGCAAATCTCATTTATGACTTAATATATATTTGTATATGAAGAACAATCGATTTAATTCTCATAAATTGAAATACATAGGTCAAACTAGTTAAGACAAACAATACATTGAACATTAAATAAACCTAACTAGCTGTATAAAACTGTCCCGACATTTCTTGACTAGGTAGTTTCGATACAAATTGATTGGTAGTTTAGACACAACATAACTTGACTAAGTAGTTTAGATACAAATTGATTGGCAGTTTAAATACAACAAAACTTGACTGGCTGGTTTAGACACAAATTGATTGGTAGTTTAGACACAACAGAACTTGACTAGACAGTGTAAATATAAATTGATTGTCAGTTTAGATACAACATAACATGAATAGGTAGTTTAGACACAAATTGATGGGTAGTTTAGACACAAATTGTTTGGTAGTTTAGACACAACATAACTTGACTAGAAATTTTAGGTACAAATTAATTGTTAGTTTAGATACAACATAACTTGAATAGGTAGTTTAGACACAAATTAATGGGTAGTTTAGACACAAATTGTTTGCTAGTTTAGACACAACATAACTTGACTATAATTTTTAGGCACAAATTAATTGCTAGTTTAGATACAACATAACTTGAATAGGTAGTTTAGATATCAATTGATTGGTAGTTTAGACACAAATATTATTTTGGAATTTTCATTGTCGTCTCATTTGAAACGTTTGTTTTGTTCCACGACGACGGTTTATAAATATTTATAGAATTCCCTTTATTATTGCGTCTTATCTCAACACGAGCCGATTTGCATTCACGCTTTATCAAACCTCTGCGCTATCTAGAAAAAAAAATACAGAATAGCACTAACTACATTGACAATTATATTATCTGTTATTCAATATAGAAAACACTATTAAATGAATATCTCGTAATAATAATCTGTGTACGATGTGTTACAAAAATTTTACAAAAACATTGCCGTGTAACAAAAAAAGTTTGTATGCTTATTTATAACGTAGGATGGTTTTACCAATTCTTTCTGAGAAGCTTTGAAAAATCATATCTTCCTAATCTTGTCTATTAAGTCTGCATCATTTAGTCTTTTCTCTGATTTGGTACGTTAGTTTTGTATATTTAGTATTTGCCATTCGAGTTTAATGTTAATATGGTTAATATATGTCCAGTCTTGTATGCTGCAAATCCAATTTTGTGCCTTTAGTATCTATAATATATAGTATCTATATATATATATATATATATATATATATATATATATATATATATATATATATATATATATATAACTAGTCTATCTAGTCCGTCTATTGGCACTTTAGCCTGTCTAGTAACTAATCTGCCTAATCCATCTAGTGAGTAGTCTCTTTAGTGACTAGTCTGTTAAATCCGTCTAGTGACTAGTCTGTCTGTCTAGTTCCTTTATTCCATGTAGCCTAATCTCTTGTTGGTTTAGTCCGTCTTGTGTATCTAGTTTAATCTTGTCGGTTTAGTACGTTTAGTCTTTATATTTTAATCTTGTCTGTGTAGTTATGTCGCCGTCATTATTGTCTGTCTAATTGTCGCTTTATGTCTACCAATTTGACCTCGTATGGCATGGGACACTGGTCCTACCTCGGTCCACCAAGGATGTAGCGCCAATGATGTAGCTACCAGGATGTAGCTTCCTCTGGAGATCCGTGCTGTCAATACCTTTGGTCAATTCTCTAACTTACTACGAGCCGGCCTAGCACTGCCTACTGGTCCTTGACTGCCGAAGACATCTTCAGTGCTGTAGTTTCTATTCATCCTCCCAAATCACTTTGACTTAAGTCAACAAATAGAAGATTATATAATTTTATTTTTTTAGATAGAATAGTGTTCTTCTCCTTTATTTGTTTCAGTCAACTTTGGGATACACGAAATCAATCATTTTTTAATGTTTTGAGCTTTCCTTTTAGCCCAGTATTGCCTCATCCTTTGAGATCTTGCTTCGCTTTCTTCGGCAGAGATGTTGATCATACGCTTTTGCTTGATTTTAACTTGGAACCGTTGCTTCTTATCCTTGGTGATAGTTTCGGCTGTCTTGTCTTTGAGCATGGTGTCTGTAATTTGGAGTTCTGTTGAGGGTACCTACTGTCGAGGTCTTTCTCAGTTTCCTTAAACCAAAGAGGTTTTGTTTATTTGATGAGAAGTTGTGTTTCTCTGAACATATCGACGCTATTATAAAAAAAGCCAACAGATCACTGGGATTTATAATCAGGGCTACTGCGAGTTTCCGTTCGATAAACGTCCACCTTACCCTCTACTACACCATGATCAGTTCGATACTGGAATTTGCATCCTGTGTTTGGTCCCCTCGATATAATGTATACACGCAACGTCTCGAAAAAATCCAACGAAAATTCCTTAATTTTCTATCACGTAGGTTTCCGTCCTCTGAGGTACCATGTATTACCCCCATTACAGGCGTACTGAGCGCGATATGTTATTTTTATTTAAATTACATAACAATCAAATTGATTGTCCCTACCTACTGTCCCATTTAAATCTTAACTGTCCCACAATAATTTCCCGCATACCCCGAACCTACCGTCTGACGCGTTTCCATACGAACTCAGTAAAACATTCCCCCCTCACACGTCTCTCAGCGCAATACAATGACCTAAACCAGGGGTCTCCAAACTACGGCCCGAGGGCCACATCCGGCCCGCGGACAGATTTTGTCCGGCCCGCGGAGAGCTAGCATACTTGAAAACTCCTTTTAGAGAACATATTTTTTATATATTATACATTTTAAATAAAAACATAACTTATAACAAGCATAATGACATATGAAATACTAATGAGATTTATGTAATTGAGATTTTCCACTGACAATAGTTTCTAGTTGTGGACTAATTTTACTTGTACCAATTATTAAAAGAGATTTAAGTTGCTCATCAGTTAATTTAGATCTGTAAACATTTTTTGTGTACTTCATTTTGGAGAAGGTCTTCTCACACAAGTTTTGATATTTGTTTGTAACAAGAGTTTTGATATTTGTTCTTAATTATATCACTGCACTGTAGATCAATGATTTCCATTTGAAGTTCCGGGGCTAGGGTTTCAATGTCAGTATCAAAAGGATTCTGAAAAATCTTAATTTGATTCGCAATGGCATCAAAGTCCGAGAAATGAGTATCAAAATTTATTTTCAAAGCACTCAAAGTTTCGATTGCAAAATCGATAGGAAACTGAGTCTCAGTGGTGTGGCTGAATATTTCACATGTTTTAAAATGTGAAAAACATTTACTTCGTAGTTGTGATTGAAACAGTATCAATTTCTTCCGGAATGATTTGATATTAGTGTATAAATCAGGAAGATGCTGGTTTTCTCCTTGCAATCTCAAATTCAGTTCGTTCACATGTTTTGTCAAATCTACATAGAATGCTAACTTCCACAGCCATGCGTTGTTTTGTAATTCAGTAAGAGGGCGATGCTTTTCATTCAAAAAAATTTCGATCACTACTCGAACTTCAAAAAAGCGCCGAAGGACTTTCCCACAACTAAGCCAACGTACGGCAAAAAAATTTCGATCACTACTCGAACTTCAAAAAAGCGCCGAAGGACTTTCCCACAACTAAGCCAACGTACGGCTTATGTACGGCGTATGATAAGGTAAGTCATTTTCTCCAATCTCTTTAATAAATTGTCGGAATTGTCGGTGATTCAGCCCAAAAGATCTGATAAAATTAACAGTTGATATGACTGGTTTCAGAACTTCAGACATATCCAAACATTTTCCGCAGAAAGACTGTTGATGAATGATACAATGTAAGACTAATGGTCTTGAACCACCGTCATTTTTTACAGCCTTTAACACAAGAGCGACCACTCCTTTATCTTTCCCACTCATGTTTTTGCCTCCATCAGTTGTAATACATTTCAAGTTTTTCCATCGAAGGTTCTTTTGATTAATGGCCATTTCAACTCCTTTAAAAATATCTGTACCAGTAGTTGTGCCATGAATATTATACATATCAAGAAGTTCTTCATGCATTTCATAGCTTTTATCTACTCCTCGAATATAAATCAACACCTGAGCAGTATCTGACACATCCGTTGACTCATCCAAGGCCAAAGAAAACCACTCCACATGTCCATTTTTGTCGAACAGTTGAGAGCATATATATTCAGCGATGTTTTCTACCCTTCGAGCCACAGTGTTTGCTGACATACTGACAGTTTTTAATAAATTTACCTTTTCAGGGCACATTTCTTCGGCTACTGCAATTATGCATTCTTTGATCATTTCTCCATCCGTGAATGGTTTTCCACGTTTTGCAATTTCAAGAGCCACACGAAAGCTGGCACGAGTTGCAGCCTCTTGTTTAGTTTTGAGTTTTGTAAATGAAGATTGCTGCGATTTCAATCCGCGCTTCATAGATTCGAATTTTTCTGTCCGCAAACTTCCTGTATATTTTGAGTAATTTTGAAAATATTTTGTTTCATAATGACGTTTAATGTTATATTCCTTGAGAACGGCTATGCATTCATTGCAAATCAAACATAGCGCCTTGTTACTGGACTCAATTACGAAATACTGAATGTTCCCCTGATCTTTGAATTTTCTGCATTCACTATCAATTTTTCGCTTCTTTTCCATACTACTAAATCACACACAAAAGCAACAATTCAAATCAAAATACTGTTACAAGGATGTCTTAAACTTAAACACGCACAAACACGTTTTAAGGAGGTACGCACTATTTTATTTCAAAACAGTGTCATTGGAACTGACTTGTGGTTGCGCCACTAGCCTTCTTATATATTCTAATTACTGCCATCTAGAAGTTAGTGGAAGACACCAGAACTTTCTCGAACCAACGGGATTATTCTGTACGTGCTATTAGCGCCATCTGTTAGCGATAGAAGGTACTACTTATTTCCGCTTGTGTCCACCAGATGTCGTGTCACGTTACTCCTCATGGCTCGTACTCTACGACTAATCTAGAAATTACAGATAATGACAGGAAAATTAATAATATGCAGTGTTGCCGTTTTGCGGACTTTAGTCTGATTTGCAGCCTTTTTTAAACGTTGCGTACTTTTTCGGACTTTTTTTTCATCAGTGGACTATTTCACTTTTTACCATCGGCAACAATAATAATATGGTTTTGGCCCTCGGAACTTACTGGAGTAATCAGTATGGCCCTAGGGCTGGAAAGTTTGGAGACCCCTGACCTAAACCAACGCTTCTTTTCAGACTGTCCTGATATTTTCAATTGTTCCCCTCTTAGCCTGAAGCACTTCTTAAATTACACCCCACTGTTCTGGTTGAAATAAGCCTTTAATCATTTATTTCTGTCGGTCATCGTTGGATATCATTTCTGTGTATTGCAATATTGCTAAGGTGTTGAGTTGTTAATGGGCTCCGATTACTCGTGAGCCCGTTACTCACTCCTTCCTAACATTGTAATTTATGTATATTGTAAATTGTGTATTGTGTTGTAATTATGTTTTTTTATTGTGTCCGAGAGTTTTTCAGTCTCCCGGTAAAGAGTTTCGTTCCTGACATGGATTAATTTGTTGTTATGAAATTTGGGGCCTAAGATTTTGCGTAATATCTTTCTTTCCTTCACCCCAAGCGTTTCAAACGATCCCTGGGTGGTGAGATATAATGTTTTAGCTGCATATAAGGCTTCTGGTTTTATTACCGCGTTATAATGCATTATCTTGGTATCCCATGATGAGAGAGACTTCTTGTTATAAGTGTCCTTCGTAAATTGGAAGGCCAATTCAACTTTATTTCTCCTAGATTCCATTGCCTTTTTCTCTAGCGCATCCCAGCTGATCCATTCCCCAAGATATTTGAATTCTTTGACGATGTCTATGTATTGATTGTTGAACACTTCCAGCTTTTTGGGTGGGTTTTTTATGTTCGTCATTATTTTGGTCTTTTCAACTGAGACTTTGAGACCCATTTTTAACGCTTGCCTTTGGAGTTTGAGGATATGTTCCTTGGCTTCTTCCTATGTTTCAGCTAGTAAGGCCATGCCATCAGCAAAAGCTAAAAAAATTATCTTAATGCCTTTGTTTTTAGTTCCTATTCTGATTCCACTGTGGGTCTTCACATTTCACTCTCTGACTACTTTTTCTAGGGCACATTTAAATAGCAGTGCAGAAAGTCCAACTCCTTACCGTACACCTATTTTAATCTCAAATGGGGCAGAGAGTTCTCCCATGAATTTAACTTTGGAGAATTTATTAGTGTTTCTCTGATTAGGTTTGTATTTAGGTTTGTCGGGGTCTAGTTCTTTCAGGACCGAGAATAAGGATTCCCTATCTATAGAGTCCTATGCCTTTTGGAAGTCAATGAAAGTGACAACATGCGATTTAGCCCGCGATTTTTGGTAGTTCATGATATGTTTGATGTTGATAATTTGTTCCGGACAGGATCTTCCTTTCCTGAAACCCACTTGGTATTCCCCTAGTCTAGTCTAGGTCTAGTTGAGGTTCTGCCCTGTGCAGTAGGACTGTGGAGAATATCTTGTATGTTACGTCAAGGAGAGATATACCTCTGTATTTGTTGGGGTCTCTTTTGGATCCTTCTTATGCCCGCCATACACACAACGGTCCACAGGATAGGTCTACCTGTGCTTGTCTTTGTTGTTTTCCTGTAGTTGTAGAGGATAGAGAGTTGTAGAGGTTGGGGGGTTGCACTTATTCAATTTCTTCTTAAAATTCTTATAAAAGTTTCGTACATTGTTTCTGTGTAAGTCTTCATTAATTTGCATAAGTATGTGATCATCTCGAGCTTTTTGATTTTCTTAAGATTTTTAGTCACTAATTTTCATTTAACATTTAAGAAATTTTGTCTGTTATGTTCTTCTTAGTTCAAAGAAACTCTTCCGTCCAGTTAGTGGAGCAAGTTGCTCTGCTTTAATTATTAGATTTTCTTTTATTTGATCCCAGGAAAATAGCAGTCTCTTGGAATATTAACTGCCGCTTAGTTAATAGTCGAAATACGTTAAATTAGTTAATACGAATTAGTTAGTTAACTAATTAAGCTACGATTTACTGGAAACTATAATAGTGTAGCTCAATTAGTTTCGGAGCTAGAGCTAGTCAAACTTTACCGTTTTTGGTTCAATCCTTAAAGGAAGCCGGAGAAATAGCAGTTTCGGGGATTATTAACTGCAACTCAGTTAACAGACGAGATACAAAATTGAAACTTAGTAATTAGCTAGTTAACTAATTAAGCTACGATTTATTGAAAACTATAATAGTGTAGCTCAATTAGTTTCGGAGCTAGAGCTAGTCAAACTTTACCGTTGCTGGTTCAGTTCTAGAGGGAAGCCGGAAAATAGAAATCTCTTGGATTATTAACTGCCACTCAGTTAATAGTCGAGATACAAAATTGAAACTTGGTAATTAGTTATTTAACTAATTAAGCTACGATGTAATCGAAAATATAATAATATAGCTCAATCAGTTTCGGAGTTAGAGCTAGTCAAACTTTACCGTCGTTGGTTCAGTTCTAGAGGGGAGCCGGAAAATAGCAGTCTCTTGGATTATTAACTGCAACTCGGGTAATAGTCGAGATACAAAATTGAAACTTGGTAATTAGTTAGTTAACTAATTTAGCTACCATTTAATGGAAACTATAATAGTGTTGTTCAATTAGCTTCGGAGCTAGAGCTTGTCAAACTTTACCGTTGCTGGTTAAGTTCTAGAGGGAAGCCGGAAAATAGAAGTCTCTGGGATTATACACTGCAACTCAGTTAACAGACGAGATACAAAATTGAAACTTGGTAATTAGTTAGCTAACTAATTAATCAACTATTTAATGGAAACTAGAACAATATAGTTCAATTAGTTTCAGAGCTAGAGCTAGTCAAACTTTACCGTTGCTGGTTCAGTTCTAGAGGGAAGCCGGAAAATAGCAGTCTCTTGGATTATTAACTGCGACTCGGGTAATAGTCGAGATACAAAATTGAAACTTGGGAATTAGTTAGTTAACTAATTAGCCTACGATTTAATGGCTACTATAATAGTGTAGTTCAATTAGTTTCGGAGCTAGAGCTAGTCAAACTTTAACGTTGCTGGTTCAGTTCTAGAGGGAAGCCGGAAAATAGCAGTCACTTGGATTATTAACTGCCACTCAGTTAATAGTCGAGATACAACATTGAAACTTGGTAATTAGTTATTTAACTAATTAAGCTACGATGTTATCGAAAATATAATAATATAGCTCAATCAGTTTCGGAGCCAGAGCTAGTCAAACTTTACCGTTGCTGGTTCACTTCTAGAGGGAAGCCGGAAAATACAGTCTCTTGGATTATTAACTGCCACTCAGTTAATAGTCGAGATACAAAATTGAAACTTGGTAATTAGTTAGTTAACTAATTAAGCTACGATTTAATGGAAACTATAATAGTGTAGTTCAATTAGCATCGGAGCTAGAGCTTGTCAAACTTTACCGTTGCTGTTTCAATTCTAGAGGGAAGCCGGTAAATAGCAGTCTCTTGGTAATTAGTTATTTAGCTAATTGAGCTACTATTTAATGGAAACTAGAATAATTTAGTTCAATTAGTTTCGGAGCTAGAGCTAGTCAAACTTTACCGTTGCTGGTTTAGTTCTAGAGGGTAGTCGGAAAATAGCAGTCTCTTGGATTATTAACTGCCACTCAGTTAGTAGTCGAGATACAAAATTGAAACTTGGTAATTAGTTAATTAACCAATTAAGCTACTATTTAATGGAAACTAGAATAATTTAGTTCAATTAGTTTCGGAGCTATAGCTAGTCAAACTTTACCGTTGCTAGTTCAGTTCTAGAGGGAAGCCGGAAAACAGTAGTCTCTCGGATTATTAACTGCAACTCAGGTAATAGTCGAGATACAAAATTGATACTTGGTAATTAGTTAGCTAACTAATTAAGCTACTATTTAATGGAAACTAGAATAATTTAGTTTAATTAGTTTTGGAGCTAGAGCTAGTCAAACTTTACCGTTGCTGGTTCAGTTCTAGAATGAAGCCGGAAAATAGCACTCTCTTGGATTATTATTAACTGCCACTCAGTTAATAGTTGAGATACAAAATTGAAACTTGAAAATTAGTTAGTTAACTAATTGGGCTACTATTTAATGGAAAATATAATAGTGTAGTTGAATTAGCTTCGGAGCTAGAGCTTGTCAAACTTTACCGTTGCTGGTTCTAGAGGCAAGTCGGTAAATAGCAGTCTCTTAGGTTATTAACTGCCACTCAGTTAATAGTCGAGATACAAAATTGAAACTTGGTAATTAATTAGTTAACTAATTAAGCTACGATTTAATGGAAACTATAATAGTGTAGTTCAATTAGCTTCGGAGCTAGAGCTTCTCAAACTTTACCGTTGCTGGTTCAATTCTAGAGGGAAGCCGGAAAACAGTAGTCTCTCGGATTATTAACTGCAACTCAGGTAATAGTCGAGATACAAAATTGAAACTTGGTAGTTAGTTAGTTAACTAATTATGATACTATTTAATGGAAACCAGAATAATATGTCTCAATTAGTTTCGAAGCTACAGCTAGTCAAACTTTACCGCTGTAGGTTCAATCCTTGAATGAAGCCAGAGAAATAGCAGTTTCTGGGATTATTAAATGCAACTCAGTTAACAGACGAGATACAAAATTGAAACTTGGTAATTAGTTAGTTAACTAATTAAGCTACGATTTAATGGAAACTAGAAGAAACTTCTTGCATTGCGTATAATCTTCTAACGAAGGCATAAGAAGCCGAAATCGATAAAGTGTTTAAGAGAACTCATGGAACTTATACCTAGTGTCTTTAATTTATCATTATGTACATTTTTTAATATTCTGCATTGAATTAGACTGAAAGGTTGCGGATTAACGCTCAATATTCAAGGAAAAATTAAGGAATATTAAAAGTTTTTGGGAAATATTTGGGAATGTAGACAAATGCAGATATACATAGGAACTAATAGGGCTTGGGCCCCAAATGTCAAGGACCCACAAGCTTTTTGTAATAAATAATCATACATTTTTAATACTTTGTCATTCAATACCAGAAGAACAGCAAATGTTAGAACATACAAGACTAGGGCGGACAATGTTAATACAAACACAATTAGAACAGGCCATACTAGGACTGAGAAGGCAAACCTAGAACAAACAAGACGTATACAAGATTAGTACATACAAAACTAGTACCGACAAGTACGCAGTACTAACGTAGAATAGACAAAACCAAACAAGACTGGGACAGAGAAGACGAAAACTGAAAACATTAGGACAAACAAGATTACGACAGATAATAGAATCGAGCAAGACAT
Organism: Phosphuga atrata; assembly: GCA_944588485.1. Lineage (NCBI taxonomy): Eukaryota > Metazoa > Arthropoda > Insecta > Coleoptera > Silphidae > Phosphuga > Phosphuga atrata. Next base: position 39,232,554 of record OX155903.1, read on the forward strand.
AGACTCGCTTTACTAGCTTGAGTTCATTATTTCTAGTTAATAATATTTCTTTGTTTGCAAACAAAACGTACAAGCATGCGAGTCGTGAGACAAACAAGAAGCCTATAATTACTTTAATCGCCTATATTTCTATACATAGGATCGAGTGTGCTCCATGTAATTATAGGAGTTTTTTTTTCTGGTTTTACCCTGGATCCAGATCTTAATCCATACCTGGAAACGTATTATTAATCCGTAACAGATTTTCAATTTTCTCGTAAACGGATTAAAAATAAGGAGAAATTTCTCGAAACGAGATTACTTTACTAATAGTCAACAATTTGTTTTTGTTTTAGTAGTTTTAGGTAGTTAATAGCTGCAGTTTTAGTCCGTAGAGAAAACAGCGTTTATTTAATGGTAGCTACAATTAGTTTAGGATGAAATGGATTACACAGTTTGATTTTTGTTTAAGTTTTGAGTGTTTTGTAATAATAATAAAGTTGGGTCTAGTGTGAATAGAATAGCGAATTGAAGTTAGAATAGTGAGTATAATTCCAGATTTAGATTCTATTAGTCATGACTAAAATTTACTTTCTTGGAACCTAAAAGTTCCGCACGAACTGTTATTAGTTCCTTGATCGATTTCATAGAAATGTGAGATGGGAATCTGATATAACAATAAATTTATCTCTCCCATAATTTCATACATTCTAATTTTGTGGGTTATTAGGGATTGAATTAAATTAAAAATTGGGAAATATTATTAAAGGAAAAACATTTTTTGATAAAATTTAAAGATTCAGCTGTAGGCACTAGGTAAAACATTATAACAGAATATTAAATATTAACATTTGTATCTTTTCTTCAAAAATTATAATTTGTAGGAAATTTATTGTATACAATAATTTCCTAGAAATTAGATATTTGAAGAAAAGATACAAATGTTTGTGTAAATGTAATTTAATATTACCAAAATCTTCAAACTCAACAATATATAAATAATTATAACAGAAATAATGATAAATTAAAGACAAGGTGTAAGTTTCACAATGAGTTTCATTATAGTATATTAATGAACGAGTTCAATAAGCGCGATTTTCCCGCACGTGTCCATGTTTAGACAATGGACAAGTGCGAAAAACGCCTTATCAAGTATTTTTTAGTTGTTTATAGTATTTTTTCTATTTTGCGCCCTTTTATGCCATTTCTAAATAAAAAAAATCGCCGATACATATTGAGAAAATTGTATCGCGCACTCGGCGAGCCATTGACGAACCCATGTGATTGCTTTAATGACTTCATTATAGACCATCGACGTATGAATACTATGGTATTCATACATCCATGTTATAGACGCAAAATAGAAAAAACACTTTATCGATTTCGGCTTGTTAGGCTCTCGTCGGAAGATTATCCATAGAGTATATAAAAACATGTAACATTCTTGAATTGTAAGTAATCTTCTGACGAAGGCCTAAAAAGTCGAAATCGAAAAAGTGTTTAATAAAACTCAGTTGTGTGTGTCTTAATTTACCATTTTTTACATATTTTGAAATTTTGAATTGAATTAGACTGAAAGGTAGCGGATTAACGCTCAATATTCAAGAAAAAATTTAAAGTTTTATTAAGAAATATTTGGGAATGTAGACAAATGCAGATATACATAGGGACTAATAGAGCTTGAGCCCCAAACATCAATTTCATAAACTAACATTCATTTTCAATACCTTGCCATTTAATACCAGAAGAACAGATGTTAGAATATACAAGACTAGGTACATTAACATACATTACTGAACATACATTAGACGAGAGGAGACTAAGACGGAGGACAAAGACAAGACACGCAAGACTAGGACAGACAATATTAGTACAAACACAATTAGAACAGGCAATACTAGGACTGATAAGGCAAAACTAGAAGAAACAAGATAGACACAAGACTAGTACATACAAAACTTGCACAGAAAAGTAGGACTACAAGATTACAACATAAAAGACTAGGATAGACTTGACTCGCACAGCCAGGTTTAAGGCAGACAGGGTTAGGGTAGGCAGTACTAAGACAGATTAGACTAAAGCAGACCAGACTGAGACAGATAAGACGAAAACTAAAAACATTTGGACAAACAAGATGTCGACAGGTAATAGAGTCAAAAAAGACCAAGACCAGACAATACAAGTAAAATACAATACTGCAACAGACAAGGCTAAAACAGATAAGGTCTGGACAATCTTGTTCGTCTAGTCTTGTCTGTTGAGTCTTATCTGACTAGTCTTGTCTGTCTAGTCTTGCCTGTCTAGACAAGTCTATCTAGTCTTGTCTGTCTAGTCTTGTCTGTCTAGTCTTGTCTGTCTAGTCTTGTCTGTCTAGTCTTGTCTGTCTAGTCTTGTCTGTCTAGTCTTGTCTGTCTAGTCTTGTCTGTCTAGTCTTGTCTGTCTAGTCTTGTCTGTCTAGTCTTGTCTGTCTAGTCTTGTCTGTCTAGTCTTGTCTGTCTAGTCTTGTCTGTCTAGTCTTGTCTGTCTAGTCTTGTCTGTCTAGTCTTGTCTGTCTAGTCTTGTCTGTCTAGTCTTGTCTGTCTAGTCTTGTCTGTCTAGTCTCGTCTGTCTAGTCTTGTCTGTCTAGTCTTGTCTGTCTAGTCTTGTCTGTCTAGTCTTGTCTGTCTAGTCTTGTCTGTCTAGTCTTGTCTGTCTAGTCTTGTCTGTCTAGTCTTGTCTGTCTAGTCTTGGCTGTCTAGTCTTGTCTGTCTAGTCTTGTCTGTCTAGTCTTGTCTGTCTAGTCTTGTCTGTCTAGTCTTGTCTGTCTAGTCTTGTCTGTCTAGTCTTGTCTGTCTAGTCTTGTCTGTCTAGTCTCGTCTGTCTAGTCTTGTCTGTCTAGTCTTGTCTGTCTAGTCTTGTCTGTCTAGTCTTGTCTGTCTAGTCTTGTCTGTCTAGTCTTGTCTGTCTAGTCTTGTCTGTCTAGTCTTGGCTGTCTAGTCTTGTCTGTCTAGTCTTGTCTGTCTAGTCTTGTCTGTCTAGTCTTGTCTGTCTAGTCTTGTCTGTCTAGTCTTGTCTGTCTGTCTAGGCTTGTCTGTCTAGTCTTGTCTGTCTAGTCTTGTCTGTCTAGTCTTGTCTGTCTAGTCTTGTCTGTCTAGTTTTGTCTGTCTAGTCTTGTGTGTCTAGTCTTGTCTGTCTAGTCTTGTCTGTCTAGTCTTGTCTGTCTAGTCTTGTCTGTCTAGTCTTGTCTTTCTAGTCTTGTCTGTCTAGTCTTGTCTGTCTAGTCTTGTCTGTCTAGTTTTGTCTGTCTAGTCTTGTCTCTCTAGTCTTGTCTGTCTAGTCTTGTCTGTCTAGTCTTGTCTGTCTAGTCTTGTCTGTCTAGTCTTGTCTGGCGCATACTAAAGCCAAGGTGGAATAGGAGGTTTAGTGAGAGAGTCTTGTCTGTCTAGTCTTGTCTGTCTAGTCTTGTCTGTCTAGTCTTGTCTGTCTAGTCTTGTCTGTCTAGTCTTGTCTGTCTAGTCTTGTCTGTCTAGTCTTGTCTGTCTAGTCTTGTCTGTCTAGTCTTATCTGTCTAGTCTTGTCTGTCTAGTCTTGTCTGTCCAGTCTTGTCTGTCTAGTCTTGTCTGTCTAGTCTTGTCTGTCTAGTCTTGTCTGTCTAGTCTTGTCCGTCTAGTCTTGTCTGTCTAGTCTTGTCTGTCTAGTCTTGTCTGTCTAGTCTTGTCTGTCTAGTCTTGTCTGTCTAGTCTTGTCTGTCTAGTCTTGTCTGTCTAGTCTTGTCTGTCTAGTCTTGTCTGTCTAGTCTTGTCTGTCTAGTCTTGTCTGTCTAGTCTTGTCTGTCTAGTCTTGTCTGTCTAGTCTTGTCTGTCTAGTCTTGTCTGTCTAGTCTTGTCTGTCTAGTCTTGTCTGTCTAGTCTTGTCTGTCTAGTCTTGTCTGTCTAGTCTTGTCTGTCTAGTCTTGTCTGTCTAGTCTTGTCTGTCTAGTCTTGTCTGTCTAGTCTTGTCTGTCTAGTCTTGTCTGTCTAGTCTTGTCTGTCTAGTCTTGTCTGTCTAGTCTTGTCTGTCTAGTCTTGTCTGTCTAGTCTTGTCTGTCTAGTCTTGTCTGTCTAGTCTTGTCTGTCTAGTCTTGTCTGTCTAGTCTTGTCTGTCTAGTCTTGTCTGTCTAGTCTTGTCTGTCTAGTCTTGTCTGTCTAGTCTTGTCTGTCTAGTCTTGTCTGTCTAGTCTTGTCTGTCTAGTCTTGTCTGTCTAGTCTTGTCTGTCTAGTCTTGTCTGTCTAGTCTTGTCTGTCTAGTCTTGTCTGTCTAGTCTTGTCTGTCTAGTCTTGTCTGTCTTGTCTTGTCTGTCTAGTCTTGTCTGTCTAGTCTTGTCTGTCTAGTCTTGTCTGTCTAGTCTTGTCTGTCTAGTCTTGTCTGTCTAGTCTTGTCTGTCTAGTCTTGTCTGTCTAGTCTTGTCTGTCTAGTCTTGTCTGTCTAGTCTTGTCTGTCTAGTCTTGTCTGTCTAGTCTTGTCTGTCTAGTCTTGTCTGTCTAGTCTTGTCTGTCTAGTCTTGTCTGTCTAGTCTTGTCTGTCTAGTCTTGTCTGTCTAGTCTTGTCTGTCTAGTCTTGTCTGTCTAGTCTTGTCTGTCTAGTCTTGTCTGTCTAGTCTTGTCTGTCTAGTCTTGTCTGTCTAGTCTTGTCTGTCTAGTCTTGTCTGTCTAGTCTTGTCTGTCTAGTCTTGTCTGTCTAGTCTTGTCTGTCTAGTCTTGTCTGTCTAGTCTTGTCTGTCTAGTCTTGTCTGTCTAGTCTTGTCTGTCTAGTCTTGTCTGTCTAGTCTTGTCTGTCTAGTCTTGTCTGTCTAGTCTTGTCTGTCTAGTCTTGTCTGTCTAGTCTTGTCTGTCTAGTCTTGTCTGTCTAGTCTTGTCTGTCTAGTCTTGTCTGTCTAGTCTAGTCTTGTCTGTCTAGTCTTGTCTGTCTAGTCTTGTCTGTCTAGTCTTGTCTGTCTAGTCTTGTCTGTCTAGTCTTGTCTGTCTAGTCTTGTCTGTCTAGTCTTGTCTGTCTAGTCTTGTCTGTCTAGTCTTGTCTGTCTAGTCTTGTCTGTCTAGTCTTGTCTGTCTAGTCTTGTCTGTCTAGTCTTGTCTGTCTAGTCTTGTCTGTCTAGTCTTGTCTGTCTAGTCTTGTCTGTCTAGTCTTGTCTGTCTAGTCTTGTCTGTCTAGTCTTGTCTGTCTAGTCTTGTCTGTCTAGTCTTGTCTGTCTAGTCTTGTCTGTCTAGTCTTGTCTGTCTAGTCTTGTCTGTCTAGTCTTGTCTGTCTAGTCTTGTCTGTCTAGTCTTGTCTGTCTAGTCTTGTCTGTCTAGTCTTGTCTGTCTAGTCTTGTCTGTCTAGTCTTGTCTGTCTAGTCTTGTCTGTCTAGTCTTGTCTGTCTAGTCTTGTCTGTCTAGTCTTGTCTGTCTAGTCTTGTCTGTCTAGTCTTGTCTGTCTAGTCTTGTCTGTCTAGTCTTGTCTGTCTAGTCTTGTCTGTCTAGTCTTGTCTGTCTAGTCTTGTCTGTCTAGTCTTGTCTGTCTAGTCTTGTCTGTCTAGTCTTGTCTGTCTAGTCTTGTCTGTCTAGTCTTGTCTGTCTAGTCTTGTCTGTCTAGTCTTGTCTGTCTAGTCTTGTCTGTCTAGTCTTGTCTGTCTAGTCTTGTCTGTCTAGTCTTGTCTGTCTAGTCTTGTCTGTCTAGTCTTGTCTGTCTAGTCTTGTCTGTCTAGTCTTGTCTGTCTAGTCTTGTCTGTCTAGTCTTGTCTGTCTAGTCTTGTCTGTCTAGTCTTGTCTGTCTAGTCTTGTCTGTCTAGTCTTGTCTGTCTAGTCTTGTCTGTCTAGTCTTGTCTGTCTAGTCTTGTCTGTCTAGTCTTGTCTGTCTAGTCTTGTCTGTCTAGTCTTGTCTGTCTAGTCTTGTCTGTCTAGTCTTGTCTGTCTAGTCTTGTCTGTCTAGTCTTGTCTGTCTAGTCTTGTCTGTCTAGTCTTGTCTGTCTAGTCTTGTCTGTCTAGTCTTGTCTGTCTAGTCTTGTCTGTCTAGTCTTGTCTGTCTAGTCTTGTCTGTCTAGTCTTGTCTGTCTAGTCTTGTCTGTCTAGTCTTGTCTGTCTAGTCTTGTCTGTCTAGTCTTGTCTGTCTAGTCTTGTCTGTCTAGTCTTGTCTGTCTAGTCTTGTCTGTCTAGTCTTGTCTGTCTAGTCTTGTCTGCCTAGTCTTGTCTGTCTAGTCTTGTCTGTCTAGTCTTGTCTGTCTAGTCTTGTCTGTCTAGTCTTGTCTGTCTAGTCTTGTGTGTCTAGTCTTGTCTGTCTAGTCTTGTCTGTCTAGTCTTGTCTGTCTAGTCTTGTCTGTCTAGTCTTGTCTGTCTAGTCTTGTCTGTCTAGTCTTGTCTGTCTAGTCTTGTCTGTCTAGTTTTGTCTGTCTAGTCTTGTCTCTCTAGTCTTGTCTGTCTAGTCTTGTCTGTCTAGTCTTGTCTGTCTAGTCTTGTCTGTCTAGTCTTGTCTGTCTAGTCTTGTCTGTCTAGTCTTGTCTGTCTAGTCTTGTCTGTCTAGTCTTGTCTGTCTAGTCTTGTCTGTCTAGTCTTGTCTGTCTAGTCTTGTCTGTCTAGTCTTGTCTGTCTAGTCTTGTCTGTCTAGTCTTGTCTGTCTAGTCTTGTCTGTCTAGTCTTGTCTGTCTAGTCTTGTCTGTCTAGTCTTGTCTGTCTAGTCTTGTCTGTCTAGTCTTGTCTGTCTAGTCTTGTCTGTCTAGTCTTGTCTGTCTAGTCTTGTCTGTCTAGTCTTGTCTGTCTAGTCTTGTCTGTCTAGTCTTGTCTGTCTAGTCTTGTCTGTCTAGTCTTGTCTGTCTAGTCTTGTCTGTCTAGTCTTGTCTGTCTAGTCTTGTCTGTCTAGTCTTGTCTGTCTAGTCTTGTCTGTCTAGTCTTGTCTGTCTAGTCTTGTCTGTCTAGTCTGTCTTATGACAATACAAGTTCAATTTATCTGTAGCTGTCACTTTACGGTGCAGCATAATGGAAGGTAACGAAGAACCTGATGGAAATAACCCATTCTTGATGAGAGAAGGCGTAAAACGGTCACCACCCGCCAATCCAAAGATCAGAGAAAGATCTCTCTCTTTAACGGAAAAACGAGACAACAAGAAAATTGATCCACTCCATAGATTTGACCTACAATCTTCCCCGGTAGAGCAGCCTACCAAGAGGAAACGTCAAAATATAAACAGGCACGAGCCTAGCTTAGGAATGAGAAAGGAGCTAGAAACTATTACTAGGAAAGGAAGTAATAGCGAAAGCAAATGAATTCAGGATGCTTATAAAGGCGAACTCAAATACAAAACCTGAAGTTAAGAAGGCAACCGATGAGATGTGTGCATTGGTAGATGCCCTCGAGAGAATATGGATAAGTGGACAATTGACTCAACATGCTGAGAAAGAATCTAGCCCAAAAAGGAGGTCTGTTCCCAAAGAATCTGAAAACGACAAAGAAAAAGAGTTTCTGGAAACATTACTACAGGAAATAAACAACGGTAACACTCTTGATGAATTCATAGAGGTAGAACAAAAAATATGGCTCCAAAAAGCCTTTCGTATAGTGAAAGAAGGGCAAGGAAACGCGCTGCTAACATCGACCGAATGTGACTGCCTGGTGCATTGCCGAAAACCTAAATCCCGACGCAGGTGTACCCATAGCATTCCTTGAGGCGTATGCCAGGCCCATATAAATTTCCAAACAAGACATTACAATAGGAAAAGTGACATGCTTGAAGTACACGATGGAAGCACCGCCCGATGACGGCGTCACCACAATAAACGACAGATATGTCTGTCAAATGGTTATGGAGAAAAATTCAGGAGGACCCGTGGAGGTACAAACCATTTTTAGCTGTCTACAAACATTGAAAAAACTCATACAGCACAGCGAGTTATTGTCTTATTTCTATGATCGCTATCTAGTCTTATTTATCTAGTTTTATCTGCCAAATGTTTAGTCTTATCTATCTGGACTTGTCTGTCTAGTCTCATCTATCTAGTTTAATGTGGCTAGTCTTATATATCTAGTCTTCTCTGTCTAGTCTGATCTATCTAGTCCTGTCTCCTCTGTTCAGTCTGGATAGTTTAGTTTTGCTTAGTTTTAGCCGCTCAAGTTGAATCTCACTTTCGTATTCGAGTTCAGTCTTGTCTGGTCATCCAAATGTAATTTTGTCCCTCTCGTATCTAGTCTGTCTAGTTCGTCTATTGACTAGTCTGTCTAGGCCGACCATTGATAAGTTTGCCTAATTAGTCTACTCAGTAGTCTGACTAGCCTGTGTAATCATCCAGTGACTAGTCTGTCTGTCAAGTTTGCCTATTTCTGACACTTCTAGTCTAGTCTAACACTAGTAGACACGTCTAGTCTAAGTTTTGTTTAGTCGTAAACACAGGGCACAGTTATGAGCTCAACGCTAATTTACGATGGGGTACTAAAACTTGACATGCCAGAACGGGTAGATATTATCGGCTTTGCAGATGATCTCGCCCTGGTGGTATGTGGCAGGACGGAACAGGGGTTGAAGGCAAATGAAGCCATACAACAGATAGACAAGTGGATGGAGGAGAAACAGATGAAGCTGGCACCTGCAAAGACGTTCTCTTTACAGGAAAAAGAAAAATTGGGGAGGTTTTATTTAAGCTCAGAGACTCTGCCATTAAACCAAAGAGGTCTAGGCGTTCTGATTGATAAGAATATGGTATTTGCTGCAGTATTAAGAAAGTACATAGCGAAGTTCCACAGGGCTCAGTTATGGGCCCAAAGCTTTGGAACATAATTTACGATGGGGTACTTAAACTTGACATGCCAGAACGGGTAGATATTATCGGCTTTGCAGATGATCCCGCCCTGGTGGTATGTGGCAGAACGGAACAGGGGTTGAAGGTAAATGAAGCCATACAACAGAGCCATACAACATAGACAAGTGAATGGAGGAGAAACAGTTGAACGGCTGGCATCTGAAATTTTGTGCCTATGTAATTTTGTAGCAAATATAGAATTATTTATTTGAATTAGAAATGTTTATTTGAGTTAAACTTGTTTGAGTAATATATCTAGTGAAAGAAGAATTTGAATTCGCGTCTCGAGGAGAACAGTAGACAGCGAGTTAAAGAGCTCGGACAAGACTTGGGACGAAGTGAAGTGACTGGCTCAGAACAGGGTAAGTTGGAAGTTATTTGTACAGGTCCTATGCTCCCCGTAGGAGTTAAAAGGACATGTCAAAAGGATGATGATGATGATAATTTGAATTCCAAATTTAAAAAAAATCAAATTTATCAAATTAAAAATAATTATGAATCAGATTAGAATAAGAACATTATAAAACGAAACACTGGGATAGAAAGTTAATTAAATATGTAAAAATAGATATGAAATTAAAAAAAGAATTCCATCCGCATTCACAAAATGGTGTTTTTTGATTTACGGGGTTGGTAGCAAACAGGTGTACAGTTGCGCCATTTTAATGCGTTGTTATATCAGTGACAGCTTCAGTGGAAAAAAAGATGAAAGACAGACAGGAATCGGACAAACAGAGGACTATTTGTGAATAAATCGATCGGAAACAAATTATTTTTTTATCAACAATTCGAACGTGTGTATAGTGCAGGGTGCGAAAACGACAAGGAAATAGGAATGTGTTCCAGTCGCGATTTAGGTTACGTTATAAATATTAATCTTACCCAAAAACAGCCATGTTTGTTTGTTAACATGAACTTTTACAATCCTAATCTGGACAGCTCGTTGTGGGATTAGGTGCGGGTACTGGGCCAGAGGGGCCCCGAGATTTGCAAACAGCTCGGAATAGCTTCGTTTCCATTTGGTAATTGCTCTTTAACCCACAACATGAACCCTTTAAATTCTAACCTAACCTCTCTTACACACAACTGTAAACAAAACTCTTGCAGGTCAAACAGTCACAACTCCAAATCAAACATGAATTCCCTCTTGTTCAACAACAGACAGACACTGCCCTACATCAAAGTTGAGGATGATAACGATATTATCATTGACTTGGGTAAGTTTTTTTTTTCTTATCATCCGCCCTTGTAAATCTAACTTGTTGGTTTCGTTGTAGATGCACCGTCTCCACCGAGTTATTCTTGGGATGAGGAAATGAGGAAACTGTTATCACAAGCTGTCAGTGGAAAAATACTTATTGAGGATATCCTCAAACAATATACACTGTAAGTTTATAAAAAAACATAACCTCAAACTTTTTTTACTTTGTTTAGTGTTTTGATTTGTTTGTTGCTTCCACAATCACAACAGCTTTATTACAATCTTATTGATTGCATAAACTATATTTACTAACATAGATTTCTCTTTTTGTTCTATATATTTACTATTAATTTATAACAGGGTCTGAGAATCAGTGTCTATGAAAATAAATGTAACTTTTATAGTATTTCAATTTATAGTATAGCATTTTAAGATACTAGGACAGTGGTCTATTTTTGAATCAATGCTTGTATGCAATGTATTAAATGAAATTATTGATAAGCAATTCACGTTGGCACCAAAAATTTGTTCTCATTGAGGCACAGCGGTATTAACTGAGATCCACCTTTTATGCATAAATGCATGGTGGGATATTTAAAACTTCTTCTTGTCTTCTTCTTCTTCTTGTTTCAAATGGGCCTACTTTGGACCACGCTTGTTCAACTGTTGGATTTTGATCTTTGCCCAGTATTGTCGCATATTCTGCTAGTGTAACTCTCTTCTGTCCAGGGGGTACCTTTCCTTCGGGTTTTTTCCTGAAATCCACGAACTTCCTTCAGGGTGCATCTCACAGACTGTCTGTTTCGGAGATCTGTTATTCCCATCTGTTATTCTTGATCTGTTATTCTTTAAAATCCTTCTCGATTTCTGTCAACCAAGTGGTATGTATGAACCTTCTTGTTTTACCAGAAGGTGAACAGACAGTTGGTTAGTCGGTTTGGAGGCAGTCTCGCAACGTAGAAATCTTGCAACCATAGAAAGCTACCCTTCTTCTCCTTACACAGTCAGAGAGGATTCTCCTCTCTCTGATCTCCAATTTCTCTACCAGAGCTCTTTGGTTCAAGGAAAGACACTCCATGGCATATAGGGCTTCTGGTCGTAAGACTGATGTGTAGTGCTTAAGTTTCAGGTTGCGTGACAGCCATTTCTTGTTGAAATTTTTTTTTGTCAGCCAATGGGCTAGTTCCAACTTGTTGACTCTCTTGGATAATGATGCTCTTTCTGTCAAGTTGGGTTCAATCCATTCACCGAGATACTTTTTTCAATTTTACAATATTTTTTGCAATTTCTCAGTCCTCTTGATGTTTCCCTGCTCTAGTAACACCTCTCTGATTGCTTCACTGATGTTGGTGAAGAATTCTGTTTTCTCCAGCGACACTTCAAGACCCACTTTGCCAGCCTGTTTTCTGAGGCAATTTACATGCATTGTTGCCATCTCAAGAGAATCAGCAAACAGTGCCATGTCATCTGCAAAGGCCAGGCAATCTACAACCAGTCCATCGTCCTTACGTCCCAGGTAGATACCACTCTAGCACCCAAATTGATCAGCTCCTTGCACCATTCTCTCATAACCTTTTCAAGGACACAGTTGGAGAGAATTGGGGAAAGTCCATCTCCTTGTCTCACTCCAGTTTTTATTTCGAAGCTTTCTGAAATTTCACCTCTAAATTTAACCTTGGAATTGGTGTTGGTCAACGTTTCTAGGATGAGTCTGTGGGTTTTGTTGTCTAGCCATAGTTCCTGGAGTACTTTGTTAAGCATTTCTCTATCTATGGAATCATAGGCCTTCTTAAAATCAACAAAAGTGATGACTACCTTGCAAGTTTCTCATCTTGGAGTATGCAAGTACAGTTTTAAGATTGAGGATCTGTTCAACACAGGATAGGGTTCTTCCTGAAGTCCCCCTGGTATTCTCTCAGTTGACTATCCAGCTGATTTTCTGCCCTTGTTTGTAACGACTTGGAGAGAATCTTGTATGTTACCAGGCCGAGAAAATTCCAAGCGGATGGATCAGAGTAGATTTCAAATCGGGTAGTAATTTCTCTGTTTCCCAGATGTCTTGGATGATCTCGGTTAGCTTGCACACGACATTGTTTCCAGCACCTTTCCACAGTGCAGCAACAAACGAGTCCTTGCCAGCTGCCTTATTATTCTTAAGAAGTTGAATGATCTGGCCAACTTCTTCCAATGAGGGGGCAGAGAGGCCAGGTTTGGTGTGGTTATCTTTATTTCAGTTTCTAGTGTTTAACATATCAAGAAAAAAATTAACTTATTTTATTACTAAAAGAAATAAGGTTTTTGACAATTATCTAAATTCACACATAATTTTTAATAACGGGCAGAGCCTCAGAGAAAATGGGAGGCCCGAGGCCCCCTCTTAAATCTCTGTTGAAAAGTAAAAACTTAGGGAAAGCAAAAATTATAGTTTTTGTTATGGTATTAAATATTTACTCAATAAGTAAACTTACTTAACAAATGCTTTTGGCGCTTTAGCATCAGCAAATTCGCTTACAATTCGGTTGGAATCTTGTAAAGTGAGTCCCCTTAAATTATGAGGCCCATAGTTGGCCAATTGCCCCTTCTGTCCCCCCTCTAATATGCCCTGGGTACAGCCATAACGTTCAAGGAGGCAGACAAAACGTTATGTTTTACACCACATATCATGCAAGCAGCACTGGAGGAGCTACAAAATCATAGATACCATTAAAGTAGTCAACAGCTACAAATACCTTGGCCATAACTTGAAGCTAGGACTAGACATTGAAACGGGGCAGTTAAGGCCGATAGTATTTAAGGTCAGAGGTACAACCAGAGCCTCTCAGAGACAAAGGGAGGCCCAGGGCAATTCATATTAGGAGGCCCCCTCCCACAACCATTGAAAAGTAAAAACTTATAAGAAAAAAATATAGTTTTTGTTACGGTATTAAATATTTACTCAATAAGTAAACTTACTTAACAAATACTTTTCGCACTTTATCATCAGCAAATTTGCTTATAATTCGGTTGGAATCTTGGAAAATGAGGCCCCTTAAATTATGAGGCCCATGGCAACTGCCCCTTCTGCCCCCCCCCCCCCCCCCCTGATATGCCCTGGGTACAACCATAACGCTCAAGAAGGCAGACAAAAGTGTTTTACACCACATATAATGCAAGCAGAGATGAAAGCAGCACCGGAGGGGTTACAAAATCATAGATACCATTAAAGTAGTCAACAGCTACAAGGGGCCATAAAGCTACAAATACCTTGGACATAACATGAAGCTTGGACTAGACAACCAAATGACTAAAATATGAAGAAGAATTGGACTTGGTTGGGCAGCTTTGGGTACTACATGCAATATGATGATATTGCTCTGGTAGTAGTAAGGAACAATGAAGGGGGAGTAATGGAATATTGAACACATATTGAACATATTGAAAAATGGATGGGGGAAAAAGTGCTTAACGTTGGCAACTGAAACTGCTCTACTGACTGAAATGGGGCACTTAAGGCCGATAGTATTTAAGGTCAGAGGTGCAACCATAGCCTCTCAGAGAGAATGGGAGGCCCAGGGCAATTCATATTTGGAGGCCCCCTCCCACATCCGTTGAAAAGTAAAAACTTAGGGAAAGCAAAAATTATAGTTTTTGTTATGGTATTAAATATTTACTCAATAAGTAAACTTACTTAACAAATGCTTTTCGCGCTTTAGCATCAGCAAATTCGCTTACAATTCGGTTGGAATTTTGGAAAGTGAGGCCCCTTAAATTATGAGGCCCATGGCAATTGCCCCTTCTGTCCCCCCTCTGATATTCCCTGATAACGGGTATGACACCCTCCTGTCCTAATAACATCTCTCATACAATTAGGCATTCTAATCAAGTTCACTATCTGAAGTGTGTGTGTCTACGCTTCACATAAAGTTTCTTGTGGGATGTAAAGCGACTCTTCTTCTACTGCAACAATGAGCTCTGGGATTGAGGTTGGGGCACGAAGCCTAGCTCAAATTCTTCGTTTAAGCTCATCCCATAAATGTTCTATTGGATTTAGGTCGGGGATGCATGCCAGCCACTCCATAACCTGAAAACTGATTTCTCTAATGCAATCTTGCAAGATTCCTGTGGAGTGCGACTATGGATTGTCATGCAAAAACTTACCTCAGCTCATCATCAAGCACCACTGCGTTTTGTTGCAAGGGATCATTTAAATTGGAAGTTGGAACAATGGGGGTCTGGCCTGTTCTCAGACCAGAATATGCCTCTATGGTAAATTCTTCTTCTTAAATAAAAAAAGATTCTTCTCCAATGTGGTCGATGTAAGGTACCACATGAACTGCCAAAATCTCCAAGATGTACCTAGTTACACTTGTAGTACACTTGTTAAACCTCCTCTCCCATGACCATGAGCGCCCCTAATAAAAGCTGGGTTGGTTTATGCTCCCATAGAAGTTACACCCCCAGATCATGCAGGAACCACCTCCACAAGCAGTCTGCTCTTCAATGCAGCATTCTGCAAATCGGTCTTTTGGTCTCTGGTACACTTTTCTTCTGTGGTTCCTACCATAGAGGCATATTCTGGTCTGAGAACAGGCCAGACCCCCATTGTTCCAACTTCCAATTTAAATGATCCCTTGCAACAAAACGCAGTGGTGCTTGATGATGAGCTGAGGTAAGTTTTTGACAAACTGCAAGTGTCTTAGGGGTGAAGTTACTTTCCTGCAGTCTTCGTCTTACTGTCCACTGACTAATAGCCACTCTTCGTACTTCACGGAGCTATTTTTGAAGTTGAACAGCATTAAAGTGACGATTTCATAATGATGTTGACACAATAAAGAGGTCATCCCGAGCCGTTGTAAATCTCCTTCTGCCTGTACCAGATTGTTTATGAAAGGATCCAGTCTCCCCATAACTTTGGAACACTCTTCGAACCGCGCCGTGTGTCATATCCAGTTGTCGAACAACAGATCGCTGGTCAAGTCCTCTTTCGATTAGATCAAAAACTTTTTGCGGTGCGGCGTAGTTGCATTAAACTTACGCTGTTGAAACTTATAAAATTATGAAAAACGAATAATGTGCAAATTTCAATTGTAAGGGCAAGAATTACAATCTTTAACAAGTTTGTTATTCTCGTTATAATCACCAAATAAATACGTTCGTTTTTGTTTACCGGTTGCTACGCTTATAAACGATAAGTATTCTTGATAAATTAAATTTTTTTAAACTCATATTAAATTGTCTTTTAAACGGCATTTCCTTATTTCATCTCATAAATAGTTTCTAAAAGAAGATATAGTTAAAGTCAAAAATTTGCAGTGTGTCGATTTGTAGGCACGCAAGTTTATTTGAATTTTCATGTTACTGTTTCTAAAGGTGCTCCATCATCGGGTGCAATAGACTGTAATGTATCGTTACATCTATATCGTTATATCATATCGACCGATTCGATGATTCATAAGTGAGTTAGGCGAACCGAACATTACAGTGCGCAACCTGTAATGATACAATTTTTCTGTTTTTTCTTTACGTAAATAACAATGTCGCATTAACCACTTGCACTGGCAAGAAATTGGGTATTTGATTCATTTTTTTTTTTTTTTTATAAATCGAAAGCTCCTATATAAGTTTTATAACAAAACTCTTTTTTGTTTTCTTTTTTTCGTTGTAATTAAAGTTATAACAAATTAAAAATATATTTTTAAACTCGGTACAGAAAACAGGCAAGTCGCGTTGAGGCGTAAAATGGCAAATTTCTACCCGCGCCTGACTTTGTTGATACAGTAGCTGTAGTAGTAGACATCTCAAATATTTCAAAAATTAAAAGTCAAATATTAAAAGTTATTGTGCTTGTTTCGTACCATCGTGTAGGAGTACTACAAAAAAACTTCTCAAAAAATGTTTTTAAATCTCCCACATTGTTAAACGTTGAAACCAATGGTTTTAAACAGTGCGCAGAAAAAATCCTAAAACGACGATTTTATAAAAGAATTTTATGTTTGAATGTTAGAATGAAGTTTCACCCTTTCGACGCCACAAACAAATTATGGCGCGTTTGGAGTCACGTGATTATTTTCAAAATTTTATCACTTAAATTGTTTACAATTTTTTTTTTTTTTTAACTTTTTCGCATCGCACATCCGAATTATTTATAATGTTTTAAAATACATAAAAAAAAACGATTTTTTTTTATTCAACGACCCAATTCATAGACGCGTTTTTCATTTTAGAATATGGGCTAATTTTTTCTATTTTACGTCTCTAATGGACCCATAACAGCACTTATATACGTGCGGTTATGACTCGCCAAGTGCGATACAATTTTCTCAATATGTATCGGCGTAAATAAGCGTACAAAATAGAAAAAAATATTGTACGTTATGCATTGCGATGTAATCTGTACTCTGGAAAACAATCTAAGCCGACTTGCCACGTACTTCGTTTTTGTTTCTGTGATAATTGCCCAACGTTGATGGCCATTCTGCGACAAAAGCATTACGACGTGCGTGACACGTCTTTCCAGCGCAAGTGGTTAATATCTCCGCGCCTAGCACAACGACCGATTCGTCGGACATTGTGGACAATTAACTACTAAACTAAATGCTCAAAATCGGATCTGACATGTTACATTACAGGCGAATGTTCGCCAGTCAGGGAAGCAGTATTGTAACGTAATGCTAACTTAATGATTAACGTTACGTTGCAGTCAATGCCCCCTGTGAGGGAACATTGATTGAGGGAACATATTCAAACAATTCCTCAAATTGAAGTAGATACAATTTTTAAATAATAATACGCATATAATAGATGGTACAAAAGTCATAATTTGATTTGAATTCTTCTTCATTTGGCGCTCAGCCTAAATCGGGCCCTGGCCTCCTGCATTTTTGTCCTCCATTCTTCCCTGTGCTTTTCTGTTCTTCTCCACGCTCTTACTCCGAGTAGTTGGTATGCGTCTTTCCGGGTCTCTTCCTCCCACTGTTCTCTTGTCCTCCCTGCCGGCGACCTGCCTTGCATTACGTTCAGTGCTCTTAGTGGCAGACAACTGTCGTCCATCCGGAGCACGTGTCCTATCCATCTTAGTCTTTATACTCTGATGTAGAAAAATGTAGAAAGAATGTAGAAAACGGTGGTTCTTGGTATATCAGATATAGCTCGTTATTGTACATTAGCCTTCTGATGTTTCCGACCGTTACCGCCCCTAGAATTCTACGTAGTACCTTGTGCTCAAATATGTCCATTGCTTTCTTGTCTTTTTCGGTCATAGGCCGAGGCCGCACTACGGTTTTTTCCCGCTAGCGGTAACCGCTATAAAGGATCTCACAGACCGAATCGGAAGTTTCGCTGCCGCGACTGGTGCGATATCGCGGCGGACCGATTTACACGGCGGCTTATGTACATGTATATCATAGTCGTGGTAGTGCAGCGTTCCAAGACAAGGACTGCATGCACGTTTAGTTTCGCTCATGGGAATTTCAAATGGGAATTAAAAAACATCAGGAAAGACAAGAAAATTTACTTGATTTTATGACTTGATTGTAGAAATTTACTTGATTTTAGAAATCAAAAATAAATACCAAATAACATACTGGCCAATTCTCATCTTCTGCAGTCAATGCTTAAAACAGCATAGCTTCTTCCTTATGAGGATATCATAACTACTATACACGTAAAAATCGAGTTTTGATGTGGCCATTGCCATTTCGCTGCCGCACCGCCGCGGAAATTTAGCGACGCAAACGCTCCGCGTCTGTCTAAAGGAGCATTGACCGCGAAACCACTCGAGAAACACAGTACGATATGGGAAAAATCAGTCGCGGGAAAAAACCACAAGTGATATACAAGACAATAATTCGGCCCATCACATGCTATTGTAACGAAACATGGACAAAGCCCTAGGCCGCACTACGGCTAAACCGCCGCGGTTTTTAATCGCGTGATTTTGTGACTCAAGGTAAGCTAATACAGGCCGCTTAAGTGAGGCCGCTTGTATTAACTTACCTTGAGTCACAAAATCACGCCATTAAAAACCGCGGCGGTTTAGCCGTAGTGCGGCCTAGGCCTTTGTCCGTGTTTCGCTACAAGAGCATGTGATGGGCCGAATTATTGTCTTGTATATTTTAAGCTTGTTCTTGCGATGCACAGTATTAAGGCTCCTTCAGACCGGCGCGGAGCGTATGCATCGCGAAATTTCCGTAACGAAAAATTCGCTAGCGGCGCGGCAGCGAAATGGCAATCCGCACATCAAAACGCGATTTTTACGTGTATATAGTAGTCATGATGTCCTCAGAGCATAAGATAAAATATGTTATTTTGTATTTATTTTGAATTTCTAAAACATATAAAACTCATTTCGGAATTAAACATTGGTTCATGTGTTCATAAAATCAATGTGATTACAGAGATCACCATGTCAAAACACAGGGGCAGCGAAATTAACTGCGTATGCAGCGTCCTTGTCGTGCAACGCTGCACTACCGCGACTATGACGGAAATCGCGCTTTTTGATCTGAACATGTACATAAGCCGCCGTGTCAGTCGGTCCGCCGCGATGTCGCACCGTTTGCGGCAGAGAAACTTCCGCTCAGATCTGTGAGCACCTTTAGGCTGGCCGCATACGCACGGTTTCCGGATTCGGTTTCCTGATCCGGATTCCTGATTCGGAATTCCGTGAGACTAGCGCAGGCGTTCGAGTTTTTGTATTCGTAATTTACACCGCCAGTAGGTAGAGAGACGCTTTCGTGAAAGCACGTTTAAGATGGACGACGACAAATTAATTTTATTGCACTTTTATTGGCGCTAAGTAAGAAAAAGGAAACGTCGATATTGGGTACACCCACTAAACACCAAAAGAATAAAAGAGAGTCAATTCTCTCTGAAAAGAGCAAAATTGCGAGCACACCCAGAAGAGCTCTCCAAATGTTATAGGATGTCAATGAAATCCTGTAATGAACTTCACAATGGCATAAAAGAGATTTAAAACAAAATACTTGCATAAGGTTGTTTGGGTACAGAAGAAAAGTTCCGAACGGAAATTTCCGTTCGTGTGCGGCGGATAATCTAAAATGTATGCGAGCGCTGCGTTCGACCCGAACGCACGGTTTATTTCCGAAACGAACGCCAGGATATTTCCGTTCGGAAAATGTACTAACGTGTGCGCCCAGTTGAACAATATATATGTAAGGCAACCATTCGGGCCTCCGAATCAGGAAACCGTACGTATGCGCCCGGCCTTAGATTTAATATTTCCGCCATTCCATAGTACGCCTTATTTGCTGCTTGGACTCTGCGTCTTACTTCTCCGTCTTCGGTACCATTTTTGTTGATTTCCACAGCCAGATATATAAATTTGTTGACATCCTCAACGTTGTCTGGCAACTGTAATTCTGGCCCGCGCTTTCTCCTTTGTATCATCACCTTTGTTTTTTTGTGTTGATGCTGAGCCTACTATCTTTGGCAGCTGCTTCTAGTTTGGCATAGGTCCGCTTCGCCGGCCCTTCTGCTCATAATATTTGTGTTATCGGCATATGCCGTTAGTTGCATTGTTTTGTTGGTTAGGATGTTATCCCTACCTACACCCAAACGTCTTTCACGAATTCAACAAATTTCAGCCCTAAGTTGAAGAGTGTGTGTTGTTTCAACCCCTTCGTTATTTTGAAGGTGATTTGAATTGCTATAAATATTTTCCTATGTTGGTCTATTACAGTTCAGTTTTGAAATTAATGTAGAAAAGATGCACTAAATTTAACATGCACAAACATGAATTAGTATTTTCTTCGTATTTTCGCATACTTAAGAATGCGTGAAAAATCTCGTTACTGGGACTGGAAAACTCTTGATGGATGGAATGGAAAACTACCTAAGACATCTTTTTTTACGGCTATTAGTTTACACGCATAATGGTGCAGTCAGACAATGCAAGTGCTCTAAGGACGAAATGGAATACAAATACTATTTTCAGAAAAAATACACAGCAATGTGTAGCCATAAATTCGATTGGAGCGATGAATCCTCAGCAGACCACATTGAGCAAAGTGGCATAGAGATGCTTTGAAGATGAAGGTACTCATGCCGTGTTTGGACCTTGTACCAAGTACGAATCCATTGGAATCTGCTCAAGTATCTTCCAAGCAAAGGTACATGCAATCGAAAGATGCGCACAATTTAACCCCGATAAGAACTATCGCAAAAAATGAATTGCTGTCCTGTCAAAAAATCGTATGGTGTATGAGCTAATAGCCATCAAGGCTATTAGCTCATACACCATCAGATCCAAACTGGTATGGGCCAGTCTAGGAAAGCTAAACAAGCTTGCCAGGGAAATGAAGAAGTCGATGATCACCTAGTAAACAAGGGATCTTCTAGTAATCCTTTTATAGGTCTAGAACCCTTTTGTGGTACGAGTATGAACACCATCCGTAAAAGTTGAGATAAAGAGATAAGAAAACAATGTATGAAAACCTGGATAGAACTACCAGGGGCTACGTCACAACTACTTTGCTACGTCTACGGACAATCCAGACCAAAGTAATGCTGGGATCTTTTAACCAGAAAAGAATAAAATCTTGCCTGAAACAAAACAGGAACAAGCTTCAAATTCAAATTTTTTAAAAATTCAAATTTTTTAGAAATTGAAACACGCTTCTCGCACACTTAATACACACAATGTAATGGAAACTGTCTTTAAAATAATCAATTCTTTACGTGGCAGTGCACTTCAGAGACGTTTGTTTAGATTAGAAAATGGGGATAAAGATAACGAACTTTTGCTGCACACTAATGTGCGTTTTTACACGAAAAACAGCTTTTAAATGGCAATATGTTATGCATTTTCTCGAAATTTTCCTGGGGTCGGTATACCAACGATTAGAAGAAGAGGGTGGGTGGGGTACAATAGATCTATAAAGGTCGCAGTACACCAAAATCTACAATCTATCTATGCAAGTGCTTTCAGTAAGTGTTAACATTGTCAAAGTAAAACTTGATGGTCTGACTGCTTGTGAAAGCACTTTCAAACACTCTGTAGCTAGGAAACACATTCTGAAAGTGCTTTCACTTTTATAGTGTGACTGCACCTTAAGTCACAGACTTTAAAGAAATGACAATGTTCAAAACAAAATCTAAATACCATGAGAAATGCGATAAAAGGAGCCAAAACTAGCATCAGTCAAATGGGCTTTCATTTATTAGATGTCGCGTCTGAAACTTGATTACATTCAATTTATAGGGGCTCAAAACCCTTCATTTAAGTTCATCTTTTATCAGAGTTTACGGTTGTTCATGTAGTGTTTTAATTAACACAGTATTAGAATAATTTAATGAAACTGAAAGTCACAAGTTCAAATTGATGTGAATCATGACATTGTTAGCTGGATCAAAATATATTAACACCTTTGTTTAGATATCTGATTAAAAACGTAAAGTCTCGTGTGTTATTTAGATGTGTATACAATAAAGTACACAACATATAAATAATACAAGTGACTTCAACAAAGTACTTCAGATTGAGTAATTTAAGGTTTTAAAATTATTGCTGTGAAACAAAGTTTGCCAGAACTTGAATAATATCGTCATATCATTGAATGTGTTAATATATCTATTATACATCTATTATGAATTTTGTGGTGAGTAATTTAGTTGAATGACCTATTACGAGTGTTGATCTGTGTTTAACTTTAAGATGTTAAAAAAAAGTGTTAATTAAATGAATTTAGTCCTAATATTTGTATGGTACGCACACAATTTAGTTCCAGGTGGTGTAACTTGCTACAAGCTTGTTCTGGGGATTTCAACATTAATGATAAACTCATTTATATGTTATCTATAAAATGTTCATATTACAATTTATATTACAAATGTGTATACAGAGCCATTTAACGTGACCACCCCAAATATCTCCGTTACCTTTAGAGTGACGGAAATAAGTCAAAAGGGAATTTTAATGATTTCAAAGGGCTAACAGTGGTTAAAAATTCTTTTGGCAAGGTCATAGTTTATGCGTCCTCAAGATCATCAATGGTTTTTCAAATGGGAACATGTTATTTTTTTATCAAGACATTGTAGTCGCTATTCAGACGAATCCAGCTACCCATGATATCATGACCTTGAAATGGTTTTTCACCAAAATACACGTGTAAAACGGGAAATCGTGATTTTGCTAAAAATATCCGAATAATGTAGTTGATTTTTTCTGCAGAAACTTTATTATAACAAATGTTCGAAGTGATGACCATTAAAATCGACACACTTTGAAAGACGTCGGATAAATTATTCTCTTGACCTTCGAATATTTTCTGGTGTGATAGCGGCACGGGCTCTTCTATTTCGTTCTCGAATGTTCGCCGGCGTCGTCGGAACATCATAGTAAACACGATCCTTTATAACCCACCATAGGAAACAATCAAGTGGCGTTAAATCCGGCGAACGAGCAGGCCAAGGGATTACTGCACCTCTCCCAATCCAGCGTCTGGGAAATTTTCGGTTTATCACTTCACGAGCTATAACTGCCCAATGAGCTGGACAGCCATCTTGTTGATACCACTTTCGACATCGCTGTGCTAATGGGATGTCTTGTAGTAATTGTCCTAAAGTGTTGTTCAAAAACTCGACGTATTTTCGACCATTCAAATTGCTGTCTATAAAAAATAGTATAGTCGAATATTCCGGTCCTCAATTATCCCACACCACAAACTGTGTTGACAGCCATCTTGTTGATACCACTTTCGGCATCGCTGTGCTAATGGCATGTCTTATAGTAATTCTCCTAAAATGTTGTTCAAAAACTCCACGTATTTTCGTCCATTCAAATTGCCGTCTATGAAAAATGGTCCAATAATCCGGTCCTCAATTATCCCACACCACAAATTAACACTCCAAGGGTGCACAATTTGGTGGAGCCATTTTGGATTTTCTATTGACCAATGCTGCATGTTATGCGAATTTAACTGTCCATAGTTATTAAAAGTTGACTCGTCAGTAAATAAAACGTTGACGAAAAAATTCGGATTCACCTGTAACAGACGCAGAGCCCATTCACAGAACTGAACCCTATTACTAAAATAAGCACCATGAAATTCTTGATGCAAGGAAATATGCAACGGATGGAATTTATAACGTCTTAATACTCTTAAAACACTCGTCTTGGAAATTCCGGAATAAGTGCTCAATTTGCCGACTACTTAAACTTCCTGCTCTCGCACAGAGTTTCTGCCGGTCTCACCATAAATCAGAATCATATCGACTTTCTCTGCTTGACTGTACAATACCATTTTCAATAAGGTTAAACAAAGTATAACCGAATAATATACAAAGTATAATTACAAATTATTTTCAATGGATACACTTATCATATCATTTCAAGGTCATGATATTATGGGTCGCTGGGTTCGTCTGAATAGTGGCTACAATGTCTTGATAAAAAATAACAAGTTCCCATTTGAAAATCCATTGATGACACTCAGGACGCATAAACTAGACCTTCACAAAAAATATTTTTTAACCACTGTGTCAGCCGTTCGAAATAGATAAAATTTTGTATTGACATTTTTTTCGTCACTCTAAAGGTAACGGAGATATTTGGGGTGGTCACGTTTAATTGCCCACCCTGTTTCCAGGGTGTGTCAGGGTATTTTCTTCACTCTCATGGTAACGGAGATATTTGGGGTGGTCACGTTAAATGGTTCGCTCTGTATACACACATGTAATATAAATTGCAATATGAACATTTTATAGATAACATATAAATAAGTTTATCATTCATTTAAAATGAGATGTCATGGTTTGAACCAAATTAATAATAGAATTGGAAGTAGGAGATTACCACTACGATACAGATTTGAAGATATCGTAGTGGTAATCTCCTACTTTCAATTCTTTTATCATTAATGTTGAAATCCCCAGAACAAGCTTATAGCAAGTTACACTACCTGAAACTAAATTGTGTGCATACCCCATACAATTATTAGGACTAAATTCATTTACCGACAAACTGAAAGTTTTTCGGTGCAGTTCAGACATACCCTGTATATATAAGTATCTCTTCAGGAGTTACAATCAAATCAAATTTTCATCACATTTTGCATTGTCCACAAACTAGTCCTTTTGTAGTCTCAACCATTGCTGGCGCACTGTCAATAGTTACTGTTAAAAGCTTTTTCTGGTCTTTATCGAAATAATCCACCACCGCGTTGTTCATGTCTTCTCCTAGGGTCCTTCCTAATAACGCAAAATAGCCAACATCTGCTCAACATAAGTTTCTCTCATTTGGTCTAGGAAGCGTATAAAAATATAATAACAGTATAATCCGGCTGTTGGTTAATTCTGGGAAAAGATGTGTCTTTTGTTACCGCTGTCCCGCGTCGGATATAAACCTCGCGCACAGCTAGACTCTCACTTAAACTCTGAAAACATGATTCACGATTCTGACGAAGCTCTACTCTACAATTGTCTTCGGAATTTTTACAAGAGCTTTCCAACAAATGTGAAGTGGATGTTAGGCTGACTTATGACAAGGCATAAACGAGGAAAATTTTCATTTTAAATTTCTGACGAAGAAATCCTCAGCCTAATTTGTTCCACGGATGACGATGGAGCTAACGATGACTCGAATGTTTGAACTGTAGGAAAGGGTGTCGCGTTTAACTTACTCAATGTGCGAAATGGACAGAAGAAAACGCAGTGATGCTGGGTTAGTGCGGCAACAGTTGAAGAAAGCTCACGGGTGAACAGACGCTTTCTACAATAGGGTTTTTAGCAGGATCAACAGCAAAGACGTTTGGAGTGTTTTGCCGATGTTGCTCCGTCCGCGAAGTCGCGGCTTCATCAAACTTCGCAGTCGCAACCCCTTCGACAACCCTTTAATCTACCCCAACTACTTCCAAGACGACTTTGACATGAAGACCTTGGTCGAAGGCGTGAAAATCGCCATCGACTTAAGCAAAACTCCAGCTTTCAGACACTACGGTTCTGCCCTTAACAAATTTCCAGATTGTGTCCATATACCGGAACACACTGATCCCTACTACGAGTGCATGCTCCGTTACTATTCGGCTTCCATTTATCATCCCGTTGGCACTTGTAAGATGGGGCCGTATTGGGACCAAGACGCCGTTGTTGATTCGCAGTTGAGGGTCTATGGGGTGAAGAACCTGAGGGTGGTGGATGGGTCGATAATGCCGAACTTGCTGAGCGCTAATACTAACGCGCCGATTATTATGATTGGGGAGAAGGCGTCCGACTTGATCAAGGAGTTTTGGCTGAAGAGGAGTTATGTTGTACAAAAAAATAAGTTGATAATTGAAATTTGCAAAACACGTGTTCTTGAAAATGTTTAAAATGCCATCAGATGAAAGAGGTTCAAACTCCACGACTGAATGTACACTTAAAATTGGCGATAAAAAGGTATGGTATTTCATTAAAAACACAATTGCGGCATAGTTATTGTGTGTTATTATAAATGACAGCATAGTTATTATAAATGACTTAGGCATAGTTATTATGTGTTTGATGACATAGTTTATTAGTACAGCTATGTTTTAATTAGAAATTATATTCACTTTATTTTTATAATTTATTATGGTATTTCATATACAGTGCACCCCGCTTAATGTGATCACAGCGGGACTCGGGGTTTATAATAATAGCCGAAAAAAACTAAACTTTATTTTAATTAAAAATATATAACGTAACAAACTATAATAATTTAACATAAACTCTTAAAAAATTATTACTACATACAATATGTATTTCATTTAAATTTGAAACAAAATAAAAAACAAACGCATATTAAAAAACTCATCCAGCGTTGTTTGTCTCTGATTTTCGCGGAGCAAGTTATTAACGAAAATTTCATAGTCGTAATGCGTCTGAAAATCAGATGACCTGTGCTGCACATCATGTCGCAAAACTTCCAGCGCTTTTCTCATTTCGCTAATTGTTGGGGGTTGCATTGTTTGTATATCTACATCTTCCTCTGGCTCTTGATTTTCAATTGATGACGTTGTTGCACTTTTACACATTACACTTTCACAAATGTCTTCTTCTGTTACGTTCTGTGCAACATTTAAGTCGTTATCTATTGCCATCCACTCCTCGAACTCACTTATCGTCATATCGGGTGGCTGAATGTTTAGGTGTTCAGGTTCTATGTCATCTCTTGAAAACCCACCATGTTTGAAACAATTTTTAATTGTTATTTTGGAAACTTGGTTCCACGACATGGTAATGGGATGTAAAGCGTCTAGTAAATTTGTTTTCTTGGCTAGATCATTTGCGCTCATATTTAGGGTATCCTCCATACTTTCCAAAATTCTAGCACGCATCTCTTTCTGGTAATACGCCTTCATGGTCCTTATAATGCCTTGATCACACGGCTGTATTATCGAAGTAGTATTGGCCGGTAAAAAAATGACTTATATTTTTTAATTGACAATTTACATAGTACAGTCAGTCACAGTACAGTCAGTGTTATTGACAATTTGTGCAGTGCAATTGTCCACGAGAACAGCAATTTTGCGATTTAGTCTCCTATCCCATTTTAACAGCCAGTCATTAAAAATTACGGATGTCATCCAGGCATTTGTATTTGAATAATAATCAACAGGTAGATTTTTGACACTTTTAAAACAACGTGGATTCTTGCTTTTGCCGATTACTAAAAGCTTTTCTTTGTCACCCGACATATTTGCACAACACAAAATTGTTATACGTTCTTTCGATGTCTTACAACCCTTTGCGTTATCTTTTTTAAATATGTATGTATGATCGAGGGAGTATGATTGCTCATGACGAGAACATTTCTAAGAAAAAAATGATAACATAAACCGAAATCATGATTACTATAAACGAAAATTTTTGTATGCAGTATTACACGTCCGGCCCGTTCTTCGCAAAAGCGATAACAATATCCGATTGATAACATTATCCGTGATTCTAATAAGCGGCGTCCACCGCATTTTATTAGTATCACCTTAGTGAAACTTGATTTATACTCCTATTTGCGTTGTCTGTTAATCTAGAATTAATCTAACATAAGAGTTTTCAGTCTGACTTATTATTAGATTAATTATACTAAATGGCGCAAAAGTCATCATCCCATGTTTTGAACCTATATCTTTGGTATTACATGAAAAACCTTGTTTGAAGAGAAATGTCAAGTTTCAACGGTAACATGATGAATGAAATGATGATGATGAATGCCATTTGAATTTCGACACCTTTTTGCATTCTCCTTTGTATGGAGAACATCTTATGAGGTTAGATTTTCGATTTTGTGTTGAATATTGCCTTTTAGTAATGCTTTCAAATAGCCTAAACGGAAGTGGACTAAGGCGGTTATCTCGGGGTTCTGACTGGTCATGCATTATCAATTTTTTTTTTCTCATTCTTGATTGTATTTTTATTAACCCCTCCCCGACCCAAAAAGAGGGGTGTTATAAGTTTGACGTGTCTGTGTGTCAGTCTGTTCGTCTCTCAGTATATGTGGCTGTTTGTGGAATCGTAGCTCCTAAACGAATGGACCGATTTTGATGCGGCTTTTTCTAAGCTAATGTGATTGAGGAGGTTCTTAGCTATAATTTATGAAGATATGTTCATGCGTTTGATGCTCATCAGGTCATTTCTTACTTGACAAAATTAATATGCAACCAATTTGACACTAATGTTTGTCTAGTTCCGTATATCCAAACTTGTGTTTGAAAGCTGACGCACTGGAATATATACTATAGTCCATTTTTTTAAGAATGCAGTACAGGGAAGATAGGGTTTATTTGACCTTGTTCGCTGATTGGCTTAAATCGAGGAGAAGTTCACACCGACGATATTTACTTCTCCATCTCAACCTCTTTTCTCTCTTCTTTTCACATACATTTGCAGCTGTTAGTTGTAAATGGCTGCTGTGTCACTTCACAATTGTCATCTGACGTATTTGTTTCATTTAGATTTTTTGCGTTTTTCTCCATTTATTTGTTTGTATTGTATAAGTTATTCAATAATATTAAGATATTCAATCAAACCATTAATAAATAACCAATTTTATATTCAAGTAACCATATTTGAATTTAGCGCCAAATTTTGTATCTAGATTGAACATTTATCATAGTGTAAATCAGGTTTCTAGTTACTGCATTCTTAAAAAAAATGGACTATAACTGGAAACGAGGTCTGGTTTCTAAGCTTGTGCGGGTAGAGAGAGAGGTCCCAAGGGGAGCCCTCGTATCACTCTGTCTTCGTCTAGTACAGTCTTAGTAAAAAACCTAGTGTATAGTATAAATATATCTATATTATTTTATACATGTAATATATAATACAAAAAGAAAATTATTAAATATTTAATAATAGTAGCATATGACAAAATATTACTACCTCAGTTCCATAATAAGTGAGCCATTACCGTTTTATATTTTTTCCAAAATAAGTGAGCCATTACCATTTTATATTTTTTCCATAATGATTGAGCCATTACCAAAGTTTATTTTTTACAAAATAAGTTTCAACGTACTATATTTATACTTATATTTTTACAAAATAACATAACTAATAAAAAAATGTTAGTATAAACGAATAGTAGGCAAGCGATTTTTCCTACGAAGCTTTGCCTTGCTAATATGTTTAAGTTTATAATTATTGTTACCGTCACAATCTATAATCGATTTCGTAACTGTTTGTAAAGTTATAAACACATTATCTAATGTATATCTAGTCACCTCTGCAAAAGATTCTTCGACAACTTTATTAATTCGTCAATATTGCGCGGTGAATGCTGGTTTTGTAATGATTGAATAGACGAAAAAAAGCCAAGATTAAGCACATTCAAATCGGTACTATTGGCCGGTTGAAAAGTAAACGAAATTTTCCAACCATCCCTCCTACATTCGGTTCGAAGCTGCTCATCTTTAATAATGCAATGTGCTCTTGCATTATCATGCTGTATGATTATACTCCTAGAAGTTTTTGAGGAACCCCTTGGCTACTTTTCTTTAATTGCCGGAATCAATTTATCCATTAACATACGTTTGTAAACATCTTTACAGATTTCTACAGGTTTGGTACCATTGCACCTTTGGGTCGATTTTTGCTATTTCGCGAGGCTGGTTTTTGTACTATAAATGGCCATATTCCAATTTTTCCATTAAAGTACTGGTTACGGTAACCATCGTACCGCGGTCGGACAACGGCTGCCAAAAACATCACTTTGATCATGTTTGACTTACTTTGAACTTGACGATGTGGTTCAACTTCATCAGGCAGAAGATAGATGTTCTGCTTTACTTTAGTGATATAAAACCACTTTTCGTCAATGTGGATGTAATTCATTAAATCCTCAAACTCGCCATTTTCTTTCACAAACGACAGACAATAATCCAGACGTGATACCTTGTTATCATCCTTTAAAAGCGGTTTTAAGGAATTGGAATGCCTCTTAATTTCACCATTTTTTAGCAACCTCCATAGCGAGGAAGGCGGAATTTCAACGGCAACTGATAACGACCGCAATGTCCCTCTTCTTTTGAACTAATCGAATATTGGCAATTTTTTCTGTTCTGTCAATTTTTTTCCGACCCGACTTTCCTTTCTTGTTAGAATCAACATTCATAGGCGTATTTTCATCCAAACCACAAACAGAATCATTACCTTGTTTCCATATTCTTTTTATAGTGGCTCTTGATGTTCTGAATTTTTCAATTGCCAAAATCACCGCTCCCTTTTTTAGCCGTCCATTTTTCTTATGTTTCAGTAAAAACTGAATAATAGCCGTTCGTTTTTAGTTGTTTAAATTTGGTCTTCTCATTGTTGGAAACTTCCGGTGTTAAAAAATCGATTGTTGCTTTTGAAGAATTAAACTGTCAAATATTTTGTCGTTCACGGTTTAGGATTATGACATGATTATGACAGTGATTAGGAATTTGGTGTGTATTAAGAATATCAAAACAGAAATTGAAAAAATAAATAAGTGTGAATAAGTTTGAAAGAAAACTCAAATGGCTCACTTATTATGGAACAGAGGTAGTATTAGTTTTAATATTTTGTATTTCCATAGTGTTAAATACCTGATTTGCTTTGATACAATTAGCTTTTCGCTCTGAGTGTATCACATCCTCCCACTCTCGAATTTAAGGTTTTTTGGTACCTGAGGTTTTTGAGACACACTGGTCCCACGTACGCAACGTATTCAATGCAACGTGGGAGAATAATTGGTGTACACATTCGTCCCTCGTATGCAACGCAAATTTTGCATCAGACGCTGTTGTAATTTCTCAGAAGGTGCACTAGTGCGTCTATAAGTAATGTTTTCTGATTCTGATAGCGAGTTTGAGGATGATTTATTGAGTTTACTATTTGTAAATGAATATTTCCGCGCCACAAAAATAAAAGCTAAAGTTAAGAAGAGAAGATATTGCGTTCATGAGATAAATAAACAAAGAGAAAAAGTTGGAAAATACCATACATTAATGCGAAACTTGCAATTTGATGAAGAACGATTCTGTATGTACTTTCGCATGTCTAAAATGCAGTTTGAGGAGAACGCTTGCATCAAAGGTCTATTTATTTCTGACGTGCTACGCATGAGTTCTAGAAACACACTGATAACACGCGTGGATAGCGTACGAACATCCCCTCCACCTTCCCACGCCGATCTGGGCATCCCAGATCGACGTTGCGTGTGAGGCGTGTGATTGCGTTGCATACGATAAGTGTGTTTCTATGGCAAAGTTTTTCAGAGTCCAGATATCGTAATGCGTTGCATACGTTGCGTACGTGAGACCAGTGTGTCTCTACCTTTACTGTTGGCTAGACAAGGAGGGAGGGCTCCCCTTGGGACCTCTCTCGCTACCCGCACAAGCTTACAAGCCAGCGCTCGTTCCATTTAGTATATATTTCAGTGAGCTGACGTGATCCAGAAGGTTCTTAGCTATAGTTTTTCAAGATCTGTTCAGGCATTTGATGATCATCAGCTCATTTCCTACTTGACAAAACTTTTTTTTGTAAACAATCCCCCCATTCACTTATTTACGAACGAAATTTCAAAGAGGTAGGTTTTTAGAGGTAGGTTCATTAATCACATATTTACAAACGGATTATTAAAGAAAAGGAAAAAGTTCGAATGATAAAATAAAACTACTTAACTATTTTAAGTATCTATTAAATATTAAGTAACTAATTTTAAGTAACTTTTTTATAAAATAAATTTTGTTGAATCTATATCAACGTTGAGATTGCTTAAGAAAGGATATTCACGTCAGATGATGACTTTTGCGCCACTTTGTATATTGTAAATCAGTTGGTGTATTTAGTAATATGACTAGTTTCAGTTGCATTCTTATATACTATCCCGTCTTGTCTTTTATTATACTCAACATATTTACATTAAATGTTTTATTATAATTAAATTTAATTTGATGATACAAGATGAGATTTATTTAATTTAATTTTTGTTTCAAAAGATTAGATTTTTAGATTTCCTTTATATAATGGATGTAATTTTTTATCTAACAACAATATTATCATTCATAAATATGTTTATCTACTCGCACACCAAAATAAAACACATTAATATGTAAATTATTATATGTGAAGGATGCCATTATTATAATCGTGTGTAAAATTATCCAAATCTTGCGTGAATGTAAATATAATGTATCGTCCAATGTAAATCAAATTTTTCATTATTAGTGATTATTAGAATTTCATTATTAAGCAATTTCTGTTTGTTGTTACTATGTAACAACTCGCGTCACTAAACAAAAATCATAGACGTAGTGGAAATAAATTTTCTGGCGTATATTACGGAGGTTCGAGCGTAACTAATGAGTCAAAATAGTGCATGAATTTTTCTATGTTTTCAATTATCCTAATAGTTGTTAAAATTCATTATTTTTATTTATAATAACAACAAATTTTAAAATTTGTAATTATTATTTATTTAATAAAATAAAGTTATTAAATGACTTCGTTATTTTTGACTTGTAAGGTGACATAAAAAGATCTGGCAACATCAGTGTTATGAGTTGACTGGTTGTAAAGGGAACAGAATTTTATTAACCTTATTTAAAAACCTCGAATTACCAAAAGACAAAAAATTATAGATAATCTATGTAAAAAGCTGGAGTGTATTCTATCAAATGGTTCCACAAACATTCAAAAGTTCAAAATGTTTCCATGTTTTTCTTTTCTCTCACAATCAGCTGTTATCGCAACGTTGCCAAACCATCTGTCATGTGAATTACTGTCGATAACAAGATTTAAAAAAAAAAAAAAAAACTTTAATTATTTAAATAATTACATCGGGAACATCACATTGCTTTAATGTTATCGTGTTTTAATATTATCTAAGTTTATTATATACAGTTTTTTATTCCTTAAAGTTGGGAAATTAATATCGAGAAAAATAAATATAGACGTGACGGAAGCTTGTCGGCCATAGGAACCTGTGTAAGATTCGAAAAAACATCATTTTTGATTTTTTTTTTCGGATGAACTAAAGATTAGAAAATACATTTTTTTTTCTGGATAAACTAAACGGAGGATCACTTTCAAATTTTGGGAGAACATAAATAAAGAATTGATCATGTATAAAAAGTTTCAAAGCTTAAACTTACAAAATATTTTACATAGGATTCTCTCGAACCTCCTTAAAATTGAATTAATGTTTCTTATTTTGAATCAAGAAGTCTCGGACTCTCAGTCTGGATATATCTGGCTTATATAACTTAACCTAACCATAACCTAATCTAGGGTAACCTAGATTACATCGACAACGACCAATTGTGTTCCCGCCACTGTGCGTTTTTACTAGTTAGCAATTATTGCCACGGAGTTGCTGAACATTCTAATCTTATTGTGTCGGTTGTGATTTGTTTAAGGATTTTGCATTAATGTTTACGTTTTCTTTTTTGGGTTGTAACTGTTTGTTCTGGTTTTGTTATCAGGGAAATTTTCACAGCGCTTTGAGTCAGTAGAAAAAATGAATCACCCGATTTTATCAGTTCGTCTAATTTGTGTTTATGCAAAAAAACACATTTTTGACCTAAAAATAACAAAATATTAAACAACACCTCTTAGTGGGTTTAATTTTGTGTAAATCTAAAATTAGGTTAGGTTAGTTCCTCTTAGTGGGTTTCAAACCTCTTAGTGGGTTTAATTTTGTATAAATTTAAAATTAGGAATTGAATCCTAGTCGCACACTCACACACGAAAATGCACACATTGAATAGTAAATTATCGTATGTGAAGGATGTCATTATTATAATGGTGTGTAAAAGTATTCAAATCGTGCGTAAAAGTCCAATGTAAATCAAATGGAGTTTAATTATTAAACGATTTCTGTTTGCTGTTACAATGACAACAACTCGCGTCACTACACAAAGAACACAGATGTAATGAAAATAAATTTTCTGTCGTATATTAAAATTGAATTAATTTTTCTTATTTTGAATCAAGAAGCCTCGGCCGTTCAGTCTGAATTTCATCATCACTTGTGTTCTGCTATGTGCATGTTCCATTATGCCTCCTCCACTCAACTCTATTCATAGCCGTTCTCTTCATATCCACTCTGAATTTATCTGGCTCTAATATAACTTAACCTAACCTAGGTTAAACTAGATTACATAGACGACCAAATAGTGTTTCCGTTACTGTGCGTTTTTACTAGTTAGCAATTTTTGCCACGGAAGCTCTGAAACTTCTAACCTTATTGTGTCAGTGATTTGACGTATTTTGTCTGTCAAGTTTATAATTTTTCAATATTAGTATGAAATAATATTTTTTTTTTAATTTAACATTATTTAAATTTAACATTTACATTTAATTCAACACTATTTTAACATACTTCGTAAATAAAATAATGTATGATACACGTGTGTGAAGAAGGGCTTTTGTGCACTCACTGCGATTAAAGCAACTTAAATTTAAACAACTTATGCGGAAAAGCCCTTCTTCACACACATGTATCATAAACTACTATTTCTTTTTATAATCTATTTTGCACCGTTTGGTGTAAGAAATGTGATATAACAACAATGCAATTGACAATGAATCATTGGGAGGTTCATACCAGATTCAAATATAAATATGACAATTGTTAGATATTCATTAGAACGAAACAGTTTGACATTTTTCCCGCTTACCTCCTGGGTCTTTGACCTTTCTGTGACCTACAAACCTTAAAATCAAGAATAAAACATTCATGGAATAAAAGCACAAATTTTTCGGAAATTTAAGAAATAAATTCCATTACATTGCATAATAGTACGCTGTGAAAGGAGGAGCTACCGTGTATCTTCTTCTCAGCTATATTGCGCACATCGAAGACTATTTACAATTTTAATGATAGGATATACCGTTAAATAGTATATTGTGCAACTAGGGCGGTAAATTGTCAATTCTCTAGAGGGCAATTGACAATACCGCACGAGTTGCAGATAATATTTTTTATTACTCATGCGAGGGGACGTATCTTGGAAGTTTGGGTTCCAGGGGCCATCAAAAAAAAAAAAAAAAAGAATCAAAAATGAAGAATTTTCTTTTTCAATTGTCTCCGGTGGTGTGGATTCGTCATAAGAACTCTCATCAGTCTCCGGTATCACCATAGAAATTACACTCATTTGAAAACGTTTTCTTTAATTTTTATTTTGTAATGAAAAAAAATTCTGTTACTTTCACATCACTATTTTTAGTATTGAGGTTTTGATTGTGTTTATTTTATTTATTCAATTTGTTTTTTTTTTCTAAATGTAAATTAGCGATTTTTATTGAATATTTGCGTGCGATACCCAAGTTATGTGGTAATACTGCCAAAAACACCCATTTGAAAAAAACGGGCGCCAAGATAGTACTTATCCCGCATGAGTAATAAAAATTAAATTGTAATATACAAATTATTTCTACTCTGTGGGCGCCAAGATAGTACTTTTCCCACATGAGTAATAAAAATTAAATTGCAATATACAAATTATTTCTACCCTGTATAAAATTAGCCGAAATCAAACTTTACAATACAGAATTATCTCAATAATTCGTTTAACATTATATATTTGCAAAATATTAGATAATATTATGAAATTTAAGAAATAAATTCCATTACATTGCATAGTACGCTGTGAAAGGAGGAGCTACCGTGTATCTTCTTCTCAGCTATATTGCGCACATCGAAGACTATTTACAATTTTAATGATAGGATATACCGTTAAATAGTATATTGTGCAACTAGGGCGGTAAATTGTCAATTCTCTAGAGGGCAATTGACAATACCGCACGAGTTGCAGATAATATTTTTTATTACTCATGCGAGGGGACGTATCTTGGAAGTTTGGGGTCCAGGGGCCATCAAAAAAAAAGAATCAAAAATGAAGAATTTTCTTTTTCAATTGTCTCCTGTGGTGTGGATTCGTCATAAGAACTCTCATCAGTCTCCGGTATCACCATAGAAATTACACTCATTTGAAAACGTTTTCTTTAATTTTTATTTTGTAATGAAAAAAAATTCTGTTACTTTCACATCACTATTTTTAGTATTGAGGTTTTGATTGTGTTTATTTTATTTATTCAATTTGTTTTTTTTTTCTAAATGTAAATTAGCGATTTTTATTGAATATTTGCGTGCGATACCCAAGTTATGTGGTAATACTGCCAAAAACACCCATTTGAAAAAAACGGGCGCCAAGATAGTACTTATCCCGCATGAGTAATAAAAATTAAATTGTAATATACAAATTATTTCTACTCTGTGGGCGCCAAGATAGTACTTTTCCCACATGAGTAATAAAAATTAAATTGCAATATACAAATTATTTCTACCCTGTATAAAATTAGCCGAAATCAAACTTTACAATACAGAATTATCTCAATAATTCGTTTAACATTATATATTTGCAAAATATTAGATAATATTATGAAATTTAAGAAATAAATTCCATTACATTGCATAGTACGCTGTGAAAGGAGGAGCTACCGTGTATCTTCTTCTCAGCTATATTGCGCACATCGAAGACTATTTACAATTTTAATGATAGGATATACCGTTAAATAGTATATTGTGCAACTAGGGCGGTAAATTGTCAATTCTCTAGAGGGCAATTGACAATACCGCACGAGTTGCAGATAATATTTTTTATTACTCATGCGAGGGGACGTATCTTGGAAGTTTGGGGTCCAGGGGCCATCAAAAAAAAAGAATCAAAAATGAAGAATTTTCTTTTTCAATTGTCTCCTGTGGTGTGGATTCGTCATAAGAACTCTCATCAGTCTCCGGTATCACCATAGAAATTACACTCATTTGAAAACGTTTTCTTTAATTTTTATTTTGTAATGAAAAAAAATTCTGTTACTTTCACATCACTATTTTTAGTATTGAGGTTTTGATTGTGTTTATTTTATTTATTCAATTTGTTTTTTTTTTCTAAATGTAAATTAGCGATTTTTATTGAATATTTGCGTGCGATACCCAAGTTATGTGGTAATACTGCCAAAAACACCCATTTGAAAAAAACGGGCGCCAAGATAGTACTTATCCCGCATGAGTAATAAAAATTAAATTGTAATATACAAATTATTTCTACTCTGTGGGCGCCAAGATAGTACTTTTCCCACATGAGTAATAAAAATTAAATTGCAATATACAAATTATTTCTACCCTGTATAAAATTAGCCGAAATCAAACTTTACAATACAGAATTATCTCAATAATTCGTTTAACATTATATATTTGCAAAATATTAGATAATATTATGAAATTTAAGAAATAAATTCCATTACATTGCATAGTACGCTGTGAAAGGAGGAGCTACCGTGTATCTTCTTCTCAGCTATATTGCGCACATCGAAGACTATTTACAATTTTAATGATAGGATATACCGTTAAATAGTATATTGTGCAACTAGGGCGGTAAATTGTCAATTCTCTAGAGGGCAATTGACAATACCGCACGAGTTGCAGATAATATTTTTTATTACTCATGCGAGGGGACGTATCTTGGAAGTTTGGGGTCCAGGGGCCATCAAAAAAAAAGAATCAAAAATGAAGAATTTTCTTTTTCAATTGTCTCCTGTGGTGTGGATTCGTCATAAGAACTCTCATCAGTCTCCGGTATCACCATAGAAATTACACTCATTTGAAAACGTTTTCTTTAATTTTTATTTTGTAATGAAAAAAAATTCTGTTACTTTCACATCACTATTTTTAATATTGAGGTTTTGATTGTGTTTATTTTATTTATTCAATTTGTTTTTTTTTTCTAAATGTAAATTAGCGATTTTTATTGAATATTTGCGTGCGATACCCAAGTTATGTGGTAATACTGCCAAAAACACCCATTTGAAAAAAACGGGCGCCAAGATAGTACTTATCCCGCATGAGTAATAAAAATTAAATTGTAATATACAAATTATTTCTACTCTGTGGGCGCCAAGATAGTACTTTTCCCACATGAGTAATAAAAATTAAATTGCTATATACAAATTATTTCTACCCTGTATAAAATTAGCCGAAATCAAACTTTACAAGACAGAATTATCTCAATAATTCGTTTAACATTATATATTTGCAAAATATTAGATAATATTATGTTGTATATAATTATTTGTATAATTGTTGTCAATTTAATTATTTGTCTAATTGTTTTTATTTAAAACCAGCATAAATTATGTATGTTGATTTTATTTAATAACCAATATTTAAAATACGAGCTTAGCTGAGTATTGATTATCTATTATTCGTTGTTTTTATAGGTCGTTGCAGAAGCAGATGCAGATTTCAACGGACAAAGTGAAACTGAAGGAGAAGATCGTAACGCATTTGAACTTCTTCAAGCTGCACTACATGGAGATCAACGACTACATGAGCACGTCCAACTACTACGAGCTGATGGAGGACATTCTCGCGCTGTACTGCACGCTCGAGCTGGACGTCGTCCGGAAGAAACACAGGAATCGGAAGAAAATGAAAAAGAAATTCAAGGACGAGGTCACGGAGCGCATCTTCTCCGTACTCACGATTTTTCTAGCCGAAAAGGAAATGCACATATTGCATGTACTGTTCAAGCTCAAATACACTTGCACATCGGAGGCTTGTTGTATTATCATGAAACGGATATTTAAGTAAGTTTTTCAATACAACTTACACATTCGATAAAACCTTATGTAATTTTTTAACTCTAAAGGCCTCCCGCGCACTATGCAGCTTGACTGCGGCAGCCGAAATATTTCAGCAGCCAATTGTCGTTAAAAATTCTTTAATGTTTTGGAACACAAAATACGACTGGCTGTTATGACAAATGCATGGAGACTGATGCAGCCACATACAGTCGCTACACTCTAATGTTCTAATGGTTGTTCTAATGGCGTGTTCTAATGGTTGTCGCAGCCAGGATTTTGTGGGCGTCTAGTGCGCGGGCTCCCATACTCGGTCATGTATAAGACTAGCTGTCGACAGCCTGGCTGTGCGTAGTCAATGAACTGCTTTTCAATCAGGCGTGATCTAATGGCTGCCGCAGCCAGGTATTTGTGGGCGTCCAGTGCGCCATCCCATACTCCATCATATATTAGACTGGCTGTCGGCAACCTGACTGCCTAGTGCGCCGGAGGCCATATTTGCTCTATTGGTTGCTATAGTCAATAACAATGGAGCATTGATCAATAATTTTCAATTGAATAGGAGCGCAGTTATAAAATGACAAATTATCTTTTTCTGATTCAATATTATTTTTAATTAAAATTGCCTTCCGCATCTTTTAATACGTTTTATTTAATAATAAATGAAAATTTGTTTGGTTTAGAATTGACAAGAAAGCTTTACTAAGTTAGTGTAGTCTTAATTGACTTAATCTAATTAGAGTGAGTGCAGTCTTAACTGACTTAAGTAATTGACTTAATCTAGAAACTAATGAATAAAATATAATTTTTCAGACAAGTGTTGTTCAGATATCCTGTTCAGTGTAATTCAGATGAATCATTTTCAAGAAAGTACATCATTTTCCTGATGTGCAAAGAGCTGGTTCCAATTGAAGAACACGAGATGATGGATCTATCATTTTTCTATCGGTTTAAACGGCCCAAAGAGTCTATCAAAACCAACAAAGTGCTCAGTTCCATCTTCACGATGGACTCTGCGTCCTTGGTAGACACCTGCAACTTCATCATGGATCTCAAAGGCAATGTTGTCACGAAATATTTCAATTACATGAAGCGTAAGAAGAGGACTGATGAGTTGGCGATGGTGCCTAACGACATCAGCATATCTTTCGGCGATATGGTAACTATCAAAATGTTAATCCAAATATCTGGTTTAATTCGTTTATCTTTTGCTTTAGTCCGTGACTGATGATTTGTTGAATAAGCCCGAGTTTAATATCTCTGAAGCGTTTCACGATGTCCTGCCTAACTGTACTGATGCCAAAGAAGTCATTGATTTGGATGATGAGGAGGAAGTCGCCGGAACTCCAGAAAATAACAAAGTCTTTTTTGTTTACAGTTCCGGAGAAGATAGTGATATTGAAATGAAATATATGGAAGTAAGTAATATCAATTACTTAACAATGGTAATTAAAGTAAATTAGCAATGTTAATATACCTTTTGCGCATGCGCGTCCGCCATGTGTATAAGGCGGGAATATGAAAGTTTCGGGCACATTTTGTTATTTCCAATGGTTATACGTCAGAAAGTGCCCGAAAAACATGCGAACAAAAAAAAAATCAACTAAACCAATCGAAACGTTTGTTTAATACTGCTCCAAGGAAGACTTTCAACGAGAAAGAGTTTATCTGCAACAAAGTTTTGATTGTGCCGTGAGTATTCCTGGCGTAAAAAGTATCACGGTTTTATACCAACAACGGATGATCTTACTGTTAACCGTTTTAGCGCCATCGCGCTGTTCGCGAACAAGCACTGTCGTGGCGATGGGTATTACTCGCAAATAAATGCACGAAGCGCTATTGCGACGCATGGCAAAGTCCGACACTGATTTTAAAAGCCCCTGACAATAAACGAACAAGTTATAGTAAATTTGAAAGTTGTAAAAAATACAAAATAAAGCCGTTCATGTTGACCATTGTTGACCAACTTTAAACAAACATTTAGCAATGATAATGTCAGTTAAGGTGGTGGTGACTTGGTAGCCAAGGTATCAGATTACCAAACTATTAGTCCCAGGTTCACAAATATAGGAAAATAAGACACCGTCCTGTGCATCTGCCTTAAAACCTCCCCTAATAGCTAGATACTGTAAGGGCTCCCTATACATGTGTCTAAGATCAAGACACCAAGCACAGAGAGTAGACAGAGGGAGGAGGTCCAGGTCTAATTTGGACTGTAGACTGAAGCACCATTGAAGAAGAAGAATCTTATCTTAATCTCTAAGTTAATATTTTGTGGAGAATTGTTGAATAGACCTTTTCATAGTTGAAATTTTTTTGTGCGCTTATGTCAATTCCCACCATATTATACGTCAAAACGTGAACTTTTCGTTGAATCTTTTGCCCGAACCTTTTGTTGTATAACAAAATATATACACAAACCTTCATATTTCCGCCTTTCAAGTTTGGCGGATGCGCATGCGCTTAAGTAACCGTAATAAGGGCTATTATCATTACTTCTACTTGTAATAATGAAATAATGACCCAAAGTCTAAAATATTGCTTGTATTTAATATTGTTTTATTTTGCAGTTGAAGAAAGTGAAGAAGAAAAAACGAGCGCCAATAACAACCGAGATAATAGATTTGGATGATGATTCGTCGGATGAGTTGCGAGTGCCGCCTATAAGTTCCACATTAAGGATAGACGAGAAAAATGTTAGTGAAACTCATAAACAAGAAGTGAGTGTCAGTGATAGTGCAACGGACACTTCGAAATTAGAAAGTGTGTTAAGTGAGCCTTTAAGAAACACTGTGGATGTCTCAATACAGTATTCCCCTCCGCGGAAAGAAAAATCGACTGAAAATTCTTGCGAATCATCCCTCGATGTTCCAACCATTACTTGTGATAATTTAATAACTGAGGATGAAAGTTCCGTGGATAAAAGTAGTGAGTGTTCAGTTCAAACCAAAGAATCCTTAAGTAAACTAAAATTAACAGACAGTTCAGATGATCAGAATTCACCAACAAATGAAGTCATGTCTTCTATGTATGACAAATATACTAAATTGTCTTTGGGGATGGAAGCATTTCTTAGGGATTCAAATGACGGTTTCTTAGATTTCACAAACAAAATGATGAAGTTTAATAACCCGTTTAGTGAAGCCGTTAATTGCAAACAAACGGAATTACAACATCGGATCCTCACAGAGAACAGGAAACGGATAAACGCAAAACGTACTGAATTAAATCGAAGGAAAAGTCAAAGTGAAACAGACACTGCACCTAGTACTGATATTACAGAAACCTTAATACCTACAGATGACCTTCTAACAGCAGAAAGGCTTCAAAACACAAGGATTCCTGACACAAAATCATGTCAGACGACTACTTTAGACTCAAATATAACAAATTCACTAAATAATACTTTAGTTGTTAGCAACAGAAGTTCACCTTCACTAAATTCCAATAATTCTGATGCAGTTTCGCCAGATGAGAGAGCAAGTAACTCAGATTTTGATAATAATCCTTCAGACACTCAAAAAGTTGTAACTGATGAAGTTATGATTGTAGATACCACCACATCCCATCAGAAAGATATGATTGTAGAAGATATGATTGTTGATTCTGTTGAATTAGATGATCATCAAACAAAAGAGAATATAAATGGTGCATTGGTAAAAAAAACTAATACGCATTCCATTAATCAAGAACTAGAAAATTGTAGAATGGAAGGATTAGATTGCGTAGATGCCCAAATGAAAGCAATTAATGATTTAGAGGAGACAAACGAGATAGATTCTGCCCTTAAAACAGAAAATATAGCAATAGACAATATTTCTAGTATTCCTAATATAATTGGCAATGCGTCAACATTATCTAGAAAGGAAGATAAGGTTCTCTTAGATAATACAATTCAAACTGAATTTGTTATGGATAACATTATAACAGATAAAGTTATCTTAGATAAAGCTGATATTTCAACCAATGCTCAACAGAATGAAACTGCTGTAGACAGTCTACCCAATAAAGTGATTGTTCCAAACAACCTAAAGAAATCAGTTTTTGATGAGCCTAAAGACATTGAAGTTTCTTATGAAGATCATACCCTGCCAGAGAAGTCCATTCAAGATGAATTTGCCACAAACAATGTCGTTGAAGAAATTGTTCCCAACAAAGCAGTTGAAGAAGTTGTCTCTAATAATGAGATTGAAGAAGTTGTATCTAATGCTGTGGTTGAAGATGTTGCCTGTAACAATGTTGTTGAAGATGTCTGTAACAATGTGGTTGAAGAAGTTGTTTGTAACAATGTTCTTGAAGTTGTCTGTAATAATATCGTTGGAGAAGTTGTCTGTAATGAAGTTGTTGAAGAAGTTATTTCCAACAAAGTTGTTGAAGAAGTTATTTCCAACAAAGTTGTTGAAGATGTTATTTCCAACAAAGTTGTTGAAGTTGTTTGTAAAAAAGTTGTTGAAGAAGTTGTCTGTAACAAAGTTGTTGAAAAAGATGTCTGTAACAAAGCTGTGGAAGAAATTGTTTCTGGCAATATAGTATTAGCTGAAGTAATTCAACAAAAAGCTGAATCAGATTATAACAAAGAAACTATTTCTGATAACTATCAAAAAGATGTAATACAAACACAAGAAGTTGTTCCAGATAACATGCAGGCACAAGTGCTTTCAGAAAATATAAATCATATCCCTTCAGATATTGAAGTTGCACCAGATAGTATATCAGAGGTTGTCGAAGTACAAAACGAAGTCCTTCATAGTAAAATTGATTCTGACAATAAACATCATTCTGAAATTGCTTCCAATAATTATCAATCTGAAATTACGTCAGATCATAATGTTTCTCAAGCTGTGCCAGATAATAGTTATCAATCCAAAGATGCTTCAGGAAATGAAGTTTCAGATAGTAATTATCAATCTGAAGTTTCAGACAATCAAATATCCAATCTTGAATATACTTCAACGAATTCACACATTAGTAATGGAGATAATGATCTGAACCAGTCCTTAATTAATTTTGCCATTCATATGGGAGACAATAATGAAGAAGCTGATGAAGAATATAGAGAAACTGCATATGTAAATGAAGTTTGTCATGAGTCAAATGTAGGAATGGAAGAAGTGGCGTATGAAGATGACGCCGCGTACGATAACGCAAGCAGTCACAGCGGTGAGATAGATATTGGCGAAGAGAGGATAGAGTTTGGAGAAAATTTAGACACTAAAGAATCTATGTTTTCCGTTCAAAATTCAATTGATGACTATACTGAAGCTACCTCTCAAATTAAATTTAGAAATGTGGAAGCTTTCCAAACGGATATAAACAAGTTTCCTGATGCATACGATAACTTGCACACGATTATTTCAACAAAGTCTTATCAAAATGAGAAAGTTAATCAACCAAAATACGAAAATTACCAATCAACAATTTCTCCAATAAACAGTTGCAAATCAACTAATTCTGCTTATACCTCAGACGATCATTTCGATGAAGATGTGACCATGGAAGATGCAAATGAAACAGTTATTGAGAGGCATCCCTTAAATTCTGAACAACCGATTATTGCCCATGATTTGCAAAACGACGCGAACTGTAATTCCTTCGATTCCGCAACTTTAGGAACCAGCGAAATATCAATTAGTCCAAATGGCAACATCGATAGTTCAGATGAAAATAATACCATTGAAGATCCAAAAAGTTCTTACGAGTTTTATAAGCGCAATGAGATTTGGAATAAATCATCTAAGAGTGATACGAACAATTTGGTTTACATGAATGGTCCTGGAAGAGATAGGTATG
Source organism: Phosphuga atrata (assembly GCA_944588485.1). NCBI lineage: Eukaryota > Metazoa > Arthropoda > Insecta > Coleoptera > Silphidae > Phosphuga > Phosphuga atrata. The sequence goes on from OX155903.1 coordinate 39,276,357, forward strand.
ACAATGATAGTTGGGCTAAAAAGCCTAAAGAAGTTAATTATTTGAATTCTGAGCATTTCAAGAAAGGTTATACGGATAATTGTATCAAAAATGAGAATTCTAAGCTGTTGGTGGACACATTGGCACCATCTACTTCGCATACTAAACATAGGTATAGGTATGGACAAATAACCCCTCCTTCTGACCAAAATACAGATGAAACTCCTTATCACCATCAAATGCAGCTTTCGCCGATTCCCGAAAGTCAAAACATTTACAAGGAGAACAACAATTTGTCGAAAGAAGATAAATATAACAAACAGAGTGAAAAAACTGTCTGGAACGATACAGTTTCTAATAAAAGGAAGAGTTTCTCCGAAATAAACGAAAACAATTGCATAGTAAATGAATCTCTCCACATAAACGAAACCATCGTGGACGACGACCAAAGCGTTTTAGAGGAATATCCAGCGAATAAGCAAATCGTTTTCATGCTGAGTCCAGTTTCGATGAACGGAAACGGAAACCAATACGTAATAACGAACCCCCCGAACAACTTGGAAGAAGAGTTCTACGTGGACAAAGACCACCAACCCAAAAACGGTTTGTCCGCCGTCAAAATAGTCTCAACCGCCCACCAGCCGGATATCCTTATACAAAGCGAACTAGAAAAACCCAAGATTATGTACACGTCCAAAGAAACGATAGCTTTGTCCGAGGACGACTTCAAGAAGCGGAAGGAACCCGTGTCGGATCACGAGTTTCAGGACTCCTTCTCGGGGCCGCTGATCAAGATCAACGGGGCCAACAACCATCATTACGAAAATTATGATTTGTTCGAGTCGGAGGAATGCAGCGAAGGAAGTGCGGTCGAGCCCGTTTGGAAGAAAGATAAGGCAAAGGGTGTTAAGGGCGAGGAAAATGATTACGCCCAACCCTCCACATCAGGTAAGAATTTATTTAACTAGTTTGCATATAGATCAAAATATAGGAATACTTATAGTACAGTTAATCAGTTCCAACGATTAGTCGGACTATTTGAAACTAGACTAAGCGAGGTACTAACTAAATACAAAAAAGATGAGGTACCAATCGTTTTTTTCTTCAGTTTTTCAATGAATAAAATGGGAGTAATATATTCATGATTTTGTCCAGCCGATGTTTTTAAAATGTTTAAACGCTTTTTTTTGCTTTCTTTTGTTTTTAAGTTGAAAAACAAAATGTGAGACAGCTTTTCGTCAAAAACTGGTCACCTTAGTGTCCAATGTACATGTCGTAGTCAAATCGTGAAATCAGTCAGATTGTGTAAAACTGAACCATGATTTGTCGGTAGTTCGTGTAGCTCAGAAGCTGTGTAGGTTAGCAATGTAATAGTTATTTACATTAGAGTGCGGAAACGTTGATTTTACAATGCAACAGCTCGTTTGGGGAACGAGTCCGCAGGGCGAGTTCCCTATTTGCTGGAGCATTGTAAAATCATTTCCGCACGAAATTTGTATAATATTTTTTGGCCGACTTATTATTTAAGAAACAAATAAATTTACAATATTGGAAATTATTTAATTTTTTAATGTTGGTACTCACAATCTTTGACATTCTTACTAATTCAAATTGATTATAGTCCAATTTTTTAAGAATGCAGTAACTAGATACCTGATTTACACTATGACAAATGTTCAATCTAGTTACAAAATTTGGCGCTAAATTCAAATATAGTTACTTGAATATAAAATTGGTAATTTATTATTGGTTTGATTGAATATCTATTAAATACACCAAATTGCAACAATAGTAATAAAATACAAACAAATAAATGGAGAAAAAATGCACGAAATCTAAATGATACAAAGAGATCAGGTGACAATTGTGAATTGACACGGCAGCCATTGACAACTAACAGCTGAACATGCATTGGCGTACGAAAAAAATATACTTGGATTTAATTAATTTTTTTATCTTTAAATTTAAAATTGAATATTAAATTATATATAAAACATTCTATAATATAGTACTTATTATCCGTAGTATAATTTAACGTTCTATTGTATTTAGAAATAATTCGTAGTATTGTATTCATTTAATTACATATCGCTAAATTCTACGCCAGTGACTGGTATGTCAATATAAATGTATGTCAAAGAGAGAGATGGAGAAGTAAATATCGTCCGTGTGAACTTCTCCTCGATTTAAGCCAATCAGAGAACAAGGTCAAATAAGCCCTATCTTCCCTGTACTGCATTCTTAAAAAAAATGAACTATAGGTAGGTACATAATATGTCATTTTTTCACATGTCAGATGCACAGTAAAATTTAAAAAATTACTCTTATTTTCTTCATTATCGTGATTTTATTGTCTTATACTTAATTTATTTTGTAAATGTCCCTGAAAGGTTAAAATTAACTGGTCACTTTACCGCATCGTGGCCGTACTTTGCAATATTGTGTGTAAAAATCTAGTTTCGCTGGACGTATTCACGATGTCAAAGCTAGCTTTACAATTCAGGAAGCCAAAAATTAATTTTCAAATATTTTCAATATTTTTAGTCAGACCCCCCAATCTGGCTCCATTCTCAAAAAGTTTGGAGACCCGTGGTCTAGCTCATGAAATCCCCGATTTTATGAGGCACTTGTTTAACTTTGCTACTTGTCTTTATTATCAGACCTATTAATAAAGAAATATATGTGAGGTGTAAAATTTGTTCACCCTGTATTTCGAAACAAAGGGGTTTTCAGAAATCATCATAGGACAAAATATTCCTAGAATAGGCCCAGGAATAACCCCTTGAATTTTTGGCGCATGTTTACGTAACACCCTGTATAGGGACCGTTAATGTGGTACAAGTCCATTCTTGTTGTAAAGGTAAACATATTAGTCGCTACGCAGTTTATATTATAGGCCAATTTTAATTTGAACAAAGCATTGGGATGTTTTAAGATATTAAATAGTTATAAATGAAAAGTTTACATTAAATTAATCAAATATTATGTGATATCTCATAAACGGTCCGTGTGATATGGTAGTACGTAGTTAGATTAATGTTCACATTTACCGGTATATGTACACATTTGCCAGTTTGGTTGGTAAATGTGAGTTCAACTTACATGTAACAAATAGGGGTAAATAGTACAGTTGCTGGTCAGTCTAGAGTGATTGGTCATATTTTTAAAACTATATAACTATATGTACACATTTGCCAGTTTGGTTGGTAAATGTGTGTTCAACTTACATGTAACAAATAGGGGTAAATAGTACAGTTGCTGGTCAGTCGAGAGTGATTGGTCATATTTTTAAAACTATATAACAATAAGACAATCTTTTGGTGACATTGTTTATTAACAATGTCACCAAATGTCAATTAACAATTATTAACAGAAGAAAATTCTATATTCTTTTCTGTACTGGATATAACCCATTCTTTATATATAACTTTTTTATAATTCAAAGTTTCCTGTGTTTATTTGATTAATAAAATGAAAAGACCGAGATTCTGGCAAATTTACGGCGTTTTAGGCGGAAATCTACAAAAAGTGACCTTACTAATATCTAGATATTTTCATGATTAAAACATGATTTTTGTGCGGATTTTTGACATTCGTAAATCAATACCGGTTTAAATTATAGAAAAATTAAAGTATTTTAATTAAAACAAAGTACTGATTGTGAAAATTTTGACAGACCAATAAATATCACACGATAAACGGTAAAAATAGTGATTGGTCAATTCTTTGAACTTTTGGACTATTCTGAGGTTAGAGTAACTATGTGACAGTTAGTGGCAGTAAGTTTTAACTTATAAATAACAACATAAGAAGCTAAGCATAATGGTTCTGATTAAAATGTGGATTTATATTTATATTCCAGGAATTTATAAAAGACTAGACAGTCAAGAATAAACAGATAAGAATAGACAGACAAGACTAGACAGACAAAAGTAGACAGATAAGAGTAGGCAGACAAGACTAGACAGGAAAGACTCGACAGACAAAACTAAAAAGACGACACAAGACCAGACAGATATGACTAGACAGACAAGACTACACAAAAAGTACTAGACAGGCAAGACTAGACAGACATGACTAGAAATACAAGACTAGAGAGACAAGACTAGACAGACAAGACTAGACAGACAAGACTAGACAGACAAGACTAGACAGACAAGACTAGACAGATAAGACTAGACAGACAAGACTAGACAGACACGACTAGACAGACAAGACTAGACAGACAAGACTAGACAGACAAGACTTTTTTTTATCAGGGGAAGCTCTCACCAAACCCCCTATTCCACCTTGGCTTTTAGTATGCGCCACCCCGGTATCGCATATATTGCATTCATTCAGGGTGGGCAGCCCGGACGGTTAATGAAAACCGCCCTAGTTGTCGCCTCCCCGACCAGGATTCGAACCCGGGTCTCCCGCATTGAAAGGCGGGTATGTTGTCAACTACACCACCGAGGAGGACAGACAGACAAGACTAGACAGACAAGACTAGACAGACAAGACTAGACAGACAAGACTAGACAGACAAGACTAGACAGACAAGACTAGACAGACAAGACTAGACAGACAAGACTAGACAGACAAGACTAGACAGACAAGACTAGACAGACAAGACTAGACAGACAAGACTAGACAGACAAGACTAGACAGACAAGACTAGACAGACAAGACTAGACAGACAAGACTAGACAGACAAGACTAGACAGACAAGACTAGACAGACAAGACTAGACAGACAAGACTAGACAGACAAGACTAGACAGACAAGACTAGACAGACAAGACTAGACAGACAAGACTAGACAGACAAGACTAGACAGACAAGACTAGACAGACAAGACTAGACAGACAAGACTAGACAGACAAGACTAGACAGACAAGACTAGACAGACAAGACTAGACAGACAAGACTAGACAGACAAGACTAGACAGACAAGACTAGACAGACAAGACTAGACAGACAAGACTAGACAGACAAGACTAGACAGACAAGACTAGACAGACAAGACTAGACAGACAAGACTAGACAGACAAGACTAGACAGACAAGACTAGACAGACAAGACTAGACAGACAAGACTAGACAGACAAGACTAGACAGACAAGACTAGACAGACAAGACTAGACAGACAAGACTAGACAGACAAGACTAGACAGACAAGACTAGACAGACAAGACTAGACAGACAAGACTAGACAGACAAGACTAGACAGACAAGACTAGACAGACAAGACTAGACAGACAAGACTAGACAGACAAGACTAGACAGACAAGACTAGACAGACAAGACTAGCCAGACAAGACTAGACAGACAAGACTAGACAGACAAGACTATAGACAGACAAGACTAGACAGACAAAACTAGACAGACAAGACTAGACAGACAAGACTAGACAGACAAGACTAGACAGACAACACTAGACAGACAAGACTAGACAGACAACACTAGACAGAGAAGACTAGACAGACAAGACTAGACAGACAAGATTGGACAGAGAAGACTAGACATGAGACATGACAAACATCTTAATGCAGAAGGCATATTATAGCCTAGAAGAATTTTTCGCAAACCAAAATGTGTGATAGTGTGTGTATATGTATGTATGTGTATATGTATGTGTGTATATGTTATTTATATAAGTTTGTGTATAAATGTGTGTATATGTATGCGTATCAATGTGTATATATGTATGTATGTTTATATATGTTTGTGTATAAATGTGTGTATATGTATGTGTATCAATGTGTGTATGTGTATGAATGTGTGTATATGTATGTGTATGAATGTGTGTATATGCATGTATAAGTATGTATATGTATGTGTATGCATGTGTATATATGAGAGAAAAAGCTAGTAGTTCCCAGAGTATAATTAACAATTTGCGGCACAGCTACAGATATAATTGGTATTAAGGTGTACAGCATGTTAGCTGATAATATGAAAGAAGAACGCTCCTTCAAACGTTTCAGAAGAGACATGAAAAACATCTTAATGCAGTAGGCATATTATAGCCTAGAAAAAAATTTCGCAAACCAAAATGTGTGATAGTGTGTGTGTATGTGTATATATGTATGTGTGTATATGTATGTGTATGTATGTATATGTATGTATATGTGTATGTATGCGTGTATGTATGTAGGTGTATATATGTGTGTATTTGTATGTACGTACATGTGTATGTGTATCTACTTATTATTTTTCTTGTTCATTGAAGTGTTCTATATGTACTTAATTGTATGTCACAGAATTAATAAATTGATTTGACTAGACAGACAAGACTAGACATATAATACTAGGCAGACAAGACTAGACATATCGTAGGAATTTATAAAAGACTGCTTTAAATATTTTAAAATTATTTTTATTTTTTATAAAGCATTCACCAATCACTGTAAATCCACTGAACAACCACTATATTTATGTGACTGATAACTTTGTTTTTGGATGAATCAAACCTTTATCTTCTTATTTTGTACATTTTTTTTAATTTTTGATTGGAATTATTAGTTAAATAGAAAAGTATCGTTTTTTACAATTACTAGTAATATTATAATACATAAATTAATTTTGTACAAGCATGCAATTTATTATTTTCTTTGTTCAATTTCTAAAAGGACCGATCACTGTACTGTTTACCGCTATTTCCCGCATTTATTTTACAAAATCTTATTATAATCCTATGGGATCCTATTTAGATTTTCAACAAATTTTATCTAGCATTGTAAACGTTAGTTTACAATGTTAATTTATTATAAAATTTAATTATAAATATTTACAAATTTAATTTCACAAATTTTAAATTGATTTCTTGCAATTCTAAAAAATAGTTGTTTCAATATGACATTTGTCTAAATCCTAGTATGACTTAACTTTGTAGATTAATGAACAGTTTGAATATTAATATATTTAATTGTGAGCTATTTTTCGTATTATTGTTTATTTAAAAAATCAGTTAATTTTTTTGATTTCCCGATATTTTCCCACAAATTTCGCTTAATTTTAAAGAATTTTCATAGAAGTTATAACAGATTCTCACATACTCAATAAAGTTTCCTGAATTTTTGCCAAATTTTACAAAATTTTTAACAATTTAAAGAACATTTTAATTTACCTAAAATTTTCCTACAACTCTTCAGTCTCTTTTTCTGGAGAGAGAGAGAATATATTTATTGTATACTTTATACAAAGGGCTATCGACCACGAGGTCTTTCTGACATTCTTTCTGCAATTTAACAAATTTTCCTTAAATCTAGTTAATAAATCAATGCAAAAACTCACTCGCCAATGCAGAAATTTCAACATCAATTGCACAAACAGTCTCACAAAACCTTGTACAACAATTTCACAAACTTTTAGCACAATTCTCACCAAATATTCGTAGTTTTTGCTCACAAGAAAATGCATCCGTAGCCGACAAGCGCACGATAATTACTAAAAACGTTCTGAATCCTATTCAAAGTCACCTTACTTGCACTGATTACGCTCGCTTCGACCCGATTTGTTTACATTTTTTGCTCCCCATGGCCAAGAAACTAACAAAACGCTGCAAATCGCTACCGTTTACTTTTTAGCAAACAGAATCGCTGCTCAAATTAGTAAAATAAGGGCATATTCTCCATCCTAAAACTTCTAATCTTGTTTATTCACCAAGTTAGGAATTTTTCAAATCTAGATGTTGAGTTTTCATTCATATAAGTTCTTGATTTAAATATAAAGTTCTTGGTTTAACTAGTTTTAGTTAATAAAATAAAATCATTCAATAAAAATAAAATCAATAAAAAGTCAATAAAATTCCAAATCTTGAAAATTTATAATTTTCAATTTTTACAAAAATTTTGTATACTAAATAAATGAAATATGAATACTAAATCTGATTGAGAATTGAATACCTTTGTAATAATGCATCTAGACTAAATTTGTAATTATAAGTCTGATTAAGTAAACTAGCATAATCAGACTTATAATTACAAATTTAGTCTAGATGCATTATTACAAAGGTCATCTACTATACAAAGGTACTATTACAAAGGCAAGGTATTATTACAAAGTCAAGGTATTATTACAAAGTCAAGGTATTATCACAAAGTCAAGGTTTTATTACAAAGCCGTAGTATTATTACACAGTCAAGGTATTATTAAAAATGTCAAGGTATTATTACAAAGTCAAGGTATTATTACAAAGTCAAGGTATTATTACAAAGCCAAAGTATTATTACAAAGTCAAGGTATTATTAAAAATGTCAAGGTATTATTACAAAGTAACGGTTTTATTACAAAGTCAAGGCATTATTACAAAGTCAAGGTATTATTACAAAGTGACGGTTTTATTACAAAGTCAAGGCATTATTACAAAGTCAAGGTATTATTATAAAGTCAAGGTATTATTACAAAGCCAAGGTATTATTACAAAGTCAAGGTATTATTAAAAATGTCAAGGTATTATTACCAAGTCAAGATTTTATTACAAAGTCAAGGCATTATTACAAAGTCAAAATATTATAACAAAGTTAAGGTATTATTATAAAGTCATGGTATTATAACAAAGTCAAGGTATTATTATAAAGTCAAGGTATTATTATAAAGTCAAGGTATTATTACAAAGTCAAGGTATTATTACAAAGACGAGGTATAAAACCACAGTTTTAGAACCGTAGGACTAGACCTTTGTAATAGTTCATCTATGTAGACTAAATTTGTAATATATTAGCCTGATTATGTAAACTAGATTTAGTCTTCAAAATTTGTTGCAATTTTTGTAAAAATTGAAATATACACCTTGACTTTGTAATAATAGGTACACAATTGGAAAATTCTTTAGTTTTCAAATTAAGTCCACGCCTTATCAGGTTTATCAACTTTGAAACTTTTTCCTTGGACAATGGTTTTGGTTTTTTTTAGATTAGATTTTTAAAAACCTAAACGAAGATTTCAACTAGACTAGATTTGCAATACAATATTGCATTTACAATAGTGGTCGTAGATAAAATGTATAAAATGTAAGAGAAGATAGATTTTCAATAAAATTCAACCAATGTTTATATTATTTGAAAATAACTACACAATCTATATTGTCAACTCGCTAATCACCCTTATCACTTTTGGAGGCCTCACTTACCATTGGTTGCTTACCACAGTTTGAGAACCGTAGGACTAGACCTTTGTAATACTAGATGTAAACTAGATTTAGTCTTCAAAATTTTTTGCAATTTTTGTAAAAAATGAAAATTATAAATTTTCAAGATTTGGAATTTTATTGTTTACGACAAACAAAGACGAAACTTTGCAAAAATATTAATGATTAAGATATATCTAGATCGATTCCATCTAGAACTAGTTAAACCAAGCATTTTATATTTAAATCAAGAACTTTAAAAAAATGAATGAAAACTCAACATCTAAATTTGAAAAATGGTACTTACGTATTAACGCCACCACCGCTATATATTGGATCGAGAGTTCGCGCTGCCGCGCGTATGTTGTCTTGAATAATCTGTCCGCTTCGCGGCGGGAAACCTAATCTAACCGGGGTTAAAAATAAAATATTTTGAGTTTTAAAAATGTTTTAATTTTAAATAAAATGTTTTATTTTATGATTTATCATAAACATTTTAGGTGTAGATTGGCGGCATTTAAAAATTTAGCGGTGGTGGCGTTAATATGTACCTCAAAAATTCCCAACTTGGGGATAAACAAGATTAGAAGTTTAAGGATGGAATATGTCCTTATATTACTAATTTGAGCAGCGATTCTTTTTGCTAAAAAGTAAATGGCAGCGATTTGTAGCGTTTTGTTAGTTTATTGGCCATGGTGAGCAAAAAAATGTAAATAAATCGGGTAGAAGCGAGCGTAATCAGTGCAAGTAAGGTGAGTTTGAATAGGATTCAGAACGTTTTTAGTAATTATCGTGCGCTTGTCGGCTACGGATGCATTTTCTTGTGAGCAAAAACTGCGAATATTTTGTGAGAATTGTGCTAAAAGTTTGTGAGATTGTTGTACAATTGTTGTGCAATTTGTGTTGAAATTTCTACATTGGCGAGTGAGTTTTTGCATTGATTTATTAACTAGATTTAAGGAAAATTTGTTAAATTGCAGAAAGAATGTCAGAAGGACCTCGTAATCGATAGCCCTTTGTATAAAATATACAATAAATATATTCTCTCTCTCTCTCTCTCCAGAAAAAGAGACAGTTGTAGGAAAATTTTAGGTGAATTTGTAAAATTTTCTGTAGTAAAATTTTTCAAAATTTTGTAAAATTTTGCAAAAATTCAGAAAACTTTATTGAGAATTTGTGAGAATCTGTTACGATATAACTTTTATGAAATTTCCTTAAAATTAAGCGAGATTTGTGGGAAAATATCGGGAAGTCAATAAAATTAACTGATTTTTTTAAATAAACAATAACACGAAAAATTGCTTCAATATATTAATATTCAAACTGTTCGTTAATCGACAAAATTAAGTCCTACTAGGACTAAGACAAATGTCATATTAAAACCACTATTTTTTGCAAGAATTGCAAGAAATCAAAAACAATTTCTGAAATCTAACGGGACATTTAAATTTGTAAACATTGTAAATATTTATAATTAAATTTTATAATAAATTAACATTGTAAACTAACGTTTACAATGCTAGATAAAATTTGTTGAAAATCTAAATAGGGTCCGATAGGGTTATAATAATATTTTGTAAATTAAATGCGGGAAATAGCGGTAAACAGTACAGTGATCGGCCCTTTTAGAAATTGAACAAAGAAAATAATAAATTGCATGTTTGTACAAAATTAATTTATGTATTATTATATTACTAGTAATTGTAAAAAACAATACTTTTCTATTTAAATAATAATTCGAATTAGATATTAGAAAATTTGTAGAAAATAAGAAGATAAATGTTGGATTCATCCAAAAACATAGTTATCGGTCACATAAAAATAGTTGTTGTTCAGTGGATTTACAGTAATTGGTCAATGCTTTATAATAAATAAAAATAATTTTAAAATACTTAGAACAGTCTTTTATAAGGTCCTACGATATGTCTGTCTAGTCTTGTCCGTGTAGTCTTGTCTGCCTTGTATTATATGTCTAGTCTGGTCTGTCTAGTCTTGCCTGCTAGTCTTGTCTGTCTAGTATTGCCTGTCTAGTCTCGTCTGTCTAGTCTTATTTGTCTAGTCTTCTCTGTCCACTCTTGTCTATCTAGTCTTGTCTGTCTATTCTCGTCTGACTTGTCTTGTTTGTCTAGTCTTGTCTGTCTAGTCTTGCCTGTATAGTCTTACTAGACAAGTACTGTTTGTCTAGTCTTGTCTGTCTAGTCTTGTCTGTCTAGTCTTATCTGTCTAGTCTTGTCTGTCTAGTCTTATCTGTCTAGTCTTGTCTCGTCTGTTTAGTTTGGTCTGTTTAGTTTTGTCTGTCTAGTCTTTCCTGTCTCGTCTTGTCTGTCTACTCTTTCCTGTCTCGTCTTGTCCGTCTATTTTTGTCTGTCTCGTCTTGTCTGTCTACTTTTGTCTGTCTAGTCTTGTCAGTCTATTCTTATATGTCTATTCTTGTTTGTCTCTTCTTGTCTGTCTAGTCTTGTCCTTTATAAATTCTTGGGATATAAATATATATCCACATTTTAATCAAAACCCTTATGCTTAGCTTCTTATGCTCTTATTTATAAGTTAAAACTTACTGCCACTAACTGTCACATATTTACTCTGACCTCAGAATCGTAATTGACCAATCGCTATTTGTTACCCTATATCGTATGATATTTATTGGTCTGTCAAATGTTTCAGAATCAGTACTTAATTTTTATTAAAATACTTTTTTTCTAGAATTTAAACCTGTATTGATTTACAAATGTCAAAAAATCGCCCAAAAATCATGTTTTAGTCATGAAAATATCTAGATATAGTAGGGTCACTTTTTGTAGATTTCTGTCTAAAATGCAGTAAGTTTGCAAGAATCTCGGTCTTGTCATTTTATTAATTAAATAAACACACGAAACTTTAAATTATAAAAAAGTTATGGGTTATAGTACTATAGTATGGTAATCCTTTTATTGGCATACGTAATTACATAATTTTTAACCTAACTAAGAAACAAAAGTGCTACCTACATTCATAGTTGACAAAAATTAAATAAAACAAACAATTAATCCTTTATAAAACTGCGGTAAAAATTAAGAGATTGGACAAAAGAAAAAAAAAACAAACAAAAAACACACAAGCCCCACAAAAACAAAAAATATATAAATCAACCAAAAATAGCAATTCCTCGCACTCTTTCCACAACGGCAAAAACAAAAATTCACCTCACTATCTGTTTATCTTTTTTTAACTGAACCACCCTTTTCATCAAGGGCCAACTGGCTCCGTCTTCCCTCATGCACGAAACCCAGTCGTCTAGCACCGGTCTCTCCCCACTGCTCCACTGACATCCATCACAGCTTTGTGCCCAATGAGCCCACGTGTCACTAGCTTCCCCACATATGCCACACAGCTTAAAGCGATTGTCCATCCAGTACCTCCTGCCTTTTTCTTCTGACCCGCACCTGTGTCGTGCAATCAATGCCTGCGGCAGCCTAGCTCCTTTGAGGTACAACGGAAGTTGGAACCCTTGTACGCTCCTGTATTCTGGGAGGAACTTACTCCCCTCGATCTTCCTCTGACGACACTGCAGCTCCACCTCGGCTAACCTTTCATACACCAATTGTTCCACCTTCCTTCCATTCCCAAACATTCTCTCGATTTCCTCATATGCCCAGCCACAGCTTTCATACAGCTTCTTTCTTTCGCTCCCCCATTTTGTGCCCTTATTTACACCAAAACCTTCCATTCTTACAACTCTCAGCACTTCTTTTACAATCCTTTCATTACCCATTCCATACTTTCAAACCTAACGACCTTTACCTTTCAAACTTAACGACCCTCCTAGCTGCCTGCGAAAACACTTTCCGCATATTTGTTTCTTGCAGCACGATGTATGCCGGCGTAGTTCTATCTAAATTGGGTGCCATTTTTAACAATTGTAGCTGGACTCTCTCAACTCTCTCTTCCTCTTTCACTCCCCACACTTCCGCTCCATACAAAAGGATACTTCTCACACATGCCTTCCACACTACCATTTTTGCTTCAAAGTTATTGCTCAAGCACTCCTTCCATACGTTCCCTAGCCCGTTAGCAGCCACCCAAGCCTTTTTACAAATATATTTCACATGCTCTTCGCGGACCCATCCTGCCCAAACATAAAACCAAGATATTTGAAGCTGCTAACTTGCTCGATTACACTACTTCCCCATTTAAATGGCTCACTTCTTCTACCCGCTCTTTTACGAAACATCATCCATTTAGTCTTTTTTACGTTCACTACCAATTTACTCTTTTAAAAAAATCTTTTCACCCGCTCGATCATCTCTATCATTTCTCCTTTCGATCTAGCCAAAATCGCAACGTCATCCGCATATGCCAAACTCCAAACTTTCCTACTACCAATTACTACCACTCCCGCTTGACCTCTGCTCAGCACACTCTCTAAATCTGCCGTGTATAGGTTAAATAATATTGGACTCAGCGGACAACTCTGCCTTAGCCCCATTCTCACATCAAAACTTTCTGAAACTTCCTCTCCTACTTTCACTCTGCACCGCGTATCCTGATATAAATCCCTGATTCTCTCTATTAACTGCTGCGCTATACCTTTCCGTTTCAAACATTCCCACATTCTCTCCCTCACCACAGTGTCGTAGGCTGCTTTCAGATCTATAAACAGAGCATAAAGCTTCCCTTGCTCTAAATCCGGCTTGTACATCCGGGATCAGACCTTTATCTTTCTCTTCACACAAATGCTTTTGCTCCAGCAGTTTCGCATAGATTTTATTCGCCGCGTCCATAACCGTTATTCCTCTATAGTTAGCTAGGTCTTCCCTATCTCCACCTTTGTATATCGGTACAATTAAGGGGTTCCAGGGCTTCTTTTGGGGTTCCATCTCTTCAGTTGTGTACAGCATTTGTTGTACTCCTCCATCGAGTCCTGACCCTCCTTCCACCTTTTGAAATTCTTCCTCACAGACTTCTTAAGTTTTTTGACTTCTTGGTCGACCCTATACGTTTCTTTTGCCACTCCACATTTGACCTTGACCTGCACCATGGCTTCTCGAACCACTTCCATTATTTGTTGTAAACAGCCGACTCCCGGAGTTATTCCTTCCAAATTTCTTTGGAACTTAACAATGGCCTTATCATTCCAGAGCGATACTACTTTAACTTGACTAGATAACTTAACTTTACCCTCCCAAATTATTTCCACCGGAAAATGGTCAGATTCAACTCTGTCACCTATTTGCATATGCATTATGCGCCTTCTTGCCACCTCATTGACTACCACATAATCAATGACCGACGCACCTCTCCCACCAGCATTGGTGAATTCTCCGCTCCAGTCGCCCTCGACACACTGGCTTATATCCAGTACAGAAAAGAATATATGATTTTCTTCTATTAATAAACAATTATGCCACAAAAAGATTGTATTATGGTTATATAGTTTTCAAAATATGACCAATCACTCTCGACTGACCAACAACTGTACTATTTACCGCTAATTGGTACATGTAAGTTGAACTCAAATTTACAAACCAAGCTGGCAAATGTGTACATATACCGGTAAATGTGAGCATGTATCTAACTACGTACTACCATATCATATGGACCGTTTATGAGATAGCACATAATATATAATTAATTTAATGTAAACTTTTTGTTTAAAACTATTTAATATCTTAAAAAATCCTAATGCTTTGTTCAATTTAAAATTGGAGAATAATATAAACTGCGTAGCGACTAATATGTTTACCTTTACAGCAAGAATGGACTTGTACCACATAAACGGTGGTAAACCGTATACAGGGTGTTAGGTAAACATGCGGCAAAATTTCAAGGGATTATTCCCAGGTCTATTCTAGGAATATTTTGTCCTATGATAATTTCTGAAAAACCTATTTGTTTCAAAGATACAGGGTGAACAAAATTTGCACCTCACATATGTTTCTTCATTTAACTCTTTATTAATAGGTCTGATAATTAAGACAAATAGCAAGTTAAACAAGGGCCTCATAAATTCGGCGATACCATGAGCAAGACCCTGGGTCTCAAATTTTTTGAGAATGGGGCCTGAATGGGGGGTCTGACGAAAAATATTTTTGAAATCCTATTTGAAAATTAATTTACATTGCTGACCTACACGGCTTCTGAGCTACACGAACTACCGACAAATCATGGCTCAAGCTTACTGCCACTAACTGTCACATAGTTACAAAACCTCAGAATAGTAATTGACCAATCACTTTTCTTACCGTTTATCGTGTGATATTTATTGGACTGTCAAATTTTTCACAATCAGTACTTTGATCATGTGGAAACTAAAGAATTTTCCAATTGGGTACCTATTAGGCAAATGTATACATTTATTAGGCAAATGTATACATTTATTAGGCAAATGTATACATTTATTAGGCAAATGTATACATTTATTAGGCAAATGTATACATTTATTAGGCAAATGTATACATTTATTAGGCAAATGTATACATTTATTAAGCAAATATATACATTTATTAGGCAAATGTATACATTTGCCTAATAGATACTGAAGTAAATGTTGATTGTCAATAATGAATTATAACGAAACTTAAGTTTCATAAATGATTCAGCTGACATTTTTGCATATCTCATTCAAATCCTATAAAATCTTCTTACAACCACCAAACCCTATTATATCAAATAATTTTAGGAAATCGATTATATCTTGGATCTTTTTTTAACTACTTTCAAGTGCATTTGAACGTAGCATTCTGTTTTCAGGTTGTTGGGCTTGTCATTTAAGTCACATTTCGCAACAAAAAAAGAAACGAAATGGATTTTTTGGCACTTGACTCGATTTTCACTTCACTCCTCAAATAATGTTTTATTGCAAAAATTGTAATATCGATGTCAACACGGTTTTCTTTTTTGGTTGGTCCTCGTAGATTTCTTTAAAAAAATCACTTACTTAAAATTGCAAATACGCTTACATTTATTAATAATTAGTAGGAAATCTAAATAGGAGTAGTCACAACAATAGTTTTGTACCTTGGTAGAAAAAAGTCCATTTTTAGTATTTTTATGTGATCTCGGTATTATGATAATCGATTGGGTACAAATTAGTATGCAAGGAGAAGAAGCAAAAGAAATGGATGGAAGAAGAACTAAAGATGAAAGGCATAAAGACGGAAGAAGAGGTATGGAAATACATAAATAGGGAAAGAAAGAAAAAAGTAGAAAAAGTGAGTAATAGAATTACTATGGAGGAATGGAGAAAGTACTTCAGTCAGCTGCTGGGTGGTGACGAAATCAGACAGGAAAAGAAAAAGAGTCAACACAGGGTGGGAGAAATAGAAGAGATAACAAGAGAAGAATTAGAACAACAACTGAGTAAACTGAAAAAGAAAAAGGCACCGGGGAGGGACGGTATACAGAATGAATCGTGGATATATGGAACTGAAAGGGAAGCTGACAGGCTGTTGGAGATAATGAATGGAGTGTGGAAGGGAGAGGGCTTCCCACAGGAGTGGAAAGAGGGGATAATATGCCCCATATATAAGAAAGGAGAAAGGGAAACAGCAAGCAATTACAGGGGGATCACCATGCTCAATACAGCATATAAGATATATGCAATGATTGTAGAAGAGAGATTGACGAAGGAATTGAAGGAGCGAGGTGTGATACCAGACGGACAGGCGGGATTTAGGAAAGGGAGAGGGACCATGGATAATGTATACATCTTGAATCACATAGTAGGGAATGAGATAAAAAAGAAGGGCGGCAGGATGTATGCATTATTTGTGGACCTGAAGGCGGCCTTTGATAATGTAGCAAGAGAGGCACTGTGGGAATGCCTGAGAAAGAAGAGGATAAAGGAACATCTGATAGCAAAATTAGAAGAGATTTATGAAGAAACAATAAGTAGAGTGAGAGTTGGGGAAAGGGTGAGCGAAGGTTTTAATACGCATAAGGGAGTGAGACAAGGCTGCCCACTAAGCCCCAGCCTGTTTGCAGCATTTATTGGAGATATAGAGGAGATGTTCAGCAAGGCGCAGACGGGTGGGGTCGTGGTGGGCAAAGAAAAAGTGTGGTCCCTAGCCTACGCGGATGATTTGGTGGTGCTAGCGAGAGACGAGAAAGGGATGAAAGAAATGATAAGAAACATGGAGAAATATATGAGGAGGAAAAAGCTGACAGTGAATGTGGAGAAGTCCAAGATGATGGTGTTTAGAAAAGGGGGTGGCAGGAGAAGAGTAATTGAGTGGAGATGGGAGAAGGAGAAAATTGAAGAAGTAAAAGAATTTAAATACCTAGGGTACGTGTTTAATGAGAGAAATACTGAAACAGCACACGTGAGAGAGTTAGTAAAGAAAGCCAATAAAATACTAGGAGTGGTATGGGGAATAGGAGAGAGAAAACTTGGACACGA
The DNA here is from genome assembly GCA_944588485.1 of Phosphuga atrata. Lineage (NCBI taxonomy): Eukaryota > Metazoa > Arthropoda > Insecta > Coleoptera > Silphidae > Phosphuga > Phosphuga atrata. The sequence goes on from OX155903.1 coordinate 39,293,823, forward strand.
CTATAGAAGGAGGGTGATGATGTTTGATAGCCTGGTGAAAAGTGTGATGATGTATGGAGCGGAAATATGGGGGTGGAGAGAGCAAGAAGGACTGGAAAGGGTGCAAGAAAAATATTTGAAATGGGTGCTAGGACTAGGTAGAGAGACCCCGGGGTATATAGTGATGGAGGAAACAAAGAGAGATGGAATAAGAATAGAAGCAGGAAAGAGAGCAATAAGTTTTGAGGAGAGGGTGATAGAGAGAGGAGAGTGCAGAATTCTGCAAGAGTGCCTCAAAGAAAAAAGAAAAGAAATAGGAAAGGGGGTGTGGAAAGAGAGGGAAGCATATCTAGAAAGAAACGGGTATGCAGGAGCGGAGATAGAAAGAATGCGAGAGAGAGGTAGAGTAATGACAGAGGAATTGGTCCAGAGAGATAGAGATGTGCAAAGGCAAGAAAGGAGAGCAAGAATTAGGGAGTCTAGGTACAACGGGAAATATGAAAAAATAATAACGGAAGAACTGCCAAAGTACCTAGGAAGAGAAAGTAGAAAAGAGAGAGTGACAATAGCAAGATTCAGATGTGGAAATGAAGAGAGAGATAATAAATTTTGGATGGAGGATAGGAATAGAGTATGCAGGATGTGTGGAGAAAACAAGGAGACAATAGAACACTGGCTGAACGAATGTTCAGAAATGAGAGAAAGGGACGAGGGTAGAGAAGAGGTTTTAAACGAGGATGGAAGAGGGATAGATTGGATGAAGAAAGTTGAGAAGAGAAGAAGAGCAATATGTGGAGAGGGAAGCCGACAATCCACCCAACAACGGAATTCATCACTATAAGAAACAATATCGGTCCCAGAACAGATCCATGGGGGAACTACAGAAAATGATCTCAAGAGCTGAATTGGAATAGCAAGTTTAGGTTTTTAGTGATTTATTTAGTTTTATTAGCATACGTTTCTTTTTGATTTATATACTATATTAGTTTTATTTATATATGTATTGTTTTATGTATAAAATTTTGGAATCCATTTATAAACCTGTAGAGGTAATAAATATACATAAGTAGTAGTAGTAGTGATAATCGATTGGGTAAGTAGAGAAAGGGCCAAATGTCCTGTTATAGCAGAAAAAGAGTCAATGTCTTGCTATAGCAGAAAAAGAGACAATGTTCTGCCAGAAAACAGAAAAAAAAGGGTCAATCAATGTCTTGTCCCTTTTTCTACTTACCCAATTAAATTCTGTCTTTTGTTATTTTCAATGGCAGAATTAACTAAAAAATGAACATTGGTTCTTTTCTACAAAGCTGTCAGCGCTATTCTTAATAGTCCAGTCATCTTAGTCAAAAAAAGGGGTCAATCTCGGAATCTAACGGAAGAAGCTGCATTTTTGTATAGACTTTTATTTTAGCATCACAAATGTTGTCTCAAAAGTCACGTATGCCAACGAGCGTCCTTAGATATTCAAGGTCAAATATCGCAAAAATCATTTTTTTGAGAATATCTCGTTTTCTCTGCCTCCTATCGTATTTGCATTTATTATGAGGGTTGTAGAGAATAAAATTCTCTACAAATTTCATCAACAAAACCCTTTCTTTATACGTCGATCTGTTTTTGAGATAGAGGGAGCAGAATGTGGAGCGCTGATGAGCAGCCATAAGCACCTTAGCGCAAGGTAAATCCTTAATCACAATGTATTATACCAGTTTTTTTACTTAATTACTTAATGTTACTAAATATTATGAAATATTACTTAAAACTTAAATAACAATTTAATACCTTATACTTATATTTATATATCTTTTAAATCAAATAGTCATCAAATATTTCTTATCTTTGACATACAAATAACTAAATAATGAAGTAAATCATTCTAAATATATTTTAATGCTATTCTAATTCAACCCCATGAATGGGGTTGGTATTCTAATTCAACCCCATGAATGGGGTTGGGTATTGCAAAATGAAACCCTAACGCCGGTAACAACACCTTTACCACCTGCTCCAGATGAACTACTCACTTCAATATTCTGCAACTGCAAGAATGGTTGTGGTTCGCTTGTGGATGCCATAAGTTAGGGATGCTATGTTCTTTAGCTTGTGGTCAATGCAATGTAAAAAAAACCGTATAATACCTTGGGATTCAGGATTTACCTTGCGCTAAGGTACGTATGGCTGAATGCTCCACTGCGTCCTCTATCTCAAAAACAGTTCGACGTATAAAAAAAGTCTCAGATGAAATTTGTAGAGAAATTTATTCTCTACAACTTACATGATAAATACAAATACGGTAGGAGGCAGAAAAACGAGATATTCTCAAAAAAATTATTTTTGCGACCTTTGACCTTGAATATCTATGCACGCTCACATGTTGGCATATGTGACATTTCAGACAGCATTTGTAATGTTAAAATAAAGGTCTACACAAAAATACACAGCTTCTACGTTTAGGTCTTTTGACAGTCTACACAGCTTCTGTTAGATTCCGGGGTGATATGCTAAAATTACTGGGCTATAAGTATAAAAGGATTGAAGAAATGTTTAATGCTAATAATATTTACTGTCTTAGGCATTCAAAAATTGGAGGCTAATCAACATAAGACTGCTCTAGCGAATAAAAAAGATGCCAATAAAGCGTATGGTGTATTAGAAGAGATTCCTTTCTCACAACCGTCAACATCCCGTAAGTTAATATATTAGTAATTAACAAAAAATGGTATACATAAAGCAATTATTATTTACCAATTTATAATATTCATTTACAATATTCACATTATTATTTACCTTATATAAGCTACATATGTTAGAGGAAATATTTTAATACATTGCTCCAAGAAATTAAGGCACCAATTACAATTTTTACGAGATTGATAAGTTTTTTTGGAACAAGCTTGTAACTTATCGAGTAAAGTAAATTTGGGTGCGCTGAATTCAGAGATGTTAGTTCATTTAATCGAGTTATTTCAAATTGAAAAAGAGTTTTTGTTGTAATATTTTCACTATTAGTAGAGGGGCTGTGATAGATATAGATTAGGCACAGAGCCTAGCACCTGGGAAGAGTGGGGTGGACAGGACTCCTTAGCCGTAGGGAAGGTTGTCTAGTGGTGACAACCCCGAATAATAAGCCTCCCAAGCTAACAACTTTGGTAGTATCTTGGCAGTGGCTCGCCACTGTCCCATGAAGAATATTCTTCAACTGAGCATGAAGGAAAATCTCGCTAAATGCACTACCCCAGGTTGTAACCAATCCACCGTCACCTATGGTGACGTTAGCGGACCTTCGGATTCTGGGGAGTCCGCACCAACATACTTTAAGGATGAGTCGGAGCATCCTGAAATCACCGGACGTAAACTCAGACCAAGACGGCAAAGCTTCTTCGCAACATTTAATGGCAACTCTTAACACTTAATGGCAAAAAAAGTGGGTAAACTGAAACATTTGACTGATTCACTAACACGACACATCATAATACTGACATCAGTACAGGAAACCAGATTTACGGACGAACATGCCTTCGAGTCCCAAGGCTACAGAATCCTCAAAGGAAAAGTGGGTCAGCGGGTAATGAAGAACGTACCCCACTTGGGTACAGGATTTATAATCAGTCACAGGATACTGGATTCAGTCACCGACTCAAATGCACAAACAAGGGCTACAGTATAGTCAATGTACATGCCCCAATCAACCAGGACAACAGACGCAATCCAGACAGAACTGATAAATTCTGGGAAGACTTAGAAGATATTATCTCTAAACTTCCAGAGAGGCACACCGTTATACTTCTTGGTGACTTCAATGGTCAATTGGGAAGAGAGAAAAAATACAGAAACATAGTGGGCAATTACCAACAACAACGGAGAACGATTGGTGGATCTGTGTAGGACTTTTGGGTTGATCATGAAGTCTATGGCCTTCAAACACTTGCCAAGGAAGCAGAAGACTTGGATTTCACCTAATACCCACCTGGGTGAATTCCAGATAGATCATGTGGCCATTTTACGACAATCTCAAAAGGAAATACAAAACGTGAAGGTACTAAGAAGCGCCAATCTGGACTCTACCGACCACTATCTCTCAAAGATCAAAATAAGACTCCAGCCTAGAAACACCAGATTACACAGAACCTCCAAAATGGTAAGATTTGACGTCGAGCGACTCAAGAACAGTCAAGAACTAAGTCAGAGACTGAACAACGTAGACCTAAATAACTGGGACCAACTGAAGGAGACTCTTGTCAAGGCGGCCAATGAACTCGCCCCTCTCGTTAGAAGAAGGAAGCATCGGTGGTGGACTGCAGACTGTGACTTCACTGGGTGAAGTGGAATTCTAAAAATGCCAAGGAAAATTGGCATAAATTTCTGGAACAAAGAAAGGCTACAGCCAAGATAATTCGAGGAACCAAACGAACTTTCACACAAAACCAACTAACCCAAATCGAAGAGAGCTTCGCTAAGAATAATTTCAGAGATTTCTTTGGAACCTTTAAGCAGGCACTCCGAAAATACGCTCCGCCAAGCCTCCACTTCAGAGACTCACAAGGCAAACTGGCTTATAACGACAAGGACAACTGCCACCTTTTGGCTCAGTACTTTAAAAATCTACTCAACTGTGACCCACCCAGCGATGACTTCGACTATAAACAAACCACACCAAACCCGGACTCGCTTCCCCCTTCATTGGAAGAAGTTGGCCAGATCATTCAACTTCTTAAGAATAATAAGGCAGCTGGAGAGGACTCTATCGTTGCTGAACTGTGGAAAGGTGCTGGATACAATGCCGTGCGCAAACTGACTGAGATCATCCAGGACATCTGAGAAACAGAGAAATTACCACCCGATTGGAAATCTGCTCTGATCCATCAGCTTCACAAAATGGGAGATTTTACTGATCTAAACAACTACCGTGGAATTTCTCTCGTCCCGGTAACATACAAGATTCACTCGAAGGCGTTACAAACATGGGCAGAAAATCAGTTGGATAGTCAACTGGGAGAATACCAGGGGGGCTTCAGGAAGACCCGATCCTGTGTTGCTTATTAATCTTCAAACTGTACTTGCATACTCCAAGATGAGAAACCGCAAGGTCATCGTCACCTTTGTTGATTTTAGGAAGGCCTACGATTCCATTGACAGAGAAACGCTTAACAAAGTACTCCAGGAACTAGCAGAACCCGCAGGCTCATCCTAGAAACTTTGACCAACACCCATTCCAAGGTTAAATTTAGATGCGAGATTTCAGAAAGCTTCAAAATAAAAACTGGAGTGAGACAAGTAGATTGACTTTCCCCACTTCTCTTCAACTGTGTCCTTAAAAAGGTTATGGGAGAATGGCGCATGGAACTGAACAATTTGGGTGCTCAGAGTGGTATCTACCTGGGACGTAAGAACGTTGGACTGGTTGTAGATTGCCTGGCCTTTGCAGATGACATGGCACTGTTTGTTGATTCTCTTGAGATGACAACAATGCAGGTAAACTGCCTCAGAAAACAGGCTGCCAAAGTGGGTCTACAAGTGTCGCTGGAGAAAACAGAATTCTTCACCAACATCAGAGAAGCAAACAAGAGAGATATTACTAGAACAATGAACATCAAGAGGACTGAGAAATTTAAGTATCTCGGCGAATGGATTGAACCCAACTTATTAGAAAGAGCATTATTATCCAAGAGAGTCAGCAAGTTAGAACTAGCCTATCGGCTGAGTAAGAACACTTACAATAAGAAATGCCTGTCACGCAACCTGAAACTTAAGCACTACACATCAGTCTTACGACCAGAAGCGATGTATGCCATGCAGTGTCTTTCCTTGAACTGAAGGGGTCTAATAGAGAAATTGGAATTCAGAGAGAGGAGAATCCTCTAGAAGATCCTAGGCCCGGTAAAGGAAGATGGGGAATTCCGAAGGCGGAATAACTCTGAGCACTACGAACATATTGAGATGCTTTCTGACTGTGCAAGGAAAAGAAGGGTAGCTTTCTATGGCCACGTTGCAAGATTGCCTCCAAACCGACTAACCAACCGTCTGTTCACCTTCTGGCAAAACAAGAAGCTTCGTACCACTTGGTTGACAGACACTGAGAAGGATATTAAAGAACTGGGAATAACATATCTCAAGAACAGACAGTCTGGGAAACGCACCCTGAAGGAAGTCCATGGATTTCAGGAAAAACCCCGTAGGAAAGGTACCCCCTGGACAGAAGAGAGAAATAAGTTATACCGGCAGAGGAAGCCCAACAGTTGAACAAGCGTGGTCCAAAGTAGGCCTATTCGAAAGAAGAAGAAGAGGGGCTGCTATAGTTGGGGCACAAAATCCCATATGGATTTACATGGTGGTCTAAATTTATATTTTTAATTTTTCTCCCAGTCCGGGGGGTTGGTGTGTCGGAGAGACCTCAGTTGGACCTCAACAGGAGTATGCCATTTAGTCGCTTTAAACAATGATAAAAATAACAAGTAGGGGTGGCTGTGATCAACAGCGGGGGCTTGGGGGAGGGGGTTGATAAGAAAAATCAAGTCTAGTGTCAGAACGGCTCTAACATGCGCCCTAAGGGAGATGCCGCCTCCCTCTCAGTAGATGACGTCATCCGCCGCGGCGGATATAGCCAAACTAATTATCGCGATGCTGATTGGTTGATTAATGAATAAATAACTACAGTTGACCGTGTGTCTCAATTTATATGCAATCTTATGGAAAAGTGGGACTTTAACAGTGATTTATGAAAATTAACATTACTTCTTATGTAAAACACGTACAAACTTACTCATTTTGAGGACCCTCAAGCTTCAAACTAATTTTGTGTTTGAACTTAAACTTGTAAACGCGCGCGAGAATGAAATGTATGAATTGTGAAATAGTTGATAAGAACCATCTAGTCTACATTTTCGTATTTCAACTTGTATGATTTTATCGCTATACATTCAGATGTTCGGACGTTTTGTTTACAATAAATTTACTCAACATACGCCTCGAGCGCGGTCCTATGTTTTATTATTTTAAAGCTATTCGGAACGCGATTGATATTTAAATGCCTGAGCTCTAAATTCATCAACATTAAAACTGTTTCCCTTCGACCAATGTGTAAAAGTTAAGGATACGTTAGGAGTTACGCAAGCAAGGATAATCTTGGTAGCCATAAAGAAGTATGTAATGATAATCAAAAACTGCACCGTTTGCAATTCAACCTTCACAAGAGAAGATAGCGACATATGAGAAAATATAATATAAAATGAACAATAATGGTGGGAAGAAGAGGAGTCTAAATACTGAATATTCACCCTACACCTCCAAGAGGATAAAGTTGGAACCGCAGACAGTCAAATAATTTCTGTAAAATATTTAAACAACAATCCCCAACAAGGGTAAAGTTTGAAGAAGATCTACGATCACAGAAACACCTCCAACCAACTGTGAAGCCGGTCCAGCAGAACACGCCCAAGCTTGTGTCAACTATAGAATTGATGGTTCAGGGATTGATTTAGATAGCTTTATTACTAAATTGAACAGCCGTTGTACGAGAAGCCGCATTCCATCCATCCACTTTCCATCCAAATTAAAAATGTAAATTTAGACCCCTATGTAAATCTTTGGGATTTTGCGCCGAACTCTCACAGCCCCACTATTCTCACTATCACTCACTATTCAATCAATTTTTCTTGCTAAAATTTGATTGCATATTCATTGTTTGGATAAAATACACCAAATTAGCGATAGGTATGATTGATTTACTTAAAAAAAATTGTTTGCGACAGAAATAGAATTGTGGAAGTTCCGGGCTACAGTTTCTAACCCTTTGCACTCTGTTGTCGCCGCTATGGCGACAACGCAAGGTAAGCTAATAGCTCCGTTGTCGCCGCTATGGCGACAACGCAAGGTAAGCTAATAGCTCCGTTGTCACCGCTATGGCGACAACGCAAGGTAAGCTAATAGCTCCGTTGTCGCCGCAGTGGCGACAATGCAAAGTAAGCTAATAGCTCCGTTGTCGCTGCAGCGGCGACATAATAAGATAAGCCATTATTCCGTTGTCGCCTTAGCGGCGACATCTAAATATAATAGCGCTTATTGAAAATGAGACAGAGTTATTTATAGGCGTTATATAAAAATCGTTCGGAGTGCAAAGGTTTAAATTATATCACTGTCCACAAAATTTGTTTTTGATCAACCTGTGAATCAGGTATCAGGTAAAGTAAATGGCATCCACGTCTGCTTAACGCCAACGATAAACCATTATTTTCGTTACTCGATAAATGCACTGTGCTAGTAGACAAATGGAACGACCACGAGGTCCTTCTGCCCGAGAAAGTTTATATTTTCTCATATTTATATTGTAAATGGAAAGACTGTTGTAGGCGTGGATTGAACAGGGAATTGGGGATTCCCTGTTCAATCCACGCCTACAACAGTTTCAAAATTTGTAGCTCATTTGTTCCTAAATAAAACCCAACGTTTTAAAACAAGAGTAGTTGTATTACCATAAAAATATGTTTTATAAGTATTTCTTATAGACCTTTTCATAGTTGAATTTTTGCATATTCATTGTTAGGATAAAATACTCCAATCAAAAAACATCTTCCGATAGGTATGATTTAGTTGAAAAAAAAAACATTGTTTACAAGAGAAATAGAATAGTGGCAGTTCCAGGCTACAGTTTTTAACCCTTTGCACTCCTTGTCGCCGCTATGGCGACAACGCAAGGTAAGCTAATAGATCCGTTGTCGCCTTAGCGGCGACATCTAAAAACGATAGCGCTTATTGAAAATGAGACCGAGTTATTCATAGGCATTATATAAAAATCGTTCGGAGTCCAAAGGGTTAAACTATAACACTGTCCACAAAATTGACAACTTTTTTTTTGAACAACCTGGGAACTTATCAGGTAAAGTAAATGGCATCCACGTCTGCTTAACGCCAACGATAAACCATTATTTTCGGTACTTGAGAAATGCACTGTGCTAGTAGAAAAATGGAACGACCACAAGGTCCTTCTACCCGAGAAAGTTTATATTTTCTCATATTTATATTGTAAATGACAAGACTATTGTAGGCGTGGATTGAACAGGGATTCTCCAGCTCGTTTCAAATTTTGTAGCTCTTTTGTTCCTAAATAAAACTCAACGTTTTAAAACAAGAGTAGTTTTATTACCATAAAAATATGTTACTTGTTTATAAGTATTTCTTATAGACCTTTTCATAATTTAAACTTTTTTTGTGCGCATGTGTCAATTTCCGCCATGTTATACGTCACAAGGTGCTCGAACTTTTTGACGTATAACCAGTGAATTTGCCCGAAACTTTCATATTCCCGCCTTTCTAACTTTGCGGATACGCATTAGCTTTACTAACCGTAAAAAGGTCTATTAACCTTTATTTTTATTTTGGTGGTATGCGTTTGATGCATTATACATGAATGGTACGCGCAAAAAAGTTTGAGAACCGCTGCTTCAAACAACATTGCGATTATTAGTTTTCTGGTGCGTTAATTTCTTGAAGCACTGTAATAGATTTAGATACCAAAAACAAGTTTGAAAGGAAATTTAATTTATATGTTAATAGTTCTAGTAGATCTAGACTCTAGATTGGTGGTGACTTCTTATACGATCAATTGCACCGAATCTACGTAGACTGCGTTAAATTGACTGGACTGTTTATTAATTTTATAATCTATTTTCTTTTTTTAGTTTTATTTTTCATGTTTTATAATTTTTCTAGGTCCTATCCGACCAATTTTAGTGAAGAAACATAATGTAGACAAAGTCAACTATACAGATCCAACGACATTGGGTAACGTTTTATTTACGTTTTTTAATTCTCATATCTTTGTGTTTTTATTTTCGTTTTGACGGATTATTTACTTTACTCATTAATAGGTATTTAGGCTGTTAACAGAACTTAATTTTTTGTAATTTACACACATGCCATTTACAGTATTAAAGAGTTTTAATTCCATTTAAATGGAACTAAATTTAAACTTAATCAACTTAAGTTCATTCAAGTATAAGAGTCAGCCGCGTAGCTAGTCCTAAAAGGACCCTGTATTAAAATTTGTTGACGGACTTCAGCGAAGCCTAAATTGCTTGCACAAGTGAGGTTATTACTAGTGATTTGCATGTTATCACTAGTCCCAGTATTTATTTATTTTTATTTTATGACCTTTTATTGGCATATATACAAAACTGAAAAGTGATAATCAAACATTGGCATATATACAAAACTGAAAAGTGATAAACATCCACTTTTGGACAGCTTTACTAATTAAATCAAGGGAGGGACACGGAAATCTTATGTTACTCTTTAGCACACAGCGCTCAAGATGCATGTGTGAACCTTTCGCTATGTCAAAGCAAGTAACGAGAAAGGTCAAGACGTAATATGTCAGGGGCTGAAGGCCATAGAATGAAAAGGCCCCTGACATGGTCCAGGCCCCAGCCCCAAGCTGTCCCAAAGTGGATGTTATTATCAGTTTTCAATTTTGAGTAGGCATTGTCTATGTGACTGTATAAATCGTTGTCAATAGACCTTTTCGTATTTGATTTTTTTTGTGTACATGTGTCAATTTCCGCCATGTTTTCCCCGAACTTTTTGACGTATAACCTTCTTATTTGCCCGATACTTTCATATCCCCGCCTTTCAAACTTGGCGGATGCGCATGCGTTTGTCTAACCGTAAAAAGGTCTATTGGAACATTATATACAAAACATTTTAAATAAATACATTAGAATACTATACATCATATAATACATATTCATGTCACTAACAAGCCCTTGACAAATAACGTTGTTTTTAAGATAATTTTTTTCTATTTAAATTAAGAGAATAGCTATCTGCAGATAGCTATTCACTTATTAGATATCCTAAAACAATGTTATTTGTCTAGGGCTTGTTAGTGACGTGAAAATATACTGAGACAAGCAATAACATGCAAATGTCTGTTGTATAATTCAATATCCTGTGTGGTTTACTTTTTTCGTGTCCGGTTGTTTTCGGTGGTGGAAGGATTGGCCACTGTCTGATGGGACAGTGTTACCAGGGGACGCCGGCATGTTCTCCATATACAGGAGAAAATGCACGCGTGGAGGCTCCTACCGTGCCCCCCATCCTGTGTGGTATTAGTTGTTTCAACATGAGATTTGTTGATATATTATAGAGCTACAAACAAGTTAAAAATATTTATTTATTCAAGATATATTACGTCTTTAATAAGTGTGTATGATTGTAACAATAATTAGTATAGTTTCACCAATATTGAAAAGCATTGCTTTAGATCAGCTTGAATATTGAATGCTAGTCCGTATCATGTTATATGTGTTTAGGGATTGCAATCCGGAAAACAGGATTCGGTAATCCGGAGAATCCGGCATCACTAAACGTTTGCCGGATCCGGTACCAATATACCGGATCCGGTGATGCTAATTTTTGGTAAAAAATCGCGCTATTGCATGGGTAATTACTTTAAATGCGTGGTGCGCATGGTGCCACATGGTTTTTTCAACACGAAAATGGATTTTGGGATAAATAATGTATACTTAATAGTATGTTTTGCAACTAGGGCGGTAAGTTGTCAATTGGTCACCAAAGCGAAATTGGGCGCACGTACGAAGTGAGTGCGCACATTCACTCGTGAGGGCAATTGACAATACCACCCGTCTTGCAGATAATATTTTTTATTACTCATGCGAGGGGACGTATCTTACATGTTTGGGATCCAGGGCCCATAAAAAAATAGAAACAAAAATGAAGAATTTACTTTTTTAATTATCTCCGGTGGTGTGTATTCGTCATAAGCCTCATTCATAAGAACTCTCATCATCATAGTCTCCGGTATCACCATAGAATTTAAACTCATTTTAAAACGTTTCCTTTAATTGTCATTTTTTTTGTAATGAAAAAAAAATCACTTTCTCGTCACTTTTTTAATATTGAGAACTTGATTGTGTTTATTTACATAATACATAACAACAGATTTCTACGGCTGTCGCGGCGACAGAGAGGCGGCCTCTCTGTCCCCAGTTTCCAATTTTGTCTATCGTATCAAGTGTCCTCTTCTAAATTTCTAGCGTCCATTGCTTCTTTTATGTCGTCTCGCCAGCTTCTTCTCGGTCGTCCTCTCTTCCTTCTTTAGTTGTCTTCTTTCGATTTCGTCTGCGATAGTCTGTTCCTTGCACATAATTTCCCTTATTCTCGTGTTCCGCATCCTCTCCAGTCTGGATTTTCGGCAACTCCTTAAGAAATCCATTTCAGTTGCTAGTAATTTCTGTTTATTCTTTTTGCTCACATCCCACACTTCTGCCCCATAAATCATCACGCTTGTGTGTTTGTTTTATTTATTTAATTGGTTTTTTTTTAATGTAACTTAGCGATATTGAATATTTGCGTGCGTTACCCATGTTATGTGGTAATACAGCCAAAAATGGCATTTGTCGCACTAAAAAACGTGCGCAAAGATAGTACTTTTAACTCATGAGTAATAAGAAATAATTACCGTGAAATAATTTGCCGGTGTATAATACACACCTTTTTTTCGAAAAAAATTGCCTCTAAATTTTAGGATGCGACTTATACACCGGCAAATACGTATATTACTACTTATTATTATTATATACGGGATTACTCTAAATAGTTGATTATTGTGATAATTGTGCCATTCATTAAACAGATTCATCATGATGTCTAGTTACCTACACTGTACTTCTATTTTTAATTGTTTGTCTAATTATAAATGTGTGTGTGTGTGTAAACTACCTATATAATACACTCAGTTGATTACCCTGGAAACAGTCCATTTTGGAATGAAAAGAAAAATTATCCTGATCGGATCAACCGAATTTCCGGAAAAATCAACCGGATCCGGCCGGATTGAAAATGACACCGGATTGCATTCCCTATATGTGTTCTCCCTATCTCTTCAACGGCAAAGGGTACATCACATGTCTCGCACTTTACCACAGATGTTTTGGAGATCAGATGTGGGTGACTGATGTTTCTATGCCCTGTTCTCAGTCTTCGGATAATAGACTGGTTTCTGCGGTTGGTCATCAGTCAGTGGAGTATTTTCATATACAGTATAATCTTGATAATCCGGCGGTTGGTTAATGCGAGTTCAGTAATCTGGCGCTCTGTGGAAACCCGTGCCTTTTCTTTCCGCTGTCCCCGCGTTGGTTTTGTTAGTATTACACCCTATTTGTTAGTATTTTGAGAAATAAGGCAGCGACAGATCAATGAAGATGAGGTTGAAATTTTACAAAATTAACGTTTGTAGACCCTAACTATTTTCCTTACTGTGCGACTATTTGGAGGAGTTTTGGAAATCTAAATCCACAAATTTCTCCAAAAAGTCCAAATTTTGAAAATATAAAACCAATTTGTTACTATTTTGAAAAAAAAGGCAACGACATATCAATGACGGCTAAAGAAGAGAGGATGAAAGATAAGAACGTAAACATAAAGATAGGATTCCAAAAACTAACAATTAATGGGAAAGTAATGAACTGGAGCCGCGAAGAGAACAAACTGATACCAAAAAACTAGTGGAAACCTGAGGAAGGGACACACAGATGACGACAACGAAATGGCCAAGGACAAGAGAAGAGAAAGAAAAAATAAAAGCCATCAACAAAAAGGAGAAGAAGAAGAAAAGCAGTAGTAAAAGAACAAGAATTGGGTCGTGGAACGTAAGAACAATGTTAACAGCTGGGAAAACACAAGAAATAGCAAAAGAAATGATCAAATACAAACTAGAAATACTTTCGCTGCAAGAGCTGAGGTGGAAAGGTGATGGAAGAATAGACAGTAAGAACTTCACGCTATACTACTTTGGAGAAAAGAAACAGGGAAAAAATGGCACCGCATTCATGGTCAACAACTATGCGAGAACGAAAATAATCCAATTCAAAGCAGTGAACGGCAGAATAGCATATATAAGAATAGAAAACAAGCAAGCCAACATAACGATAGTCAACGTATATGCGCCCACGGAAGAAACAGAAGAAGACACTAAACAGGATTTCTATGACAAGCTCGAAGAAATTTGCGAGGAAATACCCAGAAACGATTTTCTAATTATAATCGGCGACTTTAATGGGAAAACCGGAAAAGCAGAACAATACCGAGACGTTGCAGGAAAAGAAACAATACCCGACAAAACAAACGATAACGGCTCACGAATATGCAACCTAGCAGCAGCAACAAACACATTTGTAGCAAGCACAACATTCAAACACAAGAGAGAACATAAAATAACATGGATGATACCAGGAAGAACGGATGGAAACCAAATAGACCACATGCACATCTCAAAGAAATGGAAGAAAACAATACAAGACGTTAGATCGTACAGAGGAGCCAACGCGGACACAGACCATGTGCTGGTAATAGCAAAGATGAAAGAAATTATAATCCGGAATAACAAAAAGGCAGAAAGAGGAAGGAAATGGAACCTAAAGAAGTTAGATAATGAAAAGACAGGAAAGGAATATAGTTCTGCAATTGAGCACAAACTCGCGGACGAAAAAACAACAACAGTAGAAGAAGACTGGAGCAGAATAAAGAACATCGTAATAGAGAGGACGGAGCAGGTAATAGGTCGGGAAAAAAACAAATCGACAAAACAATGGTTCGACGAAGAGTGCCAGGAGAAAAGCTCAACAAAAAATCAAAAAAGGAAGACATGGATAAATACACAAAAAGAAGAAGACCTTGAAGAATATAGATTAGCACAACACGAAGCAAAGAAACAGTACAAAAAGAAAAAAAGAAGCTGGCTAGACAAAGAACTACAGCAAATAGAAGCAAACAGCAAGGACAACAGGAAGTTATACGAATATATCAAACGACAGAACGACAAAGGAAAGCCTGCCACGAAAATCAGGAAACAGGAATGGGAAGAACACCACGAAAATATACCAGGAAACACAAACAGATGAAGAGGTAACCAGTACGGAAGACGATGAACCACCTAACTACGAAGAACTCACGCAAACGATAAAAAAGCTAAAACTACACAAAACAGCAGGACCAGATGAAATAAATAACGAACTGATAAAAAGGGAGGAGCAGTGCTAACCCAGAGAATACATGGCATAATAAACAAAATATGGAAGCAAGAAAAAATGCCCACGTAATGGAAGAACGGACAAATAGCACCAATATACAAGAACGGAGACACAACGCAATGTGTGAATTACAGACCTATAATGTTACTAAACACAACCTACAAAATACTAACAGAACTGATAAGGAATAGACTAACACAGCACACGGAATCCAAGATAGGCCCATACCAGAACGGGTTCAGAAGAGGAAAATCGACAATAGACGCCATTCACGTATTGGCACAAATCATAGAAAAAAGCTACGAATTCGGAATGGAACTACATATCCTATTTATAGACTTCAAACAAGAAATGGAAGAAATGAGAATACCGAACAAGCTGATAAACCTAACAAAAATGACTATGAACAACTCAACAGCAGAGGTTATCACAGGAGACGGCAAAGCAAATAAGGTGAGCATAGAAAAAGGAGTAAGACAGGGAGACGGACTATCAAGAGTACTTTTTAGCATCGCGCTAGAAAGCATAATAAGTAAAGTAGGAAACAACAAATCATTAATGCAAAACGAAACACAAATAATTGGTTACGCAGATGACCTTGCACTGATAGCAACAAGCAAAAAGAACCTAGACAAAACTATAGTAACAATCATCAAAGAAGAACGTTTAAGAGGATCGACTATCAATGAAAAGAAAACAAAGTACATGTATATTGCACGTACGCAAGAAGAGGACCAACAAACACAGATACAAATAGCACAGTACACATTCCAACGGGTAAACAGCTACAAATACCTAGGAGTCACAGTAAACGGAAGCAACGACAGAAGTATCGAAATTAGCGAAAGAGTAAAGGCAGGAAAAATGGCTTTCTGGAAATACCATAAGTTACTCAAGGACAAAAACCTCAGCACAAGCACGAAAATAAAAATCTACAAAACCAGCATTAGAGCAGTAATAATATACGCAGCAGAGACAATGTGCCTGACAAAGAGAGACGAAGAAAGAATGAGAATACTGGAAAGAAGAATTATAAGAAGACCACTGGGCTTAAAGAAAACACAAGGGCAAGAACACATGCCACTAAGAAATGAAGAAATAAAAAATATCCTAGAAGAGGAAGACATAGTGAAATTCATAAAAACAAGAAGGCTCAGTTGGTATGGCCATATTCAAAGAACAACCCAAGACTCTATAACGAAGAGAATCACAAACTGGAAACCACCACTCAGTAGACCAAGAGGAAGGCCGAAAATAAGATGACAGGACCAAAATACACGAAGATATGAGAATAATGGAAGTCACAGAATGGAAAAAAAAGGTGAAAGACAGGAAGGAATGGAAGAAAATATTACAAGAAACAAAAACACACACGAAGCTATGAATGGAAAATAGATTACGCGGACTGATCCACCGCAACAAAAGGATCAAAGAGCTCCAGAATGGAGCGGCCAATACCCCACAAGGGGTCTATGGCCATATGTATGTATATCAATGAAGATGAGGTTGAGATTTTACAAAATTAACATTTGTAGACCCTAACTGTTTTCCTCACTGTGCAACTATTTGGAGGAATTTTGGAAATCTAAAAACCACAAATTTCTCCAAAAAGTCCAAATTTTGAAAATCTGAAACCGTTTTGTTAATATTTTAAAAAATTAGGCAGCGCCAAATGAATGAAGACGAGGTTGAGATTTGGCAAAATTAACATTCATAGACTCGCTATTTTCTCTAATGTGGTACTATTTGGGGGAATTTTGAAAATCTAATTACCTCAAATTTCTGCAAAAAGACCAAATTTCGAAAATCAATGAAGATGAGGTTGAGCTCTAAAACATAGGTCTGCGTTATAGGCGCACAAAAAGTAGGTTGAATTTGAAGTTTGATTAAACTAAATAGACATTTAATTAGATATTACATTTCATTAGACAGATTCATCATGATGGCTTTCATAAATATAAGAATAAGGCTTGTTAGCATGCTCAAATACTTAATTGTTGTGATCTCAGTAGATTACGTAAAGTTTATTATGTTACATTTAATTCCATCGATCCGGGCGGATCGGTGTAAATTCGGCCGGATCCGGCCTGATTGAAAATGACACCGGATTGCAATCCCTACTTCTAAGGTTCGAATTAAACATTGTTTACATCAACTGACTCTTATATTTGAATAGACCATGTGGGAATAAAAAGCAAATTTTCTAGAGTGTATTAAGCTATTCAAAATATCGTGGGTGTACTGCCAAAAGTGACCCAGGCATAAATAACTAACCAGATATTGACACTTTTAACTGTAGAGATTTTGATATAAAAAACTTATAACTCATTTTTCGTCTATGATAGGCTACGTATATTGGCTTGGACTATTTTTGCCATAAAGGTACCATGCGTTAAAGCGACCAGGGCTCATTACCTCGTTTTTGACTTGGTCTTTTGGCAGTACACCCACTATATATTCTAATTATCTGTCTAGGGAACTATAAACTCCTGTTACTTTTCTTATACTCGCAGTTTAATGTTAAAATTACATTTTCTAGGAACTCAAAAGGCTCCAAAGATTCTAAAAAGTGCTTTAAGTCAGAAAAGCAGCGCAACGATCGAAGATGAAGTATCAGGTATGTTTTAAATTATCTTCTTTCCGGAGAATTTCTAGCATCAAAGCATTTGCTGTGGTTTACATCTTAACTTTGATTGGGAATTGAAACAAGTTTGAGTTAATTTAGGCTTTGTTAGATTTGTCTTTATTTGTAGAACGTTTTTATTTAGTTAACGTCTATTATATAAGTTTAGTATATAACCCCGTAGTTTACGTTATTTAGTTAGCGTTTAGTAGAACGTTTTAGTTTTTTAGTAGTTGTATTTTTGATATTTAGTTTTTTGATAGATGTTTGTAATCAATGTATCTAGGCTTTGTTTGTTAGAGAAATCATTTTGTCTGTTTAATTGTTTTTGAGGAATTTTAAAGATTCACCAATAATTTTTGCATTTTTAATTAACTATATTTTAGCTACTCTGAATTTAAATATTCACTGTGTTTTTACCACTAATTCTTGTGAAAATATTATATAACTTTACACGACGCGAGTTTCGACTGTTGAAGGTCATTTTCAAGTGGATTACAAATTGATAAGATTGAATTTATACCAAGAGTTTTGGTAGGAAGGGGAGATGTCTGTCTGTAGTTGAGGAGACGATTGCGTTATATTCAAAAGTTGATTAAGTCGGATTGCTCGTTAAGGAGTTTAACTGATGGATTACGGCTTTGTTTGAAAATGTCTAATGACTCCAGGATATTAAGCTACAGGTCTTTGTTGTAATTATGCAAGATTTTTAGATTATCTATTTCTCGGAATTTATGTTTACATTCTAGACAATAGTTAAAAAATGAACTTGTGTCTTTTTTAAGGCGAAAGTTTCGTGCCTTTCGTTCTGAAAAGCGGGTTGAAATACCTAGTCCTGTCGACCTACTGACACGCTATTGCATTCCGAACAATGAATTTCCTATACGGGGAGATTTTTTTAGTGGATCGATTTTGTCTTAAGCATTAAATAATTTGTGGGAAATTTTGCAGAATGTTAGGTTAGGTTCCGAAAAGGAACCTAACCTAAGTAATCTAAGGAAGTTAGGTTAGATTCCACTTATAGATTTTGTTTTCGCAAAACATTCGCTATTTTTCGCCCATATTTATCTCCCATATTTTGGCAAAACAACCAAAATATGGGAGAAAAATTAAAATTTTATCTGAATTTGGCGTTTTCTGGTATTTGGGTCATTGTGATTTGGTTTCGTTTTTTATTTATTAAATTATGGACGAGTGTAATTGGGAAACCATTCCCTTTGGAAATTGACATGATATTGTTTATTTCTTCAAGGAAAAAGCTCGATGTATCATCGAATGAGCTAGTTTATGTGATATTGGGGGATTTGATGTGAAGTTCAGTTGACACTATACTCCATTTTTTTTAGAATGCAGTAACTAGAAACCTGATTTACACTATGGCAAATGTTGAATCTAGTTACAAAATTTGGCGCTAAATTCAAATATAGTTACTTGAATAGGTTTTTTAAAAATTAAACAACTTATGTGATTTGTTTCACTTGATCTTTTATTGATTACTAGTTTCACCAATACAGTGGCATCTTCAGATCTAATACAAACATGAAACAATTACATATATTTATATAATTTTAACTTGGGCTTTGCCATATTTTCAAGAGTGGTGATTGGTGCAGAAATTCGGTCTGTTCGTTGAGACAGTTACTAGAACTGTTGTTGATGGTTTTTCCGATTTTTTAAGATTCTAGTAGGTCCATTTTTAATCCTTTTTCCATGCGATGTAATATTGCCGGCTGGTTGTTTGCCGAAATTTGGTGTCCTGTGGTTATTAGGTGATTAGCGAAGGTAGATTTGTTAATCACCTAATAACCGCTAATCACCTAATAATCACAGGACACCAAATTTCGGCAAACAATCAGCCTTCAATATTACATCGCATGGAAAAAGGATTAAAAATGGACCTACTAGAATCTTTAGAAATCGGAAAAACCATCAACAACAGTTCTAGTAACTGTCTCAACGAACAGACCGAATTTCTGCACCAATCACCACTCTTGAAAATATGGCAAAGCCCATGTTAAAATCATATAAATATATGTAATTGTTTCATGTTTGTTGTGAATTGTTTGTCATGAAAATATGGCAAAGGCCATGTTAAAATCATATAAATATATGTAATTGTTTAATGTTTGTATTAGATCTGAAGATGCCACTGTGTTGGTGAAACTAGTAATCAATAAAAGATCAAGTGAAACAAATCACATAAGTTGTTTAATTTTTTAAAAACCTATTTAAAATGTCGTTTCATATAGTTAAGGCTAAAACAATTAATGATTTAGTTACTTGAATATAAAATTGAAAATTTATTAATGGTTTCATTGAATATCTTATTATTATTGATTAAATACTCCAAATGGCAGCAATAGTAATAAAATAGAAACAAATAAATGGAGAAAAACGCAAAAATCTAAATGATACAAACAGATCAGATGACAATTGTGAATTCACCCAGCAGCCATTGACAACTAACAGCTGCAAATGTATGTGAAAAGAAAGAGAGAAAAGAGGTTGAGATGGAGAAGTAAATATTGTCGGTGTGAACTTCTTCTCGATTTAAGCCAATCAGAGAACAAGGTCAAATAAGCCCTATCTTCCCTGTACTGCTTTCTGAAAAAAATGGACTATAGTCTGTTTTGTATATATAGGGTGTCTTATAAAAATCTACTAACACTTCGAATGAGAGAAGTTGAAAAGCTTCAAGTACAGGGGACAAATATAATTCAAGAATCACGTTCGCAAATGTTCAAATTTATGACCATTATTGTCAAGACCAAGCAACAATTTCAGCATCAATGACCACTTTCAAACTCTCAATACAGTCGTGGAGAAATGCAGTGAGTACAGGAAACCTCTTATCCTAGCCTTCATCGACTACGAGAAAGCGCTCGACTCCATAGAGTGGTGGGCCATAGAGCAAGCCCCTAGTTAAATGCCGTATCGATGAAAGGTACATACAGATCCTCATCCACCTGCATCAGAACACAACTTGTCTCCCTGCACAAGAAAACCAACACAAATTTCATATTGAGAGGTGTCAGGCAAGGGGAAAAAATATCACTATCCAACAGATGCAATGGGCAGAGAAAGGGCTGATGATTGATGGAGAGAGAATGATGGTTTGCTGATGACCTGGTTCTGGTCTCAGAGAGCATTTTGGAGATGATGACGATGCTGCAGGATTTGAGAGTGTGATCCTAGAAGACGGGTCTTAAAATGAGCATGGAGAAAACCTTGATTATGACCAACATTCCCGAAATCATAGACTACCAGTTTCCAGTGGAGAAAGTAACCGAGTACATATATTTGGGACATAAGGTTGCACTAGGCTTTGAGAACCAGGTAGCGGAAGTGGAAAGGCGGATCGTGCAGGCTTGGGCAGCGTTCGATGCCAATAAGCAGATTATACGTGGCATAATATCCCTGGATCTCAAGGTGAAAGTTTTCGAGCAGTGTGTCATAGACGTGCTCACCTACGGTACAGAGACCATGACTCTTACGCAGAAGACCGCCGAGAAGTTCCGAGTCGCGCAGAGGAACATGGAGAGAGCGATGCTCGGGACTAGCCTTCGTGACTGGAAACGTAACGAATGGATCCAAAATAAGACCAAGGTGAAAGACGTCATGGCTGTCATAGCAAGGAAAAAGTGGACAAGGGCAGGACACATTGCGAGAATGAACGAGGGTTGCTGGACGAGACGAGTCCTTGAATGGAGATCCAGGTCGGATACTCGAAGGCGCGGCAGACCACCGCACCGCTGGATGGACGACATTCGACGGCACGGAGGTCGAGACTGGATGAGACGGGCACAAGATCGCCAATAGGGAAGAGGCCTACATCTAAGATTGTATCACCAAAAGGCCATGATGATGATTGTCAAGACAAAGCAGATAACGCGCACCAAGGGATTCAAGCGAAACAGGCCATTTAGAGTATCGCTACATTGTCTTTCAATTTTTAATTTCAATGCATCAATTGTTCTTGGTTTGGTACCATAAACTCTGTAATTGAGGTATCCTCACAAAAAGAAGTCCAGGGACGTGAGGTCTGGGGAACGCGCCAGGTATTCACTTTACTTTTAATTTTACGTGTCCGGTGATTTCCGGTGGTGGAAGGATTTGCCACTGTCTAGTGGGACAGTGTTGCCAGGGAGCGCTGGCTTGTTCTGCATAAGGAGACATTGCACGCGTGGATACTTCTTCCGTGCTCCGCCGCAGGGTATTCAATGCTACCCTTCCGTTCAGTCCATGTACCTCGAAAAGCTGCGTCGAGGTGAACTTGTAAATAGCGATGGTAGTGAGGTGCTCCATCTTGCTGAAAGTCAATCTCGTCATCACCAAACACCTCTCTAATGTGTAGACCGACAAACTCCTGCATCAAGGTGAAGTAACTCTCACCAGTGACAGTTCTGTTAAAAAAATGGTCCCTTGATGCCCAATGCGGATATCCCACACCACACTGTTACTCCTGGTAAGATTAAATGATGTTCAACTGCTACATGAGGATTTACAAGACCCCAGTATATTAATGGAGCCATTTAATTTAAAGAAGACCTCATCGCTCCACACAATTTTGTGTGGAAACCATGCATCTTCTGCACATTTTGCTAAGAACCACTCACAGAATTTAACTCTCTGGTCAGGATCGTCTTCGTTGAGAGTATGTATTGGTGTTGGAATGTATCATTTCTAGCGCAGACGCCTCATAATGCGTTGGATGCTATCTTTTGAGATGTGGGTCTTCCGAGCAGTTTGTCGAAGAGATTTCTGCGGGAATCGTATTACGAGTATTTCCTGCACCTGCTCTTCTTTTCCAGGACTCGTGGATGTCCGTGGTCGTCCAGAACGTTTCTTGTTGACGTTGTCAACTTTTTCATCTGATGCAAATTTATCTCAGATACGAGCAATGTTTCGGTGCGTGGGTGATAGTTTCTCGAATTCCCTTCTGAACCGTCTTTGAACTTGTGACCGTGACGTTTTTGGTCTTCCAATAACCTTTCATGACAAAACTTCCTCTCTTCACCTTCATTTCTATTCACCTTCACCTTAAATTACACCTCCAAAAACACAAAGGCAGCATGTTAGCGACAGTTAGTTAGTGTTTGTTGAGACACCCTATATATCAAATTCAATTTTGTTATTTTTATGAATTAAAGTTAGGGCCAAAAAGCTTATTTTGTTGTTGATTTCTACCTTGAGAGTGAATTTAATTTTCGGATGAATGTTTAAAGTTTAAATGAATGTGAAATGAATGAAATTTAAAAATAAACCTTTTTACGGTTAGTTAAGCGCGATGCGCATGTGCTTAACCCGCGGTTATGCGCCAAGTTTGCGCATTACAAATATAAATACAAATGCGCCAAGTTTGAAAGGCGGGAATATGAAAGTTTCGGGCACATATTTAGTTAATTCGTCAAAAAGTTCGGGCACTTTTTGACGTATAACATGGCAGAAATTGACACATGCGCATAAAAAATTTAAACTATGTAAAGGTCTTTTGATCCAATTTGAACCTCTTGTAAAATCTAATTTGAAAATGTATTCTTCAATATGTGACATAAATAAATTAGCTTGAGTGGGCTTAATGGAGATCCCATTGCGTTTGCCCGTGGAAATAACCTTCAATTGTCGAAACTCGAGTCGTGTATATATGTATATAAGGATGTAGATTTATATAACTTCACAAGTTATGTAATATTTTCACAAAAATTGTTAAAACATAGTGAATTTTTCAATTCAGAGTAAGTATGGATTACCACGTAGTAGCGGTCGTAATGATCCTTTTCATTAATTTTGCTCTTTATTAGCTCTAAAATTTAGAAAGCAAGAAACTTTGTAGGATGCATTTAATATTTTTCTTATAATTTAATTATGAAAACATAGAAGAATCTTAATAATATTTTCCTTTTTCTTAATTTAGTTCAAAACAAACTTCAATGTTTCATTTTGGCCAAACTTTTCGTTTCAACCCACTCCCTCAAAACACCTCTGTGTACCTATCTGTCGTTTATGCCTGTTGGACAATTTTTAATTAAACGTTACATAATTTTTAATCTTTATCATTTTGATACGCAGGTATTCAGAAGAACGGAATAAAACACATTAAAAGCATGCTAGACCAATTGCAAGTAGAAATGTATATTTTAAAACACCTGAATCCCCAAAACTATCAAGATTATGTCGGTATGTAGATCTTTTTACAAAAACTATATCAAAATAGACTAATAATCAGAAAAAATAGATGTAGAATAGACAATTAGTAGTCAAATTTAGATAAATGAGATGATAAGAATAGATATAATAGAGTGTGTCCTAATACATGCTAATAGAGTGTGTCCTAATACATGCTCCACACTGTCGCGGAGTAATTTCGGCGAGTATCCACACTCTTGCCTTACTTCGCGAAGACCTCAGTGCCATGACTGAAACCAAACAGGTAGTAGCTGCTGCTGTAGCTATTTGTAATCACCAGAGAGTGTGGAGGTTTTTTGATGTTCTCCTTTCTTAGCACTCGTGCCTCGTGTCCCTTTGTCACGAGTACGAAAAAACGCCTTTTTCAGCGAAATGAGACGAGGAAGCACAAGTCGGGCCGAATAACCTCTCCACACTCTCTCACTCTGCTACTTCGCGAGAGTGTGGAGCAAGCATTACAGATTTTTAACTTCATTGATAATCAAACAAACTAAAATCCTCTGCATATATAGGGTGTTTCATAAATGTTCGGCAGAAATTTTAGAGCGTGTTCTAGAGCCCAAAATAAGAAAAAAAGTTCCTATAAAGATATGTCTGAAAATGCCTCGTAAGTGAAGTACAGCCCGCAGTTGTGGGTTAAAAATGTGTATGCTAATATCTCAGACGCAACTTATAATTGATCTTTGATAATTGATCCAAATTTTGTGTGTACTGGTTATTGGTGGCGGACTACCGTTTGCGCTTATTTTCGGAACGACGTTTGTACTTTTGCAAATATTTTTTCCATCTGCACATTTAGCAAATGCTTCACTAGATCAAATTGTTCGCAATCAAAAACTACTCTGAAAAGGTACTCTTTGTGTCTGTCGCTCAAGATAACAGTTTTTGAGAAGAAAATTAAAACGTATTTTTTGGGAATTTATTGTAACAAATCTCTAGTATTTTTTTACTCCAAATTTACTATTTCTTTAGTACATTTGCAAATTTAAATGTTATGAAACAAATGTTTAGTGCAGCTTTAAAATTTGGCGTTTGTGTCAGTACGTCGTAGAAAACTATTAGTGTCACACTTTTCTGTAATTTTGCAATGGTTGCTTTTACTAATGCTGAGTACACAGACATCCATCTCATGTATGGTCTGGCAGAAGGAAACGCAATTAAAGCAAGGCGACTTTACCAAGAAAAGTACCCTGATGGAAGAATACCCGATAGACTTACTTTAACTTTTTCGTGTCCGGAAACTATAATTTCTGAACCCAGTATTGGGCTGTGTCCAATGCTTGCTGGGTGTGTCCATAAATCGTCAAGGCTACAACTGTGTGTTAGGGCAAGTAAACAGGTGTTCCATGTCCTGTATGGCTCCACAGCCAAATGGATGAGGTTGGTCTTGACGGGGGCCACGCCAGTTCTAATGCGATTCAGCATTCGCTATGTTGTCCAGTCGCTTGATATACAGCTTCTAGCGGCAACACGGGAGGCTCGTTTAGTGGAGTGTCCATGAAGCGCTTTCTTGATGTAAGTCTTGCTGTGCCTCTTGGCCGAACTGTTGATGGCGCTCGTCGAGGGCCATGTTGTCCAGTCGCTTGATATACCGCTTGGAGCGGCTTCTGATATTGGGTAACAGGCGGGAGGCTCGTTTAGTGAAGTGTTCATAAAGCGCTTTCTTGATTTAAGTCTAGGTGTGCTTCTTGGCCGAACTGTTGAGTCAGGGTCTGATTGACCTGAGATTTTATACAGTTTGTCCAGTGGGGTTGCCTTCATACACCCTGTTATAAGCTTGCATGTTTCGTTCAGGCAAGTGTTTACTTTTTTGGCGTGACAGATCTGTTCCACACTGGACAGGCATACTCCACAGTAGAAAAACTTAACGCCTGCGCTGACGTTCTCAGCACTTTCGGTTTTGCAAAACTGCCCTACTTTTTTTGCAATGGGACCTGTATTTTAAGGAGCGATCCAGTATAACTCCGGGGTATGTAGGTTTTTCAGTATGCACTAGGGTGGTGTGATTCCAGGTAACGTTGAGTTTTCTGTTTGCCAGACGGGAGTGGAGATGGAAGGCGCTGACTTGAGTCTTTGACGGATTTGGCTTCAGGGAATTTCTTTCATAGTAGGTTTCATCTTGTTCAGGGCAGTTTCTAGTTTTTGTACTACTTCTTCAAAAATTGAGTCTTGGGCTGTGATACCAAGGTCATCTGCGTATACGAAATTACTGGTGGAAGCTGGTGTGGGCTGGTCGTTAGTGTAGAGATTGAAGAGAATTAGTACCAGCACACTAACCTGGGCCAAGCCGTTCTTTTGTGTTCGCCATCGGCTTTTTTCCCTTCAAGATTTACGTAGAATTGTCTGTAGCAGGGATTCTATAATTTGAACGAGTTGGTAGTCTTTCAGTATGTTATAGACTTTATACAGCAAGCTTCTGTGATTGGCGGTGTCGTACGCAGAGCTAAGATCGACCACGGCTATGCCTATGTTTTTTCTCGAATCCATCTTCGATGTGTTAGCCGAAAAAAAGCTGAAAGCTAAAGCCGGCCTGTTGTGCGATAATTTTAGCGTCAACAACCTTCTCTAATCGATGCAGGATTACTCTTTCATATAGCTTGTATAGATAACAGAAAAGCGATATAGAGCGGTAGCACGGGGTATGTCGGGGATTTTGCCAGGCTTTAGTAGTGCTGCAACCTTTGACTTCCTCCCTAGTTTTGGGATCTGGAATGTGACCCGGCATCTATTAAAGAGTTTAAGGATCCAGTTTTTTCCGAAATGTTTGATTTGCTCCACATTGCTACCCGATAGAAAAACTTTTGAAGCCATCGATAGCCGTTTGAGGGAAAAAGGTCCATTGGAACCAATTGAGGGGACAAATAGCCTGCAATCCTGATGTTGGAGAGCGGATCCTGGAGATTGTTGAAGCAAATCCACCGACAAATACTCGAAAAATTGCTGCTGCTATAGAAGAACCCCATATGAAAGTTTGGCGGGTTCTCTTCGAACAGCAGTTACATCCGTACCGTAATCAAAAAGTGCAGGCATTGACGTCAGCAGATTATCCTAATCGACAAAAAATTATGGGTGTTGCTTCGTTGTGCCCAAGATCTTTTGTTTGCGAGTCGGGTGCTCAGATGATGCGAGTCTCAGATGAAGCTACCTTTGCACGAGAAGGAATTATGAATTCCCATAACGTGCACTGCTGAGCGGACGCAAATTCTTATACTGTTATGGTGATAGCTCATCAGCAAAGAATCTCCATTAAAGTCTGGCATGGTATTGTTAGCGATATATTAATCGGTCTCCATATTCTACCAGGGCGGCCGACCAGAGACGTTTATCGGAGAAATTTTCCGCGGTTGCTTGATGAAGTTCCTCTTTTGACTAGACGTTAAATGTGGTTCATGCACGATGGTGCACCTGCACATTTTATCTTATTAGCGAGAGCTCACCTACATAACGCCTAGAAATATTTTCAAAATTTAATAATAAGACAAACAAGTCTAAATCTTATTATAAGACAAAAATTTTCAAAATTCGAAAATTCAATTTGTACGCTACTTCAAGAATCATCACAAAACTTCTCCGACCAACCAAAACCGATTACATTATTCGCTTGACTTTGATTTAAACCAATACAAATTGTGGTTTTTCATATTTTAAATTGGCAATTTGTGTCGACCAATAAACGAAGAACGATTGTAAAGTTATTTGCTTTTTTGGGCCAATAACATTGTGGGTCAAGCAAATAACGAAAACCGATTTGTAGTTGTTACTTGGACTCCGAATTACAAACCAATAGAAAGTATTGATTTTGAAATTTTAAATTTCTAGTTTGTGTTGACCCACAAACAAGCAAAGGCATGGAAGATAATATATCCTAAGAGCAGCACAAGAATTTTACACAAATGTGTACGAATCAAAAGTAGAGAGCGACATATCAGAACAAGATAGGTAGAACAAAATCATTAACGTAAACTCTGAATGTCAGAAATTACACAGGCCGAAATTAGATCATAATTTCTTATCTATTATTCCACAATTCAGGCATCCCATACTCGCGCCCGCTCACAAAATTGTTTAAGCGACGTTTCTTATCTATTAAGTATTTCTCAATAATAGACTTAAAAGTATTTCAGTTATCTTGTACGTGTTCAAATCTCACGCATGCGCAGATTCAGAAATTGCACATTTGAATGAATTCCTTTCAGATTAGGAAAAACCGCGATTTTTTGATGTCCTTAACCTTTGAGAGGTCGCCTGACAAATGTGAAATGAGCGGTCACTTGACAAATGTGAAATAAGCGGTCGCGCACGATGGATTCGACCGGGTTTTGCAATACACCACAAAGAGGACGGGAAACCGCCCGGCGACGACGGAATAATAGTGGCGATGTTGAAACAAAGGGGCGACACGTTAACCACACAACTGCTATTGCTGTTTAAAAAATACCTGGAAGAAGAGAACATTCCTGAAGACTGGATAAACGCGTTAGTGGTACTGATTCACAAAAAGGGACACGGAAAACCTGGAGAACTAAAGACCGATTAGCTTACTGTCCCAAACCTACAAACTGTTCACAAAAATAATATCCACTAGGGTTACCCCGAAGCTGGACTACTACCAACCCAGCGAACTGGCAGGATTTTGTGAGGGGTTCAGTACAACCGAGTACCTACAAACAATTAGAGTACTCATTGAGAAGACCATGGAATTCAATGTGCCGCTATGGCTAGCGTTCGTAGATTTCCGAAAAGTCTTTGACACAGTGGAAATCTGAGCACTCCAGCAAGCCCTAAAAAATGCCAGAATTGAGCAGGTACGCAAACTCGGTCAATAATCTCTACCGCAACGCCACACTACAAATCCAACTGCACGCACCATCCGAAAAAGTGAGAATCAGGAATGGTATACGACAGGGAGATCCTTTATCGCCGAATCTATTGACCCTGGTCTTGGAAGATGCACTAAAAACAATTGATTTCAGTAACCACGGTATTAACATAACGGGTGAGAAACTCAGCCGACTAATATTTGCCGACGATATAGCACTGATAGCCAGCAACCAAAAAACCAAGTACATGACGTCCGAGATGCTTCAGAGAAGATGAATAACCATGGACCTATGAATACTAGAGACGGAGTGTAAAGTATCATTATGGTCGAGGGGATTGGCATTGTTGCGAGGGAAATGGTGGCCATATTGGTATGGTCAATTTAGAGGTTATTTTAAATAACAGAACTTTATTCAGGGATGACAAATCTGTCAAATTTACTGTATTATGTATACTATCTTAAATGAACAACACATGCTCCAACCCCCCAACACATGTTTGTAATCTTAAGGGTAGTTCTAGGAAAGGCCAAATGTACAACTTGTTATCCTGGCTGCAAATATGCCTTGCCTGCATATATAACAGTTGATAAAAACCGTCGAAAACAAAAGAAAATTCAAAAACAATATAGTTCTTGAATTGCCTTACCTATTGTTAGTTTTTGCCCAAGATACTTATAATTTGTACTTTCTCAATTAAATTGCCTTCGATGGTAATTCGTTCTTCACATGGACCTATGAATACTAGGGACGGAGTGTTAGGGCGCAGGGGGTTGTCCACGTTCGCGGCGGGGGGGTTGACCATACCAATATGGCGAACCCCCACCCGAATTAATGCTGCACTCTATCGGTCGCAAGTGAAATTGGTAATGTATTGGCCGCTTTAATAGATGGCACTGGGCACGGAATCTCAAATTATTCAGTGTTGTTTAGATTACCGCACATACTCATATCTAAAGTTTATTGTTTATGTCGCCGTTGTGTCAGAATTGGCATGCGCATAGGAATAATATATTATTGGCATGGGCGTAGGAATAATATATTATTGGCATGGGCATAGGAATAATATATTATCTCTATGCCCATGCCAATTCTGACACAACGGCGACATAAACAATAAACTTTAGATATGTGTATGTGCGGTAGCAGTCCATCTATTAAAGCGGCCAACACATTACCAATTTCACTTGCGAAGGATAGAGCGCACCACTAATTCGGGTGGAGGTTCGCCATTTTGGTATGGTCAACCCCCCCGCCGCGAACGTGGACAACCCCCTGCGCCCTAACACTCCGTCCCTAGTATTCATAGGTCCATGTGAAGAACAAATTAACATCGATGGCAATTTAATTGAGAAAGTACAAATATATGCGTATCTTGGGCAAACACTAACAATAGGTAAGGCAATTCAAGAACTAGAGGCATACGAGCGGATATACTAGCGCTGGACACCCCCTTCAAGTTAAAAAGCGCCTTATACAATCAGTGCATACTACCGGTGACCACTTATGGATCGCAAACCTGGGCAATTACCGAAACAATAATGGAAAAGCTTAGGGTCAATCAAAGAGCAATCGAAAGAAGCATACTAGGAATATCACTGAGAGAAAAGAAAAGAAACGATTGGATCAGAGAGAAGACAAAAGTAACGGATGTAGTAAATGAAATACTACAGCAGAAATAGAGTTGGGCCGGCTATGTCGCAAGAAATGAAGACAAATGGAGCGAAAAATAATATGGAGACCATGGAACAACCACAGATGCGATGGAACGACGACCTGAAACTAACAGAAGGCATTAACTGGGTACCAAGCGGCCCAGAACAGGACTACGTCCTTAAAGCAAATTACGAAAAGCGATTTGATGTTATTTGGAATCTGGCCTAATTGTAAGCTAATAGAAAGCATTGCTTTTTAAATTTCTAGTTTGTGTTGACCAAGAAATGAAGAAAGATTTAAATTTGAGCTGTTTTTTGGGCCAAAGAGATTGTGGTTAAAACAAATAATGAAAACCGATGGCCTAATTGTAAGCCAATAGAATTTTAATTAAAAATAAAGCATTGTTTTTGGAATTTGAAACTTTTAGTTTCTGTTGACAAAGAAACGACGAACGATTTAAATGTTAGCTGTTTTGGGCCAATGAGATTGTGGTTAAAGCAAATAACGAAAACCGATTTGTAGTTGTTATTTGGACTCTGGCCTAATTGTAAGCCAATAGAAAGCATTGCTTTTTAAATTTCTAGTTTGTGTTGGCCAAGAAATGAAAGATTTAAAAGTTAGCTGTTTTTTGGGCCAATGAGATTTTGTTTAAAGCAAATAACAAAATGCGATTTGTAGTTATTTTGACTCTGGCCTAATTGTAAGCCAATAGAAAGCATTGCTTTTTAAATTTCTAGTTTCTGTTGACCAATAAACGAGGAACGATTTAAATACAATATAATCTCGATAATCCGACATCCGCCGAATTATAAGAAAGAGTGGTGGGAGAGAAGAGCGCGAGCGGTCTCCAGATCGCGCGAATACTAGACGTATCGTCCGATTACCCAACGGCCGAATTACCGAGATTATACTGTATTAGCAATTTTTTGGGCCAATGAGATTGTGGTTAAAACAAACAACGAAAACCGATTGGTAGTTGTTATTTGGACTCTACTAGCCTAATTGTAAGCCAATACAAAGCATAGCTTTTGAAATTTCTAGTTTCTGTATCTATGTAGCTCAGTTAGGAGCGTTTTCTGACACATCTATAGGGACTTTTGTTTCTTATTTTGGGCTCAAGAACGCCCTAGAATTTTACGCTCAAGCAAACACGCCTCAATAACGCACCCGGACATTTATGAAACACCCTGTAAAAATAAAATTAAGAGAATAGATGTGATCAAAACAGATTTTTAACTTCATAGATCCTCAATAAAAAATTATCCTAAATATCTGTTTTTCCTCTTTGTGCACTCCTGATCGAAAGTTATTTGGTAATCAATTATTTTTTCAAAACTTGCAAGATAACAATTAACAATTAAAAATGGCAAGATAACTATTTTCTGTCTGTAATAGAAATTATTCCAGTCTAAATCATCTTTGGTGTAATCATATTTAGTGAGATATCGAATCATTTATTAATTATCATATATATTATAACACTTATTTTTATGTATTTTTGACTAATTTGTCTTCTATTCTATTTTCTCTAATTATGATTTGTTTATTTTAAATAATTGGATGAAACAAAATAAGCTGGAAGAAGAATAAACAAATAATGATTATCATTGAAATATTTTTAATCTACGTTGATTGTTATTATTGATATTTTAAAATGTAGAAGAAATAGAACAGGAGATAAAGGAAAATTGTGGTTTGTATTTTTCAATGATTTTAGAAGAATTAATAAAATTGTGCTGAAATAGAAAGTAAGGCATAATTTGGTATAAAAAATAAAATCTATCCAATTATTCCACTCATTCTATCAATGTAAAACTTTTTTTTATAGATGTGTCATCAATGTCGCCCCATAGAAGTAGGTCGAGTAGTCCAATAAGCTCTCCACCATTCGAGGAGTTAAGTCCAAATGCTTTCAAGGACTTCACAATGCCCCAAATGCACGAGCAAGAGCCGGTACCAAAGAAGAAGAAGAAAATCCAATTCGATCTTCCCGACTTACCGGAATCGCCGGTACCGCAGCCACCCACAATTGCCGAACCTAAGAAATTCAGTTTGAATTTAGACAAGGCCTATGAACAATTGAAACGGAAACAAGTGATGCAAGGAAACCAATTTAAACCTCGGAACAGGATTAGGTGTAATGGTGTCCTTCCAAACGATTGGAAGATTTACAGGGGCAAGGCAATTGTCAGAATCCCTAAGTACAGTGAGGCTGAACTTCTCCTAAACCACCGCAATTCTGTTTTGAAAGAAATGAAGCATTACACAAAGCGGAGTTGTTTGTTGTCAATGATCAGCTCAAAGGAATCGCCCGTGGCCTCTCCCAGTCGAGTTCCTGATCCTGAAGAATATCTCAAAGACAATCCAGTTACAGGTAGGGTAGATTATAGTAAACTAATCAGCGACACTTCTTATGAAAATAATGAAAGTGTGGATCGCTTCATTGATATCCCCCCTATCCTTGTAGATAGCACCACGAGTTCACCTGAAAAAGCCCTTAATCTTATCCTACCTTCAAAACTCGACGAAACTGACCTTCAAATTGAGTTTTCCAATTCTCCAAAATTCCTACAAGATCCTCAACAATTGGAACTGTGTCTCATCGACAAGAATCTCGAAGAAACTACAGATCATTCAATAGATAATTTGTTAAGTAATAAAGTCACTTTTTTCTCGAACAATTCAAACTTTTACACTAACGATAAAGTTTCTGATAATAAATTTTCATATACTCAAAGTAAAGTTCCTACTTATTCAATAAATAAATTAAAAGAGGATTCAATTACTCGTCAATCCACTAGTTTTTATGACGAAAAAGAAGAGTTAGCGAAGAAAGAAGAAATCTCCGAGTTCATCAACTTCTATCCAAGAAAAGAAGACAAGAAGAACGAAGCGGAATTGGTCCAAGATTTCTATGCAGAAAAAGCAAAAGATAATAACGAATATTTTTACAGTGAAGAAGAAATGAAAGCTAAAGCCGAAATCGAGAAGATTTCTGAGAGGATTAAAGAATATGCAGTTAGTTATTACTCAGGCGTAGATTGCAACGAGGAAAAAGAAGAAGTCGTCAAGGATTATTTTCACGAAGCTGAAAAGGCTGCAGAAGAGAGAGTTAAGACCCCAACATTAAAAGAATATATTGCTAATTTTTACGCGGATATGGATGATGTTGGTCCGCAAGCTAGCCAAAGTACAAGTAATAGTGAAAATCTAGAAGAAGATATAGATCCAGATATCTTAAAAGAGTTGCATAAATATAATATTGATGATGAGACTGAGATTAATATTTTGTTGGAATCATTGAAAATGGATAAAGATACGCGACTGCCTTTCAAGAAGAGGAGGATGTCAGTGAGTTTAAAGCAAGATTTAGAAGCTAAAAAGGAAGAAATTTCTTACCCAGCCACTCCTATGATAAGCATTGCAGAGGTAGAAGCTCTGAAAAACAAGCGGACTTTTAAAACGCCTGCTGAGAGAAAGGAAATGCCTGCAATGTCCACACCAATGTACCCACCTACAACTGATTACTTTCAGAATCCGAGTGTTAATTGTCCCTTAACTAACGTAGCTTTACCTTATTTACCTTGCAACCCATATTACCCAATGCCTCCTATTCTTATACCTTTCAACAACATGAACGGAAATGTAGCTGTGCCTAAAAATGTTCAGCAGCAACCACAACCTTTCAAACCTACTAGAAAGGAAAGAGCAGCTAAAAGGAAAAATGAAAATTACTGCAATTATTAAAAATAATTAATAGGAAAAAGAACGACAAAAAATAGAAGAATTTATTTTGTTCATTTTTTTGAGTAGTATTTTGTTGTTGATAGATTTACTTTTACTTTGATACCCACATAGGGCTGTGATGTTTTTTGAACATTTTTTTTTCCATTATTTTTTTCTTTTCATTAATTTATTAAAATATTTTATACATATTACTATATTTTTGTTATTATTTTTTAATTAATATTTATTAGTCAGTGTTTTATTTCGTGTTTGGCGAAGAGGATACATCACAAGAAGCATTTATGAAGAGAGAAGATATTTACATGGAGATTATTCAAATATTTAATATACGTGTATACACTATTTACTATAAAAAAACTACGAAAAGGAAGAAAAAAAATTTCTTTTTAAAGAAACTAATTGTTGTGTCATGCATGCTTGTTTCATTCGCTCACTAAATTATATTCACAACTCGTTATTTATATTTCATTACCTACTTATTTATGATTATTAACTTAATTGGATTCTGTGAATGCGACGGAAGTTGTTTTCAACTACAAAAAAATATAAGCAAGCAGAACTTCTTTTCTACAAACAAAACGTTTGTTGCTAGGAGTATTCTTTGTGTCTAGTTACTAATCGGAAACTGTCTTGTCTCTTTTTAAAGGAAATCAGAATGGGAAATTGCCACCGACAACACGGAGAAGACGAAAGGAGAACAGTGAGTGTTTTTTTTTAACCTTTTTTTATCCAATTTTTAGTGATTATGAAGTAGATAAATTAAGACTACAACATTATTCAGTACAGGCAGTCCTCAACTTACGAACTTAATACGTTCGTAGCGGTCGTTCCCAAGTCAAAAAGTTCGTAATTCGAATAGACTATATTTGGTGCAAAAACGTTTATAGCAGTTCAATTGATTTGACGCCCAGGTGCTATGGACTGTTATAGTAGTCCAATTGATTTGGCGGCCAGATGCTATGGACTGCTACAGTAGTCTACCGACGTCATGAATTCATTGTGGCTTTTTTAAACATAACAAAGAGATTAATAAATATATACACTCTTATTAGAGCGTTGCGTTACCCTATGTCAGTGGTGCGCAAACTTTTTTTCATTGGCGACCCCCCATTTTGTGTAAAATTTTGTCGCGACCCCTGGATCGACAGTAGACGTTTTTTAATCGTTAACGTAGGTAAAGTGATTTTTTTTCTGGGATTTGCGTTTACAAAGTGTTTTTGGAGGAGTTTTGGTGACTTCATTGATTAAATACAGCCTTTTTTCATCACCATCCTTTTCCAGCTTTTTATGGTCTTGTTTTTTCAAGCCTTTTATAGTCGCGTTTAATCTTTATCTAAACTTGATAAGCTTGTTTACTCTTGTCTAATGCTGGATAGCCTGTTGTAATCTTGTCCATTCTTGTCTGCTCCCGTCTCGTCATGTCCGGTCCTGTGGTTTTGTCTGGCTTTGCCCGGTCTTGTCCGACACCATCATAAAAATGCTATAAAAGTTTTGACACCATAAAACTTCACATAATGAATTCGCATATACGCGCAGGTATTAGAAAAGTCTAGTATTAGTATGAAGCGATATATTTGTATTTAGAAAATAAAATTTGATGTAAACTAAATAAAGTGGGAACACGGCCTGAATATATAAATATATTCAACCTTTCCGGAGCTCTATGATACTAATAAAGACTCATTAGGGACTACCTATATTTTAAGGACTACCAAAAACAAATCTCATGTGAAATTTGTCAGTTATTTTATAGCTTTCAGTTCACCTTCGTGGTACTTTCAAAACATTGTTTCTTAAGATCATGTCTTTCCGATTCCTTAAGTAGATAGCCATCTGTAGACGCGTTTCGAGATTTATATCTCATCAGTACAGCTTACTCATCATCATCATTTCCTTTACTCCTCGTGGGAGCATAGGGCATCAACAAACGCTCTCCATCTGATTCTATTCTGAGCCAGGGCCTTTACCTCGCGCCACTCCTTTCCGCTTGCCATGGCTTCCTGTGCGACTGTCCTCCGCCACGTGATTTTTGGGCGGCCTCTCTTTCTTGAACCTTGGGGGTTCCAGTCAAGAGCTTCTTTTGCAATATCCCCCTCCGGCCTTCTAAGTGTGTGGCC
Source organism: Phosphuga atrata (assembly GCA_944588485.1). NCBI lineage: Eukaryota > Metazoa > Arthropoda > Insecta > Coleoptera > Silphidae > Phosphuga > Phosphuga atrata. Next base: position 39,329,992 of record OX155903.1, read on the forward strand.
AATCCATTTCCACTTCCTTCTTCTTATTTGGGTTTCAAGACGCTCCATGTTTGCTTTTTTCCAAAGTTCAATATTTGCTATGGTATTGGGCCAAAATATTTTAAGTATTCTTCTCAGACACTTGTTCATGAATACCTGAAGTTGTGATACTATGGTGGTTGTCATTTTCCACGTTTCGCTACCGTAAAGAAGAACTGATACTACATTAGATTTGAAAATTTGGAGCTTTAAGTTACGGGAAGTTTTTGTTGAATTCCACAGATTGTTAAGCATTCAGAATGCCTGTCGCGCCTTCTGTATCCGTTGTTTTACGTCTTTATCAGCACCACCATCTTGTGAAATAAGGCTTCCAAGGTAGCAAAAACTATCTACTACCTGTACTTGCCTGCCATCTATCTCCAGGTTGCAGGGGGCTGTCGCATTGATCTTTATCAGCTTGGTTTTATCGACATTGATTTTCATTCCCACCTGCATTGCGTACTTTTTGAGAGCCTACAACTTTTTTTCCATATCTACTTTGGTGTGGGACAGGAGACAGATATCATCGGCAAAATCTAGGTCTTCTAAATGCCTCACGAGCGTCCATCGAATTCCCCTTGTTTTTTTATTTGCTTTCTTCATGACCCAGTCTAAGACTATGGTAAACAGAAGTGGGGAGAGCGTGCATCCTTGTTTTACTCCCGAATGCACTGTGAAAGGTGTGCCGCGTTGTCCTTGGTGGATTACCATGCAGCTTGCTTCTTTTTATAGTAATTTGATTATGTTTATGTACTTTGTAGGCACCCCGTAGCTGGCTAGTATTATCCACATAAATTCCCTGTCCACACTATCGAACGCTTGTTTGAAGTCGATGAACAGTAGATAGATTGGTGACTGCCACTCGACCGACTGTTCAACGATGATTCTGAGGGTGTTTATCTGGTCGGTACAGGACCTGCCAGGCCTGAATCCAGCTTACTCCTTGCGTAGTGTCGGTTCAACCACAGTGCTGATCCGGTCGTGAATTGTTTTGGATACTAATTTGTTAATGGTATTAAGAAGAGTTATTCCTCTCCAATTGGAGCATATACTCAGGTGTCCTTTTTTGGCCAGTTTGATAATTAGGCCTTCTTCTCACGTGGATGGTATTACTTCTGTTTCCCATGCTTCTCGAATTATAGGTGTTATAATCTCCGTGATTCCCTTTATGTCTATTTTAAACATCTCCGAGTATGTCTCGTGAGCGCCAGGCGCCTTGCCGTTTTTAAGGTGTTTGATGGCGGCCTTCGCCTCCTCTATGCTTGGCGGGTCGTCTCTAAATCTTCTGTTTCCGCTTGGTGTCATAGGACTCTGTGCTACCTCTTCCAACGGTGTGTTTAGGAGCTCTTGGAAGTGTTCTGTCCAGCGGGTTATTTGCTGTGCCTCGGTTGTGCATAGCTTGCCGTTCGTCGTGCGTATTGGTCGTTCTGAGGGGTAGCCTGTGTTTGTGAGCTTTCGTGTCAAGCGATATGTTTCCTTGGTGTTCATGCTGTCAGCAGCTAGTTGCGCTCGGGTTGCAATATCAGCAAGCCATTTCCTCTTATCAGTTCTAGCACTCGTTCCCACTTGCTTATCGGCTGCGTTGTAAATCTGGGATAGCCTTTGTTTATCTTTATCTTCAGCACAGTTTATTTGTTGCTTTAAGTTTCGGCGGTCTTGGTAGAGTTTCGGAGATACAACTTACAGCTTACTACTATCACTAAAATAAAGGTCACTATAAAAATACATTATAAAATACAATTGGAACAATAACATAATACAAATACACAAGTAGATACAACATATTCGCTCGAAAAACTTAAAGATTTCCTTATGAAAAAAATTAGGAAAATTAACTAAATACGCAATCCATTTTACGCATTGGTGTGTGCAGTACCGCAACGCACTGACGCATTGGTGTGCGGAGACCTTTATACAAGTGCTGCCTGCTACGATACATAGAAAATAGTATATTTTGTAACTAAGGCGGTAATTGTCAATTTGACGCGAGAACAAAATTGAGCGCACATTCGTTCGAGAGGGCAATTGGCAATACCTCCCGTGTACAACCAATATTTTTTATTACTCATGCGAGGGGATGTATCTTACAATTTTGGGATCCAAAAAATGGAATCAAAAATGAAGAATTTCCTTTTTCAATTGTCTCTGGTGGTGTGGATTCGTCATAACTCTCCTCAGTCTCCGGTATCACGATAGAATTTTCACTCATTTTAACACGTTTTCTTTAATTTCTGTTATTATTTTGTAATGAAAAAAATTTCTGACACTTTCATGTCACTTTTTTAATATTGAGGTCTTGATTGTGTTTTTTTTAATGTAACGAGCGATATTGACTATTTGTTTGTGTTACCCAGGCTATGTGGAAATATACAACGAAACAACGAAAAGGAGCATTTCTCGTATTGAAAAACGTGCATCGACAAATACTTTTCGCGAATGAGTAATAAAAAAATGATTGGCATTACATCAGGTTTACGAACGCGGTTGTAAAATAGTTTATAATAATAATTGCGGGTTTTTCATAAATTTTAATTTGTGATTCAGAATTTACTCGTAATAAAATTAATTCCTAAATTACAGATGTAGATTGCATTAATTTATTTTATAAATATCTATTTTAAATATTTCCCAAGAGCGACAAAAGCATTGTTATGCATTATAAATAATATAATTTAATTCCACTATTTTACTGGTAAATAAATTTCTTTGAATTAGGCGAACCCCAAAATTTTTATAGCGACCCCTCAAGGGGTCGCGACCCACGGTTTGCGCACCACTGCCCTAGGTAAGGGATGGCGAACCTATGACCCGCGGGTCAGACACTGACACACACAGGCTTTTTCAGTGACCCGGGCATTGATTTTCTAACTTTTATTATTTTCTTATCAAAGTTTCTCAACCACAAAGGTATGGATATTAAATATATCAAAAATAATTTTTTTCTCCAATTATTGTATTTTAAATATGTTTATCTACTCGCACACCAAAATGAACACATAAAAGAGTAAATTATTATAATCTTGTATAAAAGTATAAAAATCGTGCGTAAAAGTCCAATGTAAATCAAATGGAGTTTCATTATTAAATGATTTCTGTTTGTAGTTCCTATGGCAACAACTCGCGTCACTAAACAAAAAACATACACGTAGTGGAAGTTTTCTGACCTCTATTAAAATTGACTCAGTCTGGATTTGTCTGGCTCTAACGTAACTTAATCTAATCCAGATTAAATCTACGTTTACCTAGATTGCAACGACCAAATAACGTTCCCGTCACTGTGCGTTTTTACTAGTTAGCAACTTTTGCCTCGAGGGTGCTGAAGTTTCGATTATCCGACACATATGGGCCCACAGAACCGCCGGATTATAAGAAATGGTGGTGGGAGGGAAGATCGCAAGCGGCCTCCAGACCGCCGGATTACTGGACGGGTCGTCCGATTATCCAAGGACCGAATTACCGAGATTATACATTTTTTGAATTCGACCTTAATTTTTTGCTCTCCACTTGCAAAGTAGAAGTTGTAAAACAAGAAGGGAACTTTAATTTTGTAAAAGCTTTATAAGTGAGCACAAAAAGTCTTTGAACTCTCTCTTCTTTTCCAAGTGATGTCACTGGCCTAGTAACCCACGAGTTAGTACACAAAATATAATGAACAAAATTTGACCCACTACTCAAAAAGGTTCGCCATCCCTGCCCTAGGTGAAAGATTCGAGACTCACCCCTGCACCTAGGGTCTTATCGTTGGAAGGATGAATATTTCAAAAACTCCCAAAAAATAATTGTAGGTAAATTATGCCATATACTTCTTTTTTATTTTTTTTTACGTCTAGTGTTGTCTCTTTCTTGTCTTGTCTATGTGGTCTACTATATTAAAATGTACTTAATTTAATGAATTCGCTACAAAGCTAACTGAATAAACCTTTTTACGATGAGTTAAGCGAATGCGCGTCCGCCTTATTTAAAAGCCGGGAATATGAAAGTTCCGGGCACATTTTGTTATTTTCACTGGTTATACGTCAAAAAAGTGCCCGAAAACATGGCGGAAATTGACGCATGCGAATAAAAATAATTCAATTATGAAAAGGACGTAGATGGATGGAGTAGATGGATTAGATTGTGCTTTCCATGGTTCACTTAATTATTATAAGTTAGTAGTATAATTCAAGTTCAATATGAAGTTGTTGCAACCTGAAGTTGTCGCAATATGAAGCCGCAACATGATGTTGTTTCAACGTTCAAAATTCAACGGAGAAAAAATGTCGTAGTTGTTTCGTAACTAGGTAGATTGTTTCGTCGAAGTCGGTTCTGAAGTTGTCGCAATACGAAGTCGCAACTTGAATTTGTCGCATGAAGTTGTTTCAACTTGAATTTGTTTCAGACAAGACAAGCCTAGAGAGACTAGACAGACAATACTAAACGGACAAGGCTAGACAAACAAGACTAGATAGACAGGTTTAGACGGACAAGACTAGATAGATAAGACTATAAAAAAGGACGGACATACTGGAATATAAAATACTAGGACAGACAAGACTGGGAAAGGCAGGACTTGACTGAGATATACAAGACTAGGACAAACAAGACTAGAACATACAGGAGTAGGACAGAAAAAACTACGCCATACAAGACTAGGACAGACATGACTAGGACATACAAGAGTAGGACAGACAAGACCTGGGACATACAAGACTTGGACAGACAAGACTAGGACATACAAGACTATGATAGACAAGGCTGCACAGACAAGACTATAACATACAAGACTAGGATAGACAAGACTAGGACAGACAAGACTAGGACAGACAAGACTAGGACAGACAAGATTAGGACAGACAAGACAGGGACACAAAAAAAAGACTAGGATATACAAGACTAGTACATACAAGACTATGACAGACAAGACTAAACAGACAAGACTAGGACTTACAAGACTACAACAGACAAGACTAGGACAGACAACACTAGGACAGACAAGACTAGGACATACAAGAATAGGACAGACAAGACTTGGACATAGAAGACTAGGATAGACAAGACTGGGACATACAAGACTAGGACAGACAAGAGTAGGACATACAAGACTATGACAGACAAGACTAGGACAAACAAGACTTCGACAAGCAAATCTGAGACAGACAAGACTAGGAACCGACAAGACTAGGGCAGACAAGGTAAGGACAGACAAGACTGGGACATACAAGACTAGGACATACAAGACTAGGACAGACAAGACTGGGACATACAAGACTAGAACATACATGACTAAGGCAGACAAGAATAGCACATTCAAGACTAGGATATACAAGACTAGGACAAACATGACTAAGACAGACAAGACTAGGGCAGAGAAGGCAAGGACATGCAAGACTGGACATACAAGACTAGGACAAATAAGATTAGAACAAATAAGACTAGGACATACAAGACTAGGACAGACAAGACTAGACAGACAAGACTAGACAGACAAGACTAGACAGACTAGACTAAACAGACAAGGCAAGACAGATAAGACTAGACGGACGAGACTACACAGGCAAGAACAGATAGACAAGACTAGACTTGCAAAATATTTTGTCCTTTTCGTCCAATTTTGACCTAAAAAAAGAATTTTGCGAGGTTTGTCCATTCAAATCTACAAGAAAACAAAATTTGCTTCAAATAGATTTTGGTTTTTGAAAATTTGGCAATATTTGCCAATTGTTTTGATAGTCTCTTCCAATTTTGACATACAAGACAGACAAGACCAGACTTTGAAATTATTTTGTCGTTTTCTTTCAATTTTGACATAAAACAAAAGAATTTTGCAATGTGTGTCTACTCAAATCAACCAAAAAACAAATTTTGCTTCGAATAGATTTTGTATTTGAAAATTTGGCAATATTTGCAAATTATTGTAAATAATACAAAGTAATAAAAGTATTTCGCACGGGCTATAATGAAATGTCCAGAATATTGAGCACACAATCACATCAGTTCATAAAAGAAATTCTCAGCGAAAGGGTTCAATTTATGTTGTTTATTTTATGAATTAATATACATTCATATGTACGTATGTACAGGGTGAGCAAAATTCGATGTCTCAGCTCTATTATAAGAAAACGAAAAACGATAGAAAAAAATTCTGAAAAGAGGTTCTTAAATGGGATTGCCTAAGGACCATTTTTAACCAAATTTACATATTTTTCCATATTTGGAAACTGGAGTAATTACCTTTTTCCGTTAAAAAAATATAAAATTTTCCGCAAAGTTTTCCGTTCGGAACCGGCGATAAACGGCTGGGACCTAGCCGTTTATCGCCGGTATATAAGTGGATGATGCGTTCCACAAGTATGTGCGAGAGGTTGCCTAAGCTCTCTGAGAGTACGCCACCTTAAGAAGATAATTTTTCAAATGAAAACTTAAGATTATATATATATACTAACGTATATTCATAATCTGTGGTTAAATGCGTTTTTTAATTTTTTTTTAGTTGAGAATACCGGTAATTGAGAGGATCTAATGTATTTCTAATGGAATTAGGGATAATAGGAGGTTAATGCGGAAATTTTTGATAATACTTTATTTTTACAAATTTGCTTATAATTTTTTAACGGGATTTTTTTTACATTTTTTCTACAAAATTTGTTCAGAAAAATTGGCTTTTTCAAATATGCAAAAACATAGGTATGGATGTGAAAACAAAATTCGATGACGTCATTGCTCTAAATATGGAAAAATATGTAAATTTGGCTTAAAATGGTCCTTACTCAATTCCATTTAAGAACCTCTTTTATAATATTTTCTATCGTTTTTCGTTTTCTGATAATAGAGCCGAGACATCGGGTTTTGCTCACCCTGTATTAAGTTGTTTTAAACGCGTAATTTTAATAAATGATGTACATGTCATTTGAATTTATAATTTCTTTTGAGAAATAAATAGATTTAGATTATTTACAATATTGGAAATTAATTAATTTTTTTTTCACACCATGTTGCAAAGTAGGGCTACTATGCGGTAAAGTCACTTTACCGCATAGTAGCCGTACTTTGCAACATGGTGTGTAAAAATCTAGTTTCGCCTGGCGTATACACGATGTCAAAGTTGGGTTTACAATTGACGAGGCCAAAAATGTTTTTAACGTAAAAATAAGCATTATAAGCGTAATAAATAAAACTTCAAAAATAAGCTTGACTACTACTTGACTACATAAAAAATAACACTTTAATAGTAAACAAATGAAACCACACACGAAGGACACACAATGGAATAGGAGCCTCTCACGCTCATGTAAACCCGCCTTCTCTCGGCTTTGTTCGTAATTTCGAAAGTTCGTAAGTAGAGGACTGTCTGTAGACTTAAATCATTTTATTAGGTTTTTCGTGGTTTTTGTTTAGCAGAGGTCAACTCTTGCATCCCACAATTTTAAACATTACCTTTTAAGTAGACTAATAACTATTATGACTTTAACCTGTTTAGCTTAGACCAGTGTTTCCCAAAGTGTGGTGCGCGTACCCCAAGGGGTACGCGAATGGTTTGAAAGGGGTACAAAACGATGATCCAAAATATTCATTTTTTTATGTGTGCCAAAGTGTATATAAGATGAAAGTAGTATATTGTGCAACTACGGCGGTAAGTTGTCAATTGCCTACGAGATCAAAATTCTAAATGTCGTTTTTCGCAATTAACAATACCGCACGAGTTGCTGATAATATTTTTTATTACTCATGCGAGGGAACGTATCTTACAATATTGGGGTCCAGAGGCCATCCAAAAAAGTAAAAATGAAGAATTTGATTTTTCAATAGTCTCCGGTGGTGTGAATTCGCATAAGTACGGTATCTCAGTGTCCGGTATCAGCATAGAATTTACACTCATTGTAAAACGTTTTCTTTCATTTTTATTTTGTAATGAAAAAAATGTCACTTTCACTTGTTTATTTTATTTATTCAATTGTTTTTTTGTAACTTATCAATTTTTATTGAATATTAACGTGCTTATTAATTAGAATTGACAAACGGCCATTTGTCGCACCCAAAAATGGGCGTCAAAATAGTACATATCCCGCATGAGTAATAAAAATAACAATATTTAAATTACATAAAAAATAGTGCATCAACATTACTTTTTATAAAGTGTTTGAAATCTAAAGATAATTCAGCTTCATCATCTTTGATAATTAATTAATACAAAACAACTAATAGATTATTTTACTAGCTGCTCACGATAAAATGATAACTGAACTTATAAAGAATAACATTTTTCCTAAGATTTGTAATAATTTTGATGCGATTTTACCTTAAAAAGTCACGTTTAATTCCTTGTGCAATTCCTTCATTCTTCTTCTTCTTTCGAATAGGCCTACTTTGGACCACGCTTGTTCAACTTTTGGGCTTTGACCTTTGCCCAGTATTGTCGCATCTTCTGCCGGTGTAACTCCTTTCTCTCTTCTGTCCAGGGGGTACCTTTCCCAAAAGGTTTTTCCTGAAATCCACGGACTTCCATTAGGGTGCGTCTCACAGACAGTCTGTTTTTGAGATATGTTATTCCCAGATCTTTAATATCCTTCTCGGTCTCTGTCAACCAAGTGGTACGAAGCTTCTTGTTTTGCCAGAAGGTGAACAGACGGTTGGTTAGTCGGTTTGGAGGCAATCTTGCAATGTGGCCATAGAAAGCTACCCTTCTTTTCCTTGCACAGTCAGAGAGCATCTCAATATGTTCGTAGAGCTCAGAGTTATGCTGTCTTTGGAATTCCCCATCTTCCTTTACCGGGCCTAGAACCTTCCTGAGGATTCTCCTCTCTCTGATTTCCAATTTCTCTATTAGACCCCTTCGGTTCAAGGAAAGACACTCCATGGCATATAGGGCTTCTGGTCGTAAGACTGATGTGTAGTGCTTAAGTTTCAGGTTGTGTGACAGGCATTTCTTATTGTAAGTGTTCTTAGTCAGCCGATAGGCTAGTTCTAACTTGCTGACTCTCTTGGATAATGATGCTCTTTCTGATAAGTTGGGTTCAATCCATTCGCTGAGATACTTAAATTTCTCAGTCCTCTTTATGTTTCCCTGTTCTAGCAACATCTCTCTGTTTGCTTCTCTAATGTTGGTGAAGAATTCTGTTTTCTCCAGCGACACTTGAAGACCCACTTTGGCAGCCTGTTTTCTGAAACCGTTTACCTGCGTTGTTGACATCTCAAGAGAATCAGAAAACAGTGCCATGTCATTTGCAAAAGCCAGGCAATCTACAACCAGTCCATCGTTCTTACGTCCCAGGTAGATACCACTCTGAGCACCCAAATTGTTCAGTTCCTTGTGCCATTCTCTCATAACTTTTTCAAGGACACAGTTGAAGAGAAGTGGGGAAAGTCCATCTCCTTGTCTCACTCCAGTTTTTATTTCGAAACTTTCTGAAATCTCGCCTCTAAATTTAACCTTGGAATGGGTGTTGGTCAAAGTTTCTAGGATTAGTCTGCGGGTTTTGTTGTCTAGTGCTAGTTCCTGGTGAACTTTGTTAAGCGTTTCTCTATCGATGGAATCGTAGGCCTTCCTAAAATCAACAAAGGTGACGACCACCTTGCGGTTTCTCATCTTGGAGTATGCAAGTACAGTTTTAAGGTTGAGGATCTGTTCAACTCAGGATCGGGTCTTCCTAAAGTCCCCCTGGTATTCTCCCAGTTGACTATCCAACTGATTTTCTGCCCTTATTTGTAACGCCTTCGAGAGAATCTTGTATGTTACCGGGACGAGAGAAATTCCACGGTAGTTGTTTAGATCCTTAAAATCTCCCTTTTTGTGAAGCGGATGGATCAAAGCAGATTTCCAATCGGGTGGTAATTTCTCTGTTTCCCAGATGTTCTGGATGATCTCGGTTGGCTTGCGCACGGCATTGTTTCCAGCACCTTTCCACAGTTCAGCAACGATAGAGTCCTCTCCAGCTGCCTTATTATTCTTAAGAAGTTGAATGATCTGGCCAACTTCTTCCAATGAAGGGGGAAACGAGTCCGGGTTTGGTGTGGTTTGTTTATAGTCGAAGTCCTCGCTGGGTGGGTCACAGTTAAGTCGATTTTTAAAGTACTGAGACAAAAGGTGGCAGTTGTCCTTGTTGTTATAAGCCAGTTTGCCTTGTGAGTCGCTGAAGTGGAGGCTTGGCGGAGCGTATTTTCGGAGTGCCTGCTTAAAGGTTCCAAAGAAATCTCTGGAATTATTCTTAGCAAAGCTCTCTTCGATTTGGGTTACTTGGTTTTGTGTGAAGGTTCGTTTGGTTCCTCGAATTATCTTGGCTGTAACCGTTCTTTGTTCCAAAAATTTATGCCAATGTTCCTTGGTTTTTTTAGAATTCCACTTCAGCCAGGCTATCTGTCTTTGGGCTATTGCATTGTCACAGTATTCAGTCCACCACGGATGCTTCCTTCTTCTAGCGAGAGGGGCGAGTCCATTGGCCGCCTTGACAATAGTCTCCTTCAGTTGGTCCCAGTTGTTTAGGTCTGTGTTGTTCAGTCTCTGACTTAGTTCTTGACTGTTCTTGAGTCGCTCGACGTCAAATTTTACCATTTTGGAGGTTCTGTGGAATCTAGTGTTTCTAGGCTGGAGTCTTATTTTGATCTTTGACAGGTAGTGGTCTGAGTCCAGATTGGCGCTTCTTAGTACCTTCACATTTTGTATTTCCTTTTGAGATTTGCGTGAAATGGCCACATGATCTATCTGGAATTCACCCAGGTGGGTATTAGGTGAAATCCAAGTCTTCTGCTTCCTTGGCAAGTGTTTGAAGGCTGTAGACTTCATGATCAACCCAAAAGTCCTACACAGATCCACCAATCGTTCTCCGTTGCGGTTGGTTCGTTTATGCGCCGGATAATTGCCCACTATGTTTCTGTATTTTTTCTCTCTTCCCAATTGAGCATTGAAGTCACCAAGCAGTATGACGGTGTGTCTCTCTGGAAGTTTAGAGATAATATCTTCTAAGTCTTCCCAGAATTTATCAGTTCTGTCTGGATTGTGTCTGTTGTCCTGGTTGATTGGGGCATGTACATTGACTATACTGTAGACCTTGTTTGCGCATTTGAGAGAGAGGATGGATACACGACTACTCGGGGAGGTAAAGTCGGTGACTGAATCCAGTATCCTATGACTGATTATAAATCCTGTACCTAAGTGGGGTACGTTCTTCATTACCCGCTGACCCACTTTTCATTTGAGGATTCTGTAGCCTTGGGACTCGAAGGCATGTTCGTCCGTAAATCTGGTTTCCTGTACTGCTGTCAATATTATGTTGTGTCGTGTTAGTGAATCAGTCAAATAATTCCTTCATTCACTAATGAAATAAAATTTGTATTTTGTTAGTGAAAGTATCCATAGCAACGCATCAAAATAATTCACTTGTGGTCTCCGTAAACACAACCCTAAATGTTAACTTCGCTGATGTTCTTTTTTTATCCCAAATCACAAAACTTATTACACTTTTTTGTATAAATGTCTTGATTTCCGCGGGAGTAATCTTTCCGCAATTGCGTCACCATTTAACAATTCTTAGGATGTATCCATTTATGATTAATAAAACAAATTAATTAAACGCTAAACAAGATTTTGACGTTTGAATCATCAATTTTATCGTTGTCATGATAATAATACAATAGTGGGCGGATGACTTCGATGCTTCTCTTAAAAAAAAACAAGTTGGAACTTTATAAAAGCAAAATTAATTAAAGGTTTGTATGCACTAGTGAATAAAATTAAGCTTTAACTCGCGAAATTAAATCTCGTTAAACCTTAATTTTATCCGCTTGTATAATAAATAACTATATTTTTATCTTTAAAACCCCAATCTGGAGACTCTATATTACGTAAAAAAGACAAGTACAATTGTTGTTTTTAATAATATATCTCAGAAATTTTCTACTAAGGGGTACGAAGTGTTAAATAATTAAATATTTGTTAAAAATATTTGTAAGGGGTATGCGTGGATAGAAAGTTTGGGAAACACTGCTTAGACGGTTTAAGTAAATGTATTTCAAATTCTAGCTATTCAGTAAAATTATTAAGATTGCATATTTGATGTGCTATTGATGAAGATCAATCGTTTTATCAGTGTTAAAATTCATAGTATAATAAAAATATGTTTCTGCTTCTTTTGTAGATGTTTCAGTCGATCCAAGTCCTCCAAGGAAAAGAAAACTAGGTAAGATATATTATAATTTAGAAGAATCATTTCATATATATATACACATATATATATATATATATATATATATATATATATATATATATATATATATATATATATTAGGGATGCATCCTATAACGATATCGATACCGATATATCGGCGATATAGTTGGTTTTCCGATATATCGGAATCGCTGATATTAGTTTGCCGATACGCCGATAGATATATAACCATCCAACGTGTAAATGGCGCATTTAGTTCGTTCGTGTAAACGCGGCACCATTTCTACACACGGGCTTTATAATTTCATCCCGCTAGGGATTTTCGATCATCCCTCTAAGAGAAATGATCGATAAAAAAACATTTTATAGAGATGACGATAGTAGGGCATAAGAAATAACTCATACCATTGCTGAGCAAATATGCGTCGATATGGAGCTATTCGATTTAGTCAACAAGGTATGCTAACAACGGTTATTAAAGAAGCTATGCCCGAATTATAAAATGGTATCCCGTTTCTATATTACGGAAAAAGTTATACCAGAAATATATGAGCGAGTGAGAACTAAAGTAGTAGATTTGTTAGGAGAGTTGTTGCACATTGTGATAACCGCGGACATATGGACAAGTGACTCTTCTTCGCAATCTAATGATTTTATTAGCGTAACAGCTCATGGGATAGATGCTAACTTCGAGTAAAGCTTTATTGTCTCGAACTATTTCCATTCGAAGGTATTCAGGATTCAACATATCATGTAATCTAAAGAAGGAACAGGACAGAGTTCGAGCCATAGTTACCGACAACGCTGCAAATATGGGTGTCGCTATCAGAGAGATTGGACAAATATACAATTTAGTGCCCATCAAATGTTTGGCTCACTCACTCCAATTGGTAATTAAAGCTAGCCTTTTTAAACAGGATCAGGTGAATGTCATGATTACTAAAGCATGGTCTATCATCGGTCATTGTCATTTTTCTGCAAGCAGCAGCAAGATTTTAAAGGAAATGCAAGACGCTCATAACGTTCCGAATCGTGTACTTATACAAGACGTATCTACGCGATGGAATTCGACAAGCAAGCAATGAGGCGATTGCTGGAACAACGAGTTACAGTGCAAGCTTCTTTGCCTAGTATAAAGTGCAATGTAGAACTCACAACGGAGGAATGGATAATGATTATTGAGTTATTTTGAAGAGGTTACAAAATCAATCAGCAAAGCCACAGCTGTATTATCCGACGCTACTCCGTTAATTAATAGTCTCCGAAGAGTGCTACAAAACAGAAAGGACACAGACGGTCAGTCTTTTTCAAGAGGAAATGTATCGAAACTTATGGCGGCTGATATGATATTGGCTCTTAATGAGAGATTTGATTATTTGAAAAGTGAAGAATCGTATTATTTGGCAAAAAGACGGATTGGAGAGTTATTGAATTCATAAACTATTTCAGAATCGACAATGTTACAACCAAGTACAAGTTCTGAGCCATCTACGAGATGTGGGATATGGAGCACTTGTGAGAATATTACGAAAGAGGCTGAAAGAGATGAGCTTCTCTCTCTTTTGAGCACTGATTCTCTTTAAGATCCCCCAATATATCAAGAGAAGCAGATTATATATTATCTGGCGCAGTGATATTTTATATCCAAATTTAAAAAAAAAATAGCCCAAAAATATTTCAGTTTTCAAAGGAGTTCTGTTCTGAGCATCTGAAAGGCTATTCTCCACAGCAGGTCTCGGCCAAACAGACTTACGAAATCGACTTTCACCTAATAATTTAAGGATGTTGTGTTTTCTGCATAAAAATCTTATAAATGTGAATTTTAATTATTAGTTTCTAATCTAAACCTTATTATTAAATTGATATCTTGTAAAATTAAATTTTTCTAAATTTCGTTAGTTAAGATTCTAAATATGTAAATATTATATAAATAAGTAATGTCGTCCGCTTCTATATTTTCTATTCTAAATACACAGCTGTTTACACCTTTTAAAGCCTACCTGTACGAATCGGTATCGGTATCGTCGATACTTTTTTATAATTATCGGTATCGTATCGGCAGAAGTGCGTATCGATGCATCCCTAATATATATATATATATATATATATATATATATATATATATATATATATATATATATATATATATATATATATATATATACAGTGTGGAAACTGTAACTGGAATAAAATTCATAATTTCGATATAGGGGATTTTTGCAAAAAAATCTAAAACACGTTACCTATTATTTGTTTCTTGACTTCCGAGAACAGATAAACAAACAGCACATACATAGAAATAAGGGCAAAAAAATTACAATTCGTAACGTGTTTCGGGATTTTTTTGTAAAAATCGCCAATATCAATCAAAATAAATAAAATATGTAGATAAATTTTGAATTAATTGTTGTTTTTTTTATTATAGGTCGGCCTCCGAAGAAAAGAGCAATTTTAGATGCAAGTGAAAGACCACCGTTGCCATCTTTGAACTTAAGAAATACGTAGCGTTAGTTTTTTTGGATTGCACTAATCTTGATTTAAGGCAATTAAGAGCGAAGCAAGAAACTGACTATGTACTAGGTGCAGTGCAATTATGAACGATAAATTGTTTGTTTGTAAAAAAGAAAAGAATGACTAGGAAAAATCTACGAAAAAAAAATTGTTGGAAACAATCGACTGTGATTATTAAATATTATAGGAAATTAAAAAAAAACTATTAATTATTTGATTAATATTCTATTGTAAATATATGATATTGATTATTTTTTTTAAATTTGTTCAGATGGAGAGGAAAATTTATAACCAAGATTTTCGAAATCAATTTTGTACATTTTTTTCTTCCCACATTAATTTAACGTTTGTTTGTTTTTTTATTAATTTTTTGCCACACACTTTTAAAATGCATGTCTCAAATTATTAATATATAAAGTACAAATTGTATATTTGTTTGTATATATTATTTTAGATTATTGTGGCATGTATTTTTATTGTAAATTTATTTATTGTATATCTTGTATATAATTCATATAATTTTAATAAATAATGGTTTTCTATATAACTTCACCTAATTTACTTATAACTATTATAATAAAGTAATTCACATGACTCAATAGATCGACAGACCCTCCTCCTACCTTGTGGGAACTTGGCCTAGATGAGAAGACTAACAGACTGGTCCAAGCTACCCTGAAGAACACCACCTCCAAAGTCAAGTTCAGGGGTGAACTCTCTGCAAGCTTTCCCATCTAGACATCAGTCAGGCAGGGGGATGGCCTCATGCATCCTCTAGAACTGTGTCCTGGAGAAAATCATGAGAGAATGGACTTCCACATTGTCACCAGAAACAAGACTGAAAAGCTTGGGTACAAGAAAGACAACCTCAATCTAGCCTTTGCTAATGCTCTCACCCTATTGGCCAACAGCATGGAGGAAGCTATTCATGAACTACAGAGCTTCTACAATGCTGCGGCAAAAACCGGCTTGAGGTTCAACACCCAGAAGACTGAGTTCATCACCAATATCAAGCAAGCTTCTTCTACAATCTCACTAGGAAACAATAATATCTGTAAAGTTCCTGCAGTCAAGTACTTGGGAGAATGGATCTCAGCAAGTGAGAGCGAAACCTTAGCCATACACGCCAGGTGCACCAAGTTAGAGAGGGCATTCCTGTAAGAACATCTGTACCTCCAAGTACCTATCCAAGAACATAAAGCTGAAGCACCACAACTCGGTAGTAAGGCCTAAACCGCACTACGGCAAAGACGCCGCGGTTTTCAACCGCGTGATTTTATGACTCAAGTAAGTTAATACGAGCGGCCTCACTTGCGTTTTTTTCCCGCGACTGATTTTTCCCATAGCGTACTGTGTGTTTTCCGTACGGTTTCGCGGTTACAGCGGTTACCGCTCGCGGGAAAAAGCCGTAGTGCGGCCTCGGTCTAAGACCCTCTGCACTCTATGCCTCTGAGTGCCTCTTGATGAATCGAAAGAGCCCACTCAGGAAACTAAAACTTAAAGAGAGGAAAATCCTGAGGAGAATATAGGACCCATAAGAGAGGAAGATGGTACCTACAGAATCAGGTGCAATAATGAGCTCTACGAACGTCAGGTAGATATAGTCACATGTATGAAGAAAGACGACTGATCTTCTATGGGCACATGTCCCGCCTGAATCACTCCAGCTCACCAAGAGGATCCTGACAGTCACAAGTAGGGGAAAGGCGTCCAAAGCCAAGTGGGTCACATCTGTTAAAACAGGAACTGCAGATCCCATTACAGACAACTAAGAAAACAATACCAACAGGCCATCCTGCAAGGGGTCTTCTCACTGTACAGACATTACCAGACCTAAATGGACGGATGAGAGGAAGCAGGCTCACAACCAGAAGATAAAGGCATACTGGGCCAGGAAAATGCAGAAGACCCTAGCTGCGAGTTAGTGCGAGCCCCATGGTCCCTATTAGGCCAAAACAAACTGAAAAAAGTGATTATTATTCTTCATAAAGTGCCTTCTCATTGCGAATTTTGACAATCATCAATGCTATTTTAATTTTATTACTAACATTCAACCTACTTTATTAAAAACTCATAGTAAACTAATATTAACATTCAACTTTGTAATTTTAATTTAAATTCACAATTTACATCTAAGGCCGAGGCCGCACTACGGTTTTTTCCCGGAAGCGGTAACCGCTATAATTGCGAAACCGCGAGAAACACAGCACGCTATGCGAAAAATCAGTCGCGGGAAAAAACCGCAAGTGAGGTCGCTTGTATTAGCGTACATGAGTCACAAAATCACGAGATTAGCCGTAGTGCGGCCTAGGCCTAAAAGAGAAACAGTTCCTAACTTTTGTCTGTCAGTGTACATTGTGATTTATATTGGCAACTCGTGAGAAGTGTTGCAAATATAATTACACGAAATTTCCTACAGAATCGAAGAAAACATCAGGAAAACATGGCGTTTGGGGATGATTCAATAGGTGATAAGTGACTGGAAATTTACTCAAGGTAAAGTTCCTACTTATTCATTAAATACATTAAAAGAGGATTCAATTACTCGTCAATCCACTAGTTTTTATGACGAAAAAGAAGAGTTAGCGAAGAAAGAAGAAATCTCCGAGTTCATCAACTTCTATCCAAGAAAAGAAGAGAAGAAGAACGAAGCGGAATTCGTCCAAGATTTCTATGCAGAAAAAGCAAAAGATAATAACTAATATTTTTCAGTGAAGAAGAAATGGAAGCTAAAGCCGAAATCGAGAAGATTTCTGAGAGGATTAAAGAGTATGCAGTTAGTTATTACTCAGGCGAAGATTGCGACCAGGAAAAAGAAGAAGTCGTCAAGGATTATTTTTACGAAGCTGAAAAGACTGCAGAAGAGAGAGTTAAGACCCCAACATTAATAGAATATAATGCTAATTATTACGCGGAAAAGGATGATGTTGAACCGCAAGCTAGCCAAAGTACAAGTAATAGTGAAAATCTAGAAGAAGAAGATATAGATCCAGATATCTTAAAGGAGTTGCATAAATATTTCATTGATGATGAGACGGAGATTAATATTTTGTTGGAATCATTGAAAACGGATAAAGATACGCAACTGCCTTTCAAAAAGAGGAGGATGTCGGTGAGTTTAAAGCAAGATTTAGAAGCTAAAAAAGAAAGAAGAAAAGAATTTTCTTACCCAGCCACTCCTATGATAAGCATTGCAGAGGTAGAAGCTCTGAAAAACAAGCAGACTTTTAAAACGCCTGCTGAGAGGAAGGAAATGCCTGCAATGTCCACACCAATATACCCACCTACAACTGATTACTTTCAGAATACGAGTGTTAATTGTCACTTAACTATAAAGGTATGTTAGTTTTACCTTGCAACCCTTATTTACCTTGCAACCCATATTACCCAATGCCTCCTATTCTTATACCTTTCAACAACATGAACAGAAATGTAGCTGTGCCTAAAATTGTTTAGCAGCAACCACAACCTTTCAAACCTACTCGAAAGGAAAGAGCATCTAAAAGGAAAAATGAAAATTTCTGCAATTATTAAAAATAATTAATAGAAGAAAAAACGACAAAAAATGGTAGAATTTATTTTGTTAATTTTTTTGAGTAGTATTTTGTTGTTTAGATTTACTTTTAATTTGATACCCATATAGGGCTGTGATGTTTTTTGAACATTTTTTTTCCATTATTTTTTTATGTTCATTAATTTATTAAAATATTTTATACATATTACTATATTTTTGTTATAATTTTTTAATCAATATTTATTAGTCAGTGTTTTATTTCATGTTTGGTGAAGAGGATACATCACAAGAAGCATTTATGAAGAGAGAAGACATTTACATGGAGATTATTCAAATATTTAATATACGTGTATACACTATTTACTATAAAAAAAACTACAAAAAGGAAGAAAAAAATTTTTTTTTTAAAGAAACTAATTGTTGTCATGCATGCTTGTTTCATTTGCTCACTAAATTATATTCTCAGCTCGTTATTTATATTTCATTAGCTACTTATTTATGATTATTAGCTTAATCGGATTCGGTGAATGCGACAGAAGTTGTTTTCAACTACTTAAAATATATGCAAGCATAACTTCTTTTCAACAAACATAACGTTTGTTGCGAGGAATATTCTTTGTGTATAGTTACTAATCGGAAACTGTCTTGTCTCTTTTCAAAGGAAATCAGAAATGGGAAATTGCCACCGACAACATGGAGAAGAAGGCGAAAGGAGAACAGTGAGAACAACCCTAGGTCAGGGATGACGAACCTATGACCCGCGGGTCAGACACTGACCAACACAGGCTTTTTAGTGATTTTCTTACTTTTATCATTTTCTTATCAAAATTTCTCAACCACAAAGGTGTATTAAATATATCAAAAAGAAATTTTTTCTCCAATTATTGTATTTTAAATATGTTTATCTACTCGCACACCAAAATGAACACATAAAAAAGTAAATTATTACATGTGAAGGACCATTAATATAATCTTGTATAAAAGTATAAAAATCGTGCGTAAAAGTCCAATGTAAATCAAATGGAGTTTCATTATTAAATGATTTCTGTTTGTTGTTCCTATGGCAACAACTCGCGTCACTAAACAAAAAACATACACGTAATGAAAATTTTCTGACCTCTATTAAAATTGACTCAGTCTGGATTTGTCTGGCTCTAACGTAACTTAATCTAATCCAGATTAAATCTACGTTTACCTAGATTGCATCGACAACGACCAAATAATGTTCCCGTCACTGTGCGTTTTTACTTGTTAGCATATTTTGCCACGAGGGTGCTGAACGTCTAAGAAACTCGATTATCCGACACATATGAGACAACCGCCGGATTATAAGAAATGGTGGTGGGAGGGAAGATCGTGAGCGGCCTCCAGACCGCCGGATTACTGGACGTGCCGTCCGATTAACCAAGGGCCAAATTACCGAGATTATAAATTTTTTGAATTCGACCTTCATTTTTTGTTCTCCACTTGCAAAGTAGAAGTTGTAAAACAAGAAGGAAACTTTAATTTTATAAAAGCTTCAAAAGTGAGAACAAAGTCTTTGAACTTTTTCTTCTTTTCCAAGTGATGTCATTATTTCGCTCGGGGTTTGCCTTCTGTTTATCTTATTCCTCTTTTTTTGCGATCCGTTTCGTCCTTCTCTTTGGCTATTATGACAGATGCGGCTAGCTTCTCCACTGCGTCCCAGCATTCTCTGCTTTGTAGCATTGTCTCGTGTAGGTTTTCTGGCGTCAGATTTCCTCCCACCGTTATTTCCATTTCTATCCGTTGTTTCGCCCATCTGGGACAGTTGAAAAATGTATGGAGTCCAGGTCCGGGCAGTACACACAATTTTCGGTCTCCCTCAGATGTCTGCGATAGAGGTATGCCATGAAGCTACCATGTCCGAGCAGCAGCTGCGAGAGAAAGTAATTTACTTCTCCGTATCCTCGTGTCACCCATGGTTCTATGAGTGGGATGATTCGTTTTGTCCAGACCGCACATCCGGTTTCCTGGTTCCATCTTGTCTGCCATTCGTGCATAGTGTCTTCTCTAATCCGACCACTGCTCTCCTCCCCTTCAAGGTACCTTCTTAGCCTTTCTTTTGCAGCGTTTCACCGACAGCGCTTCCGCCGAGGCCGTCCTGTAGGAACTACATATCCGTATTGCCAGCTGTCTGTGTATTCTTTCATACATTCTTCTATATTTTTTAGTTCTTATCAACGATTCATACCACGTAGGAGCACCGTACAGCATTTTTGACAGTGCCACTGTGCAGAGTGTGCGTCTGCGGCTCGCCCTTGGTCCCTTAACATTTGTCATAAGCCTTCTCAGCTGTTCTATCGTTTGGCTTACGTTTTTTGCTGTTTCCTGCAAGTGCGTATACATTTTTAGGTCTTTATCCAGTCGTATGCCCAAATATTTTATACTTTTTTTTGTTTTAATTGTCGTATGTTTAAAACCTATGCTCATCTCAGATAGGGTCCTTCTCCCCACCAGTACCAATGCTTCGGATTTTTCTGGCGCAATTTCAAGACCCATTTCTTCCAGCTCCTGGTCTATGATATTAAGCGACCATTCCACTTTTCGTTTCAGGTATGCCGCATTGCCATCTATCACCACCACTGCCAAATCGTCCTCGTATGCCACGAGGTGAGTTCCCTCCGGGAGGACCAGCCTGAGTATCCTGACGTAATATGCAATCCATAATGTGGGACCCAAGACAGAACCTTGTGGCACCCCGCTGCTTACGTTGATTTTTTTGCTTTTCCCTATTTCTATTTTCCTGTCTCTAAAATAGTTTCCAATCAGCCGTACTAAGTATGCGATATCTTTTGATCTTCCAGCGTTTTCAAAATCTCAGACCATGTTGCACTGTTAAAAGCATTATGTCTAGTGCCACCCACCATTATCGCTAATTTCTTATGTCGGTAGGAAGGGGCGGAGGCAACCCTTGCTAGTTCTTGTATTTTCCTGACAGCATCGACAGTTGATCTGCCTTTTCGGAAGCCATATTGTTGTTCTGACAGGACGCCTTTTTCTTCAAGCTCTTGTTGCAGTCTGTTTCTTATGATGCTCTCCCATAATTTCCCTGGTACACTTAGTAAGCATAGAGGTCGATAGCTGTCCTCCGAGTCTTTGTGTTTTTTCGGTTTTTCTATAATGGTTGTGTAACCTGAGAGAGTGGTATGATACCACATCCCAAGAGTTATTCCGAGCTACCGCTTCCAAGATAAAGATAGCGATGATGATTGCAAACATCCTGAAAGGAGATGCCATATAAAGAAGAAGAAGTAAACGCTGAGCAAATTCCCTCTGAAATATTAGTGGAAGCTGATGATGCTGTGTTGGGTTTGATCTCAAGCTTCCCAATACCAATGTTGTAATACAATAAATAGTAATAAAGATGATAGATGATGAAGCGAGCTTTCAATGACTTTTTTTAAGATTTAAATTTGGACGTGTGTAATGTCAAATTTTCGGTCGTGTTAACTAAGATGTAAAAGAACAATTTTGATGCAGTTGTGCGTAAAATTCACAACTTCGATATAGGGATTTTTGCAAAAAAATCTGAAACACGTTACGTATTATTTATTTCTTGCCGTCATTTGACTTCCGGGAACAGATAAACAAACAGCATATACATAAAAATGAGGACAAGAAAAAACAATACTTAACGTGTTTCGGGATTTTTTGCAAAAATCGCCAATATCAAAATAAATAAAATATGTAGATAAATTTTAAATTAATTGTTGTTTTTTTATTATAGGTCGACCTCCGAAGAAAAGAGCAATTTTAGATGCAAGTGATAGACCACCGTTGCCATCTTTGAACTTAAGAAATACGTAGCGTTACTTTTTTTGGATTGCACCAAACTTGATTTAAGGCAATTAAGAGCGAAGCAAGAAACTGACTATGTACTAGGTGCAGTGCAATTATGAACGATAAATTGTTTGTAAAAAGAAAAGAATGACTAGGAAAAATCTACGAAAAAAAAATTGTTGGAAACAATCGACTGTGATTATTAAATATTATAGGAAATTAAAAAAAAAACTATTAATTATTTGATTAATATTCTATTGTAAATATATGATATTGATTATTTTTTGTAAATTTCTTCAGATGGAGAGGAAAATTTATAACCAAGATTTTCGAAATCTTTATTGTATATTTTTTTCTTCCCACATTAATTTAACGTTTGTTTGTTTTTTTTAATTTATTTTTTGCCACACACTTTTAAAATGCATGTCTCAAATTATTAATATATAAAGTACAAATTGTATATTTGTTTGTTTATATTATTTTAGATGAGTGTGGCATGTATTTTTATTGTAAATTTATTTATTGTATATCTTGTATATAATTCATATAATTTTAATAAATAATGGTTTTCTATACATCTTCAACTTCATTTCGTTATTACAGTATAATCTCGATAATCCGACACATATGGGACCAGACAACCGCCGGATTATCAGACAGGGTGGTGTGAGGAAAGAGCGCGAGCGGTCTCAGACCGCCGGATTACTGGACGTATCAGAAAACATAACATACAAAACAATTGGTGGGTGTACAAAACAATTGTCAGACCAATACTAACATATGTCCAACTCACAGTGGCAATAAAATATATATATATACATATATATATATATATATATATATATATATATATATATATATATATATATATATATATATGATATATATATATATATATATATATATATATATATATATATATATATATATATATATATGAGAGGAAAGTATCGCGAAGAATACTCGGTCCAATCCAAGACAAAAATGGGTACAGAATTCGATACAATAATGAGCTATACCAGGCCTTGTAGGACCCGCTAGTTTCCGCATATGCAAAGATAACGAGGTTACGATGGGCAGGCCATGTCACAAGAATGGGTGAGCAAGGACTGCCAAAACGGGCTCTCCAAGGCAAAATGGTAGGTAGGGGCAGACCACGGAAACGATGGGAGGACGCGGTAGAAGAAGATGCCAAAGAATAAAGCTCCATATAGAAGAGAATAAAGCTTCATATAGAAGTGAAATACTGCATCATTTAGATTTGAAATGAAGCTTTGTGGCACACAATAAATGAACTGGCCAACAAAACCTAAAGAAGAAAGTCGGATTATCCTAAATGTTAATGATAAAGCCGTTCTTTAAAAATGCAACCAGAACTGGTCTATACTATCAAAAATATAGACTCGACTACTATTGATCATAATCTCATCACAAATATTAGTAACAGCATGTTAAGTGCTAAACCGAAATGTTTGCCAGGTAATCTTATCAAACAACTCAGTATTGAGCCTGGTAGAAATTAAATTAAGCCTGTTAATAGTTCCTTTAAAAATGAGATTTATCCAGATGATGTTCGAAAAGCTCTAAACTTACAAAAAGCTATCGAAAGGATTGTTGGTGAAGTCTGTTTGGTAAGGTTGCTGAGGCTGTCATGATTTTACGATTTATCTCGTTGCAAACTGAAATAATATTTTTAAAACAATTAGACCCGAACCGGCGATAGAATGCAGCTGTACTGCGCCATACTAGGTATGAGGGGCAAGGGATGCGCCGAGGTACGCGCAGCCTAGTTTGAGTTAAGAAATATGCGTCATTTTTAGCACGGGCAACTAAACTCCGCGTACTCGAAATAAAGTGGGGGTATGCGCAGAACAATGCTCGCAGAATAACTCGTCGAGACGAGATGCATTCTCTCGCCGGTACGAGTATAATAATTTCTAAAACAGTGGAGACCAACTGTAAATTCAAATTTGAGTTTGTCTCTCTGTAATATTTAAATTTAGTCACGATAAACTAGAAATTGAAATATGAGTGTGTCTTTGATTCCTAAAAGTCAAGACCTACTGGAAATTCAATTTTGAGTTCTTCTATTTGTAGAAACTCATGGTTCGATTGCTGCCCCGACTTTCGAATCGAAAAAGGGACTTAGCCAGCGAGCTTTTGCTCTGCAACTGGATATGACATGCGCCGCGTTTCGAAGAGTGTTCCAATGTTATGGGGAAACTGGATCCTATCATAGACGATGTGGTACAGACAGAAGGAGATTTACAACGGCTCGGGATGATCGCTTTATTGTGTCAACATCATTAAGAAATCGTCACCTTAAAGGTCGATTCCCATATGCGCGACACTTAGCTACGCGACGTCGTGCGACATCGCCTGTCAAATAATGATTACATTGTTTTAAACATGACACGTCGCTAAGCCATAGTGAGAACGTGCCCATTTAAAACAATGTAATCATTATTTGACAGGCGATGTCACGTGAGGTCGCGTAGCTGAGTGTCGCGTATATGAGAATCGGCCTTAATGCTGTTCAATTGCTACAACAGCTCTGTGAAGTACAAAGGGTGAATATTAGTCAGTGGCATGGGCGTAGCCAGGGGGTAAAAAAATGGGGTAAATATGCAAACCTGTTAAAATTGGTGCATTTCTGTTACTATATTTTCTTAACCCCTACCCCCCCCCCGCCCCCCCGAAACTAAATCCTGGTTTTAAAACCCCCACCAAAACTAAATCCTGGCTACGCCCATGGTCAGTGGACAGTAAGACGAAGACTGTAGCAAGATGACTTGACCCCTAAGACACCTGCAGTTTGTTAAAAACTTACCCCAGCTCAACGTCGAGCAAGCCTGCGTTTTGCTAGGGATCATTTAAATTGGACGTTGGAACAAAGGGGGTCTGCTCTGTTCTCAGATGAGACCAGAATATGACTCCATTGTAGCAAGCGAAGAAGAAAAGTGTATCAAAGACCAAGAGAGCCATTTGCAAAATGATGCATTGAAGAACTGACTGGTTGTGGAGGTGCTTCCTGCATGATTTGTGGTGTAATTTCTATAAGAGGACGAACCGATCCTGCTCTCATCATTAGGGGCGTCCGTGGTCATGGGAGAGGAGGTTTAACGAGTGCTATGTACATCGAGGAGATTTAAGCAGTTCATGTGGTACCTTACATCAACTACATTGGAGAAGAATTTATCTTTGTATATGACAATGCAAAGCCGCGCACCGCAAGAATTGTGCAACATTACAGAAATCGGTTTTCGGGTTTTTGGCTAGCATGCAGTCCCGATCTAAATCCGATAGAACATTTATGGATGAGCTTAAACGAAGAATTCGACCTAGGCTTCGTGCCCCAACCTCGATCCCAGAGCTTATTGTTGCAGTAGAAGAAGAGTGGCTTAACATCCCATAGGATACAATCGCGAAGTTGATTAGATCTATGCCTAATCGTATTAGAGATGTTATTTGGGACAAGAGGGGGTCATTTATTAAAAATTGTTAATTTAGAGACTTGTTAATCACCACATCTTTTAGTAATAAAACGAGAATAGAGTCAAACTGATCAGCTGCAAATAATTCGCGATTCAGCGACAAGCAAGTGTCGTAGTGTTTTTGACCTGCAGTGCGAACCAGTCGCTGGATTTGAGAAATTCAAACGGCATGCTGTTGGCCTTTTGACCGAGCATGCACTCCTCAGACCGGAAATACCAATTTTCCTTTTCCCGTTTCCGTTTGAAGAGGTGGAACAAGGTGACTTTGCGATTTGGGGCTAGCGGTCCTTTCCCGGAAGGGCAATGCGCCGAGAAAGGTGTCGTTCGAAAATTGACACGTGGGGCTATAATTCGTGAGAAAGGCGAAGCAATTCTAAAACTTGTCATCGAATATTCAATATTTAAATTCGGTAAATTTAAAAAAAAACATTTTTCAGTTTGGACGTGCGTCGCGACACTCGATGCGACATGCGACAAATCACAGCACCGCGTAGACCCTTTTCTTCTTTATTATAAAACTGCCACGTCGACGCCGTGCTCTTCAATTTGACAAATCCCGGTGGATTTACGCGTACGTCTGCAAAACACGTTTTTTCCGGCGTCCGGGTGTCATCCGAAACGCAATCACGATTAAACTCCCAAACAAATCGAATGGCGCTGGTCCGTTGGCGATCCGACTGGCAGTTTTGGAGGAGTTAGAATTCGTTCAAATCGCTTGTTTTCCAAATTTTTACGATAAAATTAGCATTGAGCGGGAACAGGACGTAGACGCAGACCGCTGACTCTTTCACCGTCCGTTGCGTGCAACCCTTCCGCATCGGACGAACTGATCTGGAGAGCTAGAACCTTAACTAAATAAGAGAACCGCGTGCACACATGTGGTCGAAGAAACGATATTTTCTTTCCACCGCACCGGGCGAACCGGTGGTCGCATACTTATCTAAGACGTGCCAGGGACGCCACCAAAGGATGCAAGAAAAAAATCTTGTCGCGGACCAAAGTTTTTCGCAGCTGGAGGACGCTGTGTGAGACTTGTGCACGGCAAAATGACATGGCCCAGAAGCTCGTTCAGCTCTAAAAAAGGAAATGATATTTTCCCGTTTCGCCAAGCAAGAGAAAAGGAGTTTTTGGAACACAGGTAAAGTGCAATATAAAAAAGTTATTTTGTTTCATGAGTTAATTTATTACATTGTCTTTCAAGCGACATATTTATGAGATGAAATAAAGAAATATATTTCATCTCATAAATAGTTTTTTAGATGCAAATTCAAAATTTGCATCTAAAAAAGAAACAGCGTTCTAACTTTTGTCTGTCAGTGTACATTATGATTTATATTGGCAACGCGTGACAAGTGTTGCAAATATAATTACACGAAATCCCCTACAGAATCGAAGAAAACATGGCGTTCGGGGATGATTCAATAGGTGATAAGTGACTGGAAATTTTCTTTATTAAACATTTTAAATATAAGGTAAATACAAGAAAACCATTAACGTGAAAGGTGCAACGTTCCGAATTGGTTGGTATCTGTCCAATTTCCTTTAGCTGTAATTGTTGACCAATTAGGATATTTTGCAATTTGCTTGTTTATTAATTTGCAAATGTAATAGATTGCAACGTAATTAAATAATCTGCGTTTTAAATATCACTTAAAACATTGTATAAACTAAGTTGCTTTCATATCATAGATTCTAATTAGATTATATCGCATGTTCTATATCATAGTATGAAGAAAAGAATGTAGCAAACTCCTCCACAATAAGCGGAGAAAGGCAAAAGAAGCTGGAATCACTATGGGATTGCAATAAGTCGCGAAAATTCTTCAAAAATGTGAGTAATATTAAAATATATTCAAAAATGTGAACAAAATTACAAAACTAGAAGATTTTAAGCTAAACAGCAAACAACCTCACTAAAAGTGGTTCGGGGAAGCTCTCACTAAACCCTCTATTCCACCTTGGCTTTTAGTATGCACCACCCCAGTATCACATATTTTGCATTCATTCAGGGTGGGCAGCCCGGACGGTTAGTGAAAACCGCCCTAGTTATTGTCTCCCCGACCAGGATTCGAACCTGGGTCTCCCACATTGAAAGGCAGGTATGTTGTCAACTACACCACCGGGGAGGACAAACAGCAAAAGACCAATCTGTGTTAAGCTACAATCATGGAATACAAAAATGAAAATATATGAATGAACCATCAAGCGATAGGATTGGATATTAGCATTCATGATGACTACATGAAAAAGGAAAGAAATCACCTGATGCCCCACCTGTAGATGGTGGAACAACAAAGACATGGAGCTGTACTCAGATACAATAAATGATCGTAAAAGGTGTATCTTATGGACAAGGCAAGATAGGAATTCAAGAATGTCAATGGGAGAAGAAATGCAGAGTGAGCGAAAGATCTCCGGAAAGTCAGGACAACCAAGAACTGAGGAAAATCTCGTAAACGATTAAAAAAAAACTACTAAGTGCTCAGAGGTGCTAGAGGAGAGATACTAGAGGTGCTCTAAGTGCTAAGAGGTAAAGAGATGGAGGATGAAAACACCTACCAGTCGAGAGGGCAATTGATAATATCGCCCTGTTGCAAACAATATTTTTTATTACTCATGCGAGGGGATGTATCTTACAAATTTGGGATTCAGTTGCAATCCAAAAAAAGGAGAACAAAAAATGAAGAATTGGTTTTTCAATTGTCTCCGGTGGTATGGATTCGTCATTAGAACTCTCATCAGTTCTTTTCCGGTATCACCATAGAATTTATACTCATTTTAAAACATTTTCTTTAATTTTAATTTTTATTTTGTAATGAGAAAAAAATTCTGTCACTTTCACATCACTTTTTTAATATTGAAGTCTTGATTGTGTTTATTTTCTTCATTTAGTTGTTTTTTTTTAATTGAATATTTGCATGCGTTACCCAAGTTATGTGGTAATACAACCAAAAGTGGTATTTATCGTACTAAAAAACGTTCGCCAAGATAGTACTTTTAATGCATGCAACAGAGAAGGAAATGAGAGAAACAGTAAACAGGAAGAGTAAGGAAAAGAAAAAGGAAAGAAATCACCTGATCCCCCACCTGAAGATGGTGAAACAACAAGGACATGGAGCTGTACTCAGATACAATAAACTGATCGTAATAGGTGTATCATATGCACAAGGCAAGATAGGAATTCAATAATGTCAATGGGAGAAGAAATGCACAGTGAGCGAAAGATCTCCGGAAAGTCAGGACAACCAACAACTGTGGAAAATCTCGAAAACGATTAAAAAAAAACTACTAAGTGGAGGTAAAGAGATGGAAGATGAAAACACCTACCATGCAACAGAAAAGGAATTGAGTAAGAAAAAGAAGACAAGAATAGGAACTAGAAACATAAAAACAATGCTACTTATAGAGAGAATGGAGGAAGTGGTAAGATAAATGATAGAATATAAAATAGAATTACTGGCCATGCAGGAATTAAGATGGAAGGGAGAAGGCACGGATCGATAACACTACAATATGGAGGCGAGGACAAGCAAGGGTAGAAGGGAACGGGCTTCATGATAGGCATAGATATACTGAGAAAGAACATAATAGAATTTAAGAGTGTAAATGGAAGGATATCACATATAAGACTAGAAAATGAAATAGCCTTATATCGATCATAAATGGATATGCACCCGGAGTCCAATGTTACTGGAGTAATATCCTTTAATTTGAAGTGAATTTCACTTTCATTTTGAAATTTAATTTGAAAAGGCATAGTTATAATTGACGATTTCGCATGTGCACCCACAGAGGTAACAGACGAACAGGAAAAGGACGAGTTTTATGACCAACTAGGAAAGATATACGGGGCAACCCCAAACACGACACACTCATTCTTCTGGGCAATTTTAATTCAAAAGTAGTAAGAGAAGGATACTGGAAGCGAATCGCTGGAAAAGAAACAATTCATGATGAAATGAATGAGATTAACAGAGGAAGAGACCGAAAAGCAGATGGGAGGACCAGGTATAGAGGACATTAAGAATCTAAAGATAGACGCATGGAGGAGCAAGATTTTGGACCGAGCCACATGGAGGAAATTAACAGGAGAGGCAAAGTCTGTGACTAGTGACTGACAAGGGGAACTTCCGACGTCTGGATCACGGATTTTCTTCAAACTTTGTACACTTTTAGTAGTCCTTTAGGACAACATAATGTGTAAGTTGTAAGGCGTACTATTTCTGCATTTTCGAGAAAATTTCAATTTTCTCTCTGAATTGAAATTTTCCACATCGAATATATACATTTGCGTTGCGTCAACGTTCAAGCTT
This sequence comes from Phosphuga atrata, assembly GCA_944588485.1. Taxonomy (NCBI): domain Eukaryota; kingdom Metazoa; phylum Arthropoda; class Insecta; order Coleoptera; family Silphidae; genus Phosphuga; species Phosphuga atrata. Next base: position 39,359,780 of record OX155903.1, read on the forward strand.
CGTAATTGCTGGATCGGTGGATCGAGTCCCATACATTGTTTTTTTTAACGCTGGTCATATTTTTTCTTATAAATAACATTTCAAAGGTTATGTAATGAATAAATACGTGTATTTGTAGGCATTTTGATTAAATTTCTAAAGTTATTTGGCTGTTTACTGAATATTATATTATTTTAATCTTCGATCCTCAACGAAGCGGTCATTGGTCCACGAATCAATTATTGCGAATTTATCGATCATTTTCCCTCCACTTTTTATGTCTTCTTCCCATATCTTCAAATGGTCCTTCCTTTTCAAATGCCGAGATCCTTTTATCTGTAGAGTATTTAGGTTCCACTTGGGGTGTTCTCTTGCCATTCTCGCTACTCTTATTTTTGTTTCCAACGAAATGAATTCGACTTTTTCCCTCTTTTCGACTGGCTCATAATTCTCATCGTTGAAAAATCGAAAAATCTCGTTCAACTTCATGGAACAGGCCTTCTTCGTCTACTTCGTCGAAATGAATTAGGTCTTCGTCATTAATAAGTATCTCTTCCCCTAATATTTGGACGGTAAACTGATACAGCTCTTCTCCAATCGCCTTTGCATCTGCATGAATCGTTGCTGTTGATTCTGTATCAATGAGTTCCGCTCTTTGAAGAAGACCGTCACAGTACACGAACGCATCTTTTAACAGACCTTTCGAAACAGCATTATGCTCTGAATTTTCACGACGTTCATCACTTACACTATCCGAAGAACCGGGAGTCACTTCCATTTTCCAAAAATTCGCAAGTACACTATTCGTTTGTAACAAAGTCTCACCACTACGAAAGTTGAATGCCGAGTGATGCCTGTTCTATCGCGTCAGTTCTATAACAACAGATCCAAGATACAAGCTTTTTTGCCCTCCCCTTAATCCTTTCGAACCTTTTTATTCGCGAATTTTTTTTCTAGTATTTTTTTTCCCGAAATCTTTTTATTCCAAATTTCTGTTTCCCCGAAATTTGTTAAATACAAAGATTTAATTTTCAAATTTGGTAAGAAAAAATTCGGAGGAACAAGAATTCGGGAGAAAAAAATTCCGGGGAAAAAATGCGGGGAAACGGTACGACACGTTTCCAGGTACGAGGCGGTTCTGGGTACCTTTCCACGATTTCCTCAAATCACTACAAGCACACGTTTCCAGGAAAACCTTATGCGTTTGGTCGATTACTCGTCGATAATTTAAAAAAGATATTTTTCGTAATGATACATTTCAGTAAACAGCCAAATAACATTGGAAATTCAATCAAAATGCATGCAAATACACGTATTTATTCATTATATTACCTTTGAATTGTTATTTATAAGAAAAAATATGACCAGCGTTGAAAAAAACATGTAGGGACTCGATCCACCGATCCAGCAATTACGAAGCTTAAACGTTACCACTCGGCCACCGCCATCTTATAAACGTGTATGTACCACCCAGATATTGCATATTTCGTATTCATTCAGGGCGGGCATCCCAGTTAGTGAAAACCACCCTAGTCTTTGCCTCCCTGACCAGGAATCGAACCCGGGTTTCCCGCTTGCCATCAAGGTATCTTGTCAGCTTCACTGCAGAGGAGGACGGGGTGGTTAAACTAGGACAGAAAGTATATAAAGGAGGTGTGGAGACAGGTGTGAATGCCAGAGCATTATACCAATACACAAGGAGGGAGATAGCAAAGAATGTAGCAACTACAGAGGTATCACATTACTAAATGTGACCTACGTGGTTTTTGTCAATATAATCTGGTGCTGGGAGCATAGTATTGAAATGCACCAACTCTTCATAGACTTCAAACAAGCATGTGACAGCGTAAACAGGAATCAATTATTTAGGATAATGAATGAGTTTGGTATACCAGCAAAGCTTCTAAAATTTACCTGGATGACATTAAATGATACTAGAGGCAAAGTGAGACTTGAGAAACTACTTGGAATTCTGAAAACATCTGGATTTGACGATTACGACATTCGTATAATAAGAAACTTGTATTGGCATCAAAGAGCGTCAGTTAGAGTGGAGCAAGAGCTAACCGACGAAGTAGAAATAAAGAGAGGCGTATGTCAGGGATGCATACTTTCACCATTAGTGTTTGTTTGAACGCGCGGGCGCGGTGGCGGGTGCGGGCGCGATAGACGTGGCGAGTTCGTGTCCACATTGGCCGCCAGACGTTTGCGCGAGTGTGACCTGTTGTCAGGTTAGGTTAGTATACTAACCTAAGTTTAAGTTTTGATTAGTATACTAAGCTGAATAATAAGCTTCCATATTATTATATATTAGCACTAATAAACTCTTCTGAATTGAAAGACATGATGAAAACATGCTATCGTTTCTAGCGATAAGTTCATATTGGTTGAACTTACTGACGTCGCGAGTGAATCGCGCGTTCCGCCGCTAGTTCGACGTGAACAAACACAACGCGTGATTGACTCGCGACTTCAGGTAAGTTCAACCAGTATAAACTTATCGCTAGAAACGATAGCATGTTTTCATCATGTCTTTCAATTCAGAAGAGTTTATTAGTGCTAATATATAATAATATGGAAGCTTATTATTCAGCTCAATGCAGAAGAGTTTATTAGAGATGTTCAACTTAGCATACTAACCAAAAGTTAAACTTAGGTTTGTATACTAACCTAACCTGACCTGGCGGCCAATGTGAACACGAACTCGCCACGTCTACTGCACCCGCCACCGCGAACGCGTGTTTCTACGTGAACAAGCACTTACTCTTCAACCTATATTCCGAGAAAATATTCAGGGAAACAATCAAAGAGGTAAATGTAGGAATTAACATAAACAGAAGAATCATAAATATCATATGGTATGCGGATGACACGCTGATGCTAGCCACAACATTTAGCGACAATTGCCGATACTTGTTATTACTTAGATTAAAACTTAACATCAATAAAACAAAATATATGATTATAAGCAAAGATAATAATATCCACGATACTGGCATTACCGTCAACAGAACAAACCTCAAAAGAATTTTGAAGGCTGTGTATCTTGGATGTAATATCAACGAAAACTGGGTCCCATCCATTGAGATTAAAATGCTAGAGAGAGCTCACACAGCATTCATTCACATGAAAAAGACCTTTCTTAGTCATGACTTGATGCTAAGCCTCAGAGTACGTATGGTGAGGTGTTATGTTTTTCCTGTTCTGCTATATGGAATGGAGGCCTAGACACTGAAAGCGGCAATGTTAAAACTCCTGAACTCATTTGAGATGTGGGTGTGCAGACGAATGCTCAAAATCAGTTGGATGGACAGGATTACAAACCAAGAGGTACTACGACCCACAAATAAAGAAATGGAAGTGACCAAATTAATTTAAAAAAATTCGAAAAAATGAGGACTTCAGCAATATTATGAGAGATAATGATAAATATGCAATACTGGACCCCATCATACAAGGAAAAATAGATAGCAGAAGACGGCCACGGATGCTTCAGGGAGTATCTACATAGTTTTGGAAGGGCAAGTGACGCAATGTGTGTATACTGTGGCGACGTGGCCAATGCACTTCATACTGTGTTTGAATGCAGTAGGAGGATATCCGAGACGGACAGATGTCAGGTTAATTTATATGCCTGCTACGCCCCTCCAAAAAAAGTGGCCCTGGAATAAGATGAATCCTCCTAATGAACCTTAGACATAGATGCGAATAGACAAAGGCTTCAAGTTGTATGTGCAGCTTTGCTGGGGTGCTACAGACAAAATTATCATCAACATGGTTGCCAATCATGCTCGCCAACGATCATTGAATGGTCATGGCACCCATAGGAGAAGAAGAAGAGGCATAGTGTGGATACTTGGGGAGCAAGGAGATGGGCGCTCAACAATTCTATTCGACCTGGCCCTAGAAAAAGATGAACCATGAGGTGCGACAGATTTTCATTGAGCCACATTTGGTAGTGATAATTAAGAGTGGTAGCTTACAATATGCAGGACTCACAAACAGAATGGAAGACTCTAGGCACCCCAAACAGGAACTTGAAGTTACTATAGGAGGATGCAGACTGAGGACAAGTTGTAGATTTGGTGGTGATGACTTGTACTGCGATCTTTATAGATCTATTGTACCCCACCCTCTTCCTCTAAGCTTTGGTATACTTGCCCATTTAGACCGCCTCCTCTAATCCTGATTCATTTAGGAACTTCAGGATCTGGGTGGGAGTCAAGGACTGCAACTCCTCTGTGTTCAAGCAGTGGGCCCCAAGGTACATCTGTCTCTTGTGGAGCAGTGCTCTGCAGTCTTTGAGCAAATGTATGGGTGTTTCCTCTGCTGAACCACAGAAACTGCACCTGTCATCTTCCTCTAGGTCTTGAGGTGTTTCTTAAGTCTGCAGACTCCTGTCAGAATTTTAAGCTTGTTCCTGTTTAGTTTTAGGCAAGCTTTTGTTCTTTCCTGGTTAAGAGATCCCAACATTACTTTGGATTGTCTCAACCCTGGAAGTGCCTTCCAGGTTTTCATCCATTGTTCTCTTATTTCTTCATCTAAACTTTTGTGGATGGTGTTCACACTTGCTAGGTGATCGGCTTCTTCGTTTCCGTCTATACCAGTGTGTCCCGGTACCCAGTATAGCGTTACTTTATGTTCTTTGCCAAGCTTGTTTAGCTTTCCCACACAGTTCTCCACACCAGTTTGGATCTGATGGTGTATGAGTTAATGGCCTTGATGGCTGCTTGGCTGTGTGATAGGATAGCAATTCGTTTTTTGCGATAATTCTTGTCGAGCTTAAATTGTACACATCTTTCGATAACGTGTACCTCTGCTTGGAAGATACTTGAGAATGTTCCCTAGTATCTACCAAGCAGAGGTATAAGAGGACAAGTTGGCTGAACAACGTGGCGGAAGACGCCAGATCAGTCGGGTAATACAAATTGCAAAGTTCTGCAAGAAAATGTAGTAGATGGATAACTCCTATTGACAAGAATGCCAAAGCCCTGAACAGGCTGTAACGGCAGCAACAAGAAGAAAATATCTTTCATCAGAATGTCATTATAAAAGATTTTGGTTAAAATTAATTGATTATTGAACCTTTAAAAACGATTCCATGTTATAACAAAGAAATAAAAATTTTGCAATGAACTGTAAACGTTAAAACTTGTGTAAGCTATTAATTATTAACAGCAATTAGAAATGTTGGAAATTTCATCCTTGAATCCATCCTTGAATAATTAAGTCATAGTAGATTTTGTTGATAAATAAACTTTTGTGTTACTCTGTGTTTTAGTTTTGATATGATTTGATGAATACAAGGAAGAAGAGAATATGGAGTCGCCTCCGTCCACATCAATCTGGTCAGAGGCATTTATACTTAGTGACGATAGTGGTTTGCTTCTGACCAGTGGCTCAATATCTAGCGGTAGCATGAGTGGCGAAAGCCGAAGTGGCATTGGACAACTACCATTTGAAGTAAATATTTTTTTTTAACAAAAAAATAATCTTAAACAACTAAACGGTAAATGTTTCACCATATAATTCACAAGGAAAATGTTTGCAATGATTTACATAAGAAAATACAGAACATTTCGTTTGCTTAATTAAGATAATAGACGGCCTCGTGGTCTAGATTTAGAGCGTTAACTAACAAATCTGGAGGTCCCTGGTTCTTTCCAGGGAGCGAGTGTCGGCTGCATTTGTACCAGAAAACAAATGTGTAAATAATTAACGCCAATTTATATAACATCTAGGTTTCTGGGCCTATAAGAGAAAAATGTGGGCTAAATACAATAGGTCACTTGGCCGCAGGGTTTGAAAGGATTAATAACCCGTTATCCACATTCTATCAAACTTAAAGAAAAGGTAATATTTGTTTCGGCAATAGACCTTTTTACGGTTAATTAAGCTCATGCGCATCCGCCAAGTTTGAAAGGCGAGAATATGAAAGTTTCGGGCACATATTGTTATTTTGACTGGTTATACGTCAAAAAGTTCGGGCACTTTTTGATGTATAACATGACGAAAAAATAATAATAAAATAATAATTTCAACTATGAAAAACTCTATTGTAAAATTCTTGTAAAGGAAAAATCATTTTTATAGTTATTATAACGTATATCTAAAATAACATTAACTGCTTCTAATAGTAAAGTTCAATTCTACTTCTGTAGTAAATGTAATTCTTTGTTAACATTCTGTTTGTGAATATATGAATTCCCTTGTCTCGTCCGTCTCTGTTTCATATGTTCATCTGTGTTTTTTCGTTTTGTTATTTTTAGTATCAGGATAGCGATTGTGATAATAATTTATCTCAAGCGGATTCTCTGGATGGAATGTCGGATATAATTTGCGGGGAAAATTTCAACACATTGAAGAAAGGTCCGCACTGGAGCGAAGCCAAAACGTCGCCGATTGAGCCTCCCTTGGAATTCCAAGATAAACCGAACGTATACGAGACTTACGCCAATAATCTAGTCTTCACACTCATCCACGAAGCTTTAACTATCTCCCTCACAAATATCAGACAACTGAAATTGAACTCCTTGAATTTCCAAATATTTCGACCGATTCATCAGGTTTTACATCGGACTTACTGGACCCCTGACTTTTTACCTTTTAGCCCCTGTCACGGGGGAAGACCTAGTTCGAGAAGTTCACTAGGTTCATCACGCTTATCAAGTTCTCACAATTCTCTATCTGTTCCTACGGCTCATCGAGCGGACGATTCGAGTTTTATTACGCAGGCAGTTTCTCATGACACTCTCTCATCCAATCAGATTAGTGATTTGTATAATGTTCCGTTTGACAGTGATGTTTATGCAGTTCCTGTTGATACCGTTAAGCCCCCATTGAGGCCGCGAAGGATTATGCAGAAGAAGAGGAGGAGGAACACGGCTTCAGGTTTTCGCGAACTGGAAAAGCAAAGTGCGAAGCCAACAAAAAAGACTTTAAAGGTGGAAAGTGGGAAGCGACACAGTGTTGCCGGTACGTCTGCAACTCCAGAAACAGAACCAATTCATATGACGCTGCAAGAAGTCCGGCAATATTTACAAACTTTGTACTCGAGTTCTTCAGATTCTTCAGAGCACAGAGACCGCAAGACGAAAACCCGCCAAACGATAATCAACAACAACAAATTTTCCGATAACCTCGCCGTCAAAAACACCCAGCGCAAGAAAAACACGTTCTTCATCAACATTAAAAATAAGAAAGTCAAAGCTTCGTACGACAATCTCTCCTCCACCAAACAAATCGAGCTCTCCACCAAGCAAGAGAAACGGAAAAAAAGCCCCGCGAAAGTTTTTTCCCTAAAGCAAACCCTCTGCAATATGTTCCGCTTTCGGAGAATCTTGTCCCCCGAACACACCAAGCCAAAAAAGGCAACTATTGAGGACGAATACAATTACTCGGACAATATGGAAGGCAGCAAGAACATAACGAAGAGGGCGTTGCCACCGCTGCCTGCACAGCTACAGTCTGACGATTCACCGATGTTAGATTTTGCAACTAGTATACGAAAAGTTAAAGATGTAAGTGAAGTTATTCAAAGAGGTATGATGGGTAACTTAAATTATCTAATTATTGTTACTCCAACAATTGTTATCGCTACATTGTATTGAAATTGTATTCAGTAGATAATACGCTGGAAAAGACTTGGCAGATTAGACAGACAAGACTAGACAGACAAGACTAGACAGACAAGACTAGACAGACAAGACTAGACAGACAAGACTAGACAGACAAGACTAGACAGACAAGACTAGACAGACAAGACTAGACAGACAAGACTAGACAGACAAGACTAGACAGACAAGACTAGACAGACAAGACTAGACAGACAAGACTAGACAGACAAGACTAGACAGACAAGACTAGACAGACAAGACTAGACAGACAAGACTAGACAGACAAGACTAGACAGACAAGACTAGACAGACAAGACTAGACAGACAAGACTAGACAGACAAGACTAGACAGACAAGACTAGACAGACAAGACTAGACAGACAAGACTAGACAGACAAGACTAGACAGACAAGACTAGACAGACAAGACTAGACAGACAAGACTAGACAGACAAGACTAGACAGACAAGACTAGACAGACAAGACTAGACAGACAAGACTAGACAGACAAGACTAGACAGACAAGACTAGACAGACAAGACTAAACAGACAAGACTAGACAGACAAGACTAGACAGACAAGACTAGACAGACAAGACTAGACAGACAAGACTAGACAGACAAGACTAGACAGACAAGACTAGACAGACAAGACTAGACAGACAAGACTAGGCAGACAAGACAAGACTAGACAGACAAGACTAGACAGACAAGACTAGACAGACAATACTAGACAGACAAGACTGGACAGACAAGGCTGGACAGACAAGACTGGACAGACAAGACTGGACAGACAAGACTGGACAGACAAGACTGGACAGACAAGACTGAACAGACAAGACTCGACAGAAAAGACTCGACAGACAAGACTCGACAGACAAGACTAGACAGACAAGACCAGACAGACAAGACGAGACAGACAAGACTAGAAAGACAAGACTAGACAGACAAGACTGGACAGACAAGACTGGACAGACAAGACTGGACAGACAAGACTGGACAGACAAGACTGAACAGACAAGACTCGACAGAAAAGACTCGACAGACAAGACTCGACAGACAAGACTAGACAGACAAGACCAGACAGACAAGACGAGACAGACAAGACTAGAAAGACAAGACTAGACAGACAAGACTGGACAGACAAGACTGGTCTGACAAGACTGGTCTGACAAGACTGGTCTGACAAGACTGGTCTGACAAGACTAGACAGACAAGACTAGGCAGGCAAGACTAGGCAGACAAGACCAGACAGACTAGACAGACAAGACTAGACAGGCAAGACTAGACGGACAAGACTAGACAAGACAAAACAATTCCTCTTTCATCCATACAGTCCTTCCATTCTTGTCCTAGCCTTCTCTCATGTTCCTTCCATTCATTCCTTGTACATTCTTCTATCCAATGTTTCCATCTATCCTCTCCAGCCCCACAAACTGTGCACTTCCGATATTCTTCACTCATCCAGTATTTCCTACCACGCTCTTCACTTCCACACCTAAACCTTGCCTGTATGACCTGCGTGTCTGCCTCTTTAGTTGAGTATAAATAGGTAGGTAAACGACCAAGCACTTGAATCTTTGCATATTCTTTGAAAAATCTACTGTTGGCAATTTGGCCTTGGCGTTCCTGTAACTCTACCTCTACTAATCGCTCACCTAGCATTTCCACCCAGTTTACCCCTTCCCTCTTTTTTCTAGTCCCTCACCAGATATCCCTGCTCTTTCATATAATTTCCTTTTATTCATTCCCCACGCATTCCCTTTCTTCCCTCTTGCACCCTCCCGATTTTCCATTCTGAATACCTCTTTTATTATTGTTTCACCCCATTTCACTCACCTTGTATTCATACCTTATCACCCTGTTTGCCGCTAAAACGGCCACCTTGTAGGCATTCACCTCTTGCAGAACTATGTAACTGGTGTCGATTACATGACAGACTAGACAGACAAGACTAGACAGACATAAGACGAGACTACAATATAATTTTGATAATCCGACACATATGGTACCAGACAACCGCCGGTATATCAAAAAATTCCGGATTATCAGGATTAAAAGAAAATAATAACAATTTTACATATTTAAACATGGGTAAACGTGTACATACAAAAAAATATGTACAAACTTAGAACAGATAGTAAGACAATTGTAGAGTGCAGTTAGCTTGGTTAGAATCGTCAATCAAGTTTCAATTTAAGTTTTCAGAGTAAAAAGGAGGGTGCCTTCCAAGAACACTGGCTGGTGTTGTTTTTGACTTTATATCTTCTGTGCGCAATTTTTATATCCCGCGCGGGGCAGCGTAAAGACACGTGAGACAAAGCGTAAGCCGCCGACAAAGTATAAGACGCGTGTTTCAGCAGAGCCCCGAATTACTGAACGTGTTTAACGGATTAACCAACCGCCGGATTATCAAGATTATACTGTGTTTTTTAAGGTTATTTATCTAATCTGATTTAATATTGTCTCTGTTACAGTAATTTGCTTTCTATTTAGTGTGTAATTTACTTTTAGTATGGTTGGTATTGGGGACCCTTATCAAGTGAAGCGGCTGAGAAAATTTTGTCGAATGAACCGGATGGATCGTTCATTGTGCGAGATAGCAGTGATGACCACTATATATTTTCACTAACTTTTAAGCTAAATAACAGTGTTAGACATGTTAGAATAGAACACGACCAGGGTAAATATATTTTAAGTAAAGGTTATAACAGAGCCATTTTTGGAATACATTTTGTTCAATTAGAATGAACTTAAACGAAACAGATGTCATTTAAATGAACTAAAATAAACGTTTACTCTTCTAGGTAATTTTAGTTTCGGGAGTTGTACAAGATTTAAGTCCCAGACTATCGTAGAATTTATAAAGAATGCTGTCGAGTATTCTCGTAGCGGTAGATATTTGTTTTTCCTGCACCGGAGACCAACGATCGGACCCGTTAGAGTGCAGCTACTTCATCCGGTCTCAAGGTTCAAACAAATTCAGAGTCTACAGCACATGTGCAGGTACATAGTTTTAAATTACACATTTTTTTAAATTAATTATTATCAAAGAAATTATATGGAAGAGACTAGACTTACTAAAGTACATAAAATTTATAAGATTATTTAAACCGGGTCTGGGCAAAGGGCGGAGCATTTTATTAACTAAATTAACACGTTTTTCTTTTATTACTTCACTGAAAAACCAAATTTAATACAATTTTATCTATACATTTAAACAAATTTATCTATAGGTAGATAGCACACACATTGAATGATATTATGCACACACCATGAATGATAGCACACATAATTCGTATTCCAACATAAACAAAGCTACAAAAAATCCCCAAAACATGTCTATGACATGCTTATTATGTTTACCAGACCTGATCTTTACTTTATTGTCTACCTGCTTCTATGTTATAGACTCCACATTTACGGGTGAAAATATTCCGTTTTACAGGGTATTTCATAAATGTCCGGTATCAGGTATTTCATAAACGCTTCCTAACTGAGGCACAGCCCTTAAAACGGGGTGGCCTCTCACAACATTTTTGCTAATATCTCAGACGCAACTAATGATAATTGATTCAAATTTTGTGTGTACTCGTTACCGGTGCCCAACTACCGCTTGTGCTTATTTTCGTCTTGATAGCCAACCAGTGGCGGTACATACGGGGAAAGATTATTGTATTTTTTCAAATATTTTTTGCATCTGCACATTTAGCAAATGCTTGACTAGAGGAAATTGTTCGCAATCAAAAACTACACTGAAAAGGTACTCTTTGTACTCTCAAGATAATATACAGGGTGGGCCATTTAACATGACCACCCCAACTATCTCCGTTAGCTTTAGAGTGACGAAAAAAATGTCAAAAGGGAATTTTATTGATTTCGAAGGGCTGACACGGTGATTAAAAATTATTTTTTGTCAACGTCACAGTTTATGCGTCCTCAAGGTCAGCAATGGTTTTTCAAATGGGAACATGTTATTTTTTATCAAGACATTATAGCCACTATTCAGACCAATCCAGTGACCCATGATATCATGACCTTGAAATGTAAATAACTTTGAATAACCGTATCGAAAATGGTATTGCACAGTCAAGCAGAGAAAGTGGATATGATTCTGATTCATGGTGAGACCGGTAGGAACTCTGTGCGAGCGCAGGAACTTTATGCACAACCTTATCCTCACAGAAATCATCTTTTCGTCGATGTTTCGATCGAATTATTCATTTATTCCGTGAAATGGGCAGTGTTAATCCACGCAAAAAGAAACGTCAAAGGTCATGATGTTATGGATCGCTGGATTCGTGTGAATGTTGGCTACAATTTATTAAAAAAATAACATGTTCCCATTTGAAAAACCATTGATGACCTCGAGGACGCATAAACTATGACCTTGACAAAAAAAAGTATTTTAAACAACTGTGTCAGCCCTTAGAAGTCAATAAAATTCCATTTCGACATTTTTTCCGTCATTCTAAAGGTAACGGAGATATTTGGGATGGTCACGTTAAATGGCCCACCTTGTATACAATAACCTTTACGTACGTTAAAACCTTTACTATTTTGTTAGCCTTGAGAAAGCTAGTTAGTAAGTTAGCCTTGAGAAAGAACCAATGTGGGTCGAAACGTTGGCGTAATTTTACTAAACTACTATCCAAGAATTGTCCAAATACCTGTTTTAACTTACCCGAATCACTATTTGTTAATATTTTGAAATAAAAGGCAACGACATATCAATGAAGATGAGGTTGAAATTTTACAAAATTAACATTTGTAGACTCTCACTATTTTCCTGACTGTGCAACTATTTGAAAGAATTTTGGAAGTGTAAGAACCACAAATTACTCCAAAAAGTCCAGATTTTGATAACGTAAAACCGTTTTGTTAATATTTTGAAAAATAAGACAGACAGATCAATGAAAATGAAGTTTAAAATTTTTCAAAATTAACATTTCTAGACTATCACTAGTTCCTTTACTGTGTTGCTATTTGGAGGAATTTTTGAAATCCAAAAACCGCAAATTTCTCCAAAAAGTCCAAATTTTGAAAATCTGAAACCGTTTTGTTAATATTTTGAAAAATAAGGCAGCGCCAGGCGTCAATGAAGACGAGTTTGAGATTTTACAAAATTAACATTTGTGGACTATCACTATTTTCCTCACTGTGCGAGTATTATGGAAATCTAAAAAGCATAAATTTCTCCAGAAAGTCCAAATTTTGAAAATATGAGACTGTTTCGTAAATATTTTGAAAAAGAGGCAGCGACAGAAATGAACTCGAGGTTAAGATTTGACAAAATTAACATTCGCTATTTTCTCTACCGTGAGACTGGAGGAATTTTTAAAATCTAATAACCTCGAATTTCTCCAAAAAGAACAAATTTTGTCCGTTTTGTCTGAAACCGTTTTGTTACTATTTTTAAAAATAAGGCAGCGACAGATCAATGAAGATGAGGTTGAGCTCTAAAACATAGGTTCGCGTTATAGGCGCACAAAAAGTAGGTTGAATTTTTGTGTGCGCCTTATGTACCGGCAAATACGGTATTTATTTATTTAGTTGATTAACTAAATAGCCCCTGAAACCCCGAAAATCCCCCCCGAAACTAAATAGACCTTTAAATTGATATTATATTTCATTAGGCAGATTCATCTTGACGTCCGTCATAAATATAAGAATAAGACTTTTTAGCTTGTTCAAATACCTAATTGTTATGATCTCAGTAGATTTGGTAAAGTTTATTATGTTAGATTTAATTCCATCGATCTGGCCGGATCCGTGGAAATTCGGCCGGATCCGTGGAAATTTGGCCGGATCGCAAATAACACCGGATTGCAATCCCTACTTCAGACCCATATCTACTTTGAAAGCGCTCGACTTACTCTCTATTACTATCACCCTACACCACATTTCTTTATACAGCCGCTCGCTACAATTTCAATTTTCCAGATATCCCCTTTTTTCAAACATTCCCACAACATTTTCCTATTTACAGTGTCATATGCAATCTTTAAGTCCAGGAACATAGCAAAGAGCTCACCCTTGGGACTTTTAAGTCCCAAGGGTAAGCCCATCGCTAATTCCTGGTCGATTATATACCTCAGGGTTATTAAATGCTCAGTAGTTCCCCTTCCTTCTCACTCCAATTTCTTTCTGCCATATTCTATTGAATTCGTTTGTCACTCTCTCAAAACATTGCTCATTTGTCATCATCCATGCCTCATTCGGTACCCTGTCTTGACCTGCCGCCTTTCTTTTCTTTAAGGATTTTATCAGATTTACCACCTCCTCCTCCACTGAAAATACCTCTTCTTTCACTATCCTATTACCAAGTTCTTGCCTCATCGATTCTTCTTGCTCTACCTCCCCTCCTACTAACTCCATGAAGTGCTGTTTCCAATCCTATATCTCAAATTTGTCGGTCACTCCTTACCTTCTACCTTCGTTTTTCCTTAAGAACTGCCACAGCTCCACTTCATTATTAATGTTTGTTATCTCTTCCACCCTTTTCTTTTTCCCATCTTCCTTTTTAGGTTTCCGTACCGAAAACGGAACCCTTATAGGATCACTTTGTAGTCCGTCTGGCTGTCTGTCTGTCAAGACCATTTTTCTCAGGAATGCGTAGAGGTAACAAGTTGAAATTTTGTATCAAATACTCGGGTCTGCGGTCTCTTTCAGCTGTGAAAAAATCAAACTTATAAGTCAACGCGATCAAAAGATATGACCGTTTATGTCGCATATTTTGCGATTTCACAAGGGAATCAAAACCTATAGGGTACTTCCCGTTGACCTAGAATCATGAAATTTGGCAAGAAGCGGTGTCTTACAGCACATGTAAAGGGAAAAATCTGAAAACCGTAAATATGTTGTTTAATTACAATAAAAATGCGAATTTACTATTAGAAACTTATGAAAATACACTAATGTGTTGCGCAGGCACCAGAAGCATATGGGTTGCATACAGTTAGGTCCTCCTAAAGATACCTTACTTACAAGTTTGTACGGAACCCTCGGTGCGCGAGTCACACCTCGCACTTGGCCGGTTTGTATTTGTCTTCATAACTCTCTCCAGTCGCAGTTTTTGTTTCTTAAAGTCTTCGTTGACTCCCTTCCCTTCTCTCCATCTGTTTATCACCTCTCTCAGATTTTTCTTTTCTTTCCTGCATTCTCCATCAAACCATGTGGATTCCAAATTTACTATTTTTTTAGTGCAGGTGCAAATTTAAATGTAATGAGAAACAAATGTTTAGTGCAGCTTCAAAATTTGCTATTTTGTGTCAGTCCGTCGTAGAAAACTGTTGGGCTGAGTGCCCGCTCAAACAGAGCGTGGAGCGGGGCGGGGCGTGCATCTCAAACACATGGTCTTAGTAGCAGGTGTACTGAGTAAGGAGTGGTTGGTAAGTGAGCGGGGCGTTTTGGTTTGCGTCCAGCGTGGCGGGCAGCGTGGCGTGCACGCTCATTTCAAATCAGTTAGTGACTAGTGTTCCTCTACAGCGTGCAGTATGTCGTTTGAGGACATTATTCCTATATGGGACCGTACCCATACTACGTGACCCATTTTTTACATTTTTTTACCCCCCTCCCCCCCGTCGGTGACCACCCGTAGTACTTGCAGCGTGACAACAAGAGTGCGCGCATATCCCATGTAGAAACATATTGCAACAGGAATTATACAAAAACAAGAGAACAACAGAATTATACAAAAACAAGTCTTTTTTTCTTTTATTCACATTTATTTTTCATCTTCAACGAACACGTTCCCAGCATCAATCCACTCGGATACATCGTAGATCACGGGGGCGGTAGCATCAGGAGTTTCCCCAGACGTGATTACATTCTCCTCATCAACGGCCTCGACGTCTATCCACTCCACGCTTTCCTCCACGACACACAAGACCTCCTGTGGTCTCCTGGAGAGAATCCGTAGAGGTCTCACGCGAGACACGTCCACTGCACGACCATGCACGTTTTTGCGATGGTTGTTCATGGAAGTTTTTGAGGCAAAATAAATTCCACAAATTGAGCACGTCCTTCCGGTGATGTCATTTTTAATAGATGGACAATATGAATTGTAGGGTATTTCTCTACCCGGTGAGAGATCCGGACGTAGTGTTATACACCGTCGCACAAACAATGATGGAAATTTTTCCTTTCCGACTTCATCTGGGTTTGGTATACGGAAAGGGTTTTGGGACATTGGAAAAGGTGCCGGCAAAAATCCTTGGTATAGAATATTTCTAAGTGCACTGCGGCGTAGAGCGCAACAGGAATCATCGGCGCACTTCGTTATTTGAAGAAAATATTGACTTTCACGAACGTGATTTGCATACCAAGTGTCACAAACTTCTGCGGTTTCCGGAAAGACTTCCCCAGGAGGCACATACTCTGCTATCACGTTGTGGCCGTCAATAACCACCTGGGACCAAATCTCAGCCAATGTTTCGCCTGATAATAATTTAGAATATATATATATATATATATATATATATATATATATATATATATATATATATATATATATATGTTGTATTTGAGGTTTTCGCGGATAGATACCTGTGTTGTAATGTTTACTCGGGGATTCCGCGTTAATGCTATCTCTTGAGAATGGTGAATGAATAGTTCGCCGAAACGTCGAGAATCCGGTTCTTTTCAGAGCTAACCCTCAACATCAACGCGGAATCCCCGAGAAAACAATATAACATATATATATATATATATATATATATATATATATATATATATATATATATATATATATATATATATATATATATTATATTTATATATAAATGGTATCAATTTTACCTGCATGCTGAAAGTTTTTCAATTCTAGCTCGTTATCGATGGTTTTTCCTTGAGAATCGAGATGGGATCCGTAGTGTTCATATGGAAGGACTACCGTGGCTAGTTCACGGCTCAAGGGTGCCATTCTTCGCTCAACTCGGTTGTAAGCCGATCGACCGGGTGCATTCGTTAACACGAACAGCCCATCCAAATCAAACTTTTTAAAGTGGGATATACAGTTAGATATCACCTTTTTGTAACGTGGATTTTCATCCGGTCCTCCATCCACGGATAAAATCATCACAGGCTTGACTTTTCCATCTTTTCCTAAGGTCAGATTTTTAAAATCATCTAATGTTAGCAGTTTGATGAGGACTTTGGCGTGAGTTGTTGCTGTCGAACTGCTATGTTTTCCACTGCGGATTGCGATATAGGTTGGACCAGAGTATGTAACAGCTTCTTTCCTACTAATGCAGTTCTCTTTGATTATGATACCAGCATATACCGAAGGAATCAGTTGATGGCGTTCTCCAACAGCAAAATCGTGGTCATCGAGGCGCACTTTTTAATTCAGATGCATTAAAACAGGAGCCTGTACTTTTGCAGCCGTTTTTCCAATTGGTACTTTTGCTTTATCACCTTGAGAAATAAACACTACCTGTTCAGGTCCAAGTAAAGATGAAAGTTCCTCAAGGCCGTTAACAGTAGCCTTACAGAAATGTTGATCGACGTGATCTCGGTGTCTATCTGTTTGGGCTCGACACAGTCTCACAGGTACAGTTGTGACATGGCGCTTGCCCTCTAAGGATTCAGATTACTTTGGCATCAGCCTACGGTATGTAGAGGTTCGTGAGATCAAATATCCATCTTCAACAAGCCGTGCATGCAATTCATCAAGAGTCTTACAAGTTCTCAATACTTCTGATCTGCGTCAATCAGCAGCTGAACTTCCATGCGTTGCTATATCGCAAATTACTTGAAGAAGGCCTGACTGATTTTCTTCAAGTGAAGGGCGTCCTGGCTGTGTCCTTATAAACGAGGATTGCACGTTGGGATGAGCGGATTTCAGTCTCAAAATTTCAGCTTTTTGTTTTGCTCTAAATTTTCGCATGTTCTTTGCACGGACTATTTTGTTCTTTAACTCCTTATTCTTCACATCAGTATCATGCCTTAATTTTTTTATTTTCTTCTCAATTCCGTCTTTTCCAAGTCCAGCATCTCGCTTTTTTACGGTAGCATTTAATTCGGCTTCAAGTACTGAAATTTCAGATTTCAAAGCGTCCTGTTTTGGTGTCGGAGCTGTTGTAGATACAGAAGATTTATTATTATTATTATCACTGATACTTTCGGTGTTGGGAAGCACTTTGAGATGAGCTTCATGTGTGGCTGGAGGTTGTCGTGCAGGTAGCTACATTCACCAAATACAAAAAATAGTTCAATTTTCATTACCAATGTTCATACATGCGAAAGCAGAAACCATACTTTAAAAACATGCAAATAAGACCATACTTAAAATATATGCAAATAATATAAAACCATTTTAAGCATTCAACAAAATACGCTCAGAATACTCACCTTCACGATGAAATTAAGGAGACGAGCGCTTTTCTTAGTCCAAAGCTGACAAAGTTCCTCGATTTTTAACAGTGTGAGACGTTCCAGCTCTTTTGGATTCTTTTTGTGCTCATTCCTTAAAGGCACCCAAAATTCATTTGTCTTTTTTTGTATTGTCTGCATTGACAAGGAATCCTTGTGACATTTAATAAATGCATTGTATAGCCGATCATACAACGACATTATTGTATCGACACGAACAACACTATAATAATATTTATTATTAGATTTTTACAAATGTTTAGAAACGCTATATTTCTAAATTCCTTCTGATCTCTTTTCTCACCTCCACGCGCTCACCCCACCATAAGAGGAAGCAAGGCGGCCAATAAGAGGGTTACATTTTAAAAAACGCCATAACACTTCGCCGGCATTTTTCAAAGTGCCCTACCATGTCGCTTGTCTCTTTGAAAGGCAATAACTTGCCGCCGCCGATACGACTTTGAAAGGCCCTAGGCCTTAAACGCTAGGTGAATTGCATGGTTGCGACCGTTACTACGTGTAATCTATACTTACACTGAATTGAAAAAATCAATATTCGGCTAGAAAGCCTGCAGAATATTCGGTATTCGGCGTGTGGTCGAATACACTATTCGTTGCAAGTCTAAAAACAACCGAAATTAGGAAATTGGAATCTTCTATAATTAATACCTGGAAGAATGTATTATCAGCGGCGCGTAGCCGATGCAATAGAAATAAATCCCTGTTGTAAAAGAACTAAAATAGAAATAAAGACTGAATAGGAATAACGAGTGTTACATGAATATAGCTCGAAAAAGCACATTTCCCTGGACGGCTTAGAGGAGATTTACTACGTGACCAAAACCTAAGACCCCCCCCCGGCCCAGTGACCAAACGTGGTATTTTGAAGACCCCCCTCCCCCCCTGAACGGGTCACGTAATATGGGTACGCTCCCTATTCAGGCTGAACCAGAAATTTGGTTATCAAGTCACCCCCTCTAAAAATATCAAGCACAAAGCAAATTCTCCAAACTTTTTTCTTTGTTTGACAACAGCACTAGGACCATCCTTTGGTAATAGTTCCATTTTTGATAAAGAATTTTCTTCTAAAAACATTCATAAGATCAAAAACGTCATAAGATGATGGTAAATCAACTTGACCACGACAACGCTGTCTATGGAACTGAACCGCCGCGACGGATGCAGCTGCACGCCCCGCTCATCACTCAGGCCAGACATTGGACGCCCATTGCCCGCTTTAACTGCACGCCCCGCTCAACGCATTTTCACTCAGGCCGTAGCCTTAGTGTCACACTTTTCTGTAATGTTGCAATGGTTGCTTTACTATTGCTGAGTACACAGACATGCATCTCATGTATGGTCTGGCTGAGGGAAACGCAATTAAACCAAGGCGACTTTAGCAAGAAAGGTACCATAATGGAAGAATACCCGATAGAAAAACGTCGATAGGCTTGGTAAAAACACGGTCGATTGGAACCAATTGCGTTTGGGGGACAAATAGCCCGCAATCCTGATGTTGAAGAGCAGATCCTGGAGATATTGTTGAAGCAAATCCAGCGTACTCGAAAAGTTGCTGCTGCTATGGGAGTACCCCATACGAAAGTTTGGCGGGTTCTCCACGAACAGCAGTTGCATCCGTACCACAATCAAAGTGCAAAGTGCAGGCAACTCCAGCAGATTATCTTAATCGACAAGAATTTAGTCGATGGCTGCTGCTTCGTTATGCCCAGATACTTTGTTTGTGAGTCGGGTGCTCTTCACATATGAAGCTACCTTTGCACAAGAAGGAATTATGAATTACCATAACATGCATTGCTGGGTGGATGAAAATCCATTCATGTCTGGTGTGGTATTGTTGGCGTAGTATCAAGGTCGATTTCCATATGCGCGACACTCAGCTACGCGACGTCGTGCGACATAGCCTGTCAAATAATGATTAAATTGTTTTAAATGGGCGTCGCGTAACCATAGTGAGAACGTGCCCATTTAGAACATCATCATTATTTGACAGGCGATGTCGCGTGATGTCGCGTATATGAGAATCGGTCCCCATATTCTACTAGGGCGGTTGACGAGAGAAGTTTATCGACATTTTTTGACAGAAATTTTGCCAGGGTTGCTGGATGAAGTGCCTCTTTTGACTAGAAGCCAGATGTGGTTCAAGCACGATGGTGCAACTGCAAATTTTAGCGCGTTAGTGAGAGCTCACCTACATAACGCCTATCCATTAAGGTGGATAGGTCGGTGCGGTCCAGTTGCTTGGCTAGCAATGTCACCAGACATGAATCCCTTGGACTACTTTTTTTGGGGTCACTTAAAAAACTTAGTGTATGAAACAGAAATGGTGGGTCTCATAGAAATAATCTAACCATTCAGGCCACCGCAGGAATTTTTGAACGTGCTCGAAGATTGTTACTGCGACGTGCTGAAGCTTGTGTTGGGGTTGAGGGACGGCAATTTGAACAACTACTGCTAATTAACTATTACGTTTATGTGCTAATTCAACACTGAAATAAAGATTTATTTGTTTTCTTTGACTGAATTTTTTATTATTTTTTATCATTTTATGCAAAAATACGTTTTAATTTTTTTCTCGTAAACTGTTATCTTGAGCGACAGAAACAAAGAGTACCTTTTCAGTGAATTTTTTGATTGCGAAGAATTTCATCTAGTCAAGCATTTGTTAAACGTGCAGATGGAAAAAATATTTTTTTAAATGCGAAGATCGTTCCCTGTATGTACCGCCACTGATGGGCTATCAGGACGAAAATAAGCACAAACGGTATTTCGTCACCAGTAACGAGTACACACAAAATTTGAATCTATTATCATTTCTTGCGTCTGAGGTATTAGCAAAAATGTTGTGTGAGGCCACCCGCTTTTTAAGGGCTGCACCTCAGTTAGGAAGCGTTTTCGGACACATCTTTATATGGACTTTTTTCTTATTTTTGGCTCTAAAACACGCCCTAGAATTTCTGCCGGACATTTATGAAACACCCTGTAAATTTTGTCACTATGAGAAAACCTAACAAATTGTTTTAGGCGAGTATACCATATATGCAAAGGTCGTAGTATGCAAATAACTATTAAAATAGAAAAAAAATAATGTGGCCCGGGGTAAAATTTTCATATGTAATGTGGCCCGACAGTCAAAAGTTTTGCCCACCCTTGAATTAGACTAAATAAAAGATTATATTTAAAATAATTTAAATTTTTAGATTTGTTATATTGAAGAAAGTTCGTAAAGACTTGATTCCAAGTTTGCCACTACCTCGTCGAATGATCGATTACCTAAATACTCCTCACTATTACTCAGAACATTTGGTGGATGTGGAAGAGGTTGATGAAAGCAACCTCAGCAGAAACCAAGAATCTTCGGAAGAGTACGGAAATGAAGTATTAATGGAAAGAATCTCGGCTATGAACATGAGACAATCTTAAAGCTGACAAACGATGGAAGGAAAGGGAATATTGGACGAAATCAGGATGTATCCATATCAATTTTCGTTTGTGAACGAAACGAAATCATTTTCCTTTTTTGAGATATTTCCGTGTTTTAAACCAAAGTCTACAAATGTGATTTTATTATTATTATAAGAAGGAAGAATGAACAATTTTAATGCTTTTGCCAGTCATTTGTTTAGTGCTTAAATTAATTTATTTTTAAAAATGATATGAAGGAAAAAAAACGATGTTTAAGATTAATTTATTTTAATTCTCTTTTTTCAAATGTAACGCACACAATGTAGTTCTTAAGGATTGGGCCGCAGAAGAAGATTATTAAATATTTGTTATACCAAAGATAAACTGGAATATTTGCTTTGAAAGAAAAACAAACACAAATTCAATGTATAATACTAACAAGTATTATATCAAAATATTTTTTTAGAATTTTTAGAATTTAGTCCGCCATGTTTTCGGGCACTTTTTTGACGTATAACTAGTGAAAATAACAAAATGTGCCCGAAACTTTCATATCCCCGCATCTTAAAGATTTCGGACGCGCATGCGCTTAACTAACCGTAAAAAGGTCCATTAGTTTTAAATTATTATATATATATATATATATATATATATATATATATATATATATATTAGGTTTCAATTATGTGTATATATATACATATATATATATATATATATATATATATATATATATATATATATATATATGTATGTATAGTCTTATTATGTCAACGCCCGGAGACACGCGACACCATATAAATAGTTTCCGGTCGCATCATATGAATTAAGAACGAAAACGAATTCAATCCGCCTTGATCAACATTGGTACCTTTTCCGGTCGAGCTAGAGAACTGGCAGACGTTCTCAAAGCACGCCGTATAGACATCGCATGCATGCAGGAAACCAATTGGGCTGTGTCAAAGGCCAAGGACATCGGCACAGATTTCAAGATCTACCACCATCGCAATAGATTAAATCAGAACGGGGTTGCTGTGGCCGTGAGTGAGAGACTCCAAGACAGCGTCGTCGAAGTCATCCGCATCACCGATCGGCTACTCTCTGTCAAGATTGACTCCAATAATACTACGCTTCGTGTAGTCTCATGCTACCCCAAACAAATTGCCCAGATGACGAGAAAAAAGAATTTTGGGAATGCATGGATGCACATCTACAATCATTCACCCAAGATGAGCATGTATTTATTGGCGGATCAACGGATGTAGGATCAACGAGAGACTGATATCCGCAATGTCATGCTGGGCAAGGCTATACTACCGGAAATGACGATGATTGCTGCATCCTCGACTACGCCGAAGCGCATAACCTCGTCATCACTAAAACATATGTGTAGAAACGGCCAGCTCATCAGATTACCTATAACAGCGGCGGACGGATATCCCAGATTGACTACTCGCTGCTCCGACGAAGCGACCTTAAGCTCGTGATGAACCCCTAATTCATGCCATCGGACAGTATCGTGCCCCAACGCGGCCACCTTATTATTGACCTCCAGCTAAAGATCGTATGACAGAAGAGATCCCGTATACCTTAGCCTGAACGCATTAAGTGTTGGAACCTACCTGAGTATAAGAACGAGCTTGCAACTGCACTGTATCGACCTTAGCCAACCAGCGGTTGCCCTTTGGGACAATATTGGGCATGGAGTACAAACTGCTGCAGTGGAAATGTTCAGAACGACCAAGCCTGGGAGGCGATTCGTCGACAAACACGTTTGGTGGTGGAGCGGTGCTGTGCAGACTACGATAAAAGAGAAAACGCTAACCTACAAGACCTGGTAGACCTCGCGCCTCAGGAATTGGAGACGCTCCAAAGAGCAAACCAGATCTTTCGCCTCGCTCGCTCCCACAACCGCTCAACTCAGGACCTTATTATTGTCCTCCAGCTAAAGATCGTATGCCAGAAGAGATCCCGTATACCTTGACCTGAACGCATTAAGTGTTGAAACCTGCCTGAGTATAAGAACGAGCTCGCAATTGCACTGAGTATATCCGCAATCGACCTTAGCCAACCAGCGGTTGCCCTTTAGGACAATATTGGGTATCAAATACATACTGCTGTGGCTGAAATGGTCAGAACGACCAAGCCTGGGAGGCGGTTCATCGACAAATACGTTTGGTGGTGGAGCAATGCTGTGCATACTAAGATAAAACAGAAAACGCTAGCCTACAAGACCTGGTAGACCTCGTGCCTCAGGAATTGGAAACGCTCCAAGGAGCAAACCAGATCTTTCGCCTTGCCCGCTCCCACAACCGCTCAAGTCAGGACCTTATTATTGACCTCCAACTAAAGATCGTATGCCAGAAGAGATCCCGTATACATTGACCTGAACGCATTAAGTTTTGGAACCTGCCAGAGTTTAAGAACGAGCTTGCAACTACATTGAGTATACCCGCAATGGACCTTAGCCAACCATCGGTTGCCCTTTGGGACAATATTGGGCATCAAGTACATACTGCTGCAGCTGAAATGGTCAGAACGACAACCCTGAGGCGATTCATCGACAAACACGTTTGGTGGTGGAGCGATGCTGTGCAGACTACGATAAAAGAGAAAACGCTAGCCTACATGACCTGGCAGACCCCGCGCCTCGGGAATTGGAGACGCTCCAAGGAGCAAACCAGATCTTTCTTGCCTAGTCTTTTTCGCCTTGCCCGCTCCCGCAACCGCTCAAGTTACGACATTAGCCACGTTATGAGTACCAAAGATGAATACCACCCGATCCTCCGGCATCCAGCCGCCGTCCTGAAACGATGGAACAACTACCAAGATTAGCAACGACGAATTCCCCCACCTGCCGACCCAAAGCGCGGAATGCACCCTAGGAGCCGCCCCATTAGTTACTGCAGCAGAAGTTCAAAAGGCCATCAAGAAAATTGAGTACGGAAAGGCGACAGGCCAAGAACCTTTCAAACTTCAACTGGAATATCATCAGATCCCACTTGAAGTTTGCAAGGTTCTTGGACAACACACCTCCGAATTCCTAGCAATCCTGTTCAACAGGCTCGTGGAAGATGGCTAGAGCAGAAGTTCAAAAGGCGATCAAGAAAATGAAGAACGCTAAGGCGACAGGCCAAGAACCTTTTAAACTTCAACTGGAATATCATCAGATCTCACTTGAAGTTTGCAAGGTTGTTAGACAACACGCCGCCGTATTCCTAGCAATCCTGTTTATTCATTCATCTTGGAAGATGGCGAGGTGCCAAAGCCTGGACCAAAAGCATAACGGTGTGGAAAGGCAAAGGCGACGTCAGTGAATACGCCAATTCGACCAATCCGTCTGCTATTCCACACCATGAGGATCTTCGAGCCTCATCATCGATAGCCGCCTATGTATGAACTGACCTGACACGCGCTGCGCTGACACGGCGTCCCTGAAGCATACGTGCACTGGACACTGGCTCCTTATGGTGGACCAAACTGAAACAAAAACATGCCATGAAGTAACTCACTAAAGTTGAAAAATTGACCTGTTTAGCAATTACGGAATCTTTGAGAGCCGCCTCAACTGCAGCTTTGGAGGTCATGATAGTGCTTCCTCCCCTGGTTATCTTTATCATGGGTGAGGCAAGGATGGGAGCATTTAGATGCAAATGTAATGGAGCAAGGCTCTGGCGAGGTCAGGGCAAACCACAATAACCAAACCTCAATATTGATACACTCAGTGCCAAAAAGTCTATCATTTGATCTACCCTTCAAAACACAACTATGTTGCACGGTTTTTGCAAAAAACCAAACATATGTTAAGGAATATTATATGTCAAGGCTCCAAAAAGGACAATGGAATTGGCGCAGGAATCTACGGAGCATCCCTGGGGAATAGTTGATCTGTGCCCCTGGGATCTCATGCCACGACATTTCAAGCGGAACAGTCTGTGCCCGTGAAAACCTAAAGATGGACTACACAAGTGGAAACATCCGTATTTTGATGTTTTCAAATCTAAAACAATATGGGACTGACTTCAGGACCTTAAGGCCCTGGTGAAACACAACAAGGTCATACTAGCTTGGGTACCGAGCCACAAGAGACTAATAGGAAACGTAATGGCGAACAAGTTAGCAAAAGATGGAACTAACAAAGCAAACATCAGGAATTCCTGCATTACTAAAACCATGGCTTGAGCCAAATTCTATAAATGGACACATTCTATATGTACACCAAACGAATGCTAGAAAGTTTATCAGATGCTTAAACTGCTCAAATCCTGCAACTGCCATGAAAGCAGATTCCAACTGTGGTAGGCATACTCACAAAACACTGTTCTCTACGAGGACATCTGTTCAAAATGGGTATCTGGAAAGATGAACAAGATGAATGAATGAACATAATGCAGACTATGCTGAGAGGAAAACTAAACAGCAACAAGCTTAGAGTTCTGACAGGGGTCCTGACGGGACACTGCAGGATTAGAAAACACCTCAGGGTCATAGACCTGGAGCAGGACGAAAGATACAGTTTATGTGGCTCAGGAAAGGAAACTCTTACATCTGTTCAAAGACTGTGGAGCACTGCTCCGCAAGAGACAGTTGTACATTGGGGCCCATTGCTTGAACGCAATGGAATTTTAAGGTTTTTCTTAAAAGGACTTAACGTATAAAATCACTGAAATTTGATTGAAATATTCGTGAAACTTTGCAAAATGATTACCAAAAATTTTGCAATGAAAATATTTGCGCGTTTTCGTTATACGGAGTTTCGAAAATGGGTTTTTAAATTCGCCAATTTGTCGTTTTTTGTATCGATGTGACAATTTTGAATTTGCATCTACTTGCATCACAAGAACAAAACGTATAAAAATCACCAAAATTTGACGGAAATATTCGTGAAACTTTGCAAAATAATTCCCGTGTTGCAATTCCCGTGTTGCATTAAGTGTTGCAATGAAATTATTTGCGCATTTTCGTTTTACAATTTTGAATTTGCAAAGAACGTAACGTATAAAAATCACTGAAAGTTGACGGAAATATTCGTGAAACTGCAAAATAATTCCCGAAATTTTGCAGTGAAAATATTTGCGCGTTTTCGTTTTAAGGGGTTTCGAAAATGAGTTTTTAAAATTCGCCAATTTGTCGTTTTTGTATCGCTGTGACAATTTTGAATTTGCAAAGAACGTAACTTATAGAAATCACTGAAATTTAACGGAAATATTCGTGAAACTTTGCGAAATAATTCCAGTAATTTTGCAATGAAAATTTTTACGCGTTGTCGTCTTACGGAGTTTCGAAAATGAGTTTTTAAAATTCGCCAATTTGTCTTTTTTTGTATCGTTGTCACAATTTTGAATTTGCAAAGAACGTAACGTTTAAAACTCACGGAAATTTGACTGAAATATTCGTGAAACTTTGCAAAATAATTCCCGAAATTTTGCAATGAAAATATTTGCGCGTTTTCGTCTTACGGAGTTTCGAAAGTGAGTTTTCAAAATTCGCCAATTTGTCGTTTTTTTGCATCGATGTCACACTTTTGAATTTCCAAAGAACATAACTTAATAAAATGATAAAAAAAAGTGATAAAAAAATCACTGAAATTTGACGGAAATATTCGTAAAATTTGCAAAATAATTCCCGAAATTTTGCAATGAAAATATTTGCGCGTTTCCGTTTTACTGAGTTACAAATATGAGTTTTTAAAATTTGCCATTTTGTCGTTTTTTGTCGATTTGATAATTTTGAATTAGCAAAGAACGTAACGTATAAAAATCACTGAAATTTGACTGAAATATTCGTGAAAGGAATAGAGTTAGGGAAAGATGTTTAAGAAGAAAAAGAAGACTTTAGTAGGGAAATATGTCATGTTCTGGACCCACCTCCACCTACGACCTTGACTTGACCTTCACTTGACCAAGTGGATGCATGTAGATGATGGAAAATGGATGGAAAGTGGATGCAAGTAGATAGAAAGTGGATGCAACTTCATCTACTTGCATCCACTTTTCATCTACTTGCATCCACAAAAAGTGGATGCATGTAGATGAAAAGTGGATCCAAGTAAATGAAAAGTGGATGCAAGTAGATGAAGTTGCATCCACTTTCCATCCACTTTCTATCTACTTGCATCCACTTTCCATCTACCTCCATCCACTTTCCATCTACCTCCATCCACTTTCCATCTACTTGCATCCATTTTTAACCCAACTACCCTATCCCAATGAGATTTAAGTGTTCCTAACCTAACCCAACTAACTGATCTAGTCCGGGTTACAGGTATCCAATAATGAGGTCTAGGATGTATCTGCTTTTAATAGACGAAAAGTGGATGCAAGTAAATTAAGTTGCATACACTTTCCATCCACTTTCTCTCTACTTGCATCCACTTTCCATCTACCTCCATCCACTTTCCATCTACATGCATCTACTTTCCCATCCACTTTCTATCTACTTGCATCCACTTTCCATCTACATGCATCCACTTTGACCAAGTGGCGGCATGTAGCTGGAAAGTGGATGCAAGTAGATAGAAAGTGGATGGAAAGTATATGCAAGTAGATGGAAAGAGGATGGAGGTAGATGGAAAGTGGTCAAGTCAAGGTCGTAGGTGGAGGTGGGTCCTGAACATGACATCTTTCCCTACTGTAATCATGTACATGTAAATTCTCCATAAGAAGGCTGGTCCAGAACATAGGATCTTTCCCTACTAACTTTGCAAAATAATTCCCGAAATTTTGCAATGAAAATATTGGTGCGTTTTCTTTTTACGGAGTTACAAATATGAGTTTTTAAAATTTGACAATTTGTCGTTTTTTTATCGATTTGACAATTTTGCATTTGCAAGGAACGTAACGTATAAAAATCACTGACATTTGACGGAAATATTCGTAAACTTTTGCCCGAAAATTTGCAATAAAAATATTGGCGCGTTTTCGTTTTACAGAGTTTCAAAAATGAGTTTTTAAATTTCGCCAATTAGTCGTTTTTTGTATCGATATGACAATTTTGAATTTGCAAAGAACGTAACGTATAAAAATTACTGAAATTTGACTGAAATATTCGTGAAACTTTGCAAAATAATTCCCGCAATTTTGCAATGAAAATATTTGCGCGTTTTCGTTTTACGCGAGTTTCAAAAATAAGTTTTTAACTTCGCCAATTTGTCGTTTTTTTGTATCAATCTGACAATGTTGAATTTGCAAAGAACGTAACGTTTAAAACTCACGGAAATTTTACTGAAATATTCCTGAAACTTTGCAAAGTAATTCCCGAAATTTTGCAATGAAAATTTTGGCGCGTTTTCGTTTTACGGAGTTACAAATATGAGTTTTGAAAATTCGGCAATTTGTCGTTTTTTTTTTATCGATTTGACAATTTTGCATTAGCAAGGAAAATAACGTATAAAAATCACTGAAATTTTACTGAAATATTCGTAAACTTTGCAAAATAGTTCCCGAAATTTTGAAATGAAAATATTTGCGCGTTTTCATTATACGGAGTTTTAAAAATGAGTTTTTAAAATTTGCCAATTTGTTGTTTTTTGCATCGATGTCACAATTTTGAATTTTCAAAAAAACGTAACGTATAAAAATCACTGAAATTTGACGGAAATATTAGCAAACTTTGCAAAATAATTCCCAAAATTTTGCAATAAAAATATTGGCGCGTTTTCGTATTACGGAGTTTCAAAAATGAGTTTTTAAAATTCGCCAATTTGTCGTTTTTTGTATCGATGTGACAATTTTGAATTTTGGAAGAAGGTGACGTATAAAAAATCCCTGAAATTGAATGGAAATATTCGTAAACTTTGCAAAATAATTCCCGAAATTTTGTAATGAAAATATTGGCGCGTTTTCGTTTAACGGAGTTTCAAAAATGAGTTTTTAAAATTCCCCAATTTGTCAGTTTTTGTATCGAAGTGACAATTTTGAATTTGCAAAAAAATGCAAAGTTTTATAAATCATTGAAATTTGATTGAAATACTCGCGAAACATTGCAAAATGATTCCCGAAATTTTACAATGAAAATATTTGCACATTTTCATGACTCAAATCCTGAAATTCCGAAAGGAATCAGGACTAGAGGAGGCGCACTAAATGGGTCAGTATACCACTGATTAGAGAAAGAGAGTGAGGTACAATAGATCTATGAAGGTCGCAGTATAAGTTACCACCAATATCTAAAAATCTATGTATCTATACTAACTGGAGGATGAAACTGGCTCCCATATAATCTTCCATTGTGAAGCAGATGCACGTTGGAGACACAAGACAGCAAAGGGGGTCTCTGTGAAGAACATGGCACATAGAATCCTAGATGTAATACAGGGGCTGGACCTATTTGCATGAATTGAACAATTTGGGGAAATACAATAAGCCGGGGTGTTTGAAGGTCTAATCCCGTTGGTCCCACATTTATTGAAGAAAAAAAAAAGTTATTTAAAACAACACCTTTGAAGCGTGAAAATAAAATGTCTGGTTCTTCAATTGAACATTTTAGATAAAATGCATCTTTCTAGCGATGTTAGAAGTTTTTAAACCTCGAAGCCATAAAGGAAGTGTGAATAGGATAGTTGAGACAGTTACCACTTGTTAGTTCATACTAACATTGAATTGAAAAATTCACTATGTTTTTACCACACTTATAAGACAAGACACAATAAGTTTGGTAAAAACATAGTTCATAAAGGAAATGTTGAAAAATACTATTTTTATAGCTACGTTTCTATTCATATTCATTAAGAAAACTATTCAACAAGAAAATGACTAACAATTAGTGAATGACTAAAAATTTTTGTAACTATTACAAAGTATTGAAAGTTAAAAAAACGCATTATGATGAATAATCTTGGGCACGGTCCTGTTCTGCTTCTGTCAAAAAATCTCTGACAGTATCAATTTTCGAAGTATCGATACATTCTGATATGTCAAATATGAAATCTATTTTGGTGTTTCTAATCATAAAAATTACTTAATATAAACAAATTATATTATTGAGTATCAAAATTAAGGTGAAGATACTTTAAAACGTAATATCGCGAGGAAGTGATATGGTCAAAGATTTGAAATTTTACGTTTTGAAGAGCGCTCCGACTGCGACTCACTTCGGTTTGATTTAGGTTTGACAGGTGTTTTTGTGGAAGAAACAGGTCAACGTAAATCCTGTGGAAGATTTTCGGAGAAACCTTTCCCACGAAATGATGTATTGAAGTTTTCCGGAAAAACCATGACCGTACATCGTAACTAAGCAGCGCTGCAAATATGGCGCTCCTCAACACCGACCACATCGCCTTGAACGTCGAATCTTATCCAGAGCAAAGAAAATCAAAAAGCCTTCGAAGAGTAAATCATCTCATTCAAGCGATACCCATCAATTAAAACCAATTTAATTTACAGATTTGGAAACAGCTGTCGAGGTGCCAACGCAGCACCATTTATATTTTTCTCATATTCATCGTATGCGGAGTTTTATATGTAGCCACTGATGACACAACAACAGCTATCGTTGACGTCAGTGAGCCCGAGATTATTGATAGTATCAAAAAGGATGTTCTGGTTAACATGAGAAATGATCCCAGGGAAGTCGAAAATGATATTCCAAATATCGGACCAGTTGAAAATCAAGTCTTGGAAGGACCACAAGATGCACGAATTGAAGTCGTCAATAATAATAATAATCCTCCACTTATTTTTTCAAGTAAGTAACTAATCCCTTTTATTCTTCATTGACTTTGTTTTGGAGTCATTTGTAATATATTATTTAATTTGTTTAAAATACAAGTTTTAGATTTTCATATTATGATCAAAGTTATACATAAAACCTATTATCCTTTTTATCTATTCTTACATAAATTGTCTATTTATATTAATCATTTAGTTTTGTTTATCTGCAATCCTTTATTAATATATTTGAAATTTATTAGGTAAGGTAACAGAACATCAAAAAGCAGTGGTGGAAGCTTTCAAGCATGCGTGGAAAGGTTATAAATCATTTGCGTGGGGCCACGACCAT
Organism: Phosphuga atrata; assembly: GCA_944588485.1. Classification (NCBI taxonomy): domain Eukaryota; kingdom Metazoa; phylum Arthropoda; class Insecta; order Coleoptera; family Silphidae; genus Phosphuga; species Phosphuga atrata. The sequence goes on from OX155903.1 coordinate 39,391,169, forward strand.
CTAAAACCAATTTCCGAAGGGTACCATGATTGGTTTGGCCTAGGCCTCAGCATTGTAGACTCACTAGACACAATTTATATAATGGGCCTAACAAAGGAATTTGAGGAAGCCCGGGAATGGGTCGACAAACATCTCCATTTTGATATTAATCGAGATGTGAATCTCTTTGAAATTACCATTAGGGTGTTAGGGGGACTTTTGAGTGTTTATCATTTATCTGGGGACAGGATGTTTTTGAACAAGGCGATCGATTTGGGGGATAGGCTGCTGCCTTGCTTTGAATCGGAATCTGGGGTTCCGTACTCTGATATTAATTTGTTTACGAGGAAGGCTCACGCTCCGAAATGGTCGCCTGATAGTAGTACGTCCGAGGTAACAACTATCCAATTGGAATTCCGGGATTTAAGTAGGGCCAGTGGAAATCCAAAATATGAGGTTCGTATTAACAACAGATTTTTTAAGAGCAATAAGGAATATGCATGAAATTTAAATTTGGTTCAATTTTTTTTTCTTTTTCGAATCTTTATTGACCAGACATTTGAACTAAACAATTATATTTGTAATTAATATCTTGTGAAATATTTAAAATTAATTAAGTGAGGGAAATTCAAATTTGTAAAACGCAACACCATTTGTTAAAACGAAAGTGACGTAACATACCATGTAAACAAGTCCGTATTGTTTACATTTGTATGACATTGCAGTCTTTTGGTTAGAAAACAAACGTCAAAAACGTGAAGCTAAAAATGAAAACAGCTGTAGTAAACAATGGACTGAACTATCAGTGGTAATTGACGTCATCAACAGACCGCGCGAAAATGACGGCGTTTAAACAGCTCACATTTTTTCTCTATTTTAAATATCTTTTTAAACAATTAAAGCATTTTTAAGCAGTATTTATATTTATAGCATTTAGCAGTATTTATATGTACTATGTTATAACGGTGTAAACAGTGAATTAAAAATACATATTTAAAAAAAAAACATGCATATTCATGCATATTAAACATGCATATTAAACTATTGTACTACTCTTTCATTGATTTTTGCTGTTAATGTGAGGTAATCTTTTAAGTTATAAAGATTAAAATTTGAGGAAAATATTGAATGAATTGAATGATTTGAGATGACGAAACCTATTACATTTACAATTCGTGTTTTTCTCTCTTAAGATTCTCTTCTGGTTTTTAGAAAGTTGTGTCACAAGTATCTCAACATGTCCACACATTGCCGAAGAAGGATGGTTTAGTTCCTATTTTTATTAATGCAAACACAGGCCAGTTTAGATCTTATGCGACGATCACCTTGGGTGCTCGTGGTGACAGCTACTATGAATATTTACTGAAACAGTGGCTACAAACTGGAAAAACTATTGACTTGTAAGTAAACCACAGCAGAAGAGATAATTTGTTGATTTGAACACATGTAACTGATTAATGAACAGATGGCAGTCTTGTAGGTATGATGTTATGATTGAGAAATAGTTAAACGTTTTGTTTTTAATCCGTAGCCGGCGATTGAGGAGGGAGTTGCCCTCGCAACCAATACGCTGCTTGTCGATGTCGGTAGATATTTGTCTCTGCTCCATTCACGATACATTTCCACTCTTTCCGATCGATTCCTCTAGTTTCCTCTAAGCTGCGAGGGTGCGCGGTCGCGCAGTTACTTTTCGAAAGCTGCCTAGCCGTTTTTGTATTCCGCGCACAATGGGATCATCTTGGCAAAAAAAGTTAGATGCTGTTGTCCTCTAACTCCTACGCGGATCATAGGGCCTCTACAAAGACCTTCCATCTGACTCTATTCTGAGCGAGGCGTTTCACGTCGTTCCACGTTTTTCCTGCGATCTTTAATTCTGTCCTCTATGGTCCTCCTCCACGTGTTAGCTGGACGTCCCCTTCTGCGAGAACCCTGCGGGTTCCATTGTAAGGCTTGCCTAGTGATGTTTCCTTCGTCTCTCCTCAATACATGGCCCAACCATTTCCACTTGCGGTGTTTTATTCCTTTTTGTATCTTTTGTTGGTTTGTCAGGTGCCATATGTCTACATTGCGTATAGTATCTGGCCAAAAAATGCGCAGTATACTTCGTAGGCAGTTGTTTATGAATACCTGAAGCTTATTTACTATTGTTATGGAGATTTTCCCGTTTGGCACCCGTACAGCAAGACGGATTTCACAATTGTGTTGAATATTCTTAGTTTTGTTCGTGTGGAATACCGTCTGGAGGTCCAGACCGGCCTGAGCATACTAAATGCCTGTTTGGCCCTTTTTATTCGGTATAAAACTTTGGTGGTGGTGCCGCCCTCATTAGTAATTATGCTTCCCAGGTATGTGAATTCATCTACATCCTCTATTTGTTCGTCATAAATGCGGAAGGCGCGGGTATTCTTCGTGGTGGCTCTAAGCGATTTGGTTTTGCCAATGTTGATTTTCAAACCTGCTTTGGATGCTTCTGCAGAGGGGGGGTCGAGTTTGCTCTGCATGTCGGCGTGGGTGTGTACCAAGAAACAGATATCGTCTGCGTAGTCCAGATCTTGCAGGAACGAGTTTAACGTCCATCTAATGCCCTTACTTCTTGACACTACTTTGTCCATTATTGAGTCTAACAGAATGTTAAATAGTAAGGGCGATAGTACGCAGCCCTGTCTGACTCCCGAGCTGATGGTAATGTCGCTGCTCCTAGCAGTTTGGTGTTTTACAGAGCATGATGCGTCCCGGTATAGTTCCTTTACTAGGTTTATTATCTTTTCCGGTACCCTTCTTCCAGCGCTTTCCAGACTGCATTATGATAGATGCTATCAAAGGCCCTAAGGAAGTCGACAAAGTCTGCATATAATGTAGACCTCCATTCCATGGACTGCTCTATGATGATTCGCATTGTGTTAATTTGATCGACACAGGATCTATTTGGGCGAAAACCCGCTTGTTCCTGACGCAGACTGGGCTCTATGGAGATGGATAGTCGATCCAGTAAAATGTGAGAAATTATTTTGTTGATAGTGTTTAAAATTGTAATCCCTCTCCAATTGCCACAGTCTGTAAGATCACCTTTTTTGGGGAGAACGACTATGGCTCCTTCCTTCCATTCATGTGGCACATTTTCCAACTCCCATGCATCTACTATTAGCGGGTGGAGCAGTTTTGTTACCACCTGCTTTAAGTATTTCTGCTGGAGGGTTATCTGGGCCAGCAGCCTTGTTGTTCTTAAGGTTCTTTAATGTAGTTCTGACTTCTTCTTCACTAGGTGGGTTAGGATTCACGTTCCGGACCGGGAGATTTATTTGATGGTCTTGTGGAGGATGTGGGGGGTATATGCCGTCCTCGACATTACTTTCTTCCGGGTTCGGCTGTCCGAGTATTTCTTGGAAGTATTCTTGCCATCTTTTAAGTTGATCTTTGTTTGTCAGCAATTGTCCCGCTTTATTTTTTTTATTGGGTGTTCTCTTTAGAGGTTTTTATTAGCGAGTTTTTTGTTATGAGATAAAGTTCTCTTGTGTTGTTATTTCTTGCTGCAACTTCGGCTTTCGCTGCGAGATCTTCTGCCCATCTACGTTTGTCTTTTCTGGCACTCTGTTTTACCTTGCGGTTTATGTTCCAGTAGCTACGAGTCAGTTCAGCCTTCTCTTCGTGGTTTTGATTGATCAGGGCTTTTGCTGCCTTCCTGTCTTCGATTAGTTTCCATGTTTCCTGCGAGATCCACTCCTCTCTGTTCCTTTGCTTTCTACCCAAGGTCTTGCCGGCAGTTTCTAGCAATACTTTGTGGGCTGCTTTCCATTCTCGACGATCTTCCTCTGTCATGTTAGTGGTATTTTCTTGCAGTTGCGTCTTGAAACTGGCTAGTCCTTTGGTTGCTTTAAGCTTGTCTGTATCGAATTTTATGCTAGTAGCTAACGTAATTTGTCTTTTTGGTGTTGCTAACTTTAGTTTAAGCGTGCCAATGACAAGGTAATGGTCTCTGGCCATATCTGATGTTCTCTTTTTTTTTAATGATAATGTGGTCAATTTGGTTTTTTGTACGCTGGTCAGGAGATATCCAAGTCTCCTTGTGTACCCTCTTATGCAGGAAGAGCGTGCCGCCAATTATCAGGTTGTGTTCCAAGCACGTATCGACCAGCATTTCCCCATTCTCGTTTACCGTTCCGATTCCATGGTTACCCATTGCCTGTTCTAAGTTGGTGCTGTCGGAACCAACTTTGGCATTTAGGTCCCCCATTAGTATGATTATGTCGCCCTTTGTTATGGAGTGTAAGGTGGTAGACAGTTGTTCGTAGAACGTGGCCTTTGCTTCAATTGTCTTTGTCTCTGTTGGTGCGTAACATTGGATGATACTTATGCTTCTAACCCTTGTGTGGAAACGGGCAACAATAATTATCGTTCACTGGTCGCCAGGATAGTAGGCTAGTTTTGGCCTTTTTGCTTAGTAGTAAGCCAACTCCGCTCTCATGGTGTTCGCCTTGTGGTTTGCCTGAGTACAAGAACGCTCCGCCGTTCGTTGTATTTTGTTTTCCAAACCCATGACATCTTACTTCGCTAAGGCCGAGGATATCCAGGTTATATCCTGTCATTTCGCGGACCACTTGTGCAAGTCTCGATGGTTCCAGTAGGGTTCTAATGTTCCATATTCCTATTCATGTCCGAGTTTTTGTGTTCGCCAAAGTCGTCATCTTAGAATCCGTCCGGTTAGTATCTGTAGTTTCGTTAATAAAGAGTTTAAGATGGGCAGGTTATTAGTCCACCGCACCCGAGTTTGATGATGGGACTGCCATCCAGCGCCTATCAAACATGCCTGGTTTGGGTAGGTTTCCTTCTGAGAGCTCAGGTGGACAAGCTTTATTCTTCCACAGGGTATTTCTGTCCTGTGATTCTATGGTTATCCCACCAATATTCGGACCTCAGAGCCTCTTTAGTTATCTAGCAGGGTGCACCGCTGGCAGGCGAGGTTGACTTTTGGGTTACCATGATGTTCTCATAACCCCTTACACCCCAAAAAAGTTAGAGGGTCAAACAAATTTTTGAATTTGGACATTTATACGTCAAACGAAATCTCTTTTTTTACATCAACTACGTCATCGAGCGTTTGCTTGGTTTGCTTTAGGTTGACACATTGTGAGCGCGGAACGACTTAAGTCCTCGTATACTTCATAGTCCAGTCATTTAAGCTTAAATTAGGTAAGAATCTCGGAATTCGAGATACCCAGCTGTAAGTCTGTAAATACTTGTATATTGACACCCTAAAAGTTGTCTCAAAGCCTACATATGGTAGGGTGTCCCTACCATATGTAGGTTTTTAGACAACTTTTAGGGTGTCAATATACAAGTATTTACAGACTTACAGCTGGGTATCTCTAATTCCGAGGTGAACTTACTAAAATGACTGGCCTATCATTAGAGAACGGGTGTTGACAAATAATCGCCTGCGTTTCGACGTGGATTGGGGCAAAATTATCCGGAAAATTGGGGCAAAATTACCCGCAAAATTGGGGAAAAATTATCCATTTACCTGATATTCCCAATAATGGCAATGCTTCCTTAATTTCTATATATTTCTAATTAGTTTCTTTGAAGCAGTGTATGATCACTTGGAAATGAGATTTACTTTTGAAGCTGTAGAAAATTGGGATTGTGTAATCATATCAAATAAAATAAATAATTTTGCTTTGAGAAAATACAATGTGGAGTACCATAATAAAATATGTGAAGAATCTTCTGAACTTAAATTTCTGATTTCACAAAAAAAAAAACAAGACATGAGCAATAAAACCTTTTAGTGACAGTGTAGAATATGTATTACAAAATTGGACAAAATTGAACAAAGGAGATAATATTTTTTTTTAATTTCGCGACATAATAAGCTTGATTTACATCTAGAAATCGAACTGCTGAAAACGGTTTTCCAGTTTATTTCTTCTAAAGTTACAAATAAACAAGTTTTATATATTTTTTCGCTCTACACTATCTCGCATTTCCGACTGATTTCACGCTGTCATAACGGCTCACCAAAGAGCCTTCTAGTATTCACCAATCGATTCAACGTCCAAAATTAGTCGCAAAACGTTTATTATGTTCCCTAGGAAGCTTTCAGTTAAGAAATACCGTCGACTCGGGAAGTCTACACCGCGGAAACGACGAAATGCGAAACGAGAAAATCGATTTTTTCAAAATCGTTATTTTTTGAGTTACAGCAAAATTTAAAACCGTTTCTGAAAGCATTTTTGCTGCTGATTATAGTATGCAAATTATATTTCGCTAGCTCTTTCGGTTCACTTTCGCCTGCAAAAATTGAAAAGAAATTTTTATGAAATTTCGGCGCTCTAGTGGAGATCTCGGAAAGTCGTGAATTTCCCGCGAACAGTCTTAGTGTATCCATAGGAAAATGACCTTCTGAAAACGATGCCGCAATCCGTTTTTAATTATCTACAACCGTTTCCGAGATATCTACTTAGCAAATCGAGAATCGGGTAAATTTCAGTTTGAAATTTATCGACGAATTATTGAATATTTCCGCACAATTTACACATCGACTTGGTCGTCTTATCGTGTAGTTTCTGTGTGCCCAAAATGATTTCGCTGCTCTTTACCGTTTTTGTAAAAATCGAAAAAACCGAAAAAGCATGTATTTTTCGAACGAAATGATGGAAAATTTTTGTCGAAATTTTTTTTTGCAAATTTTTTGCGTGATTATTTTTTGATTACACGAAGGAAATCGAAGTGCTGAAAACAGTTTTACACTTTATTTCGCTCTAAAGTTACAAATAAGTAACAAATTTTATATTTTGTTTCGCTGTACACAATCACACATTTCCTACTGATTTGTCGATGTCATAACTTTTGAACCGCTCACCACAGAGACTTCTAGTCTTCACCAATCGATTCAGCATCCCAAAATTAGTCGGAGAACATTTATAATATTCTCTGGGAAGCTTTCAGTTAAGAAATACCGTCGACTCGGGAAGTCTACACCGCGGAAACGAAGAAATGCGAGAACATCGATTTTTTTTAAATCGTTATTTTTTGAGTCACAGCAAAATTAAAAAACGTTTCTGAAAGTATTTTTGCTGCTGATTACAGATATGCAAATTATATTTCGCTAGCTCTTTCGGTTCACTTTCGCCTGCAAAAATTGAAGAAATTTTTATGAAATTTCGGCGCTCTAGTGGAGATCTCGGAAAGTCGTGAATTTCCCGCGGACAGTCTTAGTGTACCCATGGGAAAATGACCTTCTGAAAACGATGCCGCAATCCGTTTTTAATTATCTGCAACCGTTTCCGAGATATCTACTTAGCAAATCGAGAATCGGGTAAATTTCAGTTAGAAATTTATCGACGAATTATTGAATATTTCCGCACAATTTACATGATTTCGCTGCTCTTTCCCTTTTTCGAGAAAATCGAAAAAAAACGAAAAAGCATGTATTTTTCGAACGAAAAATTTTGTTTGCAATTTTTTTTGTGATTTTTTTTTGGTTACACGAAGGAATTTGAAGTGTTGAAAACGGTTTTCCAGTTTATTTTGCTCTAAAGTTACAAATAAACAAATTTTATATTTTTTTTCGGTGTACACAATCACACATTTCCTACTGATTTGACGATGTCATAACTTTTGAACCGCTCACCACAGATACTTCTAGTCTTCACCAATCGATTCAGCGGCCCAAAATTAGTCGGAGAACGTATATAATATTCCCTGTGAAGCTTTCACTTAAGAAATACCATCGACTCGGGAAGTCTAGACCGCGGAAACGACGAAATGCGATAAAATCGATTATCAAAATCGTTATTTTTTGAGTCACAGCAAAATTTAAAAACGTTTCTGAACGCACTTTTGCTGCTGATTACAGATATGCAAATTATATTTCGCTAACAGGCGATGTCGCGTGACGTCGCGTAGCTTAGTGTCGCGTATATGAGAATCGGCCTTAAAGGTCGATTCCCATATGGGTGACACTCAGCTACGCGACGTCGTGCGACATCGTCTGTCAAATAATGATTACATTGTTTTAAATGGGCACGTTCTCACTATGGCTACGCGACGTGCCCATTTAAAGCAATGTAATCATTATTTGACAGGCGATGTCGCACGACGTCGCGTAGCTGAGTGTCGCGCATATGGGAATTGACCTTTAAGTTACCTTAATAAGCTGCCGTCGCGAAGTTGTCGTGTAGCCATAGTGAGAACGTGCTCATTTTGTAATCATTATTTGACAGGCGATGTTGCACGACGTCGCGTAGCTGTCGCACATATGGGAATCGACCTTTAGTCTGTTTAGTAAAACTTCTTACAATATCTATATTTGTTTGTTTCAGTTTGAGGGATGATTACGTGGAGGCAATTGCCGGAGTGGAGACGCATTTGGCAAAACGGACTGTGCCAAATAGTTTTCTGTTTGTTGGAGAGCTGTTGGTCGGTGGTAAAGACTTCAAGCCCAAGATGGACCACTTGACTTGCTATTTGCCTGGAACTTTGGCCTTGGGGCATCACATGGGTCTGCCCGCGAGTCATCTGAAGTTGGCCGAAGAATTATTGACGACCTGTTATCAGACTTACGCCCAACAACCGACATTCTTGGCCCCGGAAATAACATATTTTAACATTCAGGTGAGTGCCAGTCGATCTAATCTAATCATAATGTCTGGTTTATTTTTTATTATTTCCATTGCACGGGTTGGAATTTTTAGTGTTAAGAAGAGCAGGTAACTTGGAGTGTGGGTAGAGCTTCTTGTCTTTGAGAAAATACAAATTGAACCCATTAGTAAAAACCTACAAATAGAAAGATTCCAACTAACGAACAAAAGTTCATCAGTAGTTCATCAGAAGAAATATTTAAAATGTGGTTTCATATCTGCTGTCCACAATAAATTTGAAACAATGCTTGATCAACTAATCAATGAAACGTGGTCGTCTTGTGTAGCATTTGAAGTCGAAAAGTAGAGCTCGTATTGATTCAGATTTTATTTACTTTCAAACTTCAACGAAAAATTTTGAAAAAAATTGGTGCATAAACGAGCATTAAATTTTCAAATTTTATTAAGACTTAATTTTCGACGAATTTTCCAATTTTCAAATATTTGTTTTGTTCCATCCAATATTCAATAAATTCTACTCTTTATTCCATCTATTTTAATGTTTTTGATTATTTTTTTAATTGAATATGTTTTTAGGGCGAAAATTCCAATGATATGTATGTGAAAAGTAACGATGCTCACAATCTGCTTCGTCCAGAATTCATTGAAAGTCTTTGGTACATGTACCAATTAACAGGGAACGGCACTTATCAAGATTGGGGTTGGCAGATTTTCCAGGGATTCGAAAAGTATACCAAAGTGGTGAACGGATACACGTCGATAGGTAACGTGAAGAACGTAGCGAACGTGAGGCCGAAAGACATGATGGAGTCGTTCTTCTTGAGCGAAACTTTGAAGTACTTGTATTTGCTGTTCAGCGATAATCCGAAGTTGCTGGATTTGGAAAAGTTCGTAATCAACTCCGAGGCGCATCCGTTGCCAATTTACACATCGTGATTTAGTTCTACAAATATTTTTTTATGAGGAAAAGAAAAATTAATCAGTTTATTTTTCATCAGCATATTTAGGATTTAAAATAGATAATTACTATTATTTTTTGTTGTCTAGTCGATTTCTCTATTTACTAATTATTATAAGTGACTGAGTTTGTTTAGTTCGTTGGAATATTAAATTTTGGGGCCAATTATTAGCAAATCAATGACTGCCAGGAAAATTTTCGTGCAAACCACTAGTTTTATTTTTATCTATTTTTTCCCTTTAACTATTTATAGATTTGTTTTATTATATCACCCCCTATTTCGCAAACCACCAAACATTCTATGTATCAATTTATTATAGAAATAAATAATTTCTGGGTATATGTACCCTCTCATATATGCATATCCCATACACCAATGCAACTTCAGTGAGATTTTTAAAAAATGAACAGGCCAATAACCCTACATCATAGAAGAATAGTTACTATGTTCTTCAAAGTGGCCAAATCCTCAACCTAACTCAGCACATAGAGGATGGTTTTGAGAGAAGGAAGATTACTGGAGTGACGTTCATCGATTTGACAGCCGCTTATGACACTGTCAACCACAGGAGGCTGTTAAGAAAGCTTTATGAGACAACAAAAGACTATAGGCTCACTATGGTCATCGGTCTATTCCTCCAGAACAGGAGATTTTTTGTTTCACTCCAAAACAAGAACAGCAGATGGAGGGTTCAGAAGAATGAATTTCCGCATGGCAGTGGTCCTGTCCCCACTCTTGTACAACGTGTAGACGAACGACCAGCCGATTCCTGACAATATAAGGCAATTCATCTATGCCGATGATACAGCTGTGGCAGCCCAGGGCAGCGAGTTTACCAAGGTGGAGGAGAAGTTGGAGGTCGCCCTTGAGGAACTGGCAATCTATTACCAGAAAAAACACCTAAAGCCGAATCCCAGCAAGACTCAGGTCTGCGCCTTCCACCTGAAAAACAAAGAAGCACGGCGGGAGCTCGAGATACATTGGCGAGGCGAAGGACTGGAGCACTGCCCGGCGCCGAGATCCTGGCGTGATCCTGGACCGTACTCGTTCTTCAGACAACACTGCATCAATACTAAAGCCAAAGTTAGTGCGTCTAATAACATATTGCGAAAACTCACAGGCACAGCATGGGGAGCTCAACCAGAAACCCGCAGAAGCTCGGCCTTGGCGCTCTGTGTGTGCACTGCGGAATACGCCGCACCGGTTTGGGCAGCTTCAGCTCACGCGAAACATGTGGACGTCGCTATCAACGAGACAGCAAGAATCGTGACAGGCTGCCTAAAGCCAACTCCAGTTAATAGTTTGTACCCACTTATTGGCGTGGCACCCCCATCTGTGCGAAGAGCCGTCGCCACGGATGCTGAAAGGATGAAACAGGAAACCGATGCTCGCCATCCTCTGCACCAACACGAGCCAGTTGGTCGACGCCTAAGATCAAGGAAGAGCCTCATGGCAAGATCACACACACTCTAGGGGTCCATAGAAAATAACCGTATCACTAAGTGGACCCAAGAGAAGAAATGGCCCCAGGCAAACACCGCCCTTTCGCGGTATGGAAATCCCTAAATCGGCTCATGACAGAAGTGGCAAGGTGCAAGACAAATCTGTTGAGGTGGGGAATATCTGAGAACGACGATGTGCTGTGTGCGTGTGGTCAGCCCCAGGATATGAGCCACATATTGCTCTGTCCATAAATGGAAGAAGGATGCACGTACGAAGACTTCATTTTATGTAACGACAAGCTATTGCAGCCGCAATTTTTTGGAAAGATGTCGTATGAGCCGGACACGGAAAGTAAGTTAGTGGTGGAATCAAATGCTCGGGGCGGACCAAAACTGATTAAATTTCACAATATAACAATTGTGATTCTGGTGTGACGCACCGTGCGCGGTTCTTGGCTTCCAATATACTTCGTCTCCAATCCTCGCAGTTTTCCGACCTCTGCCTCCAGTTCGTTATCCTAGCATCTCTCAAGTGCTCCTGCTTGATATAATGTTTTCAGGTTTTCGAATTTCACGTCTTTGTGAAATCTGTCCGATCCGAGGCTGTGTATTGGGTTTCGTAACTGTTGGTTAGCTTTTGTAACTGTTGGTTAGCTTTCGTAACTGTTGGTTTTCACGGGATAGGATTGTTGGATCTACGACCAACCCCCTTTTCGGAGGGCCATTCCTTTGGCTCTCGTTAGCCCTTACCTCCCCCGCTCTATACAGGTTACCTTGTCTTAGGAAAGGAGGATACAGGCCCAACAGGTGCACCTACTGGTGGACGAGCGAAATTGGCGACCAAAGAAGAACCTGCGTCCAGGCAAGAAGGCGAGCGATGAGAGGGAGGAAAAATCAGATCACGGAGTACGCCGAGTTAGCGCTGGCCTATAAGGCCAAAAAGAAAAAGCTGCGAACACTTATCGCGCTGGAAAAGGAAGCCAAGTGGAAGGAAATATGCTAAGACGTTGATAGGGACGTTTGGGGGCTTGGCTTCAAAATCGTCACGGACAAGCTTAAAAAGCCGCAGCTACAGCTGGACCATGATTTCAAGAAAAGGGTGGTGGAAAGCCTTTTTGTGACGCACGAAAGAAACGTATGGTTGCGAGCACGGCAATACGACGTCCAGAAAATTTCGTCCGAGGAACTAGAAGAGACAGTGGCGAGAATATAAACCAAAAAAGCGCCGGGCCCTGACGGTCTACCAGCGGAGATCTTAAAGCTCGTGTACGAGCGTTTTCCTACACGTACTTGTAGCGTAGTACGTGTAGGAAAACGCTCGTACACGAGCTTTAAGATCTCCGCTGGTAGACCGTCAGGGCCCGGCGTACTGAACCAAGAGCTTAAAGGGGCAACGTTCCCGAGAAGGTGGAAAACAGCTAGATTGGTACTCATACCGAAACACAAACCTCCGACTAGTCCAGACGCTTATCGACCAATATGAATGCTGGACAATTTCGGCAAGCTGTTCGAGAGAATCCTGGTAAAAAGGTTCAACAACGAATTGACAGGGAAGGCGGCGCTCTCTGCGAGACAACATGGGTTCAGGAAGGGAAAGTTCACTGTCACGGCCGCAAGATACATCTTAAATCTGGCGGATGAAGAAAGAAGATCTCTTAAAACAAGGAAACTTGTAGCACTAATAACGATAGACGTGAAGAATGCATTCAACTCGACACCGTGGAGGATCATTGTCGAGGAGTTAGAACGCAGGAGGGTGCCCGAATACCTGGTAGGCCTGACCATGAGCTACTTCAGCGACAGGCGTCTGTTGGTGGAGGGGCAGGACGAGATAGATGTTACAGCCGGGGTCCCACAAGGGTCCGTGCTTGGTCCGCTTTTGTGGAACATTCTATATGACGGAGTCCTGAATGTGGCCTTACCGGACGGTACGGAAGCCGTTGCCTACAAAGCAAGACGAGAAGACGAGCTCGAAGAAATAACAAACACCGCCCTACGCCCTAGACACAATACAGCTGGCTATAGCACCGGACAAAACCGAGGCGGTGCTCGCCCGCAGAAGTTCCTAAAATACCTGGAAATAGTCTTCGATGAGAAGCTAACCTTCGGAAGGCACGTAGAGGAGGCATGTGCTAAAGCACACTGCAGGGTAAATAACCTCTAGAGGATACTCCCGAGGATCGGAGGGTCTAGTGAAAACAAGAGAAGAGTACTGGCATCCGTTGCGAACTATATCGTATTGTATGCGGCACCGGTGTGGGCCAGCTGCACCAAAGTTAAGAGGCTTAGGGAAGCCCTGAAAAGGGCTCAAAGGAAGATCGCTATTAGGATAGTCAGCGCGTACAGAACAGTCGGGACCGACGCTGTGCGGGTACTGACAAGGCTTATTCCACTGGAGCTACTGGTAGAAGAAAGAGCCAGAATTGTGGGGCGCATGCACGACAAGGAGGCGAATGATGCAAAAGCGGCGAAAGAAGAAGAAAGGCGGGAAACCATTCAAAAGTGGCAGGAGTCGTGGGATATGGATACGAGCAATTGGACCTACAAGCTGATACCGGATGTTAAGCCCTGGCTGGATAGGAAGCATGGGCAGTTGAGATACCACTTGACAATGGCGCTGACGGGCCATGGCTGTTTTCAGAGCTATAGGAAGAGAATCTGCTAGACGAACGCGGAGAACTGCCCGTACTGCAACACGGAGCCGGAGACGGCCGAACATACGCTGTTCACCTGCGATAAGTGGGCAGGACAGAGGGCGAAGCTGGAAGTGTTAAGGGGCGGGGCAATGTACCTCGGGCGCTAACAGAGCTGATTCTAGAAAGCGAGGAAAGGTGGAACGACGTAGGCGCCATCATCAAGAATATCATGCAGCAGAAGGAGAAAGACGAGAGGGAATGGCAGAAGGACACAAACGGAATAGACAAGTAAATCAGGAGCCCACAACTTGAAGTTATGCAAGATTGCAGTGCCGAGTTGTTTTAGGGCAGGAAAAAAGCGGGTAGATGGATTTAGTGGGTAAACTATCTCTGGAAGAGAAGGACTCACACACTACCGAGTTAGACGGTGCCTATAAAAGGTTTTCCCTTGCTCCCAAAAAAAAAGGTAAAGGTTACCGTGTCTTAAGTGGAGGAGAGAGGTCAGGTCAGGATACCAGGTTCACAAGTCGTGGAGCTGACATACGGAAACATGGGTAGGTAGGAGAGGTTATGCGACATGTCTCGTATTATGGCTGTCGTGTGGTACGCATGCACTACCCCCTTTAAACCCTCAATACCAATTGTGATGGGCGATTTTAATGCAAAAATTGGAGGTTTTGGTGTTTGGGTGCATCTAATGAAAGAGGCGACAGATTGGTACAATTTTGTCAGGAAGAGGGTTTAAGGATCAGGAACACTTTTTATAAATAACATCCCAGGAAGTTATATTCATGGATTTCTATGTTGATTTTCGATGTTGATCGAAGTATCAGAAATAAAGTCGATTACATAATGGTCAATAGACGATACACAAATATGATAAAAGGCGTTAAAACTTATCCTGGTGCGGATATATTTACAGATCATAACCTTTTAATTGCAACATTAAATCTAAAACTCAAGAAAAAAAAACGTATGCGGTCAGGGGACCCCAGTCAGGAACGAAGTGCATTTAAGAATCGAACAACTTCTCTTTTTGAATTATTATTAAAATAATGAAAGTGCACGCAAATGCGTTGATTGTAAATGTGTTGATGTTCTGGAAAATTTGAGGGCAATATAAGTTGAAATGCGGCCCGAAACAAAAGGGTAAATTTTATAAATGAATGAAAAAAATTGTCGGTTTTGTTTTGGGCCGCATTGGAACTTGTCTTGCGGCCCGCGGGCCGCAAGACTAGACAATTTTGTAAGTTCAATTTTTCAAAATATTTAAAATTAGTTTAACCCTATAACGTATTAACCTAAATATTATTTTAACCTAATTAGACAGCGATATTTTAACCTAAATATACCTATTAACCCCTTAATATACGAATAAAATGCGCGTTGACGTGTCCATATACATATGATCTTATCACATATACATGACGTCTTAGAGACGTCATTGTGTGTTAGGGGTTAAGGTCTATTTTTGTATTTTCGTATTTTTTTTTTCTCGTTTAGTTTTAAGGTTATAAACCGACCACGCTCGTCTGTCACTGCGAAAGAAAGAGCGAGAGCACGCGTCATAGAAATATACACTGAGAGAAAGAGAAAGAAAGAGAGAGCGAGCGGTATAGAAATATACACAGAGCGAAAGAGATAGGCGTATAACAACGTTTTCTGCCGAATCACTGCTACCGAGAGCTCCATAAAGGATATTCGTTCCAAAACGATACTGAAATTTCGTATTGACGTAAGAAAATTACAAAATTTCAAAAAAACTGTACAAAAGGAACTTAATGACAATGAAAATGTGTTCATCTGGAGCTTACAGAATCTGGAAATGATGATTATAAATGGAGCGTAATTAATGGAGCAATAACATTAACTGCGCAGGTAAATCCAAAATCGTCATCTGCCATAAAACTTAAACCATGGATAACAGATGAAATACTGAGCCTTATGGAACATCGTCGTGCCTATAAGAGTACAGACACTCAAAAGTACCTAAAAACACAAATTAATACGGAGACATACGGTGACAAGGAAAATAAGTACCGCAAGATATTAAGCGGTTACCCAGCACAAAAGAGGACCAACATAAATGGTGAGCGCCTCATAAACTTTTGTGACAACTACAACCTGCACCTAAAATCAAGCTGGAAGGCCGTAACCTGCAAGAATCCATACCACATGTTGAGAGAATTTCAATTAGACCAAGTGGCTATTGACAGGAGATACCTCAAGGAAATATAAAACGTCAAGGTATTGAGGGGAGCAAACCTCGACTCTTTCCATAGTTGAGATCAACCTACAACCCTTGAGAAGAGCATACAGTACCCAAAGGTCTCGAGAATTCCGAGGTTTAACACCCAACGGCTGAGCGATAAGGATTGCGACTTCCAGACCACCCTCGAGAAGAACACACAGAAACAAGAGTGGCCTACTCTCCAAATTCTCTACTGGATGCCGCTCATGAAACTATAGCTGCTTCATCGAACAAAGGCAAGCGACCCTTGGTGGACCACAGAATGTGATCAAGCGCATTGAGGAAAGGCGCAGAGCCTGGATCAAGTGGAATCAGAGCAGAGATGAGGCCAAACAAAAACAACAACGAGCATCATCCGCAAAATCAAGAGGAACTACAACAGGTCTTAAATATTACAGGCAGAAGAAGACTTCAAGAAAAACAATTCAAGAGAGCTTTAGACCCAAGAAACAGACACGACCCCAAGGCTACATCTCAGAGGGCCAGATGAGAAGCTCCAAATAAATAACAGTGACTGCACAAACTCCTTTGCAGAATACTTTCAGAAACTTCTCAATGCAGAACAACCGGAAGAAAGACTTGCTTTCGCCGCGCCCGCTGTCAAGAACCAGGACTATGTACCACCCAACAGGGAAGAAATAGAGAAGAACATCAGAGACCTTAAGAACAATAACGCCCCAGGTGAAGATGGTATAGTTGCAGAAATGTGGAAGCACGTAGATGGCCAGTCCCTGCAGAGCATCGAATAGATCATTCAGGACATTTGGAGAACAGAGAAATGGACCTCAGCCATGATCCATCCACTACACAAGAAAGGAAGTACGATTGACCTTAACAACTACAGATGCATCTCCTTGTTGCTTATAATCCACAAAATCTTCTCTAAAGCCCTACAAACTAGAATCACCATACAGCTAGACTCCCAACAAGGTGAATTTCGCTGTTGTGCTGGTCAAATGCTGGTTTCCGTGCGAGTAGGTCCTGCACAGAAGAGATTTGAAACCTCAAGACAATCCTCTCATATAGGAGCTAAGGGGGATATACCCCTGGGTAGCCATTATGGTCCAAAAGGCATACGACTCAATAGATCGACAGACCCTCTTCTCGCTCTTGAAGGAACAAGGCCTAGATGAGAAGACTACCTGACTGGTCAAAACTACGCTGAAGAACACCACCTCCAAAGTCAAGTTCAGGTGTGAACTCTCCGCGAGCTTTTCCATCCAGACAGGAGATCCAGTCAGTCAGGAGATGGCCTCTCGTGCATCCTCTTCAACTGTGTTGTGAAGAAAATCATCGGAGAATGGACATCCACATTGTCACCAGAAGCATGACTGAAGCTTGGAAACAAGAAAGACAATCTCAATGTACCCTGTCTAGCCTTTGCTGATGATCTCACCCTTTTGACCAACAGCATGGAGGAGGCTATTCATCAACTACAGAGCCTCTACAATGTTGCGTCAAAAATCGGCTTGATGGACAACATACAGAAGACTGAGTCGCCATCATCATACAGACATCTGCTATAATACGTGAACCATGGATAACAGATGAAATACTGAGCCTTATGGAACATCGTCGTGCCTATAGAGTACAGACTCCCAAAATTACATAAAAACACAAAAAAATAATACGGTGACAAGAGAGGACAAGAGGACAACAGAAGAGGACCAACAGAAATGGCGAGCGCCTCATAAACCTTTGTGACAACTACAACCTGGTCCTAAAATCAACCACGTTCAAGCTGGAAGGCCGTGACCTAGAAGAATCCAAAACACATGCTGGATGAATTTCAATTAGACCATGTGGCTATTGATAGGAGATACCACAAGGAAATACAAATCGTCAAGGTATTCAGGGGAGCAAATCTCGACTCCGACCATTATCTCTCCTTAGTTAAGATCAACCTACAACCCTTGAGAAGAGCACACAAAACCCCAAAGGTCTCGAGAATTCCGAGGTTTAACACATCGTTGGGTGTTTGGGACTTCCAGACCACCCTCGAGAAGAACACACAGAAACAAGAGTGGCCTACTCTTCAAAAGGCTCTACTGGATGCCGCTCATGAAACTATATCTGCTTCATCGAACAAAGGCAAGTGACCCTTGATGGACCACAGAATGTGATCAAGCTATTGAGGAAAGGCGCAGAGCCTGCATCAAGTGGAATCAGCGCAAAGATGAAGACAAACAAAAACAACAGCGAGCATCATCCGCAAAATCAAGAGGGAACTACAACAGGTCTTAAATATTACAGGCAGAAGAAGACTTCAAGAAAAACTATTCAAGAGATCTCTGGACCCAAGAAACAGACACGACCCCAAGCCTACATCTCAGAGGGCCAGATGGGAAGCTCCAAATAAATAACAGTGACTGCACAAACACCTTTGCAGAACACTTCCAGAAACTTCTCAATGCAGAACAACCGGAAGAGAGACTTGCTTTCGCCGTGCCCGCTGTCAGGAACCAGGGCTCTGTACCACCCAACAGGGAAGAAATATAGAAGATCACCAAAGACCTTAATCCAAAGGCCAGATGGGAAGCTCCAAATAAATTACAGTGACTGCATAAACACTTTTGCAGAATACTTCCAGAAACTTCTCATTGCAGAACAACCGGAAGAAAGACTTGCTTTCGCCGCGCCCGCTGTCAGGAACCAGGACTCTGTAGCACCCAACAGGGAAGAAATATAGAAGAGCACCAAATACCTTAAGAACAACAATGCCCCAGGTGAAAATGGTATAGTTGCAGAAATGTGGAAGCACGTAGATGGTCAGTCCCTGCAGAGCATCGCCCAGATCATTCAGGACATTTGTAGAACAGAGGTCTTGCCAGAGGGATGGACCTCAGCCGTGATCTATCCACTACACAAGAAAGGAAGTAAGACGACCTCAACAACTACAGAGGCATCTCCTTGTTGCCTCTAACCTAGAATATCTTCTCTAAAGCCTTACAAACCAGAGTCACCAAACAAATAGACCCCAACAAGGTGAATACCAGGCTGATTTCCGTGCGAGTAGTTCCTGCACAGAACAGATTCGAAACCTGAAGACAATCCTCTTATATAGGAGCCAAGGGGGAGCCGTTATGGCCATTATGGTAGACTTCCAAAAGGCATACGACTCAATAGAGCGACAGACCCTCTTCTCTGCCTTGTGGGAACTAGGCCTAGATGAGAAGACTACCAGACTGTTCCAAGCTACCCTGAAGAACACTACCTCCAAAGTCAATTTCAGGGGTGAACTCCGCGAGCTTTCCCATCCAGATACTGAGCCAGGCTGGGGGATAGCCTCTTGTGCATCCTCTTCCACTGTGTTCTGGAGAAAATCATCAGACAATGGAGATTCACATTGTCACCAGAAGCAGGACTGAAGCTTGGGAACAAGAAAGACAACCTCAATGTACCATGTCTAGCCTATCTAGCCAATAGCTGATGATCTCACCCTATTGGCCAACAGCATGGAGGAGGCTATTCATCAACTAAAGAGTTGCGGCAAAAACCGACTTGAGGATCAACATACCGAAAACTGAGTTCATCACCAATATCAAGCAAGCTTCTTCTACAATCCCACTAGGAAACAATATCTGTAAAGTTCCTGCAGTCAAGTACTTGGGGGAATGGATCTCGGCAAGCGAGAGCGAAACCTTGGCCATATACGCCAGGTGTACCAAGTTAGAGAGGGCTTTTCATTCCTGTAAGAACATCTATACCTCCAAGTATCTATCCAAGAACATATCCAAACTGAAGCGCTATATACTTGGTAGAGTATTTATTGCATTCTATCTATTAATTGCGTCTAGCGCTACCGCGCCCGCGTGTTCCAACATGAACAAATACTATGCCTCTTGAGTGCCTCTTGGTGAATCGAAATGGCCTACTCAGGAAACTAAAACTTAAAGAGAGGAAGATCCTGAGGAGAATACTAGGACCCATAAGAGAGGAGGGCGATACCTACAGAATCAGGCACAATAATGAGCTCTACGAACATCAGGAAGACATAGTCACATGTATCAGGAAAAGACGACTGGCCTTCTATGGGTACATGGCCGCCTGAATCACTCCAGGCTCCCCAAGAGTATCCTCACAGTGACAAGTAGGGGAAAGGCGTCCAAAGAAGTGGTTCACCTCTGTTAAATCAAACTTAGAGGAACTGCAGATCCCATTACGGACAACGGAAAATCGCCCTCAATATCAACACGCCATCCTACAGGGAGTCTTCCCACTGTCTCTCACATGCAAGAAGAGTAAGGCACTACCAGACCTAAATGGACGGATGAGAGGAAGGAAGCTCACAGCCAGAACATGAAGGCATACTGAGCCAAGAAAAAGATGTTCAATAAATGTCCGGCAGACATTCAGCAAAGCTTCAAAGTTTTGGAGTTTGCTAATAGACCAAGTGGTTCACCTCTGTTAAATCAGACTTAGAGGAACTGCATATCCCATTACGGACAACCGAGAACCAAACTCAATACCGACAGGCCATCCTGCAGGGAGTCTTCCCACTGTCTCTCACATGCAAGAAGTGTAAGGCACTACCAGACCAAAATGGACGGATGAGAGGAAGCAAGCTCACAACCAGAACATGAAGGCATACTGGACCAAGAAAAACTTGTTCAATAAATTTCCGGCAGACGTTCAGCAAAGCTTCAAAGTTTTTTAGTTTGCTAATAGATTATAGTGCCCAACAAAATGAAATTTTTCTTTTGGTGCTAGAAAATTATTTTTTGTGCAAAATCTTATCAACGTTGATAAAATAAATCAACAAATGGTTATAAAATAGATGTGATTTTGTACATATATTTCCTATATATAAAAAAAGAAATGAATAACCTTAATAATAAATGGCAGAGAAATAATAATAATAAAACAATGCACGAACATCCCCATAAATAATAATTAAAATAATAATAATTACAACGGTAAATTTCAAGTTATTGTGCACTCGCAGCATTGCATCGTATAATAAATACAATTAACCGCACAATTTTCCTCCTCCTTTTCTTCCCTCTGTTCGACAGGCCTAACCCACTGTGCATCTAAAACGTCCCCGCCATTCAACTTCCTCGCATCCTTATCCCCATCCTCATCCCCATCCCTCTTCCCTTTCCCATCCTTGTCACTCTTTTTATCACCCGACCCACCCCCATGAAATTCACTCCTTTTACTTTCATTGTTACTTTCCGGCTTGTAGCCCGGATTAGCGTCCGGTCGCGAGAAGTCGCCCTCATCCTTGCCCTTCTCGTCTTTGTCTTCTTTCGGCTCTATTGCGGTAGACTCCTCCGGCTTCGGCGCATCGGGCTTCGAATAACTCGTCGTTGGAGGCGGCGTCGAACGTCCCGGCTGCGGCTGATACTCCGCTTGATCAAACGCTGGCGAGTCTGAAGCCATAATGGAACTATAAAATAATTCAAATAAATAATCATTTAACTGCATGGAATAAATAAGATTACACTAAATAATCACAATAATGTACGGGAGGTTTAGGATAATACGTTGATTAGGACTAGGCTGTTACAATAACTGTTACAAGATTAGAATAAAGAATACGTGTCAAGTGGCTAGGTAAGATTACACTGAATAAGGGTAAGGGTTACAACAGGCTTGTGTAATATTAGTACTTTTCTCAATACTAGTCTTGTCTGTCTAGTCTTGTTTGACTAGTTTTGCCTGTCTAGTCTTGTCTGTCTAGTCTTGTCTGTCTAGTCTTGTCTGTCTAGTCTTGTCTGTCTAGTCTTGTCTGTCTAGTCTTGTCTGTCTAGTCTTGTCTGTCTAGTCTTGTCTGTCTAGTCTTGTCTGTCTAGTCTTGTCTGTCTAGTCTTGTCTGTCTAGTCTTGTCTGTCTAGTCTTGTCTGTCTAGTCTTGTCTGTCTAGTCTTGTCTGTCTAGTCTTGTCTGTCTAGTCTTGTCTGTCTAGTCTTGTCTGTCTAGTCTTGTCTGTCTAGTCTTGTCTGTCTAGTCTTGTCTGTCTAGTCTTGTCTGTCTAGTCTTGTCTGTCTAGTCTTGTCTGTCTAGTCTTGTCTGTCTAGTCTTGTCTGTCTAGTCTTGTCTGTCTAGTCTTGTCTGTCTAGTCTTGTCTGTCTAGTCTTGTCTGTCTAGTCTTGTCTGTCTAGTCTTGTCTGTCTAGTCTTGTCTGTCTAGTCTTGTCTGTCTAGTCTTGTCTGTCTAGTCTTGTCTGTCTAGTCTTGTCTGTCTAGTCTTGTCTGTCTAGTCTTGTCTGTCTAGTCTTGTCTGTCTAGTCTTGTCTGTCTAGTCTTGTCTGTCTAGTCTTGTCTGTCTAGTCTTGTCTGTCTAGTCTTGTCTGTCTAGTCTTGTCTGTCTAGTCTTGTCTGTCTAGTCTTGTCTGTCTAGTCTTGTCTGTCTAGTCTTGTCTGTCTAGTCTTGTCTGTCTAGTCTTGTCTGTCTAGTCTTGTCTGTCTAGTCTTGTCTGTCTAGTCTTGTCTGTCTAGTCTTGTCTGTCTAGTCTTGTCTGTCTAGTCTTGTCTGTCTAGTCTTGTCTGTCTAGTCTTGTCTGTCTAGTCTTGTCTGTCTAGTCTTGTCTGTCTAGTCTTGTCTGTCTAGTCTTGTCTGTCTAGTCTTGTCTGTCTAGTCTTGTCTGTCTAGTCTTGTCTGTCTAGTCTTGTCTGTCTAGTCTTGTCTGTCTAGTCTTGTCTGTCTAGTCTTGTCTGTCTAGTCTTGTCTGTCTAGTCTTGTCTGTCTAGTCTTGTCTGTCTAGTCTTGTCTGTCTAGTCTTGTCTGTCTAGTCTTGTCTGTCTAGTCTTGTCTGTCTAGTCTTGTCTGTCTAGTCTTGTCTGTCTAGTCTTGTCTGTCTAGTCTTGTCTGTCTAGTCTTGTCTGTCTAGTCTTGTCTGTCTAGTCTTGTCTGTCTAGTCTTGTCTGTCTAGTCTTGTCTGTCTAGTCTTGTCTGTCTAGTCTTGTCTGTCTAGTCTTGTCTGTCTAGTCTTGTCTGTCTAGTCTTGTCTGTCTAGTCTTGTCTGTCTAGTCTTGTCTGTCTAGTCTTGTCTGTCTAGTCTTGTCTGTCTAGTCTTGTCTGTCTAGTCTTGTCTGTCTAGTCTTGTCTGTCTAGTCTTGTCTGTCTAGTCTTGTCTGTCTAGTCTTGTCTGTCTAGTCTTGTCTGTCTAGTCTTGTCTGTCTAGTCTTGTCTGTCTAGTCTTGTCTGTCTAGTCTTGTCTGTCTAGTCTTGTCTGTCTAGTCTTGTCTGTCTAGTCTTGTCTGTCTAGTCTTGTCTGTCTAGTCTTGTCTGTCTAGTCTTGTCTGTCTAGTCTTGTCTGTCTAGTCTTGTCTGTCTAGTCTTGTCTGTCTAGTCTTGTCTGTCTAGTCTTGTCTGTCTAGTCTTGTCTGTCTAGTCTTGTCTGTCTAGTCTTGTCTGTCTAGTCTTGTCTGTCTAGTCTTGTCTGTCTAGTCTTGTCTGTCTAGTCTTGTCTGTCTAGTCTTGTCTGTCTAGTCTTGTCTGTCTAGTCTTGTCTGTCTAGTCTTGTCTGTCTAGTCTTGTCTGTCTAGTCTTGTCTGTCTAGTCTTGTCTGTCTAGTCTTGTCTGTCTAGTCTTGTCTGTCTAGTCTTGTCTGTCTAGTCTTGTCTGTCTAGTCTTGTCTGTCTAGTCTTGTCTGTCTAGTCTTGTCTGTCTAGTCTTGTCTGTCTAGTCTTGTCTGTCTAGTCTTGTCTGTCTAGTCTTGTCTGTCTAGTCTTGTCTGTCTAGTCTTGTCTGTCTAGTCTTGTCTGTCTAGTCTTGTCTTTTTTTTTTTTTTTTTTTTTTTTTTTTTTTTTTTTTTTTTTTCAGAGAGGAGGGGGAATGCATTGTTGCACACCGGATATTCAAACCCGTGTAGTGTGGGGCTCTCTGATCGAGTTCTTCGTGACCAGCATACCCACTAAACCCCCTCCTCTGTCTCTACACTACACTCCACCCGGAACTGCGTGAGCATTACTTCAGGTGGGTGGTGGTGTTTGTACCAATTGTTTCCTTACTGTTATTTTTATTGTCCCTTACTCGTTTCGATATCGTCTTTCGTCTTCTGTCGTATTAGTTATGCAGTCGTGTGATAAACCATTTTTCGGTCTTTTCGTCACATATCTTGTCTAGTCTTGTCTGTCTAGTCTTGTCTGTCTAGTCTTGTCTGTCTAGTCTTGTCTGTCTAGTCTTGTCTGTCTAGTCTTGTCTGTCTAGTCTTGTCTGTCTAGTCTTGTCTGTCTAGTCTTGTCTGTCTAGTCTTGTCTGTCTAGTCTTGTCTGTCTAGTCTTGTCTGTCTAGTCTTGTCTGTCTAGTCTTGTCTGTCTAGTCTTGTCTGTCTAGTCTTGTCTGTCTAGTCTTGTCTGTCTAGTCTTGTCTCTCTAGTCTTGTCTGTCTAGTCTTGTCTGTCTAGTCTTGTCTGTCTAGTCTTGTCTGTCTAGTCTTGTCTGTCTAGTCTTGTCTGTCTAGTCTTGTCTTTCTAGTCTTGTCTGTCTAGTTTTGTCTGTCTAGTCTTGTCTGTCTAGTCTTGTCTGTCTAGTCTTGTCTGTCTAGTCTTGTCTGTCTAGTCTTCGCTGTCTAGTCTTGTCTGTCTAGTCTTGTCTGTCTAGTCTTGTCTGCCTAGTCTTGTCTGTCTAGTCTTGTCTGTCTAGTCTTGTCTGTCTAGTCTTGTCTGTCTAGTCTTGTCTGTCTAGTCTTGTCTGTCTAGTTTTGTCTGTCTAGTCTTGTCTGTCTAGTCTTGTCTGTCTAGTCTTGTCTGTCTAGTCTTGTCTGTCTAGTCTTGTCTGTCTAGTCTTATCTGTCTAGTCTTGTCTGTCTAGTCTTGTCTGTGTATCTTCCAAGCCGGTCTACCAAGCAGGCATAGTTGTCCTGCCTACTCTAAATCAAAACGAACTTGAAGCAGATTAATCCATGTGATCTAATACGATCAAAGTTAGAGATTAATAAGAGTTAGTCTTGTCCATCTTACCTAACTACAATGATGAAGCCGTTATTTTTAAGTCCGACCGTGGTGCCAGTATTCGACTTGTTTTCGCGGCGCTTGAGACTTTGCCTAGACATCTCTCAAAAGATAGCGCGTTTCGTGAGATTTCCGAAAGAAAGAAGCTAATTCGCAGGTATGATCTAAGTGAGTGATTCAGGCGCGCAAAGTGTGTTCATGACGTGACCATTTCCGGCTGAATGGCAACAAGTTTGCCGAACTGTATAAGAACATAATTGATGGATTAAGACTGGGTTAAGGGAAATTAAGTTAGACTAAGTTAATAATTAGGGAGTTGTTAAGACACTAAGTGTGAGAATGTGTGCGGTGAAACTGTTAAAAGTGATTTATTTTTTTATTTTGGAAAGAGTTTGGAAGACCTTCAGCGTTTCCTTTCAATAAATTGATGTGAATCTTGACTGTGTAATTTGCTGTTGTTTTTGTCTAGTGAACTTGAAACGCGGTTGTGTTTATTATTTACAAAACTGTTTAGTAAAGTTAATTCTTGCTAAATGTGAGTGTGTCGTTTTATTTTTTAACAAAACTAGTTTGGTTCACAAGAATGCGGGACTAAACTTGGCTAGTGTGGTTAAGATTAGATATTTTAGGAATAGTTTACTCTAGACATTTTGGGCAAGATATGGCTAATGCTAGATCAGGATAAACAAGGATGACTATTAATAGTAAACAAGATAAGACTAAATTAGAAGAATAGACAAATGAACTGAACTGGACTCGACTGAACTAGACAAGACGAGACAAGACTAGTCTTGTTTAGTATTTATTAAAAGTAAAGAAAGACTATTATAGATATTGTGAAAGACTATTATAGATCAGTGGTTCTAGATCAGGCATGTCAAACAGGCGGCCCACGGGCCACATGCGGCCCGATAATACATAGATTGCAGTCCGCCGAGACATTTCAATTTTTTTTTATAAATGATGGAAGTATTAAGTCCAGCACAAATTAAAAATTATAAAAGTGTAAGCTTGAGTCGAAATACTGTAGCAAACAGAGTTGATGAAATAGTCGAGAATTTGAGAAATCAACCATAAACCATAGCTCAATAATATCAACGTTTCAAGCCAACTCTGTTGCAATTGATGAAAGTGCAGATATTCGAAATATCACTCAGATGGCCATTTTTATTCGCAAATGCGATGTTAATTTGAAAGTAAGTCAAGAACTTTTGCAAGTCTTTCCTATGTATAAAATACCGGAGTTGATATTTTTGATGCGCTTATGGAAGTTTTGAAGCAGCATAAGTTACCATTGGAAAAGTTGGTGCACGAGCAACTGATGGTGCGTGCACCTACCATGGCCGGTATTACTAAAGGAGTTTTTGCGCGATTAAAAAAAGCATGTAAACGGCATGGTAATAGTAATTTTCAACATTTTCATTGTATTATTCACCAGCAAGTACTATGCTTAAATGTTTTAAATATCGGACTTGTTTTAAAAATAGTCACCAAAATTGTAAATTATATTCGAGCACGTGGACTTAAACATCGTTAATTTGCTTTATTTTTGGAAGATATAGAATGTAAATACCATATTAGCCATATATAACCATATTATATGGAAGTTCTTGGCTTTCTAAATTGATATTACAAGTCATCTTAATCAACTTAATCTTAAGCTTCAAGGCAAAAATCATGTTGTTACAACGCTATTTAATAATATTAACGCTTTCAAACAAAAATTATTACCAGAAAAACAAATAGAAAAAGATAATTGAATATTGAGGTGAAATCAAACTAATAATAGATATAATCATACCAACTTATTAAAGCGGATTATAGTTTGAATATATAAATATTCAATCTTTCCATAGCTCCATAATATTAAGTCTTATTAAGATTATGAACAAATCTCATGTTGACACACAACAGATATTTGTGGGCCTCAGTTCACTTTCGTGACACTAAACAAGAACTAGATATATAACATTCCAAACGCGTCTGCAGATGGCTGTATTCACTTGGGTTAAATAGAAAGATGCGATCTTAAACAATGTCATTTGTCTGGTTCTTGTTTAGTGCCACGAAAGTGGACTGAGGGCTAGTATCAACATGAGATTTGTTTTGTAGTCTTAAAAAGACTTAATAATATTATAGAGCTACGGAAAGGTTGAATATATTTATATATTCAAGCTATATTCCGCTTTAATAAGTTGGTAAATAGAAAAAGAAAACATCTCACTTTGAAAGCTTATGTTGACAGCTTAATGGTTAAATCACCAAAATTTTGAAATTTTGATTTTTAACCGATCAACATATATAAACAAATTTAAAAATTGCAACAGCTTATGAAAAGTAAAATGTCTATATATGTAATAATATATAATAAAATGTAAAATATTTTTAGATTAGTATCGTATTTTATAAATGTTTTGAACAGTAAAAACATGCGGCCCCCAACTTAATACAAAAGAGAAAACGTGGCCCGCAATTTGATATGAGTTTGACATGCCTGTTCTAGATGAGCTTTTAATAATCGCGGCCCATTTTGAACAAATTTTAATTTACGGCAAGGAAGGTCTGAAGTATTTAACAAAAGCTGCTCATCAGTACCCAGCGGCCCTATTGTCAGTAATAAAAATATTTCAAACAGAAATAGAAAATAAAATGAAAATGTATTTGTTACGGAATTCGTATCTAGAACAGGGGTGGGCGAATCTTTTAGCTGTCGGGTTACATTACGTATGAAAATTTCACCGCGGGTCGCATTAAATAATTTTCTATTCAGTTATTTGTATACCACTAGCGTTGCATCTATATCAACGTTGTCCAACTGAAAATTCCGCTTTAAAAAATGCGATTTGGAGGGCCGCATTATAAAATACTACACACGTTATTTTATTTGTATTTTCTCGTTAATGTAAGAATTCTGCATATATCGTATTTGAGGTTATTTTATACATTTATAGGGTCGCTCCGCGCCACAAAAACTGAGGCGCGGGTCACATGTTGGACAGCCCTGAAATATACTGCTTGTGAAACGATATATTGTATTTTTAGAGCCCGTGAATGTGCAGCGTCTATGAAATAGTGGCAGGTAGATAATAAAGTAAACATCAGGCCTGGTAAACATAATAAGCATGTTATAGACTTTCTGCATGTTTATAACTGTGTTTGTTTTAGAATGCGAATCACAAAGCCAACTTAAAGTTTTTATTGTAAATAGATATTTTTTTAATTAAAGTGATTTATAAAGTGCTTTGCGGGCCGCATAAAATGTCAACGGGGGTCACATGCGGCCCACGAGCCGCCATTTTGCCTGACCTAGACTTATAAAAACAATTTTAATTTTCAGATTTCAAAATTAAAAAAAAAGGTAATAAAATTTTCGCGCCCCTAGTTAAGAATCGTTGTTTTGGATAAAATCTAACACAAGACTTGCTAAAAGAGTTCATCAAATCTTGCTAAAAGTTCTAGATCAGGCCACAATAGATTTTATCAATTTTAACTATACTAGATGGGACTAAACTTAGCTGAAATGGTCAAGACTACATATTTTTGAAATGGTTCAGACTAGACATTTTGGGCAAGATATGGCTAGTTGACTAGATTTAATCAATTTTGACTAGAATAGGTTGGACTAGAAAGAATGGGTGAGGACCGAATACCAAAAAAGTATATATTGGGAGGTTGGAAGGTGCAAGGGGAAGAGGACGACCAAGACAGAGTGATAGGATAAACAACATTGAAGAGGACGCCAAACAAATATTGAAAGTTCGTAATTGGAAAACAACAGCAAGGCAACCAGACGACTGGAGGCAGAAAATATGGGAGGCCCAGGTCCAAATGGGGCTGTAGCGCCACGAAGAAGAAGAAGATTGGACTAAATTTGGCTGGAATGGTTAAGACTAGATATTTTAGGAATGGTTACGACTAGACATTTTGGGTAAGATATCGCTAATGCTAGATCAGGATAAAAAAGAAAGACTATTTAAAGTAAACAAGATAAAACTAGCACTTCTTTAGTGCCACAAGCGTGAACTGGGGCTAGTAATAACATGCAAATATCTGTTGAATAATTCAATATCCTGCGTGGTATTAGCAGGGGAAGTAGTTGTTTCAACATGAGATTTGTTTGGTAGTCATAATAAGACTTAATATTATAGAGCTGCGAACAGCTCTATTGTGTAGAGATAAATCATTGATTTATAGAATATTATTTATACATTCTGGCTTTATTTCGCCATTAGTTAAAATAATAATAATAGCCCCTTTCCTTGTATTTACATGGCTTATCTTGGAGAGAGGGTGGCTGGCCCTACGCTCATACGCCGCCTATTATTACACCAGGTTTAACCCCTTTAATTTTTCGCCTTTAATTGGTTTATAAGATAAGACTAAATTAGAAGAATAGACAAATGGGCTGGTGTGTACGAGTCTGGACTAGACTAGACAAGGCGAGAAAAAACAAGAATCGACAAATAAGTAAAATATTAAAAAAAAACTATAGAAGATAAGACTAGATAAAACTTGAGGAGTGTAATAAGTGAACAATAATAGTGAAACTAAACAAATATCTACAACGACTAGACTTGATAAGACTGGACAAGATTGAACAAGACTAGACACGACCAGACAAGACAAAATCGGACTAGACCGGACAAGACCGAACTTGACTGGACTTGCTTTACTTGACTAAACTTGACTGCAATTGGCTTGGCTGGACTTAACTGGACTTGCTTAGACTTGGCTGGACTTGAGTTTACTTGACTGGACTGAATTTGACTGGCCTGGACTGGACTGGAGTAGACTAAACTGGACTGGACTGGACCGTACTGAGCGGGACTGCACTCGACTAGCCAAGGCTAGACTAGACTAGACCGGACAAGACTAGACAACACCAGACGAAACGAGACAAGGCCAGACAATACCATACAACACCCGACAAGCTCAGACAAGACTAAACAATATTAGCTAAACAAAACTATTAGACTGTATAAAGTAGAAAGACACTAAAAAGTATTAGCTGAGACTAAACAGAAACTTATCTAAAGTCTGTTAAGAATTGGATAGAACTAGATTAGATAAAACTAAGTGTTATTTGAGTGGTTTTACCTGTAGAAGTCGGTTAAAAACGGGTAATTTATTGGGTTAAAAAAGGGCAGCATCGTGGCACTAAAATTTTGTAAAATTTTCAAAGTTTGTATCTCATCGTATTTTCTAGATATAAACGTCATTTTTCTATCGTCTGCCATTTATGACAACCCCGTCAATCACTTCAAACTGACAATTATTTAACAAATGTGTTACCATGAGTTACCTACTACACAGAAACCACTAGACAAACAAAAGTAGACAGATAAGACTTGACAGACAAGACTAGACAGACAAGACTAGATAGACAAAACTAGACAGACAAGAGTAGACGGACAAGACTAGACAGACAAGACTAGACAGACAAGACTAGACAGACAAGACTAGACAGACAAGACTAGACAGACAAGACTAGACAGACAAGACTAGACAGACTAGACTGACTAGACAGAGTAAACAGACTAGACAGACTAGATAGACTAGACAGACTAGACAGACTAGACAGACTAGACAGACTAGACAGACTAGACAGACTAGACAGACTAGACAGACTAGACAGACTAGACAGACTAGACAGACTAGACAGACTAGACAGACTAGACAGACTAGACAGACTAGACAGACTAGACAGACTAGACAGACTAGACAGACTAGACAGACTAGACAGACTAGACAGACTAGACAGACTAGACAGACTAGACAGACTAGACAGACTAGACAGACTAGACAGACTAGACAGACTAGACAGACTAGACAGACTAGACAGACTAGACAGACTAGACAGACTAGACAGACTAGACAAACTAGACAAACTAGACAGACTAGACAGACTAGACAGACTAGACATACTAGACAGACTAGACAGACTAGACAAACTAGACAGACTAGACAGACAGACAAGACTTGATAAGACAAAACCAACAAGAACGGACAGACAAAATTTTACCCAGAAAGAATGCAGACCGGACTAGAACGAGAAGATACGGAAGAAAGAAGACACTAATACAAATTAAAGACAGGAAAACTATTTTAATTGGTAAACTTAGGGTATCCGGTAAACGATTATTATCCAATTTGTGCTTAATTGTACAATTAGAGTTAGAGCTTAAGTCCTATTTTATGTCGATGGAAATTAAATAGTAGAAACTACCTGTCTAATTCCAGTAATTTAAATCAAATATTGTTCAATCTGTTGTTAAGTCTACTTACAATTTAGTTGCACTATTTCAAAATAATATAACAAATTCGAAAATTAAAAGTTTAATTTGTTTACACTAGAAGTCTAGCCTTGGCTGCCCAGTTTAGTCAGTTTAGACTTGTCTAGCAATTATTGTCTACCCAGTCTATCCAGTACCAGTCTTACCTATCTAGTTTTGGCTGTCCAGTCTTGTCTGTTTACTCCCAGTCTGTCCAGTCTTGTGTATCCACTCTTTTGTGTCTAGCCTTGGGTGTCCAGTCCTGCCTGTCCAGTCTTGTCTGTCCAGTCTTGTCTATCCAGTCTTGTCAGTCTAGTCTTATCTGACCAGTTTTGCCTCTCTAGTCTAGTATGTCTACCCGCCTTTCAATGCGGGAGACCCGGGTTCGAATCCTGGTCGGGGAGGCGACAACTAGGGCGGTTTTCATTAACCGTCCGGGCTGCCCACCCTGAATGAATGCAATATATGCGATACCGGGGTGGCGCATACTAAAAGCCAAGGTGGAATAGGGGATTTGGTGAGTCTAGTATGTCTAGTCTTTCCTGTCTAATCTGTCTGTCCGGTCTTGTCTGTCCAGTCTTGTCCGTCTAGTCTTGTCTGTCTATTCTTGTCTGTCCAGTATTCTCTGTCCTGTCTTGTCTGTCCAGTCTTGTCTATCTAGTGCTGTCTGTCCTGTCTAGTCTGCCAATCTGGTCTATCCAATATTGTCTGCTCAATCTTGTATGTCCAATCTTGTTTGTCTAATCATGTCCGTTCAGTCTTGTCTATCTGGACAAGACTGGTCTTGTCTGTCCAATCTAGTCTGTGCAGTCTTGTCTGTCTAGTCCTGTCTGTCCAGTCTTGTCGGTCCAATCTTGTCTGTCCAGTCTTGTACGTCCAGTCTTGTCTGTACAGACTTGTCTGTCCAGTCTTATCTGCCAGTCTTGTCTCTCCAATTATGTATGTCAAGTCTTGTCGGTCTAGTCTTGTCTGTTCAGTCTAATATGCCCAGTCTCCTCGGTCTAGTCCTCTCAGTCTAGTTTTCTCTGTCTAATCTTGTCTGCCTACTTTTGTCTATCTAGTCTTATCTGTCTAGTCTTTTCTGTCTAATGTTGCCTCTCTAGTCTTGTCCATCTAGTCTTGTCTGTCCAGTTTTGTCTTTCTAGTCTTGTCTGTCTAGTCTTATCTGTCTCGTCTTGTCTATCAAATCTTGTCTGTCGAGTCTTGTCTGTCTAGTCTTGTCTGTGTAGTCTAGTAAATTATTTCTTTCTTACCTATTTTTGAACAGAGCTTTCATGGTAGCCATGAGCAAGTGAAGGAATAAGAACCAGCACAAAACGAAACCTTTTAGAAACTCAATGGTAAACCCGAATATTCTAACGGAAAAGCGTTCTAGGTAATATCACATTCACATTCAGATCATTCACTAGTTGCAAGCGTACTGACTAAATGGACTGGCTCAATGGCTTGTCCGGCGTCCGATGTCCGACCAATTACTATTTCGACCGACCGATTGTCAAAGGTTTATTGTTGCAATCCTACGACCAGTTTATTGTATTGTATGCAATTTGCACGCTTTTTTTCCTCTTGCATTTCCTTCTAGTTTTATACTTTCCTTTTCTATTTCTATAAACATAGATTAGTCTTTATCAGTCCATTTAAATAAATAATTTATGCAATTGCATAGACAAACATTTTAAAAATAGACAAAACATATAGAGACTTGTCTGTCTAGTTTTGTCTGTCTAGTCTTGTCTGTCTAGTCTGTCTAGTCTGTGTAGTCTGTCTAGTCTGTGTAGTCTGTCTAGTCTGTTTAGTCTGTCTAGTCTGTCTAGTCTGTCTAGTCTGTCTAGTCTGTCTAGTCTGTCTAGTCTGTCTAGTCTGTCTAGTCTGTCTAGTCTGTCTAGTCTGTCTAGTCTGTCTAGTCTGTCTAGTCTGTCTAGTCTGTCTAGTCTGTCTAGTCTGTCTAGTCTGTCTAGTCTGTCTAGTCTGTCTAGTCTGTCTAGTCTGTCTAGTCTGTCTAGTCTGTCTAGTCTGTCTAGTCTGTCTAGTCTGTCTAGTCTGTCTAGTCTGTCTAGTCTGTCTAGTCTGTCGAGTCTGTCCAGTCTGTCCAGTCTGTCTAGTCTGTCTAGTCTGTCTAGTCTGTCTAGTCTGTCTAGTCTGTCTAGTCTGTCTAGTCTGTCTAGTCTGTCTAGTCTGTCTAGTCTGTCTAGTCTGTCTAGTCTGTCTAGTCTGTCTAGTCTGTCTAGTCTGTCTAGTCTGTCTAGTCTGTCTAGTCTGTCTAGTCTGTCTAGTCTGTATAGTCTGTCTAGTCTGTCTAGCCTGTCTAGTCTGTCTAGTCTGTGTAGTTTGTCTAGTCTATCTAGTCTGTCTAGTCTTCTCTGTTTAGTCTTGTTTGTCTAGTCTTGTCTATCTAGTTCTGTCTGTCTAGTCTTGTCTGTCTAGTCTTGTCTGTCTAGTCCTGTCTCTCTAGTCTTGTCTGTCTAGTCTTGTCTGTCTACTCTTGTCTAGTCGTGCCTGTCTAGTCTTGTCTGTCTAGTCTTATCTATCTAGTCTTGTCTGTCTGGTCTTATCTGTCTAGTCTTGTCTGTTTAGTCTTGTCTTCCTAATATTGTCTGTTTAGTCTTGTCCGGCTAGTCTTGTCTGTTTAGTCTTGTCCATCTAGTCTTGTCTGCCTAATCTTGTCCGAATAGTTTTGTCCGTTTAGTCTTGTCTGTCTATTGAATAGATTGTCCTATTTATAGATTGGTAAATACTACGGTAGTCAAGACTAGAGCTATGAGACTAGTCATATCAGCCATTCACTTTGTTTCTTTGTTCAGGCTACATAGACAAGTTCAACTTAACTTTGCAATATTTACAAAATTGTGAGTGATATTTTATAGATGACCTTTGTGACCCGAATCAATAATAAATAATAATTTATGACCCAAAATGAAATGTAAAAGTAAATATTGGATGTTTAATGCTCGAGACTTTCTCTCTAATCTTTATTATATATTTACTTCAGTTCGAATTTTCCTGTAAACTTAATAATTCGACGCAATTATTTATAGTTTATTGACAAGTAATGTCTATTAATAAGAGTTAGACAACTAATGTGTATATGTCGTAGTCATATAGATTGTCTAAAACCGAGTCATTGCATGATCTGCCGGGAGATTGTGTATTCTATTTCAGCTACACGAAATGACTAGGTACATCATGAAACCACCTCACATATGTTTCTTTATTTATCTCTTTATGAATAGGTCTGATAATAAAGACAAGAAACTTTATAGTATCAGATGACTGCACTTAGGTATTTCTTGAAACGTTTAATCGGTAAGATAGTGTAAATCGCAGTTTCACAAATGCCTCATAAAATCGGCGATTTCATGAGCTACACGAACTGCCAACAGACCATGCAATAATGGCTTACTTTTATGGCTCCTCTACAGTCGTGTGAAGTTGGCCCCCAAATTTTTGAAAAATTAATTTTTTTTTAGAGTTCTGGCAAGATTTCGAATAGTTCTAGAGTTCTTGCTTGAAAATTGCAATAGTTCCGGAAAATTTCGGGCAGAAATCGAGAAAAACAATTTGGGGGCCAACTTCACGCAGCCCCCTCTTTTTCAGGAAAAAGAGTTCTGATGTAATATTCCAGTTCTTTATATAGAGTTCTAGAGTTCTCAATCGATAATGCATATAGTTCTACTTTTTTTTTTTTTTTCAAAATTTTGTAATTTTTGAAAAATTAAAAAAAAAATCTGATAACGGTTTTCGATTGTACTAAGGCAGATAAACAAAAAAAGCTTATTAGACATTTTTGTAAAATCAATATTTATAAATTTATTTATAAAAAACTTTCGACGAAGATAAAAAAAAAAAATACAAGAGTTCTGATAACAGTTCTGAGTAGCCCCCGAAGAGTTCTAAACAAATAACCAATACAATTTCTTTGTCAAACCAATATTAAAGAAGTTATAAGCAAAAACGAGGCGCAAAATTTTTGAAAACTACAAAATTCAAAAAAAAAAAAAACCTTGACTTCTGTTAAGAGTTCTAGGTAGCCCCTCGAGAGTTCTGAACAAATCTCTTTTATAATCTCCATGTCCGACCAATATTAAAGAAGTTATAAGCAAAAACGAGGCGCAATTTCTTTGAAAATTACAGAATTCAAAAAAAAAAAAAATTCCATGAGTTCTGTTCAGAGTTCTGGGTAGTCCCTCGAGAGTTCTGAACAAATCTCTTTTATAATTACCATGTCCGACCAATATCAAAGAAGTTATAAGCAAAAACGAGACGAGACGCAAAATTTTTGAAAATTACAGACTTCGAAAATTTTTTTTTTCTATGAGTGAGTTCTGTTCAGAGTTCTGGTTAGCCCCTCGAGAGTTCTGAACAAATCTATTTTATAATTACCATGCCCGACCAATATTAAAGAAGTTATAAGCAAAAACGAGGCGCAAAATTAAAAAAAATTACAGAATTCCAAAAAAAATGTTTCATGAGTTTTGATATGAGTTCTGAGTAGCCCCCGGAGAGTTCTGAACAAATAACCTATACAATTTCTGTGTCAAACCAATATTAAAGTAGTTATAAGCAAAAGCGAGGCGCTAATTTTTTGAAAATTTCAGAATTTTCAATTTTTTTTTCAAAATTTGTTTTTTCCATGAGTTCTGTTAAGAGTTCTGGGTTGCCCCTCGAGAGTTCTGAACAAATCTCTTTTATAACTTCTTTTAAAAAATTTCGAATTCTGAAATTTTCAAAAAATTAGCGCCTCGCTTTTGCTTATAACTTCTTTAATATCGGTTTGACAAAGAAATTGTATTGGTTATTTGTTCAGAACTCTCCGGGGGCTACTTATAACTCTTGTATTTTTTTATTTTTTATCTACTTCGAAAGTTTTTTATAAATAAATTTATAAATATTGATTTTACAAAAATGTCTGATAAGCATTTTTTGTTTATCTGCCTTAGTACAATCGAAAACCGTTATCAGATTTTTTTTTAATTTTTCAAAAATTAAAAAATTTTGAAAAAAAAAAAAGTAGAACTATATTCATTATCGTTTGAGAACTCTAGAACTCTATATAAAGAACTGGAATATTACATCAGAACTCTTTTTCCTGAAAAATAGGGGGCTGCGTGAAGTTGGCCCCCAATTTGTTTTTCTCGATTTCTGCCCGAAATTCCCCGGAACTATTGCAATTTTCAAGCAAGAACTATTCGAAATCTTGCCAGAACTCTAAAAAAATTTTAATTTTTCAAAATTTCGGGGGCCAACTTCACACGACTCTCCTCTACACTGGGGCTCATTGTGGGCCATCATGATGGTCACCATTATCATGGCCCATTATGATGGCCTGAATGGACGCATCCACACATTGGTTCAACTAGATGGACCATTCTAGATGTGCATGAATGGGCCATAGTTGGCCATACATTGTTGATAAAAATTAATTTCAAATTTTGAATTGAAATTATAAAGTTATTATTCAAATTTAATAAACTTGCAATTTATAATTTCTGGTAATGATTACTAAAATCAGTGTTATCATGACAACAAGAGTGCGATAAAGTAAATAATGATGGCCCATGGTGTGGACATGCCACTTTAGCCACTGCGCAGCTTACTTGCGCACGCTGGCCTCCTTTGATGTGTGTAGTCGGACCGCTCCCAACGCCATCCATCACCATCTCCATCATCCACTACTTGGGCCACTAAAGGCCATCTACCCGTCTACACAATGGTGATGGCTCACAGTGGCTCAAGATGGGTCATAGTGTAAAGGAGCCATTACACAATCTGACTGATTTCACTATATGACTACGACTAAACTAAACTAAAACTAATGTGGGACAACTTCTGTCTATATTTTTAATAAAAATTGTAGGAGGAGAAATGCTTGAACAGAAAACTTGACAAATAAGACAAATTATATATTTCCTAAATTACAAAATTAGGTTTCAATTTGGAGTGATTACTAAATTATGTGTTATGTTTTCTAAATTATCGGTTGGCTTAAATTAAATAATTATTAACTAAACTAATAGGATAAACAAATACCACAAATAACAGATACTGTATTAGCCTGAACATAAGAAGATTATATGACTAGTTTATGTAAAAAAAAGGAGGAAATTTTTGATAAGACCCCTATTATAAGACAACATGCAATTTTTCGAACAACAAATTTGGTACTATTTATTAAATAATAATTGAGAGATTGTTTACATTTAAACTACATTATAGGGAATATACAGTAAGGAATGCTGTCTGCACTTTTGTTATTGCACAAACGTTGATGGACCAAACAAAATGGAAAAAATTTAGTTGTGCAAATTTTGATAGACAAAACACATGCAATTTCCCGAACAACATTTTTTTTACTATTAAATAATTGTGTTCAGAGCTGACACCCTAAGACGAGGCCGACCACCAAACCGTTGGGTAGATGTCGTCTACCCAACACTCAGGACGTGACTGGATAGATAAAACGGGCACTGGACCGCCAGGAATGGAGAAGAAGAGGAGAGGCCTATATCCAAGAATGGAGCACGAAGAGGCCGCCATGATGATAATGATGATGATTAAATAATTATCTAGTAATACAGATTACTACAATTCGAGCGATTGTTGTTTTCACCTAAACCACATTATAAGGATTATACAGTGAACAATTGTTGTGAAGTTGCCAAAATGTTGTGAAGGGGTTTGGATGGGAACCACCGTTGCCTTCAATGTTGAGAGGGAAGGACTGCTGGCCAACAATTCTTCGGTCTCTGACTCTCTGAGATATATCTAAAAATCTCGGGATCTTGTAATGTAATGTTCAGCGGGATTCGCAAGGCACGTAGTTTGTCGAATAATATTCGAGTTGGTTTTAACAATTTAATTAAACAATAATACAATATAACGAAATAACTTAAAACTTGAGAACTTATACACTTATAGCTTACCACTCTTCTCTTTCTTACTTGTCAACTGCGGAATGGTATTTATACCATTCCTTGTATAATATATCTGTAAGAGGGGTTAAATCATCCCCCTAATTCAAATAAGGGGGAGATTGAATTTACTTAGCTCCTCCCATAAACAATCAAGACAAATTCTCTAAATACTGAAAATGTCTGGTCCACTGGTTAATCATTGTTGGAAGGTTTTTATGGGCCTTCGCACGTTTTCTAAAATGTTTGTGGGAGGTAGATTTTAGCGTGGTACCTAATAATAAAAATCCTTTGTTTCTGGAAAAACTATAAAACTATTGCATTTTTCCAAAACGTGGGACTAAGGGCACGTTTTGGAATGTGCGCTAATGGCACAGATGTCCAGTCCTGGTTTTTATTACAACAGAATGTTTCCGGCACTTTTGTTGTTGCACAATGCAGAAACCTTGATAGACAAACCTAAATAGAAAAAGTTGAGTTCTGCAAACTTTGAAAGACAAAACTAAATGGAAAAAATTGAGTGCGCAAACCCTGATAGACAAATAAATTTGGGATATAATAATCCCAAATTTTGGGATGTTAAGCCAATATTCTTCTACTGCAACAATAAGCCCTGGGATCGAGGTTAGGGCACGAAGCCTAGCTCAAATTCTACGCTTAAGCTCTTCCCATAAATGTTCTATCGGATTTAGATCTGGACTGCATGCTGGCCACTCCAGAATCCGTAAACCGATTTCTGTAATATAATCTTGCACGATTATTGCGGTGTGCGGCTTCGCATTGTCATGCATAAAGATAAATTCTTCCCCAATGTAGTCGACGTAAGGAACCACATGAATAAATTCGAAACAAGAGCATGTTAAAGTCTGTTACTGTTAAAATCTCCTCGATGTACCTAGCATTCGTTAAACCTACTCTCCCGTGACCACGGGCGCCCTTAATGATGAAAGCAGGGTCGGTTCGTGCTCCCATAGACATTGTACCACAGATCATGCTGGAACCACCACCATAAGCACTCCGCTCTTCAATGCAGCATCCTGCAAACCGCTCTCTTGGTCTCCGGTACACTTTTTTTCTTCGGTTACTACCATAGAGGCATATTCTGGTCTCATCTGAGAATAGAACAGATCCCCATTGTTCCAACGTTAAATGATTCCTTGCAAAACGCAGGCGTGCTTGGCGTGCAAAACGATGAGCTGGGGTAAGTTTTTGACAAATTGCAGGTGTCTTAGGGAACAATTTACTTTCCTGCAGTCTTCGTCTTACTGTCCACTGACTAATAGCCACTCGTCGTACGTCACGGAGCTGTTGTTGCAGTTGAACAACATTAAGGTCACGATTTCTTAATGATGTTGACACAATAATGCGATCATCCCGAGCCGTTGTAAATCTCGTTTTGTCTGTACCAGGTCGTCTATGAAAAGATCCCATAACCAATGTTCCCGTTAAGCTGCGCGGGTGTGCGGATGCGCAGCAGTTTTCGTGATATTTTAAAATCTGCCCAGATAAATTAAGTTTCCGCGCACTTAAATTACGAGACGTTGATTTTATCTTCGAAATTGGGGCAACTTCGGAAGGAACAAGATTAATATATTAAATATATAAATAGGTTATTTAAAAAGGCCTTTTTATCAAAAAGAGCGTAGAGAAGCTACTAAACCTCAGATATTGAAAAAATGTTAATTTTAAAAATGTAGAAATGTTAATGGAAACACATGAAGAACGTCACGGAAAAAAGAGAAAAACAAAAACAGTCAAAATCCGATTTTGAGAAAGTTAATGTATTAATCTAAAATGTAATATTGGCTATACGTATTAACTGAATAACTTATCAATGAATTCCGTTCCTAAGATCCATAAGCATATGGAAGGAAAAATTAAGTTTCCACAAAATTGGCGAAGTCAAAATTATGCTTTTGAATTAATCGAATGTATAAACAATATCCTGGAAAAAAATGTTTTTAAAGAAATGAAAATTCAACCTTCCATACAATAATTGTAGACGAAAGCACCGATATTTCTGTACAAAAGTACTAATTTTGGATTTTAAATATCGTGATAATGATATAAATTACAAAACTGTATTTGTTGGTATTTTGAAAGTGGAACATTGTGACAGCATTTGTACCAAAAAATTTAAAAAATTATGTTGAACATATCTTAAACATCAAAATATGATGAGAAAAATGGTGTAGTTGCAAAATGTACCTGTTATGCAGAACATAGAAAATTTACTGTGAACTGTTTACACAATGTTTCACCGATCGAATATGAAAAGCGAAAATTTGAATTTAGCTCAAGTAACTGCACATGATGCCATAACATTTAAAGTAATCAATGATGTAAGTTAGTCCAAAACCCATTCCAATGTTAAATTTAGAGGCGAGATTTCAGAAAGCTTCCAAATAAAATCTCGAGTGAGACAAGGAGTTGGACTTTTCCCACTTCTCTTCAACTGTGTCCTTGAAAAGGTTATGAGAGAATGCCGCAAGGAACTGAACAATTTGAGAGCTCAGAGTGGTATCTACCTGGGACGTAAGAACGATGGACTGGTTGTAGATTGCCTGGCCTTTGCAGATGACATGGCACTGTTTGCTGGTTCTCTTGAGATGGCAACAATGCAGGTAAACTGCCTCAGAAAACATACTGTCAAAGTGGGTCTTCAAGTGTCGCTGGAGAAAACAAAATTCTTTACCAACATCAGAGAAACAAACAGAGAAATGTTACTAGAGCAGGGAAACATCAAGAGGACTGAGAAATTTAAGTATCTCGGCGAATGGATTGAACCCACCTTATCAGAAAGAGCATCATTATCCAAGAGAGTCAATAAGTTAGAACTAGCCTATCGACTGACTAAGAACACTTACAATAAGGAATGCTTGTCACGCAACCTGAAACTGCACTACACATCAGTTTTACGACTAGAAGACCTGTATGCCATGGAGTGTCTTTCCTTAAACGGAAGAGGTCTAGAGAAACTGGAAATCAGAGAGAGGAGAATCTTCAGGAAGATCCTAGGCCCGGTAAAGGAAGATGGGGAATTCCGAAGGCGGCATAACTCTGAGCTGTACGAACATATTGAGATGCTCTATGACTGTGCAAGGAAAAGAAGGATAGCTTTCTATGGCAACGTTGCAAGGTTGCCTCCATACCGACTAACCAACCGTCTGTTCACCTTCTGGCAAAACAAGAAGGTTCGTACCACTTGGTTGACAGAAACCGAGAAGGATATTAAAGAACTGGGAATAACAGATCTTCAAACCAGACAGTCTGTGAGACGCACCCTGAAGGAAGTCCGTGGGAAAGGTACCCCCCTGGAGAGAAGAGAAAAAGGAGTTACACCGGCAGAAGATGCGACAATACTGAGCAAAGGTCAAAGGTCAACAGTTGAACAAGCGTGGTCCAGAGTAGGCCTATTCGAAAGAAGAAGAAGAAGAAGTAAGGAAGTTTACCAGATATTTTGCAGATAGTGCAAAAATTAAGAAGTTCTAATTGATTATTGTCAAGTTATGGAACGAAATGATCCTATCTGTAAATATTGTGCAAAAATTCTGACGTCATATTAGAAGAGCTTTGTACAAATACCCATAGAAAAGTTGTTTTCTTAAACTAATATTGATTTACATCAGCATGTTAAGGCGAAAATAAGAAAATTTAAATCTCAATTCCTGGGAGACAAAATCCTTTGGAGCAGTCAAGTAAAAAACTATTATCAGAAGATCAAAATAATATTGATACTTCAAATATATATAATGCAATTTGTCCAACGTGTCTGATATCCCGCTGACGATCAAAAACAATGGTATGCACTTGATAATGAGATTATTATAAATTCAGAAAAAAAAAAAAAATTTGGAAAACAGAATATTATTAATCTTTCCGAAAAATATTCTATAATTATGATAAATATATCAAAGTATTGACATTGATAAAAAAAGAGATGAATATTCTGAAATTAAATTTCCAATACTGAAGAAGAGTAAACTTGGATTGTTCAAAACATTCGTCGATACGTTAACTTTGTTACTAACCCATTCATAATTTTCTAATCTCGCTATTCTTTACAATATTATGGGTACCTTCCAAGCTTCCAGTGCGGAATGGGCAAATAATTAAAACCGATTTTAAAAACAAATAGTTAGTACGAAAGACAGAAGACAACAAAATAACAAATTTTTATTTGAAATATTCAAAACTATTACTTTGCTATTTGATATTATGATTTGAATAAATAAAAGTATAAAAAAGTTGCGCAATTTATTTGTAGTTTAATTTTTTTTTGCTCACACTCGACTTTGGACCACGCAGCAATAACAAAAATTAGAGGGAACACTGCCCATAACGTTGGAACACTCTTCGAACCGCGGCGCGTGTCATATCCCGTTGTCGAGCAAAAGCTTGCTGGCTAAGTCCATTTTCGATTAGTACTAAAGCTTTGGCGGATTTTTGCGGTGCAGTATGAATTAAACTAACACTCTTGAAAACTAATCGAACTATGAAAAACGAATAATGCGCTAATTTAAATTGCAAAGGCAATTATTACAATCTTTCACAAGTTTGGTATTCTCGTTATAACCACCACATAAATACGTTCGTTTTTGTTTGCCGGTTGCTACGCCTATAAACGATAAACATTCTTGATAGCATATTAAATTGTCTTTCAAATGACATATTTCTTTATTTCATCTCATAAAAAGTTTCTAAAAATAAAAATAGTTAAAGTCAAAAGTTTATAGTGGGCCGATTTCTATGCACGCAAGTTTATTACATTAATTAGAACACTTTAAATTGGAAAATAATTTAACACACCTCAATCGACGCTTTAAACCCCTACCTTTCTATAATCAACTGATCAAACCAATATAATTCACCTCACACAAGTCAAAACTGTGAGCTTTCTTTTGCTCGCTCAAAATATATGAGGAAATGTTCGAACAAAATGTATCAGCTATTTATTTATAATCATATTAACCTTTATTGCCATCAAAAATATACAAGAACTATACAACCATATAGGTACGAACCTATACGAGGTGACCTTTTGAAACGTATATTGTATATATTAAATAAACGTATATTGACTCACACAAATTCTCAGACATGTGTGGGAGTGTAAATGTACCTTTAGAGAGAAAATATTAATATAATAAAGACCAATAAAGAGACAAACAACATAGAATATATATATATATATATATATATATATATATATATATATATATATATATATATATATATATATATATATATATATATATATATATATACATATATATATATATATATATATATATATATATATATATTAGGGTGGGCCAAAAAAAACTTTTAATTTTTTTTTTTTTAGCTACTACGAAAATATCTTCCATGATGACGAAAAAAAAATTCTGGTAAAGTTTCAGCCCTTAATATTAATATTTAGAGGTGGCTCATTGTGATTTTTGATTTCCCATTTAAATAACATAAGATTTTTTTTTGTTTTTGTTTCGATTTTTAATGCACTCGAACGAATAAATGTTTCGTGGAAATAAATACTTATTCTTGTAGGAAATTTAACGATCTACAAAAAAAGTCTAAAATGTTTTTTTGCTAAGTTGACTCGTTTAAAAGTTATTCGCGGTTAAAGTCCAACCTCAAATAGTTGAGGATAACTTTTACAATTTATTATACTCTATCACAAAATAATGACTCACAAACATAAAATATCTTACTTATTGATAATATTGCAACTTGAACTCGATAAGATTTACGAAAACTAAGCTATTTTATGTTTTTGAGTCAATATTTTGTG
Organism: Phosphuga atrata; assembly: GCA_944588485.1. Lineage (NCBI taxonomy): Eukaryota > Metazoa > Arthropoda > Insecta > Coleoptera > Silphidae > Phosphuga > Phosphuga atrata. The sequence goes on from OX155903.1 coordinate 39,434,905, forward strand.
ATAGAGTATAAGAAATTGTAAAAGTTATTCTCAACTATTTGAGGTTGGACTTTAACCTCGAATAACTTTTAAACGAGTCAACTTAGCAAAAAATTATTTCAGACTTTTTTTGTAGATCGTTAAATTTCCTACAAGAATATGTATTTATTTCCACGAGGCATTTATTCGTTCGAGTGCATTAAAAATCCACACAAAAACAAAATAACTTCTTATGTTATTTAAATGGGAAATCAAAAATCACAATGAGCCACCTCTTAATATAAATATTAAGGGCTGAAACTTTACTAGAATTTTTTTTTCGTCATCTTGGACGATATTTTCGTAGTAGCTAAAAAAAAAAAAATTAAAAGTTTTTTTTGGCCCACCCTAATATATATATATATATATATATATATATATATATATATATATATATATGCAAATTTTTTCCATGAAACAAATTATGCAGTTTGTGACGTGTTTTCGTTGGAATCCATAAAATATGTAATCTGAAACGTCTTTGTTTTCACCGCTGTGACTGTGTGAGGCAAGGATACATAAATAACAAGTGTAGATAGACCAAACAGACAAGGTTAACCAAGTAAGACTAAACGAACAAGACTAGATAGATAAGAATTGACGGAATTAGACAGACAAGACACCTCCCGAGCCCACTGAAATTACCCCAAACACTGGTCGCATTTCTTCAGGGTGTAGGATGACCTGTTCTTAGACGTGTACTACTTCCCGATTTTTGAGTTTCATTTTTCTATCGTCCTTTACATTTTCCGTTATTATTTTTGTTACCATTTTGTGGATATTGGTCCATCCTTCCTGCGATTCTAATAAGTGCGTCATCATATGGGGGATATTGGGGATCGAGTTTGTCGTTCTCAAACATTTCCCTCTCGTTGTTCCATCTCGGACACTCAAATATAGTATGGGTAACACTATCGGCCAACCCACAGTATTCGCAATCTGCGTCGGATGATCTCCCTATGATGTGGATGAAATCTCGGAAACAACCGTCGCCCGTGAAGACCTGGGTAAGGTAGTATGAAACTTCTGCTTGTCGTCGAGTAGTCCAGGTTGTCAATGTCCGGGATGAGGATCCTCGTCCACTGACCTTTTGTGGAGTTATTAAACTCTTCCTGCCACTCCTGAGTGAGTTTGGTGTCGGCCTCATGTCTAGATGTTTTGTTCTTGCCTGCCTCATATCGATAATTTCTATTCTTAGCCTGCAGTTCGATGGGAGGGATACCTGCAAAAACCAACACTGCATGGAGCGATACTGTACGCTAGGCACGCAGACTCGTAGGGCCATTTTCCTCTGAAGCTAATTCGGTTATTCTAGCTTTATTAAAGGCTTGTACCCATATGGGAGCTCCATGGAGCATAGAAGAGTGGGCTACAGTGCCTGCGTATACTGCATCTAGGTCCGCCCACATTGGGCGTTAGTTTTTCAGTGCCGCAGTAGTTTTGCATGGCAAACTGGCATGAAGTTTCCGCTGCTTTTTTATGTGCTCTGTAAAATACAGTCTTTTGTCGATTGTGATGCCAAGGTATTTTAGAGAGTCTTTTGGTGTAATGTCTACACCCATCACCACTACCAGCTTCAGCCTGAGGATACCATTGTAGAGTAAGTTCAACAGGGTTGGTCCCATTACGGAGCGCTGTGGAACACCACTACTGACGTCCCAACTTTTAACTTCCTTTTCAGTACGGAGGATGATGCGACGGTTGCAGAGGTAGCTACGTATCATTCTTAGTAAATATAGAAGTATATTTATTATATACAACCATATTTCCGTTAGTTCAACCATGATGTGCTGTCATGCACGTATTTTCCTGGTCTGTTTTGTACCTTGTTTTGCCTTTCGGCTATATTTATGCATGGGCGTAGCTAGGGATTTTGTCTAGGGGGGCAGCCGTCCAGAAGAACCAACCAGTCATTTAATGAGAGATCATAAATGACGCCTTGCAATAAATAATAATGCAGTTCTTTCGCTCTCTTTTTACCACGTGGCGTCTTAACCCCATAGTAAAATTGAAAGTCTTATAACTAAATATGTATTAGAATTATCATATGATTGCGTAAGAATTGGAGCATTGCAAAGTTTATTTTTGTTCAGTGCTTCCAAAATAAGCGTTGCCAATCCTTGAGCGTCCCTAGACGAGCAATCGATGAATTCGATAAATCTTTCTTTCACTGTTAGTTTATTTACGTATAGAATGATTATAGATAACTGTTCTTTATAGCACCTTGCTTCATCGACACTGGAGGAAAAAAACCACATGCTTTCACTTCTTATACAATTGCCTCTCTAGCTAGGCATGCCATTATTGCAACAATTGTTTCAACAAATGTTTTTCAAAGTGTGCGGTAAAGTTTTTGTCATATTTCGAGAAAAGTCCAGAAAGTCTAAAAACTGGAAAAGTGCCTTGGAACGGACAAGGATCTATATTTTACCAATTAGTTTCATTAAGTATTCTCTATTTTGTATAAAATTTTGCTCCTGTTGCTTTAAAACTTGTTGATGGACATCTCCAGTTTGTAGAGATTGTTTGTAGGATACATATTTTTGTGCACTTTCAACATGAAGCGAAGACTCTGCGTGTTTTTTAACCCCTCGCCAAGTTTCTTCCAATTGTTGTAACCGTTTTTTACATTTTTTTCGTTTTGATCAAGAATTAATTTTGCAATAAGTGCCTGCATATAAAAGAGTAGACTTTATCTTCTTCTGCTGTATTCAGCTGTGTTGTTGATAATATTTAGATACAAAAGATCTTAAGTTGTTACCAATTTTGGTTTTTGGAAAATTTATATGGGGCTGTGAAGGTCCGACTTGCAAGGTCCTCAATTTGCTCCGGTTTTCACTACTAACAGACTCTGAAGCCTTAAGCTTAACTACTTCTGGTTTTGCAAGTAAATTTGCTGATTTGCCTGTGGTCATCGACTGAGGGCAGTTTTCGCCAACTTCTGCACATTTACTTCAACTTTTACATTTATTTATTTTCTTTTTTAAATGTGGGCATTTCGCGCCCTGTATAATACATAATATATGACTATGTGGGTATATATGACTATGTGATGTATAATATATGACTATATATGACAATATGAGTAAATAAATACTAACTGAAGAAATTTAATAAAATTTAGTGTTGAGTGCAATATTTGTACGATAACATGAATTTAATATTTTCTTCTAAAAAGAAACTTTTTTTTTAATTATTTGGTTTTATTACTTTTCTTTTTAAATATTTGGAAATGTACGATAATTTCACATCGACGTGTGAAAACAATCTGCGCCACCTTTCAGGTTGCCAAGACTGGGGGTAACTCTAGCATACCTACTTGCAAATTGAGACAGAGACGAGAAACAAGAAACGATTTTGATAATCTAGATTTTGGATACATTAATTTTACGAGAATGGGTATTGAATCTTAAATAAAAAAGCGATTAAACAGTAAGTAATTCTTCAATACTGTCGATTTTTCTAGGGAAGGCAAAGAAGTTTCTAAGGTGAGCATTGCCCAACACAACCCCCCCCTAGCTAAGCCCATGTATTTATGACGTATTCTACGGCATGTATTGTGGATCTACCTTCTACAAATCCGAGTTGTCTTTCAGATAGGTTCATTACGCTTTCTAGTTATTTTTTTAGACGTGCCAAAGTTAGTTGTTTTAGCATTTTACCAGCGACATCAAGGATACAGAGTAGCCAGAAGGTACCTACGAGCTTGTTTGGATTTTTTATTAATACTAATTTATCCTGCTTCCATCTGGCTGCTTCCATCCGGCCATCTGGCGCAGGGAACGTACCAGCCAGTAGGCTTTTGTTTAATATTTCCAGGAATAGACAAGGGAAGTTTTTTACCATTTTAACAGCCTCCGTGGGGATATCATTTGGTCCTGGAGCTCTGTTGTTACGCAACAGGATACTTGCCATGATTAGCTCTTCTTTAGTGAACGGAGGAGTATTGCCAACTTTAGGTTGCTCCCAGGTTGGTTTGGGATGGACTGGAAATAGTGACTTGGTCACCTCTACCATTTTATCAATCGACAGTTGTGAATTCGGCTGTCAAATACGTAGGCTCCTAGTCGCTATTCGATATGCGTTTCCCATGTATACTAGTCCAGCTATTCTCAACCGCTGGTCCGGCGGACCACCAGTGGTCCGCGGAGAAATTTTACAGGTCCGCAAACAATTTTTTCTATCCGCGAAAAAAATTTACTTAAAACTTAAACATTTTTAATTTATAAAATTACGAAATACAAATATCTTAAACTAATTTTAATTCTATGTAATTTATGATTAGTACGGCACTGAAGAAAAAAAAAAGAAAAATAATTACATATCTTTACATTTAAATATTATTGTAAGTAAATTATAATAAAAATGTTACAATTAACTTGTAGTAGTTCTACCAACAGGTAGATTTTTGGTGATGGATAAATATTTTTCCTTATTTTGGGGGATGATATCAATTTTTTCCTCGTCAGATCCAAATTCTTTAATAAATAAATGAACATCATAATTCGACATGTAATGGAAAAATACCGGGATCATTTTAGGTACTTTATAATTCAAATTACAATTTGAGTGGGCGGCTCCCCAAAATTTACCCGTTAAATGATCGTGATCGGCGACTTTGTCTGTTACTTGTAATAATTTATTACATATGTGACAAGAAGTGGCCGTATCGTGGGAATTTTGCTCATCTGCAGTTAATTTAATCATCGGAAGTATTACGCTTAAATGTTCCCTGTATAATTCCTTAACTTAATCTGCATAGAGGTTCTGACAAAACAATTTCGGGCAATCTTCCCCGGTATCAGTGAAAAATTTACTCAATGAGTCATCGAATGAACATTTTATATTATAGGCGAAACTGTATGGTACATGGATATGTGTCTGATTAGTATAGCTATTGTCAGGGTTCGGTGAGCATGTATCAACAGGTTTTAAAATTGATTCAAAATCTGCGTATACAACAAAGGGTATTTGTTGTATTTGTTGCATTTTTCTATCGAAATTTTGAAATTTTAATATATTCCCCGGCATCATATCACCTCTCTTATCTTTTACAAGGTCTTCCGTCGGCATAATAGTGTAAATTTTGCTGCAGTCATTCAATTTATGTTGATTAAATGCGAATTCATTTGAAAAAAGGTTAAACAGCCGTCACATAAATATTTTTTTCTACAATCTACCGAGATTTGACTTTTTACAAGCCGTGAAATATTTTTAATATAAACATAATGACCCCACTTCCATTTAACCCCTTCTTCCAAATATAATAAATTTACATGTCTTTCCCTAGTCGAATTAGTATGGTAAATTGGTCCTACTACGTCATGTTGTTTAGATTTAAAATTAAACTCCAAGCTATAAACGTTAATACTAATATTATTCATCTGTTCAAATTTAGGAATGTTATTGATTCTTAGCGGAAACTCTAATCTGTCATATTTTAAAATTGAAGAAAAGTGGGGATATGATGCCGGGCGATCAGAACTCACATTCGTGGGGTGTAATGCGGATACAATGCTCCATAAAAAACAAAATTCGTCTACATTCTGAACATTGATACAAGCTTTCCGATCCCTAATCTCCTTTGGCAGTTCAATAAATGACGACCCACGTATTGGTTTATATTTATTGATATTAATTTAAATGGGAAATGGGAAAAGAAAAAAATTAATATAAATGGGAAATCTCCCTTAGTGACCAACCCGAATCTTTCTCCTGAAACTCGCTACATTTGGTTTTAATTTTGGCACACATACTCATAAATTTCATCAAAGTTACTCATGCTACGTGTTATTTCGCGATATTTTGTATTAAATGACTTTAATTCACCTTTGTGTAGTAGTTCTTTAATACCTAGTAAAATTTTGTTAAAAAAATATCACTGGTCCGCGTATCTTTTTTTTAAATTTTACTTGTCCGTGGGCCAAAAAAGGTTGAGAAACGCTGTACTAGTCGATGCTTTTACATAAGTTTTCCAGTGGGATTTCCTTGGGAGGTTAATTTCCCTACGTATTTGTTTGTTTTAGTAGAATCTTTAGACCTTTTGGCGTGCCGAAGGTACGTCCTTCTTGCGGCAATACATGTTGTTCTACAGTTCGCAATGACCTGGTTCCACCAGCATACAGGCAGGCTAGCTCCTGCAACTTTTTCTTCTTTCTGGCATCGAGGCATCACATGCTATGCTTAGAGCTTCTATTAATGAGTCGACAGAGTTTACTCCGCGCTTGCTTTGTTCCTTCGTTAAATTACTGACAAAGAGGTCTTCGTTTTTGTGGTCAATGATCCAACGTCTTGTAATGACAGGATTTTGTGGGACTGTCAGCTTATATTCCTCCAAACTGTAGAGGATGTATTTATGGTCGCTTAGTGACTCTTTCTCTAAGACTTGCCAGACAGACAAGGCTAGACGAACTAGACTAGACGGACAAGATTAGATGTAGAAGTCTACATGTACCAGACTAGTGGGACTGGACTACATGGACAAGACTAGACGGCCAATTCTAAAGAGACAAGACTAGTCAGACAAGACTAAACGGATAAGGCTAGATGGGCAAGACTAGACGGACAAGATTAGACAGACAAGACAATGTGGACAAGACTTGACGGACTAGACTAGATAGACAAGACTTGATGGAACTTGACCGAAAAACCCAGACGGACTAGACTAGATGGACTATACTACACAGACAAGACTAGACGGACAAAAAAAAAACTAGAAGGACGGGACTAGACGGACAAGACTAGACGGACGAGATTTAGACGGAGAAGACTAGACGGACAAAACTAGACATAGAAGAATAGACGGAGAGGACTAAATGGACAAGAATAGACGGACAAGACTAGACGAACAAGACTAGATGGACAAGAATAGATGTAGAAGACTAGACGGTGAGGGCTAAATAGACAAGAATAGAAGTACCAGAAATACAAGACTAATCGGGTGAGACAACAACAACAAAGACAAGATGGAGAATACCAAACGAGAAAGACTAGACTGACAAGACTAGACAGGCAGGATTAGATACACAAGACTAAACAGACTAGATAGACAAAACAAGACAGATAAAACTAGCCAGCGAAGACTAGGCAGACATGACTGGACAGACAAGACTAGACAGGCTAGATTAAACAGGTAAGACTAGATAGGCATAACTAGACAGGCAAAACTGGACATGCAAGTCTAAACAGGCTAGACTAGACAGGCTTCACTAGACAAGCAACACTAGATAATAATCAAAGCAGGCTAAAACAGGCTAATGAAGTATTGTTTGTACGGTGAATATAACAATTAAGCTTGCAATTGTAATAATAAATAAATTGTGCATGATATCTGCTTAATTAATACAATATGTGTCGCAAATAAACATCTAATCATTTAGTGCACTAAATTACGCAGCAAAAAATATTTAAAAGAATATTTACTCTTGAAAATTTGACAGCTGCTAAGTTCAATGTTGATCTGTTGTATACATTAGGGCATCCAAAACACCGATGAAATTTCAAAAACCGGTTTTCGGTTTTTCGTAGAGTAAAACAAGCTATCTTGTAGTATGCAACATTTATTAGCTTTGATGACTGTAGGGAGTATAGATGTAGAGATAACACACGTTGCTCTATGTTTCTCCTTCGAGGTTTTTTAGTCTTGGAAGGTTAGATTGTGCGAAATAGCGCTTGCAGGTCCACCGGCTTGAATTTCGTCAGTCTCCTTGTGATTAATACTAGGTCCAGCAAGCTGACTGCCAGCGCGTTTGGTTGGTTTTCGTTTCTCGTAGCGAGTGCATAGCTTTTGGACCATGTTCTTGACTGTGTCGCTTCTCAGGTCTTTATGTAGCGTGGCATTGGTTACATACCACGGAGCATTCGCTAGGGTTCTCAGTATTTTGGATTGAAATCTTTGTAGGATTTCTATGTTGGAGTTGGTGGCTGTTCTCCAGAGCTGAATACCGTAGGTCCCGCTTGGCATTAGTGTGGTCTTGTATATGAAGACGTATTATACAGGGAAAGCTTGGATTTCATTCCTACAAGCCAGTACATCCAGTTGCTTCCTGATATGGTTCGTCAAGGTTAGCCTGCGATGTAGGAGCATTTACTTCTAAAGACGATTTTGAACTTAAAAGGACACAATTTAACTTTGAAGGACCAACTCAAATTTTGATAGGACAAATTAAAAATCCTAGATAGGTCAAATTTGAACTTGAAATCATCACAGGAGAAGAAATATAAGTTTGACTTTTTTTAAAGACTTTTGTTATATTGTTCGAAATTGTTCGTTGATCTGGGGCAACAAGAGTAGCAATTGCAAATATGTCAAAATCAAGGATTCAACTAGACAAGAATCTGTATTTGCTTGCGGCTTTGATTATTTCAATGCTTTCATCATTTTGGGGCGATTAAAAAATAATTTATTTCGAGTTTTGCTCTCTGAAAAATGCATTTATAGGAGGTTTTTTGTGTAAAATATTGCTGAGAATCCGTAACTGGTTGAATTTTGACAAAATTTCTTCTAATTGTGAGGTTGCGTTAATTTCTTTTGGAGTTGAAAAGTTATTTACTGCTCTTACGCTTTATACGAGTACAAATAAATATACAATATAATACTTCCTGAATAACTCAAGAAAAATAAAACTATTTTCCACTTGAAGAAAAAAATAAAATATATAAAAACCGACTTTCGGTTTTTCGAGAAAAACCCGGTTTTACGGTGTCATAAATTTTAACAGAAAACCCGGTTAACCGGGTTCGGATTTAACCGGTTTGGATGCCCTAGTCTACATTGATATCGCTTATAGTCTTGTTCGCCTAGTTTTCTTCGTTTTCGTTTAATACCCTGTTAATGCTAGGAAACCACCCAATTATACTGTGTCCCGTTCAAAACCTTTTCTGGACAAATGGCGTACGTACTCCATTCCACATGGGTGGTGTGTGTTCCAAATAACAATCAAACAATTAGTAATAATTAGAATTAGTTTTCTATTTAGTCTTAGTTTTACATGCTTATATTATATCTTAAATTAGTCTATATTTCTGTACTTTTGTAGAAAAAGGCTAATATCCATTTTTAGGACGTCGAGCTATTGAACGCAGAATAATCAATTGTATAAGTGGAAAAACGGCCAAAGCCCTGATATAGCAGAAAAAGAGCCAATATGCTGTTATAGCAGAAAAAGTGCCAATGTCAATCTAGTGTTATAACATTGTCTCGATCCAAAATAGGATAATGTGGCAAGGACTGTTGGTTTAACCTAGGTTAGATTGAACAGACAAACTAAATTCCAAAAGTGGAATAGGGGGTTTAGTACAGATTTATTTTAAATCAAATATTCCTACTCATCTAGTTTTTTTTTCAAGTTTAGTCAAAAAGAAAATGTTTTAAATATATAAAAGATTTTAGCTGTTGTCTCATTTAACATTTTTGTTTTGTTTGATTTACGAAGTAGGAGGGAAAAATAGTAAAAGGTGATGCAGGTTTATGCAGCCAATACCGCTAGCAAAGCGAATAAAGAACCCAGATGGTGTTACCATCGCACCATCAACCAAAAACCGTTTCCACACACAACGACATTTTTTACATGCCTGTGCAATTCCACTCGCACGGAAATGTTATCAGTAAAACAATATAATGTAAATAATAAAACTGACCGAGACGGTGAATCCGAGTGACGAACGTAATATTTATCCCGCTTGTGGCTTCTCTTCGACGGAATCCATAAGACCCGAAGTCCGAATTTCCTTCGTTTTCCTGCCACTTTGACTACTTGAGTGAAACTCAGCGGGCGAACGAGATTGTAAAACTGATTTCTTGGACACGACTGACGAACATAACGGTCGCGCACGCCTTCGACCTCAATAACAATTCTTTACTTTATCAACTATTTTTTTTTTCGTATAATCATTGATATTATTTGAACGTTCCGGTGTAAGCGGACTGTAAATACTGTTTATCTGGCGAAAGACGAAACCGAACAACCTTGGTTCACTTTGGTTTCGTTTAGGCAAGCGAATCGTGACGGGGATATTGGACATCTCTGTTAACTGTATTCCACATTTCCCACTTTGTTATAAAATCTACACCGACGTGTGAAATATAAACACGTTCTATATGAAAAATAGTGAACAGGTTTTCGTGCTTTTTTTACAGTTTTTGATTATTCACAATTGACAGATGTCTAAACATAACATTCATAATATTATAAATTACATTCATATAATAACATTCATAACAACAATATGATAACATTCTTAATATTAAAAATTAAAAACGACTGATTATCTTGTTTGGTAGCCGTGAATAGACGATTAAACATACAAACATTGTTTTATAATTGACTGACAAAACAGATGACAAATTAGGTATATTATTACAATCTATAATCTTGACAATCTAGTCTGACAAGATTTGTCAGTCTTATATGTCTAGTTTTCTTTAAATATTCTTCTTCAGATTAGTCTTTTGTCTATCTAGTCTTGTCTTGTATGTCCCGTCTTGTCTTGTCCGTCTACTTATGTCTTGTATGTCCTGTCTTGTCTTGTCTGTCCAGCCCTGTATTATCTTGTCTGTCCAGTCTTGTCTTGTCTGTTCAGTCCTATCCTGTTTGTCAGTCCAGTCTTGTCTGGTCTGTCCACTCTTGTCTTGTCATGTCTGTTCAGTTTTATCTTGTCTGTCCAGATTTGTCTGTCTAGCCTTATCTTGCCTATCCAGTCGTGCCTTGTATATCCAGTCTTGTCTGCCCAGTGTTGTCTCTTCAATCTTGTTTTGTTTTTCCAGTCTATTGTCAATCTTGTCCACTTATCTGTCCAGTTTTGTCTTGTCTGTCTAGTCTTACCTTATCGGTCCAGTCGTGTCTTGTCCGTCCAGTCTTATCTTGTTGTCTTGTTTGTCGGTCCAGTCTGGTCTTGTCTGTCTAGTTTTGCCTTGCCAGTGTTGCTTTGTCTGTCCAATCTTGTCCTGTTTGTCTATCCAGCTTGACTTGTTTGGCAAGTCTTGCGTTGTCTGTCCAATCTTGTCTTGTCCATATAATCTTGTCTGGCCTGTCCAAGTCTTATTTAGTCAGTCCAGTCTTGTCTTATATGTCCAGTTTTCTCTTGTCTGTCCAGTATAATCTGTCCAGTCTTGTCTGTCTAGACTTGTCTTGTGCGTCCAGTCTTGTCTCTCTATTCAGTCTTGCCTTGTCCAGTCTTGTCTTGTATGTTTAGTCTTCTCTGTCCAGTTTTGTCTTGTATGTCTAGTCTTGTCTGTCCAATCTTGTCTGGCCGGTCCTCCAGTCTTGTCTTGTCTAGTCTTGTTTTATATGTCCAGTCTTGTCAGTCCAGTCTTGTCTGTACAATCTTCTCTTTCCAGTCTAGTCTATCCAGTCTTGTCTGTCTAGTCTAGTCTGTTCTGCCTTGTCTGGTCATTCTTATTTACTCAGTCTTATCTGTCCAGTCCTGTCTGTCCAGTCCTGTCTATCCAGTCCTGTCTGTCCAGTCCTGTCTGTCCAATCTTGTATGTCTAGTCTTGTCTGTCTACTAACATTTGTATAGTCTTGTCTATCCAGACTTGTCTGTCCAGTCTTGTCTAGTTTTCTTTAGATAGTCTGATTAGTCTCTTGTCTATTTAGCCTTGTCTTGTCTCGTTTGTCCAGTCTTGTCTTGTCCTGTCTTGTCTTGTCCAGTCCTGTCATGATTGTCCGGTCTTGTATTGTCTGTCCAGTTTTGTCTTGTCTGTCCAGTCTTGTCTTGTCTGTCTAGTCTTGTCTGACCAGTCTTGTCTGTCCAGTTCTATCCGTCCAGTCCTGTTTTGTCTGTTCAGTCTTATCTCTCCAGTCGTGTCTTGACTGTCTAGTCTTATCTTCTCTGTCCAGTCTTGCCTTGTCCAGTCTTGTTTGGTCTGTCCAATCTTGAATAATCAGTCTTGTCTGTCTAGTCCTGTCTGTTCCGTCTTGTCTGTACATTCTTGTCTATCCAGTCTTGTCTGTCCAGTCCTGTCTGTCCAGTCCTGCCTGTCCAGTCTTCTCACTCCAGTCTTGTCTGTCCTGCTGATGTGTCTCCGATGTGGACAGGAAGGACACGTTGCACAGGACTGCAAGGGCGAGGAGTATTGCCCTATATGTGACACCCATGGACATCGGGCGAACTCGGGAAATTGCCCCGCCTTTAAAAAAGCCCTAGTGGAAGCAATACTCGCCCGACCGACTAAGAGCATTGATCAAGTTCCTACAACTTAACCTAAATAGATGCCGCGAAGCCCAGGACCTACTTTATCGAAATAGCTCCAAGTACAAAGCTGACGTGCTACTGGTAACGGAACCAAATAAACATCACGTGAGGAACAACGTCTGTGCAATAGATGCCCAGACTGACAGAATGTACAACAGAGTGCACAACGCCGACAGAGTGTACAACAACATACCAATAACCTACGGTAGCGGCAACGGATCATCCTGGTGCGAGGTAGCGAGCGTCACAATCTATTCGTGCTACGTATCAACAAACATCACGAATTTGAGGACTACCTAAACGAACTATCTGAGACAATCCGAAATCAAAATGGCCCAAAGATCATCTCCGGAGACTTCAACTCGAAAAGCAGACTCTGGGGGTCCAAGTACGAAGATGCAAGAGGATCCATCCTCAAGGACTGGCTAGCATGACTCGACCTTGTTACTGCCAACATGGGCAACGCAGCCACATTCATTCGCGGCAACAGCCAAAGCACAATAGATGTGACATTCTTCACAGTGGACTTGACCAATAATGTGAAAAACTGGCAAGTACTTCAGGAGGAAACACTGAGCAACCACCAGCTTCACACATTTCACATTCATCACATTTCATCTCGTCATAAACCCCGGGTAACAACGATCACTGATGGCAAACGTGAGCGCAGCGAACATGTGGAGGTATAAACCCCATAAAGAGGACGCAAAAAGGAAAGTCTCCAGTTAGAGCTCAGCAAGATAGAGCTACCCGATGTGCCTACCATCATTGCGGCTCTATCTAAGACCTGCACCGCCATCCTATCGAGATCTGGACAGAACCGAAGAAAAGCCGCCTACTGGTGGAACCAGGAATTTGCGACTCTTCGGAAAGTGTCGAGAAAAAAGATCGCGGACCAGACTTAAAGCGACCCAGACTTGTGATCCTTTGCAATTAGAAAACAGCCATGCAGTATACGCCAAGGCAAGGAAAGAGCTGAGGACCAGCATTAAAAAAGCAAAGCTAGCTTGTTGGCAAAATGTCATACAGGCTGTAAATGGCGATGTTTGGGAAAACGGTTATAAGATAGTGTGTAAAAGAATGGGCATGCGCATCACACCGAATCTTAACACGGAGAGCAAACTTAAATCCGCTGAAGAGCTGTTTCCGCAAAAGCAACTGATTTCCTGGGAAATGGAATTTGGGGCCACTATACCACCAGAAATTACAAGCAAAGATATCGCGGAAGCAGCTCAGAGAATAAAATCCAACAAAGCTCCAGGCACCAGATGGCATTCCACCGGAGGTGGATATTTTTAACGCCGTCATCCGCTCCAGAAAAATTCCCCAAAGGTGGAAAGAGGTCAGACTGGTTCTGGTGCCTAAACCTGGTAAGCCTCCCGCTACATCATTTCGCCAAATCTCCCTACTGGACTATCGGAAATCTCTTCGAACAAATAATCGCGACGAGGATAAGCCAGGAACACGATTTGCATGGGAGACTATCAACATTTCCGTATGGATTCCGAGAGGAAAGGTCGACAACTCAAGTCATCCAGGAGGTGATGAAGATTGCCCGTTGTGCTAACCTAGGAAAAAGAAAACACAGAAAGATATGCTTAGCGGTCGCCCTAGATTTAAGAAATGCATTCACTACTGTGCCTTGGCGGAAAATCGTGGACGCACTTAGACGGAAAAGGGTCTCTGTCTATCTAATTGATTCAATCAAAAGCTATTTTACGGACAGGATCCTAAAAATAGATGACACAATAAGGCCGGTGTCTTGTGGTGTTTCCCAGGGGTCGGTTCTCGGGCCGCTGTTATGGAACATCCTATAGGATACCGTCTTGGACCTGGTAAAAACGAACGACCTGAGAGACTGTAGACTGATCGCATTTGCCGACGACCTAGTCGTGGTGTCAGTTGACACAAACGTGAAGGCTGTAGTAGCGAGGGCCGAATCTGCAATAAAAGCGAACACACATGGATGGAAATAAACGAACTACAAATAGCTCCAGAAAAGTCTGAGGTCATTGCACTAATGGGCCGTAAGAGGATTGAACCCATGTCTGTCAACATAATAGGTACGCTGGTTCGCGCGACACCGACAATGAAATACTTCGGCGTCCATGTCAACCAGCGGCTTTCCTGGAGCAAGCACGTCCAAAACGTAACAGTGAAGGGCGAACGTGCTGTTCAGTTCTGTCTGTCCAGTTCTATCTGGCCAGTCATGTCTGTCGAGTCCTGTCTTAACAGTTTTGTTTGTCCAGTCTTGTCTGTCCAGTTTCGTCTGTCCAGACTTGTCAGTTCACACATGATACTTATAATCCTGATATCACCGAGCGACTTATCCGTCTTCGCGTTCGTTTCCACATTGCTAATATTCAGCACGACTTCCATACCTTTGGTGACGCGGCAGAAATCACTGTGTTTATTGTACCGGCGGGGCATAGGTGTATGGGTCACGGAGAACTGGCTCCCGTTGGAATCCGCCCCTGCGCTGGCCATCGAAAGCGTTTACGGCTGGTCGCCTCGAAAATGAGGCCGGATCTCGCCCTCGAACTTCCCGTTCTAGATGATCTCGCCCCGGTAGCGTTACCCAAGGAATCACCAGCTTGTGTCATAAAACATTTAATGACTCAATGGAAGATTTAGCGTTGTCTATCTAGTCCTGTATGTCTACGAATCGAAACATTTTCGATATGATACGCATGATACGCAGACGACATAAACATAATGTCCAGAGACCTCCGGACGGCCAAAGAAGTGTACATTTGCATGGAAGACAAAACGAAAATAATGGTACAATCACGCAGCAATCGAAGACTCAGCCAGAACGTCTCGATACGAGACCAGTACATCGAATTAGTGGGAAAATTCAAGTACCTAGGTGCCACATTAACAAAAACTTTAGATGAGACAGTCGAAGTAAAAGATCGTGTAAGGAAAGCTGACCAAGTCTATTTCTCAATTGCAACATTCTTCAGAGATAAAAACATTCGCAGGCGCACAAAGATAATAACTTACAATTGGTAGGTAGTATTTGGAGCAGAGACCTGAACATTCTCTAAAAAAGTGGAGTGTTTAGTAAACATTTTCGGAAGGAAAATCTTGAGAAAGATCTAGGAACCTATAAGGGAGGAAGGAGACTAGAGAATAGCAAACATTAATTATCGTAAGGTGTGGAAGCCACATTCTCCTGTTTTGGATGGTTTTGGATAGTTCACGCTGCCGCGCGTATGTAGTCTTGATTTACCTGCCGCTTCGCGGTGGGCAACGTAATCTAACCTGGGTTAAACCAACGGTCCTTCCCACATTATCCTATTTTGGATCGAGAGTTCGCGCTGAGGCGCATAAGTAATCTTGAGTTATCTGCCGCTCCGCGGTGTGCTACCTACTCCAACCTTTTTTTTTTGCAGGAGGGAAATGCATTGCTGCAAGCACGGAGCCGTGACCAGCTGTGCGTGGCCAGCATACCTGTGGCTGCTTTTAGCGACTCCACCCAGGCCGGTACATCGTAAAGGAAGATGGAATTAACCATTTGATTTAGTAGCCTTTTAGAATGTATATTTGGGTCATTTATTCTGGGCATCAACTTACGAAGTGCTGTACCAGCGCGTTCGGATTTCACCGTTACGTTTTGGACGTGCTTGCCCCAGGAAAGCCGCTGATCGATATGGACGCCGAGGTATTTCATTGTCGGTGTCGCGGGAACCAGCCTACCTATTATGTTGACAGACATGAGTTCAATCCTCTTGCGGCCCGTTAGTGCAATGACCTCAGACTTTTCTGGAGTTATTTGTAGTTCGTTTATTTCCATCCATGTAGCTACTACTGGCTACTACTGCCTTGTGTCAACTGACATCACGATTAGGTCGTCGGAAAATGTGATCAGTCTACAGTGTCTCAGGTCGTTCGTTTTTACCAGGTCCAAGACGTCATCGTATAGGATGTTCCATAACAGCGGCCCAAAAACCGACCCATGGGGAACACCGCAAGACACCGGCCTTATTGTGTCTCTATTTTTAGGGTCCGGTCCGTAAAATACCTTTTGATTAAATCAATTAGATAGGCAGAAACCCTTTGCCGTCTAAGTGCGTCCACGATTTTCCGCCAAGGCACACTATTGAATGCATTTTTTACATCTAGCGCGACCGCTAAGCATATCTTTTTGTGTCTTCTTTTTCCCAGGTTAGCACAACGAGCAATCTTCATCACCTCCTGGATGGTTGGAGTTGTCGACCTTCCCTCGCGGAACCTATACTGAAATGTTGATAGTCCCCCATGCAGATCGAGTTCCTGGCTTATCCTCGTGGCTATTATTCGTTCGAAGAGCTTGCCGATGGTGTCCACTAGGCTGATAGCGGGAAGGATGTACCCGGAGGCTTACCAGGTGTAGGCACCAGAACAAGTCTGGCCTCTTTCTACCTTTGGGGATTTTTTCAGGCGTGTGTGACGGCGTTAAACATATCTGCAAATAGCCCCTTTTGCAGGAGGGCAGCCAGCCGTGTCACCTCCGGTGAAATGACATCTGGGCCAAGAGCTTTGTTGGATTTTATTCTCTGAGTTGCTTCCGAGATTTCTTTGTTTGAAATGTCTGGTGGTACAGTGTCCCCATATTCCATATGCCAGGAAATCAGTTGCTTTTGCGGAAACAGCTCTTCAGAGGCTTTAAGTTTGCTGTCCGTGTTAAGAGTCGGTGTGGTGTGTATGCCCATTCTTTTACACACTATCTTATAACCATTTCCCCAAAAATGCCATTTACAGCACATTTGCCAACAAGCTAGCTTTGCTTTTTTAATGCTGGTCCTCAGATCTTTCCTTGCCTTGGCGTATACTGCATGGCTGTTCTTATTGTAAAGGATCAACATTCTGGGTCGCTTTAAGTCTTGTCCACGATCTTTTTTTCCCGACGCAGGCTTTCGGAAGAGTGGCAATTTCCTGGTTCCACCAGTAGACGGCTTTTCTTCGGTTCTGTCCAGGTCTCGATAGGATGACGACGCAGGTTCTAGATAGAGCTGCAGTGATGGTAGGCACATCGTGTAGCTCTATCTTGCTGACCTCTAACTGGAGACTTTCCTTGACTGATACCTCCACATGTTCGCAGCGAAATGAGTTGCGCTCACGTTTGCCATCATTGATCGTTGTTGCCCGGGGTTTATGGCAAGATGAAATGTGATAAGCTGGTGGTCGGTGTTTCCTACTGAAGTAGCTGCCAGTTTTTCACATTATCGGTCAAGTCCGCTGTGGAGAATGTCACATCTATTGTGCTTTGGCTGTTGCCGCGAATAAATGTGGCTGCGTTGCCCATGTTGGCAGTAACAAGGTCGAGTGATGCTAGCCATTCCTTGAGGATGGATCCTCTTGCATCTTCGTACTTCGATACCAGAGTGGGCTTTTCGAGTGGGCTTTTATCCTATTTTGGATCGAGAGCGGCGTCGCGGCGCCCTGCGGCGGCACCGTTTAAGCTAAAAGTTAAACTGCACCTTGCGATAATTAATATATGCTCTGGAGAATACATTCTAATGATGAAGTACACAAACTCTATGACGACGCCGACAGAGAAACAATAATTAAGTTAAGGAAACTGAAATGGGCCACGTACACAGAATGCACGAGGGCGGGATCCAAAACGCGCTGAATAACAAAACAGAAGGCAAAAAACCAGTTGGAAGGTCGAGGGACAGGTGGGAGGACTTCATCCGAAACATCTGCCTAGAGGTG
The DNA here is from genome assembly GCA_944588485.1 of Phosphuga atrata. Taxonomy (NCBI): domain Eukaryota; kingdom Metazoa; phylum Arthropoda; class Insecta; order Coleoptera; family Silphidae; genus Phosphuga; species Phosphuga atrata. The sequence continues at coordinate 39,452,821 of OX155903.1, forward strand.
CTAGGTTATACTAACTGGAGGCAGATATCGGAAAACCGTGACGATTGGAGACGAAGTATATTGGAGACCGAGGACCGTGCACGGTCCGTCGCGCCTTTATGAATGAATGGAGTATTGTCTGCCTAGTCTTTTCTGTCAGTCTTGTCTGTTTAGTCTTGTCTGTCTAGTCTTGTCTATCTAGTCTTGTCTGTCTAGTCTTATCTGTCTAGTCTTGTTTGTTTAGTCTGGTCTGTCTTTTCTTCGTTTTTTTTTTTAAATTTCGTTTTACTTTTTTAATTAAAAGGATACATGGAACCATCTATTACAAAAAAATAGAAGCGGGGGTGTAGGAGTTTTTGCCAATAGGGTGGGCCATATAATGAGTCATTCCATAGGGGACACTCCTAAAAACCGAAAGGTGGTAGACAGGTCAACTGAAGACGTCGAGGCCTATAGGAGAGCGAGGTGCCCAATTTGTTTTCACAATTATGGATTGGGGCTCTTACATAACAGGTCGATGACCAAGATAGAGCTATTGCTGCAGGCAGTAGCACAAAAAGGGTAGTTAAGGACGCGGCGGCGCGAGTAAAGAAGACAACGAGTGTCCCAGTTGCCCGTTGGCTTGAAGAGCACCGGTATGAGCCGATCGAGAAGATCACGTACAATGTGAACATACAAGTAAGTGCAATATGCAAGGAGGTTGGCACGCAAACGTATGAGAGCGATCACGAAGTAATCCGTGTGCAGAAGCCAGGGATGGATTTAGAGAAGTTCATGTCACTTAAGACGAGGAACTGGCCTGAGGAAGTCTTCACCGTGGTGAATATGGACGAGGGCTCTCCTCTAACAAGGGTCAAGGATGTACTCCTTCTGATTACAGGGGAGAAAGTGGTAAACCATGGTGAAAGGCAGGGCTGGGAGATGCTTGATCATTTGCCTCAGGCCAAAAGTGTGTATGAGGACATGGATGTAGGTTTTGTGGCCTACATAAAGAGCCAGAATAGGGTGTGCATGGGCGGTGTCGAGGCGGAGATCTCGGCTGAGAGTACGAGATACCACTTCTTTGCCCATGTGGATGATGCAAAGGCCGATAATTCTGAACAGAAGGCGTTCGAGACCTTAGTAAAAATAATAGAACTTTGTGAGGAGAAGTTTAGAAAGAAGTTAGTCATGGGTGTAGCTGGGAACTTTAACAGGTGGTATGTGCGAAAGATGATTGAATGCGTGTTTTTCGGCACAGGAACTGAGGTAACCCTGTACTGGATGAAAGTGGAAGGCAAATCGCATCGAGAGAAAGTGGCCGGAGACACCGGAACGACCCAAGCCGTTCTGGTAAGAAGAGCAGAAGATGTCTCTTATGCACAGATGGTAAATGCCATAAAGAATGAAGTGGATGTAGAGGATATACATGTGAAAGCGGTGAGGAAAACCGTAGCTGGGGACCTCATGCTTAGAGGGAATGGCGAGGGGGAAAAGCAGCCACTGGCTGAGAGAATAGCCCAAGTGAAAGAGGAGTGAGGTCACAACGAAGGGGGATTTCAATGCAAAGTCTACTTGTCGGGGATCCCCCAGAGCAGATGAAAGAGGAAGAATGATGGAAGAGTGGTTATCAGAGGGGGACGTGGTGGTGCAATATAGGTACTGCGGTGCAAATGAGGACACGGCGGAGCATACGATCTGTGAGTGTATGAGATGGGTGCGAAGGAGGAGCGTGGCAGAATGCAAGGTGGTAGAGGTTGTAAGCAAGGTGATCTTGGTGAGGATTATGCTCCGTAGTGAGTATGAATGGGGAGTGCTGTCTGGGATGATGGGATTTATAATGAGGAGAGGGGAGAAGGATGAAAGGGATAAGAATGAGGCGGGTCGAAGAGTTGCAACTCGCGAGCCGTGCGTGCCAACGCCGCCCCCCCCCCCCCCTTAGTGCGAATGTCGTGCACAAATTTATTGTAAACCTTGATGTGAGGGGAGGCACGGCGAATAATGGCGCGCCCGGCACAACGAGTGAATGGTGATAAATGTTTTTTTTGGGAATGAAAGGGGGAGGTACGTGATGAAGTTATCCCAAATTTGGATTCCATCACGTTTCCTCTGGTTTTTGGCTGGGGGCATGAATGGTGGGGGGTTTTTCATGGGTCGCTCCTTACGGGGCAGCCCCACATTACCACTCGGCACGGGCCGGGTGGTGTCTCTTTGCAGATTTTCACCTCCCAGCACGAGCAAAAAAAGGCTGGTCTGTCTGGTGTGTCTCTTGACAGTCTTGTCTATCTAGTCTTGTCTGTCTAGTTTTGTTTGTCTAGTCTTGTCTGTCTAGTCTTGTCTGTCTAGTCTTCTCTGTGTAGTCTTGTCTGTCCAGTCTGATCTGTAGAGTCTTGTCTGTCTAATCTTGTCTGTCCAATCTGGTCTGTCTAGCCATGTCTGTCTAGTTTTGTCTGTCTAGTCTTGTCTGTCATGAAAATTGCGAATTTATTGCCCCCTTGGCTATAACCTTTTACTTTGTCAACAATTAATTTCCCAAGAAAATTACTCATGAATGCAAACTGATTGCAGATAATTAAATACAAACGTGTTATCAAACTGTACATAATGTAGATAAAACAAAACGGTTTCGAAATGCATTGAATTTGTCTTGTTTATAATATACTATCTAGTATTGCTTGTCCAGTATTCCAGTATTCAGATCTATTCTGATTCTATCTATGAAGATCTAGTCTGATCCAATCTAGTCGTGTGTTTAGAATCTATGTCTCTCTACGACAAGACTAAACATACATTATTTATTTTGTTTTGTGTAGTCTGATCCAATCTATGAAGTCTGTCTACTTTTATCTTGTCTAATTTTGCCTGGCTGGTTGTATATTACATATTACATGCAAGCAAGAGACGCAAATATTGTGAATGGTAAATAATTCATAAACTAAATTTATCGAAAAAGAATCCTTGAAGACAAGTTCGACGGTTTCTTTTTCTAACCGTAAGACAATGACAGTGCTACTATGACTAGTGCTTAAAGTATGCCAGAAAGAAACAATGTTATCTTCAATGACACACTGATAGAAATTTTTTGTCTTAATAGTCTTGTCGGTATAGACATATTTAGAGAGTTATTTTAGATTATATTACTAGGCTTTTGTATTTGGTCTTTAATCTTGTCTTTATAGTTATGTCTTTGCAATCTAGATACTGTAATCATGTTCTTTCTTGCTTTGGGCTTATGTTCCTCATAGGGATTTCGCCTCTAAAACGATCCTCTTACATACCGTTTTCTTCTATAATCATGTTAATCATACGATATTCGTCTTTTTCTAATCTAAACTCATTATCGCAATATAATTTTCTTGGAAGTGCACATGCTGCTTACAATCTTTATAAATTCGATATCTTATCTACGCACATAGGTATTAAATACAAGCCGATGGAAATATATTGAACATTTTCGTTTAAATTGACGACGGGTGATTTATGTGAATTAAAACGAAAATGGAAAAGTCAAGACTTTTTTGGGTCATTCCTTTGCTTATCATTTGGTGCGGGCTAATATGCTATTCTTTTTTCAGAAAATATCACATAATGAAAGAACAATATGAAAACAGACCAACTTTTCGACCTTATCCTCCAATATCAATACCAAATTTTGACAATTTGTCAGACTTCAGAACTCAGGTAATTTCATGCAGGACAACACCATACAAGACCAGATAAAATCAAGGAAGACCAGACAAGACAAAAGCAAACAAGACTAGGCAGCACAAGACATGACATGTCTAGATAACTCTAAGTAATTATTAAGTAACTAAATATTTTTATATTTTTAGTTTGATGGGGATGCGTTCAAAGATCGAACTAAAAAAGGTATTACAAAATATCAACAATTTTTGTTGAACATGCAAAGGAATAATTTGGGCAGCAATTCGCCTAGTCTTGCTGCAGAATCATTCAAAGCTCAACAAAATCAACGGATGCTGCAGCCAAACAATGGTCCAGGTGGGATGTCGATTTCTTCTCCGGTTCAATGGCGCAAATCCTCGTGGCGAATAGGAAGAAAGTTTCGACGTCAACTAAAAAACCTATCGTGATTATGTAATTATACCGGTTTTAATTATTATGTAATTAAAACCTATCGTGATTATACTTAATCCATATGAAGGTGTTTCATCAACACGAAATCATCTGAAATAAATTGAATTAACAACGCTTGCAATTTAATGTCCAGCTGGTTTTAACCGGCCTTGTCTGGTTATAACTACTTTAATTTTTACAACAATTAGACGATGGTTTCAACAAATTCCAATAAATATTTTTCAACAAATACTGTTCTAAAAACAACTCCGTGCGTAAACAGCACAATGTTTGATAAATAAATTATTTACAAACGCATTTATATAGCAAGAATGCCTGGTCCGGGAGATGGACGAGGCTACCACCTCAGAGGAAGTGAAAGAGGCCTAGCAGAAGGCCACTGAATGCAAGGAGTGCGTGGTAAAGTCCCTCCGCCCAGTGCGGGGAGGGGCCAGCATGGCGGTCGTTGCACTTCCAGTAAGAGCGGCGCGAACCGTGCTGGAGAAAGGGAGAATTAAGGTAGTCTGGGTTGTGTCAGGTGAGTGAGAACGACAAGCCGCCCAAGTGCTACCGGTGCCTTGGCACTTGGCGGCAGCATGCATGGAAAAGGAGAGAAAGAAGGTATGTCTGCGGCGCGGGGAATGGGGGCACAAAGCACAATAGTGCAAGGCCAAGGAGGATATGTGCTACGTGTGTGAAGTGAGCGGGCACAGGGCAGACTGTATGGGCTGAGCCGTGTACCGAAAATGTGTGGAATGTATGAAAGGCAAGTCTATCAGAAAATGATTATACAGCAGACAAACTCAAATAGGAGTGCAACTGCTATGGAGTTGATATGGAATGAATGGGAGAACCTGGTCCTGTATGGGTGCTACATCTCGCCCAACACTACGCTGGAGCAGTTTGTAGCTTTTTTGGATGAGCTGAGGACCAGTATGAAAACCTAGTCCAAAGAGGTTGTTGCCGGGGGGATTTCAATTTCCAGTCTGATTGGTGGGGATCCTCCAGAGAAGATGAAAGAGGAATAATGATGGAAGAGTGGTTTCTTCCATCAGGGGGCGCACAAAGGGGGGGGGGCACAACGAGTGAATGGGGATAAATGTTTTTTTAGGAATAAAAGAGGGAGGTACGTAATGAATTTATGTCAACTTTGGATTCCATCTCGTTTCCTCTGGTTTTTTTCTGGGGAGCATGAATGGTGGGGGTTTTTTAGTAGGTCGCTCCTTACTGGGCAGCCCCACACTACCACTCGTCAAGGGCCGGGTGGTGTCTGTTTGCAGATTTTCACCTCCTAGCACGTACAAAAAAAAAGTCTGGTCTGTCTACTCATGAAAGTCTTGTCTGCCTGGTCTTGTCTGTCTAGTCTTGTCTGTCTAGTCTTGTTTGTCTAGTATTGTCTGTCTAGTCTTCTCTGCGTAGTTTTGTCTGTCCAGTCTGGTCTGTTGAGTCTTGTCTGTCTAGTCTTGTCTGTTCAGTCTGGTCTGTCTAGTCTTGTCTGTCTAGTCTTGTCTGTCTAGTCTTGTCTGTCTAGTCTTGTCTGTCTAGTCTTCTCTGTCTAGTCTTGTCTGTCTAGTCTTGTCTGTCTAGTCTTGTCTGTCTAGTCTTGTCTGTCTAGTCTTGTCTGTCTAGTCTTGTCTGTCTAGTCTTGTCTGTCTAGTCTTGTCTGTCTAGTCTTGTCTGTCTAGTCTTGTCTGTCTAGTCTTGTCTGTCTAGTCTTGTCTGTCTAGTCTTGTCTGTCTAGTCTTGTCTGTCTAGTCTTGTCTGTCTAGTCTTGTCTGTCTAGTCTTGTCTGTCTAGTCTTGTCTGTCTAGTCTTGTCTGTCTAGTCTTGTCTGTCTAGTCTTGTCTGTCTAGTCTTGTCTGTCTAGTCTTGTCTGTCTAGTCTTGTCTGTCTAGTCTTGTCTGTCTAGTCTTGTCTGTCTAGTCTTGTCTGTCTAGTCTTGTCTGTCTAGTCTTGTCTGTCTAGTCTTGTCTGTCTAGTCTTGTCTGTCTAGTCTTGTCTGTCTAGTCTTGTCTGTCTAGTCTTGTCTGTCTAGTCTTGTCTGTCTAGTCTTGTCTGTCTAGTCTTGTCTGTCTAGTCTTGTCTGTCTAGTCTTGTCTGTCTAGTCTTGTCTGTCTAGTCTTGTCTGTCTAGTCTTGTCTGTCTAGTCTTGTCTGTCTAGTCTTGTCTGTCTAGTCTTGTCTGTCTAGTCTTGTCTGTCTAGTCTTGTCTGTCTAGTCTTGTCTGTCTAGTCTTGTCTGTCTAGTCTTGTCTGTCTAGTCTTGTCTGTCTAGTCTTGTCTGTCTAGTCTTGTCTGTCTAGTCTTGTCTGTCTAGTCTTGTCTGTCTAGTCTTGTCTGTCTAGTCTTGTCTGTCTAGTCTTGTCTGTCTAGTCTTGTCTGTCTAGTCTTGTCTGTCTAGTCTTGTCTGTCTAGTCTTGTCTGTCTAGTCTTGTCTGTCTAGTCTTGTCTGTCTAGTCTTGTCTGTCTAGTCTTGTCTGTCTAGTCTTGTCTGTCTAGTCTTGTCTGTCTAGTCTTGTCTGTCTAGTCTTGTCTGTCTAGTCTTGTCTGTCTAGTCTTGTCTGTCTAGTCTTGTCTGTCTAGTCTTGTCTGTCTAGTCTTGTCTGTCTAGTCTTGTCTGTCTAGTCTTGTCTGTCTAGTCTTGTCTGTCTAGTCTTGTCTGTCTAGTCTTGTCTGTCTAGTCTTGTCTGTCTAGTCTTGTCTGTCTAGTCTTGTCTGTCTAGTCTTGTCTGTCTAGTCTTGTCTGTCTAGTCTTGTCTGTCTAGTCTTGTCTGTCTAGTCTTGTCTGTCTAGTCTTGTCTGTCTAGTCTTGTCTGTCTAGTCTTGTCTGTCTAGTCTTGTCTGTCTAGTCTTGTCTGTCTAGTCTTGTCTGTCTAGTCTTGTCTGTCTAGTCTTGTCTGTCTAGTCTTGTCTGTCTAGTCTTGTCTGTCTAGTCTTGTCTGTCTAGTCTTGTCTGTCTAGTCTTGTCTGTCTAGTCTTGTCTGTCTAGTCTTGTCTGTCTAGTCTTGTCTGTCTAGTCTTGTCTGTCTAGTCTTGTCTGTCTAGTCTTGTCTGTCTAGTCTTGTCTGTCTAGTCTTGTCTGTCTAGTCTTGTCTGTCTAGTCTTGTCTGTCTAGTCTTGTCTGTCTAGTCTTGTCTGTCTAGTCTTGTCTGTCTAGTCTTGTCTGTCTAGTCTTGTCTGTCTAGTCTTGTCTGTCTAGTCTTGTCTGTCTAGTCTTGTCTGTCTAGTCTTGTCTGTCTAGTCTTGTCTGTCTAGTCTTGTCTGTCTAGTCTTGTCTGTCTAGTCTTGTCTGTCTAGTCTTGTCTGTCTAGTCTTGTCTGTCTAGTCTTGTCTGTCTAGTCTTGTCTGTCTAGTCTTGTCTGTCTAGTCTTGTCTGTCTAGTCTTGTCTGTCTAGTCTTGTCTGTCTAGTCTTGTCTGTCTAGTCTTGTCTGTCTAGTCTTGTCTGTCTAGTCTTGTCTGTCTAGTCTTGTCTGTCTAGTCTTGTCTGTCTAGTCTTGTCTGTCTAGTCTTGTCTGTCTAGTCTTGTCTGTCTAGTCTTGTCTGTCTAGTCTTGTCTGTCTAGTCTTGTCTGTCTAGTCTTGTCTGTCTAGTCTTGTCTGTCTAGTCTTGTCTGTCTAGTCTTGTCTGTCTAGTCTTGTCTGTCTAGTCTTGTCTGTCTAGTCTTGTCTGTCTAGTCTTGTCTGTCTAGTCTTGTCTGTCTAGTCTTGTCTGTCTAGTCTTGTCTGTCTAGTCTTGTCTGTCTAGTCTTGTCTGTCTAGTCTTGTCTGTCTAGTCTTGTCTGTCTAGTCTTGTCTGTCTAGTCTTGTCTGTCTAGTCTTGTCTGTCTAGTCTTGTCTGTCTAGTCTTGTCTGTCTAGTCTTGTCTGTCTAGTCTTGTCTGTCTAGTCTTGTCTGTCTAGTCTTGTCTGTCTAGTCTTGTCTGTCTAGTCTTGTCTGTCTAGTCTTGTCTGTCTAGTCTTGTCTGTCTAGTCTTGTCTGTCTAGTCTTGTCTGTCTAGTCTTGTCTGTCTAGTCTTGTCTGTCTAGTCTTGTCTGTCTAGTCTTGTCTGTCTAGTCTTGTCTGTCTAGTCTTGTCTGTCTAGTCTTGTCTGTCTAGTCTTGTCTGTCTAGTCTTGTCTGTCTAGTCTTGTCTGTCTAGTCTTGTCTGTCTAGTCTTGTCTGTCTAGTCTTGTCTGTCTTGTCTAGTCTTGTCTGTCTAGTCTTGTCTGTCTAGTCTTGTCTGTCTAGTCTTGTCTGTCTAGTCTTGTCTGTCTAGTCTTGTCTGTCTAGTCTTGTCTGTCTAGTCTTGTCTGTCTAGTCTTGTCTGTCTAGTCTTGTCTGTCTAGTCTTGTCTGTCTAGTCTTGTCTGTCTAGTCTTGTCTGTCTAGTCTTGTCTGTCTAGTCTTGTCTGTCTAGTCTTGTCTGTCTAGTCTTGTCTGTCTAGTCTTGTCTGTCTAGTCTTGTCTGTCTAGTCTTGTCTGTCTAGTCTTGTCTGTCTAGTCTTGTCTGTCTAGTCTTGTCTGTCTAGTCTTGTCTGTCTAGTCTTGTCTGTCTAGTCTTGTCTGTCTAGTCTTGTCTGTCTAGTCTTGTCTGTCTAGTCTTGTCTGTCTAGTCTTGTCTGTCTAGTCTTGTCTGTCTAGTCTTGTCTGTCTAGTCTTGTCTGTCTAGTCTTGTCTGTCTAGTCTTGTCTGTCTAGTCTTGTCTGTCTAGTCTTGTCTGTCTAGTCTTGTCTGTCTAGTCTTGTCTGTCTAGTCTTGTCTGTCTAGTCTTGTCTGTCTAGTCTTGTCTGTCTAGTCTTGTCTGTCTAGTCTTGTCTGTCTAGTCTTGTCTGTCTAGTCTTGTCTGTCTAGTCTTGTCTGTCTAGTCTTGTCTGTCTAGTCTTGTCTGTCTAGTCTTGTCTGTCTAGTCTTGTCTGTCTAGTCTTGTCTGTCTAGTCTTGTCTGTCTAGTCTTGTCTGTCTAGTCTTGTCTGTCTAGTCTTGTCTGTCTAGTCTTGTCTGTCTAGTCTTGTCTGTCTAGTCTTGTCTGTCTAGTCTTGTCTGTCTAGTCTTGTCTGTCTAGTCTTGTCTGTCTAGTCTTGTCTGTCTAGTCTTGTCTGTCTAGTCTTGTCTGTCTAGTCTTGTCTGTCTAGTCTTGTCTGTCTAGTCTTGTCTGTCTAGTCTTGTCTGTCTAGTCTTGTCTGTCTAGTCTTGTCTGTCTAGTCTTGTCTGTCTAGTCTTGTCTGTCTAGTCTTGTCTATCTAGTCTTGTCTGTCTAGTCTTGTCTGTCCAGTCTTGTCTGTCTAGTCTTGTCTGTCTAGTCTAGTCTGTCTAGTCTTGTCTCTCTAGTCTTGTCTGTCTAGTCTTGTCTATCTAGGCTTGTGTGTCTAGTCTTGTCTGTCTAGTCTTGTCTGTTTTGTCTTGTCTGTCTAGTCTTGCCAATCTAATCTTGTCTGTCTAGTTTTGTCCGTCTATAGACAAACTATCTTCAAATACAGGACTGAGCAAGAAAACAGAACGAAACCAGCAGGATTACGAATGAAAATCCGCATTCAGATAAATTGCGAACTTCCTGCCCCCCTGGCTATAGCCATTTACTTTCTCCACGATTAATTTCCGAAGAAAATTACTCATAAATGCAATGATTGCACACATGCAAAGACAAACGTGTTATCAAACTGTACATAATGTAGATAAAACAAAACGGTTTCGAAATGCATTGAATTTGTTTTGTTTATAATATACTATCTAGTATTGCTTGTCCAGTATTATTAATCTAGTCTTGTCTCTCTAGAATTATCTTTTCTCTTTCGTCTTGCTTCGTCTGTCTATTCTGATCCAATCTATGAAGATCTAGTCTGATCCAATCTATTCTTGTCTCTTTACACTCTATGTGAGACTGACTATCTCTCTACGACAAGACTAGACATTATTTTTTCTGTTTTGTCTTGTCTTGTCTGATCCAATCTATAAAGTCTGTCTACTTTTATTTTGTCTAATATTGTCTGGCTAATTGTATATTATATTAAAGAATGAGACGCAAAGATTGTGAATGGTAAATAATTCAAAAACTAAATTATCGAGAAAGAATCCTTGAAGACAAGTTCGACGGCTTCTTTTTCTAACCGTAAGACAATGACAGTGCTACTATGACTAGTGCTTAAAGTATACCAGAAAGAAACAATGTTATCTTCAATGACACACTGATAGAAATTTTTTGTCTTAATAGTCTTGTCGGTATAGACATATTTAGAGAGTTATTTTAGATTATATTACTAGGCTTTTGTATTTGGTCTTTAATCTTGTCTTTATAGTTATGTCTTTGCAATCTAGATACTGTAATCATGTTCTTTCTTGCTTTGTGCTTACGTCCCTCATAGGGATTTCGCCTCTAAAACGATCCTCTTCCATACCGTTCTCTTCTATAATCATGTTAATCATATGATAATCGTGTTTTTCTAATCTAGACTCATTATGTCAATATAATTTTCTTGGAAGTACACATCCTGCTTACAAACTTTATAAATTCAATATCTTATCTACGCACTACATAGGTATTAAATACAAGCCGATGGAAATGTATTGAACATTTCCGTTTAAATTGACGACGGGTGATTTTTGTGAGTTAAGACGAAAATGGGCTGTCTGAAGTCTAGACTTTGTTGGTTCATTCCTTTGGCTATCATCTCGGCCGGGGCAGGGTCCTATTTAGGTTTCAAAAAACATAATAAAAAACCAACCTTACCATCTTTTCCTCCACCATCAATACCTAATTATCACAAATTGTCAGACTTCAGAACTCAGGTAAGTTCATGCAGCACAACTTTGGCTGGACAACACCATACAAGACCAGATAAAATCAGAGTCTTAAAAGACGAGACTAAAAAAACTAAAAAGACGAGACAAGATCATACAAGACAAAACCAGACAAGTCAAGACAAGAGCAAACAAGACCAGACAATACAAAAGCAAACAAGACTAGGTTCTTCTAGTTAACTAGTCTAGATAACTACGAAATTGTTATGTAACTAATAATTTTTGTATTTTTATAGTTTTATAAGGATGCGTTCAAAGATCGAACTCTAGAAGGTATTAGAAAATATCAACAATTTTTGATGGACAAGCAAAGGAATAATTTGGGCAGGAATTCGGCTAGTCTTGTTACAGAATTATCCAGGGAAGGTCAACAAAATAAACGGATGCTGCGGCCAAACAATGGTCCAGATGGGTTATCCATACTTTCTCCGGTTCAATTGCGCAAATCCTCCCCGAATTTTTTTCACCAAATAGGAATAAAATTTCGACGTCAACTAAAAAACCTATCGTGAATATGTAATTCACTTAATCCATATGAAGGTGTTTCATCGACACGAATTCAAGTTAAATAAATTGAATTATCAACGTTTGCAATTTAATGTCCAGTTGATTCTAACCGGCCTTGTCTGGTTATAACTACTTTAATTTTGTCAACAATTAGACGAAGGTTTCAACAAATTCCAAGAAATATTTTTCAACAAATAAAGTTCTAAAAACAACTCCGTGCGCAAACAGCACAATGTTTGGTTAATAAACTGTTTACAAACGCATTTATATTGCAAAAATGGGTTCATTCTAATACTTAGACAAAATCAAACGGACAAGACTAGATAAACAAGTTTAGACAGACAAGACTAGACAGACATGACTGGACAGACAAGAGTGGAGACACAAGACTGTACAGACATGACTGGACAGACAAGACTGGACAGACAAGACTGGACAGACAAGACTGGACCGACAAGACTGAACAGACAAGACTTGACAGAAAAGACTGGACAGACAAGGCTGGAGAGACAAGACTCTACAGACAATACTGGACAGACAATACTGGGCAGACGAGACTTGACAGACAAGACTGGAGAGACAAGACTGGAGAGACAAGACTGGACAGACAAGACTGGACAGATAAGATTCTACAGACAATACTGGGCAGACGAGAATGGACAGACAAGACTGGAGAGACAAGACTGGACAGACAAGACTGGACAGACAAGACTAGACAGACAAGACTGGACAGACAAGATTGGATAGACAAGACTGGACAGACTGGACAAGACTGGACAGACAAAACTGGAGAGACAAGACTGGACAGACAATTCTGAACAGACAAGACTGGACAGACAAGAGTGGACAGACAAGAGTGGACAGACAGGACTGGACAGAAAATACTGGACAGACAAGACTGGACAGACACTACTGGACATGACTGGACCAGACAAGACTGGAGACACAAGACTGCACAGACAAGACTAGACAGACAAGACTGGACAGACAAGAGTGGACAGACAAGAGTGGACAGACAGGACTGGACAGAAAATACTGGACAGACAAGACTGGACAGACACTACTGGACAAGACTGGACAGACAAGACTGGAGGGATAAGACTGGACAGATAAGACTAGACAGACAAGACTGGACAGACAAGACTGGACAGAAAAGACTGGACAGAAAAGACTGGACAGGCAAGACTGGACAGACAAGACTGGACGGACAAGACTGGACAAACAAGATTGGACAGACAAGACTGGATAGACAAGACTAGACAGACAAGACTAGACGGACAAGACTAGACAGACAAGACTAGACAGACAAGACTAGACAGACAAGACTAGACAGACAAGACTAGACAGACAAAACTAGACAGACAAGACTAGACAGACAAGACTAGACAGACAAGACTAGACAGACAAGACTAGACAGACAAGACTAGACAGACAAGACTAGACAGACAAGACTAGACAGACAAGACTAGACAGACAAGACTAGACAGACAAGACTAGACAGACAAGACTAGACAGACAAGACTAGACAGACAAGACTAGACAGACAAGACTAGACAGACAAGGCTTTTGCAAATCCAGATCAACAATTTCTGCAATAGGGCAAGTCTACAACGAAGTAATAAATGAATTAGATAAGGGAAAATGCCCGGTGGGCATTTTCTGTGATTTATCTAAAGCATTTGACTGTGTAGATCACAATAAGATGTTCGAAAAACTGGAAATATATGGGATTCGTGGCAAAACAGTTCGATGGTTCCAATCATACCTTTCGAACCGTTCACAATATGTTAGGATAAGAAATTCTACCTCCGAAACCATATCTACTTTTGTAGGGTTGCCACAAGGAACCATCCTAGCCCCAATATTGTTCTTAATCTACACAGCGGACTTGATAGACTACATTGGTGGTGATTATTGTACTCTGTACGCGGACGATACTAGTGTCATTGTCTCTGGATCTACTTTACTGGAATCTGAGATTGCTGCCCAAGCTATACTACAAAAGTTGCAGCAATGGTTTGCTGCAAACAACCTACTTTTGAATCCACTCAAAACTAAATACATTAGTTTCCGTACCCACAGAAGCAGACACAATGATGATATAGATATATCAATCAATAACAACAGAATTGAAAGAACCGATAATGTAAAGTTCCTTGGTGTATACCTAGAAGAGCATCTTAATTGGAAAATTATGACTGACGAGATCGTTAGAAAAATCAATGGAAAAGTATATCTACTAAGACGCGTGAAAGAATTAATAGTTAAAGACGTGTTACTAAATGTATACCACGCTGAAATCCAAGCGATCCTAGCGTATGGGATAATACTTTGGGGATCGTCACCACACGTGAAAAGAGTGTTTATTGCCCAGAAGAGAATTATTCGGACTCTTTCGGGAATCAAGAATTACAGTTCATGTAAACCGGAATTCATAAAGTTAAAAGTTTTAACAGTGCCGTGCTTATATATGTGGGAAGTAGCATGTTACATACACAAAAACAAACAGTTATTGCCTAAAAATGAAGATATCCACAAACTAAATACAAGAAATGCCTCTAATTTAAGGACGATAAGGAACAACCTCACCTTGTCCAGTGGAGCTCCCATGCGCTTAGGAATTAAAATTTTCAACAAGTTACCGTCAGTAATAAAAGAAGAAAGAAATTATAATTCTTTTAGAAAAAAAGTAAAAGACTTTCTCTTAAAGAGCTGTTTTTATTCAATAGAAGATTTCCTGGAGGGTTAAATGTTTTTAATAGCTCTAAATTTAAATTAATTTTAGCTTGGCCAATTCCTGAATGTTATTGTTGTTACTGTTTATTACACTTTTATTTGGTTTAAAACTTTTAGTTACATGAAAACATTGAAAATTATGCTATTGTTTATTAGATTTAGTATGATTTAAGAATAAGTTTCAGTTATGTTATATTCTCGTCTTATATGTACCTGTACATCAAAAGATTCAATAAATTGTTGATATTTGAAATATTTGATATTTGACTAGACAGACAAGGCTAGACAGACAAGCCTAGACAGACAAGACTGGACATACAAGACTAGGTAGACGAACGGACAAAACTGCACTGCAAAGACTGGACACTCTAGACTGGACTTTTTTTCAAGCAATAAATTAATTATTGTTACTATATTCTCTCTAACAAGAAATATCTTTCTACGGTTATATTGGGGATATTTATTTGGTTCCTTTGTTCTCGTTATAAACGAGTTTTCCCTTAATTTTCGTTACAACCGAATTTTATAGGATTTTAACTGGACTAGAAGACTAGAGAAATTTTCATTCTGATCTGTTGGAGTTTTTCAATAATATCTTCATTTGGGGACTTGTTGAAATTTACATATAGACTGCATTTTGAGGACTTTGAAAATATTTGCAAAAAATTCTGAAATTTGCATTAAAACAACCCTTAAATTTAGACTTGTAGTAGAATCAAATTTTGGGAAAAACTAAAACTGTAAAAAATTGTAAATATTTTCAAATTCCCAATTAAATTGGCTAAGCGGTGCATGTGGAAAATTAAGCTAAAATTATCGATCAGTTGCTGAAAATTACCCTTGAAACGCATTTTTATAAATCCCCAAGCTTTCGACTTTTTTCGCAAAACAACCACAATCAATGTTAACACCACAATCTTTTCTCTTGAAACTTGCGAAAAGTTTGCGAAAATCGCCAAATTCTGTGAAAAGTTATTTCAAGTCACCCGGACCCTACTTAAACGCCCAAATTTCTACTACGAAAGGGAACTCCCTGACGTCACCAGAATTTCCCCGCATGTACCAACCCACTAACGTAAAAATCCCATTACTTACAAACTAAACAAAAATGGCCGACTTTACACTGCGCCAATCAGGTAGCTTGTTGAACTATTCAATGAATATGACAGCTTCTTGTCATTTGTAAACATTGGGTTTATAAACATTGCAGAAGAGGAGTTACAATGTCGTTTTGAAGGGTCTAGTGAAAATTTAGGGATAAAATTAGGAAAATTTGAGTGTCGAGCACATATTTAAACATTTCTATTGAACATTTTGTATGATTTCGACGGCGTAATTACCCGCGTTCGAGCACAGTTTTTTTGGGTACATGATAAGTCGGCACTGGATATGTCGGCACCGGACGACTCGGCACTTCCAACTCGGCACCGGACAAGTCGGCACCTGGAAAACTCGGCACCGGATAAGTCGGCACCGGATAAGTCGGCACCGGGCAAATCAGCACCAGTCATCAATATATAAATTTTCTAGTATAACATAGGTTTTGGTAATATCAAAAACAAAAGAAATCTTTTTATAATTAAAAAAAAGTAACGCACGCCCCTTGAAAGATGCAGGAAATTATAAACTATTTATTTAGTCACCTTCTAGGCAACAGTAGAATTCATGTGAAAGTAGCGTTAAATTAAAAACAAATAATAAAACATAAAAAATTTTATTAAAGTTTAGAAATTACAATTCATAATTGTGAGATAATCCTCTCAGGTACTCCAACATGTTGTCCCTGTTATATGAATTTACTTTCTGCAGTATTCGCGCATCCGCCTCTTCGTAGCGTCTTCTCTTTCGGGGTGCTTCGTAGCCCGCGACGTAGCGCTCGTAATCGGCGTCAAAAGTTTTTTGAATTTTCTTAGCTGTGAAACAAATTTCCAAAGATTTGGATGTGCCATATCATACCCTTGTTGTACCTTTTTGTGGCAAGATTCCGCAAAGTTATTCGTGCTATCAGACCCTGCAAGTGTTCGTTGGTACACTGACCAAAGTTCATATGGAAAGAGTGGCGGTCCTCTTGTGCCATTAATCCTCAATCGGCCTATGTAAGTGTTTGAGAACCAACCAATAATAGGCTCTAATTCTGGCGGCAGAAATTCTTCCAAAATGGCAAGTGCATGGTCCAAATCATTTGCTAGTACAAATGCCACTGATAATTTGCGCTTGCAATGCGAACTTGGAATCATTCGTGTATCGACCAAGAAGATGCACATCGTTAAGATGTTTTCTTAGATTTTGAATTAGATGAAAAAAGCATCATTTGATCTTTTCATCAGTAAATTCACCTAGTAATGCTTGATGGATCCCTATTTCAGAATCTACGTTAATGGTAGTCGGAGAAAATTCTGGCCATATTTCCTTCGGAACAACTTTGAATGCGTTCTTTCCATTTTGTTAGGAAGCAGACAAAATAAAATAGGAAATACAAACCCGTTTTCATTTCCACGTCAAGCTAGCAATACAAATATTTGACTGAAAAGAGGTGGTGCTAATGAAAAATTAAAAGGTGCCGTCCATAAAAATTTCTTCCATCTGAGCACACCATGTTTTATGATATTCCCGGCCGAATATTAGTATTCGTTGTTAATCGCCGTAACCATAATCTCCCAATAAAAAAATTTCAAAAACTACGGGGTTATTTTCGTATTCCTTATAATTATCAGGAATGATTAAATCCTGTCGTTCAAAGTCCATGCAAATTTGGTTAGTTTAGTGTTTGAATCGAGAAAATCATAAATTTAAAATGCTCATTTTCGTCTCTAGATGTGAAAATATTTTCATCTCTAGAATGAAAAAATCTCATTTTCATATAGGGTAAGCCGTGGAAAAAATGCCATTTTCACATATATCAGTAGAACAAATACATTTTCCAACTCTGCAATTTTCATTTAAAAACGTTTAATAAATGTATGCAGATAAAATTTCTGTAGCGATAAATTATCGCTACGGAAATTTTATCTATTTACAGTACTGCAAGAAATACCCTACATACATGTGAGAAATTGTTAGTTTATTTGTTTAGTAGCATGAGTTAACTAAATCGATGTTTTCATAGACACTGGGCAATGGACATAGACTAGAGATGAGCATGGAATCCCATCGACCTATCCCATCCCATTGTCCCATAGGATGGGATGAGTGGTATGAACGTTGCGTGGGATGGGATGGGACGACAAATTTCTATGGGACGGAGTGGGGCAAGTTTTGATACTCTAGTAAATCTAGTTCGTGCATAATTAATTGCTTATAGTGCCAATACGCACTTCTTCCATAATATATCCAGCCCAGAAGATTTCTGTGAAAACGATATAGTTCCGTCTTACGATCCGTTTGCGACGAAAAAGGATTACTCACTGTCAGCTAAAGTAATTACGGGAAAATAAAATTTGAACGAATTATTGTTAAGAAAGTCTGAACCGAAAAGAATGGGATGCTGTATGGAAAAAATGGGATCCCATCGAGCCACTCAGCCGGGATGGAATGGGATGAATGGGATGGGATGGGACGAAAATTTTAGGTTTCTGGGATTGGACAGTGAGATGAAAATGTTATGGGATGGGACAGTGGCAGGGATCCGTCCCACGGGATAAGATCTGGAACAAGAAGTTCCAGAATACAAAAATAATGCTTTCGCAAAAACACCAAAATTTGAGATATTTCTGCGTTCTCTGTGACTCTCCCAATCTAAAATACCTCCATGAAAAGGTAACGAACATATCAAAAAATCAAATATCAAATGAAAACTTTGACATTCTAATGGGCTCCATTAAAACAATATTGAACAACATTCCTGTTATCGCTGAAACCTACGACATGCTACTTAGCCACGATTCGAAATGGAATCGGTTAGAAAAGAAAGCCGATGATATTTGTAAAGTGTTTGAGTCATTCAATAACTTTAACCCCGATTCGATCATAAAATCTGTAAGGCTCATGGAGCAAAATATCTTCAACTTGTCGTCGGTTTTCTTCGATAAAGCGGAGGATCAATCGGTCAACGTGTCTGTTCACGACTCTGCATCCATCGAGGTAAAAGAGAATCTGGAGAGTACGCAGAAGAGCTTAGCTCGCGTAGAAAAACTAATAGAAGATCTTAACTACAAAATAAAAATAGTGACTCAAAAAATTAATGAGCCGAGGACTAATAGATTGAGCTATTCCTCCTCTTGTACCCAAACGGAGTGTCCTACACCACCTGAGGAATCCTCTCGCAAGGAAGTCAAAGTGCCCATCAACGCAAGATCCTTTTCTACATTGAATCTGAGACATGACAGGACTGAAACAAAATGGCACTATGTGGTTGCAAGTAATCTTCCCCCCAGCTTTTCATCCATTCAAGTGGTTCATCTTATTAAAGAAAAATTGAGGACTTCAGACTTTATAAGATGTTACCCACTAACAAAAGAACGTTACAACCCCTCTAACCTGTCGTTTAAAATTGGCGTGAGGAAAAAAAGCCTAATCTACGGCTTATTCGAAAGCAACCTCTGGCCTACTGGAGTTCTCGTAAATTGGTCTGCAGCATCTCCGCCGAAATTACCTTCTCCGCCGCAATTACCATCTCCGCCTCAATTGCCATCTCAGCGTAATCCTGAAGTTGACTCCCACCAGACTAGGCAGGTCATTTTCACTAGCCAAGGTAATCCCGTCACTCCAGTGAACTCTACAGGGACCATCTCCTACAACAACAAACGAGCCACCGAGACTGTTACTACGATCACATCTGACAAGCAGGCTATTGCCGCTTGCAAATCAAATGTCCTATCTAACAGTTCCTCGATAATATTTTCCAGCCCTATTAGGCCTAGTGACCCACAAACTTTATTGGACCCCATGACTCCACCAGTAGTTCGGTTAACAAAAAAATCTAGTGGAGATAATCGATACACCTTGTCAAGACTGAGGGAACCTATCATCATGAGAGCAGTTAAGTTATACCTTGCGTACCTTCATGACCAACCCGCCACTGTGTGTTACGATAGATTCACCAACACCAGCATAAAAGTGCTTCTAGCGTCAGAAGGCCTCCCAATAGAACTAAAAGCCCTTCGTTCCATCTTCTTTAGTTTTCACGAAGCTTATGGCATATCTACCTCCGATGTGGAAGCCGACCTCTCCGCCTATAGATTCTACGTCTCTTCCGAAAGAATTATACACCTCCAAAAAGTCAGGGATAGTCAAAAAAATTATTTTTCCTGTAACTCGCCGAAAAGAAATTTTTAATTAATAATTTGACGTGTTCGGAAGACCAAACGTTTTCCAAACCTAACAACAGCAAGCTTAGCATGGTTCTCTTAAATATACAATCTTTAAGATACAAAACAGATGAACTGTTTCTGTTATTAGAAGAAATGACCTTTCCTGAAATAGTATGTATAACGGAATATTGTTTAAAAGTTGGCGAACCGGTATTTATTGAAAAGTACATCACTGTTGCTCGGTTTAATAGAAGAGACTCAGCTCATGGAGGAACTTTAATACTTTCAACTAGGGGTGATTTTTCTCCGATTTCGAACTTTGACTCCCTATTAGTTGAGAAAGTCTTTGAATTTTCGCTAGTGCATAGCCTACTTTTCGATCTCTATATAATATGTATTTATAGATCACCTAGTTCAGATAGTTCATCTTTTTTACAGAACCTTCTAAGCTTGCTCGATGCTTTACCTATTAAAAGCAGAAAAATTTTATGTGGCGATTTTAACATTGACTTCGCTAATGTGTGTGCTGTTCAGAAATCTTTGATATCCATTTTTGATTCCTTTGGGCTTCATATGCATGTCGAGTCACCGACCAGAATCTCAAAAAATACAGCTAGCACCATTGACTACGTTGTGTCTGACCTACCACCTAACGATGTAGAATCTATAGTTATTTGCTCTGGCTTCTCGGACCATGAAGCAATATTGACCAACTTTTCTCTAGGAAAAAAACCAAAACCCACTTCCCACCGCCTAGGTAGAATTTATTCAGCGAAGAACTTTATAAATTTTCGAAATAAATGTAAATCCATTGATTGGAACTTTCCTTCCGGAGAGGTAGACATTAACTCAGATTTTTTAATGAAAGTTTCCTGTGCTAGTAATTCAGCGTTCCCCTAACTCCCATTAAGCCCAAGCGTCATAAACCTTGGACTACAGTGGGAATTAGAACAGCTTCCAAAAACATGCGCTCTTTGCTGTACATTAAAAAGTTCACGGTCAACCCTAAGGTCCTTAAGTACATCTCGCAATACCGTACTTTACACATCAAAATCATCAAACTGGCAAAAAAAGTTTACTTTCAAAATCGCCTCTCAACTACTAGTAATGTTGCTAGAGAGGCCTGGTCAATAGTGAATGATCTGAGAAATAAACCTCGTTCACCTAACCAAACTTATCCTGATCCAAATGATTTGAACAATTATTTCGTAAATGTAGCCAAAAATATAACAACTAATATATCTTCAAATTGCGACCCCCTTTCCTTCCTCCCTGCCTCTAATTTGAATTCCAGTAGTTTCTTTTTAAGTCCTGTTGACAACTCGGAACTATCACAAGCCATTACAGCTATAAAAAGTAAGTCTACATGCAGCACTGATGGTCTACCGGTTAAAGTATTTCTAAACCTTCCTCTTGAAGCAATGAACGCCCTGTCCCATCTAATCAACCAATCTTTCGAGAAGGGTGTTTTCCCCCAGTGCCTCAAAACAGCAATCATTATCCCTCTACATAAAAGTGGCGATAAAGACAGCTGCTGCAACTACAGACCAATCGCCTTACTACCTGCTCTATCAAAGATCATAGAGAGGCTCGTCAAGGTACGCTTGATGGCTTTCTTGACCAAATATAGCATCATAACATCGAATCAGTTCGGATTCTTATCCAGTAAAAGTTCGAGTGATGCCATATTCTCTGTTCTTGGTGATATCTACCACAATCTTAACAACAAGCTTTTCACAGCAACAGTTTTTTGTGACATTGCCAAAGCCTTCGATTGTGTGAACCATGAGATTCTACTAAAAAAACTGCACTTTTATGGAATTCGGGGAACTCCTCAGGAATGGTTCAAATCCTATCTTGGCAATAGAAGGCAGTTCGTCAGGGTAAATGACTACTCTTCCTCCTGCAGAGCGGTGGATGTTGGTGTCCCTCAAGGTTCCGTTCTAGGTCCAATTCTCTTCCTAGTATTTATCAACGATATAACTAATTTAAATATCAGCGGAAAAATTTGTCTCTTTGCCGATGATACTAGTATCACGTGGTCCAAACCTAACCTGCCGCTTCTCCACTCTACAATATCTAATGACCTTGCATGTATTAAGTCATGGTACGATTCTAACTGCCTAGAATTAAGTACTAAGAAAACTGTAGTCCTATCTTATAAAGGTACTCTACCGCCTCTTATACTAGACAACAACGTCATTAACCCTGTTGACTCTGTTAGATTTCTGGGCCTCAACATTGACAATACACTCAAATGGACCTCGCATGTGGAGATCTTAACCAAGAAGCTGTCTTCTGCTTGCTTCGCTATTAGGTCTATTTCCAGAGAGCTAAATCTCCATACTTCCAGATCTTCTTATTTCGCTCTTTTCGAATCACACCTGCGATATGGCCTTCCGTTCTGGGGTCACTCCAACCTTCTCCAACTTGAATCTTTATTCAAGCTACAAAAGAGAGCTATTCGCTATATGTTTGGTTTGAGTAGTAGAGCCCATTGTCAACCCTACTTTAAGAATTTCAAAATTTTAACTCTCCCTTCATTATTTATCCTGGAATCCGTTAGCTTAATGCATAAGCACATTCGTGCTTTACTGGAGAGACCACAACACAAACACAGTACAAGGAACTTGGATCAAGATATTTATCTACCCTTACCTAGATCAGAACTTATAAAAAAATCTATATTCTACAACGCGAAAAAAATGTTCAATCATTTACCTATCCACCTAAAATCAATCACCAATAACTCCAAGTTTCGTTCCGCCGTCAAGTCATATTTCCTAGAACGACCTTACTACACTACGGCAGAATTCTTCGGTGATCACTAGTTTTTGAACTGCACACACACCTATTAGCCTCAGCTAGCCTATTGTTATTTATTTAATTGTTTATTTATTGTTTATTTATTTTTTTTCTTTATTTATTTCGTTATTTTTTTTTTTTTCACGAATGTATGTATTTATGTATGTATGTACTTTCTTGATATGTTTTGTTTTAGTTTTTAAGTGACTTATTTATTTATTTATTTATTTTGCCTGTGCTTTGTCCACAGAAATCATGTATTTCTACTGACAATAAAGCAATAAAAAAAAAAAAAAAAAAAGAAGCTCGTCCCATGCTCATCTCTAACATAGACACAACCACTAACTCTAACTTTGCGTGTGCAGCCAGTGTTTTTTAATACTGCGCAACTCTAGTGAAACCTTTGTATTTCGACGTGTCCTTTGACTCGAGCAAAAAAAAAACATAAAAAACGGAGCGCAGCCTAAATGTTTGGTGCAGGCTCACGTTCGTGCCTGTCGGTTCGCATAAGGCGTGGGGCCCTCAAATCGCGGGGTCCAGGGCCTGAGCAAACTCCCACCTCACCAAAAAAACGCCGAATATACTACTGCAAGCTTTTCTGAATCTAGTTTTATCGGCGGCTCAGAAAAGCTAGGATTCATTTTCAAACTTGGTAATTTGTTTATAACTTTTTAAAAGAAAATAAGAGCCACTCTCATATTTTTTCGCAGAAAAGAAAAAAAGGAAAGAAACAGACAGAAATACAAAATCTTCAACGGGTAGGCATACTCAAATTTCTAAAGACCGGTGTTGCCACTGAAAATGAAAATGAGTCGAAATCTACAATGTGCGGCTACTATATCTGGAACCACAGAAAGGGAAATGTATGAAGAAAAACGTTAGCTTCATGATGAATTTGTTAATGAGAAATGTAACTGAAATGAAACTGAAAAGGAAAAATAGTAAAATCTGGAATGTGTGGATAGTACATAATTTAAAAGCGCAGAGAGTGAAATGTGAGAGTGAAACTAGAAGAGTTTTCTGTCTTGAAAATGATCCACGAAACTGGTTACTAAATGTTTCTGATACTATGAGGATGTTTCTCGTAAACAATAATCCAACCCAAGTTCGTGATTTTAACTTTCCAGTTGACGATTATGGTAGAAGGTTTAACGAATCCCATTATTTAAGATGTTTACTAAATGATGGAATTTGTGATTGGAAGCATATAGAAGACAGGCTGAAAGAACACGAAACATCTATGCTGCACAACAAAGCCCAAAACAAATATATCGAATTGAAAAAAGGACACAATAAAGATCAAACAAACGACGTTGTTCAACAACGACAAATAAATGGAGATAGAGTATTGGCGTGCTGTTTTAAAAAGAATTATATTATAATAACTATTATATTATCAATTCAATATTTAGCCAACGGAAAATTCCTAGGACTAATTGAAATGATTCCAAAATTAGACATTCGCATTGCAGAGCATTTAAGACGAATTAAAGATAATGAAACCAATAACCACTATTTAGGACCAAGAATTCAAAATCAAATTATTGAATTGATCAGTAAAAAGTTAGAGAGGAAATAATTTCCTAAATAAAAGAGAAAATATTTTTCCATTCAAATGGACTGTACTGCCGATAGAAGTGATATCGAACAATTAACATTTATAGTTACAATTGTAGAAGTTAGTGTCTAAGTGAAAATCAGTGAATTTTTTACAGGTTTTACACCAGTTCTAAAAATTACTGGTCTCAATTTATTCGTCGAACTTCAAACACAATTAGTAATTATGAATATTAATTTAAATTATTGTCGAGGGCAAATCGTGTGACAACGGCGCCCATATGATTGGCAAAAACAAAGGTGTACAGTCTAGAATTTTGCAACAAAATCCTATGGCGTTTTTAATAACTTGCACGGCACATTCCTTAAATTTGACATTAGGCGATATAGCTACTGTGTAGCGATGGCTATGACATTTTTTGGTACAATTCAACGATTTTATACCTTATTCTCAGTCTCTGCTGAAAGATGGGCCATATTTTGTAAGCACATACCAGATTCGACATTAAAGCCACTATCTGACACCAGATGGGAATGCCGATATGAATCCATTAAGACAGTTAGGATTCACATATCTATTCACATAGATTCACATATTTTGAGTTAAGCGACGCCCTGGAAGAAGTTGGTGAAACCACAAAAGACTCAAAAATTTAAAGCGAAGCACAGTGTCTATCAGAAAATGGAATTAATTATGAATTTATTTTATCCTTAATTATATGGTACGACTTCCTGCTTGCCGTACATAAGATTAGCAAAGTACTACAAAAAACCGAAGCGAATTAAAGTTTGGCTCTATCGCTACACTAAACGGATTGAAAACATTTCTAATTCAATTCAGAGAGACGGGATTTTCCACTGCGAAACATGTTGCAAGTGAAATTTGTAGTGCAAATGATATTGAAATAAAGTTTAAAAAACCCGAAGACGCCAAAGAAAAAGACTACAAGAATACGAAGGAGAAGATTCGAGAACCAGAGACCCTGAATTAAAATTTTATCAGGACTATTTCCTCTGTGTGGTCGATCAAGTAGTTGTATCGGGGTATCGCTAAAGATTTACACAATTAAAAAGTCATGAAATAAATTTTGGATTTTTATATATTTTAATATCCCCGAAATTATGTTTTTATTATTATAAGCGACGATGAAATAAAAATAAAACCGTGATATAAGTGGTAGCGAATTATTTGAAGAACCATGAAAATTTCGAGAATCCTTTCCTAATTTGTTTTACCGTTTTACGAATAATTTTGACAATTCCCGTAACATCGGCGTCATCGGAAAAGAGTTTCATCCTGTCGCGAGATGCAAGTTGCCCTAGTACTGCTCCGGAACAATTTTCGGATACTGTCATGCGGATTTCTTGCGGTCTTTCCATAGTCTCCTTGGCTTTACGTTTGACTGTAGTCGTAACTTTTGCGATTTCCACTGAAACAGCACTCCCTGTGTTCTTGCTTGTATGTGGAACACGCAACGAATGAAATTCTCCATCAATTGTCGTCCAAATACGTCCATTGCAATAATCTCTGATCTCATTACCCTTTCTACCACACTTCTTCTGACAACGCCAAAACATTTTTGTGCCGTCTTTGCTAGGTTTGTCCTGAACGTACATAAACCCATCGTGAGCATACTGCTTCATCTTTCTTTGGGATACGTAATCGGATGCAGCCATTGCACTTTCAAAATATTATTTCCAGGAGGAAAATAGTGCTGAAAATATGTTTCCCCCTGTACCCTTCATATACCTATTTGGAACTGGATGAAATTCAGGTCTTCGTTCAAAAAAACTTAACTCGCTTATAAAATCGAATATTCTCGAGAAAAAACGTGTTTCCTGATGTCTGATTTATTGAGAAATAAATACTTTAATTTTCTTCAATATCATAAAAAAGTGTATAGATAAGAGATTAAAAGAAAATTGAAAATACGAGTGCGGAAATGTCTCGGTGCCAATTTGCCCGGTGCCGACTTATCCGGTGCCGACTTTTAACGGTGCCGAGTTGTCCGGTTTCGACTTGGAAGTGCCGACTCGTCCGTGTCCCGTTTTTTTCTAGTTTCAGGGAATTTCAAACCCCGGTCTCTCGCTTGTCAGACGGATCTATTGTTCACTTCACTACCGAGTACGACAAAGACTGGACATACAAGATTGGATAGATACGTTTGGATATAGAAGCCTGGACAGTAAAGATTGGACAGACAAGACAGGCCAGACAAGACTGGACAGATAAGACTGGGCAGACAAAACTGGACGTACAGGACTGCACAGACAAGACTGGACAAACAAGACTGGACAGAAAAGACTTGATGGACAAGACTGGACAGACAAGACTGGACATAAAAGCCTGAACAGACGAGACTAGACAGACAAGACTACACAGAGAAGACTGGACAGACAAGACTGGAGAGATAATACTGGACAGACAAGACTGGACAGACAAGACAGGAAAGACAAGAGTGCACGGGCAAGACTGGACAGACAAAACTAGACCCACAAGACTGGACAGAAAGATTGGACAGACAAGACTTGCTGTACAAGACAGACAAGGCTTGATGTACAAGACTGGACAGACAAGACTTGATGGAAACGACAGGACAGACAAGACAGGACAGACAAAACTGGATAGACATGGCTGGACAAACAAGACAAGGCTGAACAGACAAGACAAGGCTGGACAGACAAGACAAGACTGGATTGAGAAGACTAGACTAATAAGACTAGGCAGACAAGACTAGACACTCAAAAATAGTAGAATCGAGATTCAACTAGCGTATTGTACATATAGTACTAATTACGTAAAATCACATGCAATAAGTATCACATGCAATCAGTTCCAAATGATGTAAAAAGAGGTCTCAGAGGAGGAAAGATCTCTATCAAGATGCACTTATAAAATTGATGCATTGAGTATTGATGTTGATATTGGGCAAGAATACACACCTCTGGAAGAAAAATAATGTGTAGAATCCTGGGCCCAGTGCATGAAAACAATGTATTTAGAATTCAGAAAGAAATTTACCGGGTACTCGAAGAACCCTCGGTATCCAGGTATACCAAAACGCAAAGACTGCAGTCTGGCAGGGCATGTAATTCGAATGACCGAAAACAGAATACCAAAAAGGGCTCTCATTGGAAAAATGCCAGGGAGAAGTCCAGTAGGTCGAGCGCGAAAATGATGAGAAGATGCAGTTAAAGAGGATGCCGGAAATCTGCTAAAGACTAGAGAGTGGAGAAGAGAAGCAATGCATAAGGAAGAGTGGAGGAAGAAGCCGAGGGAGTAAAACTTATTCGTGAGTATTAAACAGTCTTAAAGACTATATATTAAACTGAATTCTGATATTATAAAACTAGTTAAGTTGAAATGTGCAATTTGTTTTTCATCGTTCACTTGAAGAGTCCATTTTTTGTGCAGACGTATAGTTGGATAAACTAAATCAATCATGAAGCATATAAATAATAGTTACATAATCTAACTATTAGTTATTTACATATAGAGGGCCGGAGGTAGAGATGAGCATGGGATCCCATGGCGTCCCATCCCATCCCATCCCATCGTTCCATGGTATGGGATGAGTGGGATGGAAGTCGCGTGGGATGGGATGGGATGGGACGACAATTTTGTATGGGACGGAGTGGGACAGATTTTGATAATGTAGTAAAATTAGTTCGTGCATAATTAATTGCTTCCATATAAGAATCTTTTTATTTTCATTTGTTTGTAGACACAAGTAGGCTTCCTAAAACAAATCACTGTATTTTTGTTAGCTATTTCTAGATTTTCTTTAATTTTGTTTGGCTCGGCGCGGAAGTTTGTCGGTTATCGAATCGCGCTTGCTCAATTCGGCTGGTATTTTTCTTTTGTGAAAAAGAAAAGTCCTATTTTATCCATGAAATTGGTGCAGCTTTGTTTTTTACGATTTTAACGATTAGACGAATTAACGTTTATCGACAATTTTAATTTTTAATTTAATTAACGACATGTTTTATTACATGTCCAGCTCAGGAGATTTCTGGGATAACGATGTCTTGAAACATCTTTCGATCCGTTTGCGACGAAAAAGATTTACTCATTGTGGAAAAACCGAAAGGAAAGCCTACTGTATGGAAAAAATGGGATGAATGGGACGGGCCGCGCGACCGGGATGGGATGGGATGAACGGGATAGGATGGGATGAATGGGGTGGGATAGGACGAAAATTTTACGTTTGTGGGATGGGACAGTGGGACGAAAATGTGATGGGATGGGACAGTGACAGGGATACGTCCCACGGGATGGGATCTGGGACGAGAAACTCGTCCCATGCTCATCTCTAGCCGGAGGTATAAGATTACGCCCGCAGCCGAAGTTTGAGGCCCGAAAGAGGAGGGCCTTTATGAGGTGAAGGGTGTAATCTTCCTCCGGCCCGAGGCATGTACAACGTTTTACGCAAAACTGCAGAAAACCTACAAAATTTAATTAAGAACATTTAAAAACGATGAAAAAAAAATACGACGGTGATTTAAATTCATTTAAATTCGTCACTTAGGTTATTTGTTGCTTAGAAAAAAAAACAAAAATTATTGTAAACAAAACTTTTCATAATTTTGGAATGGAAGTAAACGCTGAGCAAATTCCCTCCGAAATATTAGTGGAAGCTGATGAAGCTGTGTTGGGTTTGATCCCAAACAAGTTTAAAGACCGATATGAAACGGAGTTTTCATCTTGGGACGTCTGGATGAAGGAAAAAAGGTGACGGTTATCAATGAAACCGTCTTACTAGCGTATTTTAGCGAGAAGGTGTGCTTTTTATTATTTGTTGTCCTCGACGTTATCCTTTTTTGTTCATTTTTATTCGAAAAGTTACCAGTGCAGTTCTTTGTGGGCTAAATATTCCATGATAAATAAAATGTTATTAATCAAGAAAAATGTAGATATTAGCAAATATTGTATGTTGGTGTCATTGATGAAAAGTAAATCCATTGGTCATGAACCCAAAAAAGCTAAGGCATTATCTAAAGAAAACGTGATAAAGTTTATGAAGGAAGCTCCATATTCTCGACATTATTGACAAGTATAAACGTCATTATTTTAACTCACAATCGATTTTTCCTGCAGTATAGGAAGGGTGTCTGCACAGTCCAGACTGTTAGGAAAAATACTTTTTTGGCCTCCTGAATTGTAAAGCTAGTTTTGACATCGTGTATACGTCCAGCGAAACTAGATTTTTACACGCAATGTTGTAAAGTACGGCTACGATGCGGTAAAGTGACCAGTAAATTTTAACCTTTCAGGGACACTTTAAATCAGGGACAAATAAATTAAGTATAAGACAATAAAATCTAATTTAAAAAACTTTACGCCATTTTTGTCACGATAATGTAGAAAATAAGAGTGATTTTTTAAATTTTACTGTGCGTCTGACATTTGGAAAAATGACATATTATGTAGGGTAAACCACCCAATCGTTGGCACTTTAAGAGTGAGCTTCGTGTCAATCTGAAATTAAATTACCATAAAATTTCATTTCCAAGAGCTAGTAGACAAAACAGGTGACAGGATCAAAGAAAATACTTTAATCTTTGTTTTTATAACCATTTTTATGTGATTGAATTGTGTTAAATAAACATTTTATACTTAAATCCAAAATACTACAGAAAATTATATTATTGGCATAGAAAGTTTCAATATTGGCATCTACTCGTCTAATTATTGGCATGTAGTTAAAGTAGGAGATAGGTACCTACCAATCATTAAAAATAAAAGAAATACCTATCTATACCTAGGGTATAATTATAACGCTGTTGTACTAGGTAAATATCTGCTTTTATTTAGGTATTAAAGTATTTAAAGTTTTAATAAAAAAATTTAAGAAAAACAACTTTTATAATATAAAAAATGTCTCTTATTCTACACGGTTTGGCAGTCGCACTTTATCAGTACTTAAATGTCTATCCTTGAGATCTTTAGTTTTAACTTTAGTACTTACCTACCTACAAAATATTAATCAGTCTGAATAAGAACCTACTTAACCTAATAATCTCCCTACCTATCTTAAATATTTTATGTAGTTACCAGTCTTACTAAAATCAATCAAAAAGTAACATTTAAGCTAAACTCTATCATCGGTCAACATCTTCTATCACATTTTAACTTTTTTATTTTAACACTGTTAAAATTAATATTTTGTTAAAATTAATATCTCTTTTCTCTACTAATTTTTTCTTGTTTCAATTCTACTTTATTTCTATCTTTTTCTTGAATCAATTCTATTTCATTTTTATCTTTCTTTTTTTCTTGTTTATTTTTTGGCGCAATTTTAATATTTAAATTGGAAAAATCTTTTGAAAACAACATTCTTTTTGCAGATTTCGTAGTTTCATGTTTCTTAACAACTCGATTTTTGACACATTTTTCTTCTTTCTTTAGCATTTGTTCAGTTTTGGCTAATTTTTGTTGTTGTCGTTGTTCCTTTCGTTTCTGTATACCTTCTCCCTTTTCTTTCTTTGCTTTAATTTTTTGGCGTTCTTCGTCCTTGAATTCTTTTGACGTAATAACATAAGGTGTCTTCTTAGAGTGTCTCACTCCCTTCCTTTGAGGTGTTTTAGGTAACACTAATATGTCATCTAGTTTTATTTCTCGTAGGTTTGTCGTCATAGGGGTAGTGACAGTTGGATTGCTTACAGTTTCCAAAACTTCAATTTTTTCAAAATCCTGTTGAACTGGGCGAACGACATTATTTCTAGGCATTGATTTGTTTGAACTACTATCTAATCTGCAGTAATTTCTTCCGTTACCTGTTTCGATTTGTGAAGTATGAGTAACTTGTACACATTCAGTTGTTTGAGTATCTTCTTAGGGTATATTACCATTAATGTTTTCAGTGTTTTTCAGAAAAGAATCAGTCCGAGAATCATTTATAACCGTGATGTCTTCTGTGTTGTCAATAACAATTTCTTCAATCAGGACTTCTTGAGCTAGAGGAATATTTCATGTGCTATCAAATTCATCACACATAATTACATCTATCTTTTCAATGTCCAAAAGGTCATGTTCTTTAAGAGTAACATCTGAGGTATTTGCCTCATAGATTTCTTTATTTGTATTGCTGTCTTTGCCATCTGTATTAGAGTTCTCTTTCGGTTTGCTTACTTCTTTTCATTCAAAGCTTTCTTTATGTGTTTGCTTGTTTTCGTTGTCATCAAAGAAATACCACAGGTTTTTTTTTAATTTGCTCAGCAGCTGTCAAATCCTGTTTGTTTATAAGATCTGTTATTGTAGACTGTCCTGATTATCTGATAAAATCCTTGTTGTTTATCATTCTCGAAGTTTCCGGTATTTCTTCACTTTCGAGCTTATTCTTCATATTCTTCCCCAATCATTTCGAGTAGTCTATAGCTGTTGAGTCCCATGGAAAAAGACCGGTAGCCCGGAAACCATTAATAATTGTATCTGGTTTTACGCATTTATCAATATTTTTTTGCAAAAGTGGCACAAAAACAACTTTTGTAAGAGCTCTAGATGGATTGTCACGCCGCTACTCTAAAACCGTCTTTTGCCAACCACCTTTTAGAGGTCTAATAGCTGAGACATCTGCAGGCTGAAGCAATCGAGTGCAATTGGGATAAAGTGCTATAAGCACAATATCCAATGCGGAACAATGCTCACTGACGGCATAAGTGAGGTGGGTTTTGTGTCCATCTACAAATAGAATTACTGGGAATGATACTTGATTTCGCACGAGATGCGGATGTAACACTTTTTCTGTATATTGAGAGAAAATTTCTGTTTTCATCCAGCCATAGTCACTAAGGCCTATACTTCAATCTGATGGTACCTTTAATGCAATTTCACTTGGCAAGCGCTTGTTCGGAAATATCACCATAGGCGGGGTGATTTGGCCATTGGTAAGCAAAAGTAAACAAACAGCAAAAGTAAACATCACTGTTAGTGAACCTTTAGCTGAGACATGATCAATTTCGTAAACATTCTTTGCACCCTTTGGGGCCAAGACCACACCTGTCTTTGAGCAAAGAACGAAATTGGTTTCGTCACCATTCAAGGCTCTTTTCGGATCTGATAGAATTTCAAACACACCTTGATCTTTCAGGTATATTTCAATTGCTTGAAACCATCCTTTTATAGCATTTTCTGATACGGCAGCACTTGCCGCTGTTACTGCTTCGGGAGTTCTCACAACAATATCCGGATGTCGTTTTAAGAAGAGTTTAAACCATTTATCTCCGGGAATGTTGTTTTTGAACGGGTTAGATCGGCCGCTTTTTTTATAAATGCAGATACGTTATTCAAAAGATCTTCTTTCCGTTTAGGAAAACCCTTTGCATGGCTAACATTTAACCAAGTCTTTAATTTATTTTCTTCGTCTGCGTTAAGTACTGGACTTGGACCAGGCTGAGGTTTATGATCTGGTTTCTTAATTCGAAATTGTAACGTACCTCGAGGAACCTGATATTGTTTCGCCGCTTGCTTTTTGGCCATGCCATTTTTAATCGCGTCTAAAGCCTTTTTTATACTTTCCTCACTATATTGTTTTCGTTTACTTTTTTCTATTTTTCCCCTTGACTTCTTTTTATCGGTTTCATTTTCATTTCCTCTCTTAATTGTTTACGACGTACTCTAAATGAATAAAAAACCTATTATTAGCACTCAATATTCTATGGGCACTACTGCCAATAATTAGCTGGTGCTATTTATTGGCACTGTCCGCCAACATTTGGAAATTGCTATTGAAGAAAAAAATATTCTATGGAGAAACCATAATTTATTGGAAACCTTTACAAACATATCATAAATTCCCTTGTTAATAATATTCGAAAAATTCCTATTATTGGCATTAATGCCAATAAAGGGATTTTGTTGAAATTATTGTTCCATATGTTGGCACATGTAATAAATAAAATGTGATAAAGATATTCAAGAAATAACCTTTGAATCTATTGCCTAGCGGAATAATTAAGTATATCAAATTATTTCGAAAGTATCAATTAGCGAATTGTTGCGATGTACTGTGAATAATGAATGAAGCTCTCACCTTAAGAAAAAACCAAAATAACTACACCATATCACCAGCACAAAATGTCAGCTCTTGTTTCTAAATCGCCATATTGGGTTTTGGAACAGTGTTGTCAGTTTTCAACAGAAAAATAATACTATTTTTTCTACTGATATATGTGAAAATGGCATTTTTCCACGGCTTACCCTACATGAAAGTGACATTTTTTCATTCTAGGGATGAAAATATTTTCACGTCTAGAGACAAAAATGAGCATTTTAAATTTATGATTTTCTCGATTAAAACACTAAACTAACCAAATTTGCATGGACTTTCTTATTAATTACATCAATTTCAATGAAATATTTTATGTACGTAAAACGAGCCTGAAACTATTTAAAAAACCGAAATAAAATTAGGACATTTGACTTGAAAAGTATCACCTTCTATGAGAATATTGGAAATACTTTAAAATCAAATTAAAGTTTAGTTAATTGAGTTAAGTGAGCATGTTTTTGTTTGTATGTTACCGTGGAAACGGCCAAACTAACAATTAAATTTGTTTTGACAGTTCTGACAGTTCGCTTCGAATTGGATTTATTAAAGTCGAATTATGGATTCTACAACCGAAATCAGTAGAAAAAATTGCATTTACTACTCGAGATGAAAGTGTTTTTTTCTGGTTCGGTGTGATTGGTAACTCGCTGGCGCTCGTGAGCAAACTCGCACCTCACCAAAAAAAACGCCACTTTCATCTCTTGCTGTAAAATATACTATTACTCTTTAATGCATACCAAACTTGATTAATATATGGTTTCCTTGTTTTTTCGAACTAAACCCTAAACTGCCAATAATTGGAGGAGTGTCAACGATTGGGTGGTTTACCCTACCTAATAAATTTGAATTAGTAAAAATGTCAAAGTTTGTGAGTACCAACATTAAAAAATTAAATAATTTCCAATATTGTAATTAATCTAAATCTATTTGTTTCTTAAATAATAATTGTCGGCCAAAAAATCTTATACAAATTTCGTGCAGAAATGATTTTATAATGCTCCAGCAAATGGGGAACTCGCCCTTTGGGCTCGTTCCCCAAACGAGCTGTTGCATTGTAAAATCAATGTTTCCGCACTCTAATCTAAATAACTATTTTGGCGGTATTCCAAAAACGATTGCAACAGATCTGCAACTCTCTGAACTGGGAAGGTACATATGGCACAGTTTTCGGAGAACATCTGCTACGATACTTGCCGATAGCGGAGCTGATATTACGTCTATAAAGAGATATCGAGGATGGCGAAACACATCCGTAGCGGAAGGTTACTTGGAAGATTCCATTGAAGCAAAAAATAAGCAAATTTCGAGATCTCTACTGAGTGTGGGAGACAAAAAGATGGACAAAGAGAGCCATCAACAGATTATTCAAGTTTAAATAATGTTCACGTTTCGTCTTCTGTAGATTGTCCAATTTCATACAATAACTTGTCAAATTGTACATTTTATATTAATAAGTTGAAACAATAATGTTGTAATAGAAAAAATAATAAAGATGATAGATCTTGATGCGGGCTTGTCAATGATTTTACAGGACCACGAGTTTTTAAAATTTTGACGGGTGTAATGTCAAATTTTCGGTCATGGTAACTAAGATGTAAAGGAACAATTTGGATGCAGTTCTGCGTAATATATTATACTACGTAATATATTATAATATAGTCAGAAAATCATATTATGATGATTTTAGGAAATGTTTTTATAAGTGCTATTGAATTAGAAATTGAATAAAGCATACATGGTTTCTTGTTCTTTCGAATAGGCCTACTTTGGACAACGCTTGTTCAACTGTTGGGCTTTGACCTTTGCCCAGCACTGTCGCATCTTCTGCCGCTGTAACTCCTTTCTCCCTTCTGTCCAAAGGGGGTACCTTTCCTTCGAGGTTTTTCCTGAAATCCACGGACTTCCTTTAGGGTGCGTCTCACAGACTGTCTGTTTTTGAGATCTGTTATTCCCAGTTCTTTAATATCCTTCTCGGTCTCTGTCAACCAAGTGGTACGAAGCTTCTTGTTATGCCAGAAAGTGAACAGACGGTTGGTTAGTCGGTTTGGAGGCAATCTTGCAATGTGGCCATAGAAAGCTACCCTTCTTTTCCTTGCACAGTCAGAGAGCATCTCAATATGTTCGTAGAGCTCAGAGTTATGCCGTCTTCGGAATTCCCCATATTCCTTTACCGGGCCTAGGATTTTCCTGAGGATTCTCCTCTCTCTGATTTCCAATTTCTCTATTAGACCCCATCGGTTCAAGGAAAGACACTCCATGGCATACAGGGCTTCTGGTCGTAAGACTGATGTGTAGTGCTTAAGTTTCAGGTTGCGTGACAGGCATTTCTTATTGTAAGTGTTCTTTGTCAGCCGATAGGCTAGTTCTAACTTGCTGACTCTCTTGGATAATGATGCTCTTTCTGATAAGTTGGGTTCAAGCCATTCGCCGAGATACTTAAATTTCTCAGTCCTCTTGTTGTTTCCCTGTCTTGTTGAGTAACATCTCTCTGTTTGCTTGTCTAATGTTGGTGAAGAATTCTGTTTTCTCCAGCGTCACTTGAAGACCCACTTTGGCAGCCTGTTTTCTGAGACAGTTTACCTGCATTGTTGCCATCTCAAGAGAATCAGCAAACAGTGCCATGTCATCTGCAAAGGCCAGGCAATCTACAACCAGTCCATCGTTCTTACGTCCTAGGTAGATACCACTCTGAGCACCCAAATTGTTCAGTTCCTTGCGCCATTCTCTCATAACCTTTTCAAGGACACAGTTGAAGAGAAGTGGGGAAGTCCATCTCCTTGTCTCACTCCAGTTTTTATTTCGAAGCTTTCTGAATTCTCGCCTCTAAATTTAACCTTGGAATGGATGTTGGTCAAAGTTTCTAGGATTAGTCTGCGGGTTTTGTTGTCTAGTTTGTCTAGTTCCTGGAGTACTTTGTTAAGCGTTTCTCTATCGATGGAATCGTAGGCCTTCCTGAAATCAACAAAGGTTGACCACCTTGCGGTTTCTCATCTTGGAGTATGCAAGTACAGTTTTAAGATTGAGGATCTGTTCAACACAGGATCGGGTCTTCCTGAAGCTCCCCTGGTATTCTCCCAGTTGATTATCCAACTGATTTTCTGCCCTTGTTTGTAACACCTTCGAGAGAATCTTGTATGTTACCGGGACGAGAGAAATTCAACGGAAGTTGTTTAGAACAGGGGTCTCCAAATTACGGCCCGAGGGCCACATCCGGCCCGCGGACAGATTTTGTCCGGCCCGCGGAGAGCTAGCATACTTGAAAACTCCTTTTAGAGAACATATTTTTGATAGCAAATTAAATTTAGTTTACTGAAGTATTCTAATTTTATTTTGAATAATTATTAATATGACATCTTCATTGATATGGTCATGGGCTAACTACTCATAACATTGTTGTAGGCTTATTGTTATTGTTTTTCTGATAAGTTGGATAAAGAAACAGAATTGTAATGAGTAAGACATGTGTAATATGCAGAACATTTAACTTCAGTATATAATAACTAACAAATTATTGAAATGAATCCACCTAACATTTTATACATTTTAAATAAAAACATAACTTATAACAAGCATAATGACATATGAAATACTAATGAGATTTATGTAATTGAGATTTTCCACTGACAATAGTTTGTAGTTGTGGACTAATTTTATTTGTACCAATTATTAAAAGAGATTTAAGATGCTCATCAGTTAATTTAGATCTGTAAACATTTTTTGTGTACTTCATTTTGGAGAAGGTCTTCTCACACAAATAAGTAGTACCAAAAACAGAAAACAGCCCACGAGCAAATTTATGCAAATTATCAAATTGTGTCAGTGGAAGACTCTTATAAAATTCCAACAAAGATGAGTTTTGATATATGTTCTTAATTATATCACTGCACTGTAGATCAATCATTTCCATTTGAAGTTCCGGGGCTAGGGTTTCAATGTCAGTATCACAAGGATTCTGAAAAATCTTAATTTGATTCGCAATGGCATCAAAGTCCGAGAAACGAGTTTCAAAATTTATTTTCAAAGCACTCAAAGTTTCGATTGCAAAATCGATAGGAAACTCAGTCTCAGTGGTCTGGCTGAATATTTCACATGTTTTAAAATGTGAAAAACATTTACTTCGTAGTTGTGATTGAAACAGTATCAATTTCTTCCGGAATGATTTGATATTAGTGTATAAATCAGGAAGATGCTGGTTTTCTCCTTGCAATCTCAAATTCAGTTCGTTCACATGTTTTGTCAAATCAACATAGAATGCTAACTTCCACAGCAATGCGTTGTTTTGTAATTCAGTAAGAGGGCGATGCTTTTCATTCAAAAAAATTTCGATCACTGCTCGAAGTTCAAAAAAGCGCTGAAGGACTTTCCCACAACTAAGCCAACGTGCGGCAGTATGATAAGGTAAGTCATTTTCTCCAATCTCTTCAATAAATTGTCGGAATTGTCGGTGATTCAGCCCAAAAGATCTGATAAAATTAACAGTTGATATGACTGGTTTCAGAACTTCAGACATATCCAAACATTTTCCGCACAAAGACTGTTGATGAATGATACAATGTAAGACTAATGGTTTTGAACCACCGTCATTTTCTACAGCCTTTGACACAAGAGCGACCACTCCTTTATCTTTCCCACTCATGTTTTTGCCTCCATCAGTTGTAATACATTTCAAGTTTTTCTATCGAAGGTTCTTTTGATTAATGGTCATTTCAACTCCTTTAAAAATATCTGTACCAGTAGTTGTGCCATGAATACTATACATATCAAGAAGTTCTTCATGCACTTCATAGCTTTTATCTACTCCTCGAATATAAATCAACACCTGAGCAGTATCTGAAACATCCGTTGACTCATCCAAAGCCAAAGAAAACCACTCAACATGTCCATTTTTGTCGAACAGTTGAGAGGATATATTTTCAGCGATGCTTTCTACCCTTCGAGCCACAGTGTTTGCTGACATACTGACAGTTTTTAATAAATTTACCTTTTCAGGGCATTTCTTCGGCTACTGCAATTATGCATTCTTTGATCATTTGTCCATCGGTGAATGGTTTTCCACGTTTTGCAATTTCAAGAGCCACACGAAAGCTGGCAGGAGTTGCAGCCTCTTGTTCAGTTTTGAGTTTTGTAAATGAAGATTGCTGCGATTTCAATCCGCGCTTCATAGCTTCGAATTTTTCTCTCCGCAAACTTCTTGTATATTTTGAGTAATTTTGAAAATATTTTGTTTCATAATGACGTTTAATGTTATATTCCTTGAGAACGGCTATGTTTTCATTGCAAATCAAACATAGCGCCTTGTTACTGGACTCAATTACAAAATACTGAATGTTCCACTGATCTTTGAATTTTCTGCATTCACTATCAATTTTTCGCTTCTTTTCCATACTACTAAATCACACACAAAAGCAACAATTCAAATCAAAATACTGTTAGAAAGATGTCTTAAACTTAAACACGCACAAACACGTTTTAAGGAGGTACGCACTATTTTATTTCACAACTGTGTCATAGGAACTGACTTGTGGTTGCGAGCATAGACTAATTTGCACCCGTGCCTAGTTGAAATAATGGCCGCTTGGCGGCGCCTGCTTCAATCTGCGCGCGCAATTTACGCGCGCTCTGTGCTGTTTCCGTTACTTTTTTGTTCTCTTTCTATGCTGAAACTTGGGCGCTTAGCGGCGCCAAGAATTTGGGCGCGGAATTAAAATACTTAATAGAATAGAAATAGAATAGAGGAAATTCTTGAATTTTAAAGTGTTTTCTAGAATGATTAACTTTTTTTTTCTAAGAAATATTTTTTGTTGGGAGTAATTGTCGATTTGGGTGGAATAGATGTTAAAAAGAAATTTATATTCTTATAAGAAATTTTTTATCTGGGAGCACGGCAGTGCTCCCGCCAAGTCGAGCACAACCGTACTATCTTTTCTCGAAGCGAGAAACGGCACTTTTGACCCCCTGTAACTTCGTTGTGGATAAAGCTGGAAGTTTGAATTTTTAGAAATCAAGAGACATGCTATAGCTGGCTATATTGCCAATATATCTAATAATTATACCTTATAGTTTACGAATTATCGCCAGTCAAATTTCGTAATTTTGTAGGTGACACACTCACCTACGATCAAAATTCTAAGGTATAAATTAGTTATCTAAACAATTACTTATCAACATTTATAGTGACCGTATCAATATTAGGCACCTTTATTTCTATAATAAATATAATGACTTGGCAATTGCACGGCAACATAATTATAAAAGAATAATATACTATTTCAATTACTAAGTAAATCTCAACTCGCCTTTTCTCGCTTCGAGAAAAGATAGTACGGTTGTGCTCGATTTGGCGGGAGCACTGCCGTGCTCCCAGATAATACATTTCTTATAAGAATATAAATTTATTTTTAGCAACTATATTTTAACCACCCAAATCGACAATTACTCCCAACAACAGAAAATATTTCTTAGAAATAAAAAGAAGTTAATCATTCTAGAAAACATTTTAAAATTCCAGAATTTCCTCATGTTAGAATTAAATTATTTCAACTAAGTATTTTAATTCCGTGCCCAAATTCTTGGCACCGCCAAGCGCCCAAGTTTCAGCATACAAAGAAAACAAAGAAAGTAACGGAAACAGCACAGAGCGCGCGTAAACTGCGCGCGCAGCTTGAAGCAGGCGCCGCCAAGCGGCCATTATTTCTACTAGGCACGGGTGCAAATTAGTCTATGCTGTGGTTGCGCCACTAGGCTTCTTATATATTCCAATTACTGCCATCTAGAAGTGAGTGGAAGACACTAGAACTTTCTCGAACCAACGAGATTATTCTGTACGTGCTATTAGCGCCATCTGTTAGCGATAGAAGGTACTACCTATTTCCGCTTGTGTCCATCAGATGTCGTGTCACGTTACTCCTCATGGCTCGTACTCTACGACTAATCTAGAAATTACAGATAATGACAGGAAAATTAATAATATGCAGTGTTGCCGTTTTGCGGACTTTAGTCCGATTTGCAGCCTTTTTTAAACGTTGCGTACTTTTTCTGACTTTTTTTTTCATCAGTGGACTATTTCACTTTTTACCACCGGCAACAATGATAATATGGTTTTGGCCCTCGGAACTTACTTGAGGAATCAGTATGGCCCTAAGGCTGAAAAGTTTGGAGACCCCTGGTTTAGAACATACATGGTTTAATAAAGGGTGACAAATTAAAAGTGTCCAGATTTTAAACTGTAACTATCAAGAAACGAAATAATTTTGACAATATATTTTTTGTTGAACATTTTAGAGTAAAATATAAGGTTTAATAACAAGTTAAATCCTTAATCATAAATTAACAATTATTTTAAAAAAATTACATAGAATACAGGACTTCAGTTTGCTTCGATGCATGACAGATCGATGTAACAATCAACACATTGCACTCTACAGCGTGCACGTTGCCACGCGCTGGCACATTTCCGACGAAACAGTTGTATACAACTAGAATTATCAATCCAATGACAAATTTGAAGTGGCCGATATTATCTAATTAAACTCGAATTGCGATGCATACGTCGTCTAAGTGTCCAACGAAATGGGTCTCTTAACCAAAATAATTTTGATTCTAACGGCTGGAGCGATAGTTCTTGTTGGTATCAAATTGAACAAATGTCTGGAAACTCTTCCAGCGCCGCAAATGGACGAACCCTATTGGGGCCCAGGGAAACCGCTAAAAGATGACCAGACGATCAGACCGTTTAAAGTCAAAGTCTCCGACGAGGTGAGATTTCTTGTTAGATGCTTTTATAAAGAAGATAAAATGATTAATCTGAACATCTTAAATTTGTTTAGTTTATAAACTTGTAGTATATTATGTAAACAGACACAGGTTGATTCACGAGATTACAAATCTCTTTTGTGTGTAAAAATATAGACTCGTTATTAAAAAA
Organism: Phosphuga atrata; assembly: GCA_944588485.1. NCBI lineage: Eukaryota > Metazoa > Arthropoda > Insecta > Coleoptera > Silphidae > Phosphuga > Phosphuga atrata. Next base: position 39,493,453 of record OX155903.1, read on the forward strand.
GTATTTAAACAAATTCAAATAGATATTAATGCAGCTATTAAGGTGTTATTTAAACAAAATATTCAACAAAATCTATTAAAGCAATATTCGAAAAACAAATATTGTGTTTTGAAATAAGACCAGTTCAAACTGTTTGGCTGAAATGGACGAACATTCCTTAGCGGATTCCTACTTCCATGGCCACTGTCCTGCTGTCTTAAGTTACCAACGCCTTTCATGGTGTCTCATAAGCGTTGATTTGGGCGCTTTAACTCTGCCTTTGTTTCATCCCACATCGCTGGTTCTGCTTACTTAAAGCGATCCACTTGGCACTCAAGATCCGAAAAGAATTCTCGCAGCTTCACATCTAAGCAAGCCGGAGATCTCACACATTTATAGTTTGAGAATGGGTTGAGACCGCTTCGACCCCAATGCCTCTAATCAGTCGCTTTACCGAATAAGACTCGCACATTGAGCGCCAACTATCCTAATAGAAACTTCCGAGGGAACCAGCTACTAGATGGTTTGATTAGTCTTTCGTCCCTATACCTAGTTCCGACAAACTCTAACACTATTAATCTAAATAACTATCTACATAAATCACATGTAAATAAACATATTTTTGTTCGCAGGTTCTGGGTGATCTTAAAGCACGTTTGAATTCTCGAAGGAATTTAATCGCGCCGTTGGAGGGATCCAAACAACATTATGGGATGAACTCGAAGTTGCTGGAACAAATCCTCGACTTCTGGAAGACCAAATACGATTGGAGACAACGCGAGAAATTCCTGAACAAATTCCCACAGTTTAAAACAAATATCCAAGGTTTAGACATACATTTCCTCCACGTGAAACCGGTAGTTAAAGACGTGAAAGTCTTACCACTCCTGTTACTACACGGCTGGCCCGGTTCAGTTCGCGAATTCTACGAGACAATTCCAATTCTTACAACTAAACAGCCTGGAAGAGATTTCGTGTTCGAAGTTATCGTACCTTCACTACCTGGTTATGGGTTTTCTGATGGAGCTGCTAAGCCTGGACTGGGAGCCGCACAAATATCCGTGGTGTTCAAAAACTTGATGGAACGTTTAGGTTTTAAGAAATACTACCTGCAAGGAGGAGATTGGGGCGCTATTATAGTAAGCAACATGGCAGCCTTTTACGGCGACAGAGTTCTTGGGGTTCATTCGAATATGTGTTATCTATTTGGAGCAAAAGCCGCATTGAAAACTTTAATCTTCAGCGTTTATCCATCGCTAATCGTAGATAAGAAACTTGAACACAAAATGTATCCAATTTCTAATACAATATACAAGTTGATGTTGGAGTTGGGTTACATGCACCTGCAAGCTACTAAACCTGACACTGTTGGCTTTGCACTTAATGATTCTCCGGTTGGATTGGCTGCATATATCTTAGAGAAATTTACCACTTGGACGGATCCCAACATGAAAGATCTTGAAGATGGAGGACTCAAATCTAAGTTTAAATACGAAGATCTATTGGATAATGTTATGATCTATTGGGTTACTAATTCAATTACTAGCTCAATGAGATTATATGGAGAAACTTTTAATATCGCACAGCAATCCCTGGGAATAGCTAGGTAATATAAGGTATTAACAAAGATTTATTTAATAACTAAATTTCTTTGTTTTAGGGTTCCAGTCAATGTTCCATGTGCTTGTGCAAATTTCGCGCACGAGCTTCTCTACTACCCAGAGTGCATGCTGAAGGACAAGTACACCAATTTGCTACAGAATAGCAATTTTGATGTTGGAGGTCATTTTGCCGCCTTCGAGGTACCCAAAGTATTGGCTGAAGATGTTTTCTCCGCTATTGCGAAAATGGAAGAGTTTAATAAACAATTCGCAAAATGATTTATTTTGCGTGAGTTGTAAAGTTTTGAGATGTTATTAATAAATAATTGTATACAGTTAATTGTACTTGGATGATTCACCGACTCTACAAACTCTTTCGCCGGTCCTGAGAACAATGGATAACGTTCTGAAATGGATGAAACATTACATCAGTTGCTGTAATTTTAAAACTAAATTAGAAGCAGAAACGATTATTAATCAGACAAAAAAGTCTAGCAAAGAAATAAACGTTGATATCACGTAATCAGTTCCGTAAAAACTATACACACATATGTAATTATTTATCCAATGACAAAGTTCAAGTGGCCGTTATTATGTAATTACGCTCGAATTGCGATTCATACGTCGTCTAAGTGTCGAACGAAATGGGTCTCTTAGCCAAAATAATTTTGGTGCTAACGGCTGGAGCGATAGTTCTTGTTGGTATCAAATTGCACAAATGTCTGGAAGATCTTCCACCCCCGCAAATGGACGAACCCTATTGGGGCCCAGGGAAACAACTAAAAGATGACCAGAAGATCAGGCCGTTTAAAATTAATATATCCGACGAGGTGAGATTTCTTATTTGATGCTTTTATAAAGAAGATAAAGTGATTTGTTATGAACATTTTAAATTTATTTAGTTTGTAGACGCGTATATTATGTAATAGACACAGGTTGATGCCACGAATCTCTTTTGTATTCAAATATAGACTCAATATTAAAAAAATATTTAAACAAATTCAATTAGATCTTAACGCATGTATTAAGATATTTTTGAATTAAAATATAGAACAAAATCTATTAAAGCGTTAATTAAAAAAAAATATTGCGTTTTGAAATAAGACCAGTTCAATCTGTTTGGACGAAATGGTCGAACACTCCTTAGCGGATTCTAACTTCCAAGGCCACAGTCCTGCTGTCTTAAGTTACCAAAGCCTTTCATGGTGTCCCATAAGCGTTGATTTGGGTGCTATAACTCAGCGTTTGATTCATCCCACAGCGCCAGTTCTGCTTACCCAAAGCGGCCCACTTATCACTCACGATCCGATAAGAAGTCTCGCGGCTTCACATCTGAGCAAGCCGGAGATGTCACCCATTTAAAGTATGAGAATAGGTTGAGGCCGTTTCGATCCCAATGCCCCTAATCATTCGCTTTACCGAATTAGACTCGTGCATTGAATGCCTGCCATCGTGATGGAAATTTCGGAGAGAACCAATTACTAAATGGTTCGATTAGTCTTTCGCCCCTATACCCACTTCCGGCGAACTCTGACACTATTAAAACTACATGTAAATAAACATATTTTTGTTCGCAGGTTTTGGGGGATCTTATGGCACGTTTGAATTCTCGAAGGAATTTAATCGCGCCGTTGGAGGGATCCAAACAACATTATGGGATGAACTCGAAGTTGCTTGAAGAAATCCTCGACTTCTGGAAGACCAAATACGATTGGAGACAACGCGAGAAATTCCTCAACAAATTTCCACAGTTTAAAACAAAGATCCAAGGATTAGACATACATTTCCTCCACGTGAAACCGGCAGTGAAAGACGTGAAAGTCATACCACTCCTCTTACTGCATGGATGGCCGGGTTCAGTTCGAGAATTCTACGAGATAATTCCAATTCTTACAACTAAACAGCCTGGAAGAGATTTCGTGTTCGAAGTTATCGTACCTTCGCTACCCGGTTATGGGTTTTCTGATGGAGCTGCTAAGCCTGGACTGGGAGCCGCACAAATAGCTGTGGTGTTCAAGAACTTGATGGAACGTTTAGGTTTTAAGAAATACTATCTGCAAGGGGGAGATTGGGGCGCTATAATAGTGAGCAACATGGCTGCCTTTTACGCCGACAGAGTACTTGGAGTGCATTCAAACATGTGTTTTGTAAATGGACCTAAATCCACATTGAAAACTCTAATCTTCAGCGTTTATCCATCGCTAATCGTAGATAAGAAACTAGAACACAAAATGTATCCAGTTTCTAATACTTTCTACACAATTATGTTGGAGATGGGTTACATGCACTTGCAAGCTACTAAGCCAGACACAGTAGGCTTTGCACTTAACGATTCTCCCGTTGGACTGGCTGCATATATTTTAGAGAAATTTACCACCTGGACGGATCCCAATATGAAAGATCTTACAGATGGAGGACTCAAATCTAAGTTCAAATACGAAGATCTATTAGATAATGTTATGATCTATTGGGTTACTAATTCTATTACCACTTCCATGAGACTTTATGCCGAAACGTTTAATATCGCACAAGAATCCCTTAAATTATCAAGGTAAATAGGGTAGTAAACGAAGATTTAATGAATGATAAAAATTGTTTGTTTTAGGGTTCCAATATATGTTCCAAGTGCTTGTGCGAGTTTCGCTTACGAGCTAGGCTTTCACCCGGAATACACACTGAAAGACAAGTATACGAATTTGGTGCAGAATCACAATTTTGATGTGGGCGGCCATTTCGCCGCCTTCGAGTTACCAAAAGTGTTGGCCGAAGACGTTTTCTCCGCTGTTGCAAAAATGGAAAGTCTTCTTAAATAATTAGTAAAATGATAAATTTTGTTTAGTTTGGATATTTAAATAAATGATATTAGCTATCTAATCTACATATGTTTGTGTAATTAAAGTTATGTGTTTCGTCGTATTTGTTTTATCTATACTCTGCCCGGCGATAGAAGCTGTACTGCGCCTAGGTATGAGGGGCAAGAGACGCGCCGAGGTACGCGCAGATAAGTTTGAGTTGAAATATGCCTCAGTTTTTCAAATACGGACAACTAAACAACGCGAACTCGAAATAAAGTGGGGGTATGCGCAGAACAACGCTAACTTGTAGAGACGGAATGCATTCTCTCGCCGGACAGAGTATAGTTAGTATGGGCCTGGTGGGAGGAAGGTTTTGGGGGTTCAAACTCCCATCCCCGAAATTTGCAAAATATAACATAAATATTATATTTAAATCAGGAGGGGCGAGTAGACACGACTATCTACAAGAGAGCATGGTAGATGTGGAGTTTAGGAACCCTAGTGCGTTAGAAAATAAATTGGTGCATTTCTGCAAAGCCAACCCCCCCCCCCCCCCCCCCGAAATGTTTTCTACAGCCTTTTTAAAATAACGCAGCAAACTTATAAACCATCATAAAAATACTATAAAAATTGTGACACCATAAAATAAATCACATATATGCGCAGATATTAGTGAAGTCACGTATTAGTATGAAGAGGTATATTTTTATTTAGAAATTAAAATTTGATGACTCATCGACACTCTTTTAAAAACACCATGTATACAACACATGTAACACAACACATAATTTTAGAATACAATGCTTTTATTTGTGCATATAATTCGTAAAAATTACATTGAATAAATTTAGATTCAAATAATGCTGTGCGAAATAACTTATAAACTATTTTCTTTTTTAATTTTGACTATGACCACTTTCATAATTATAGGCAAAATTGTTTTCGTAAGAAAGGACTAGAACGCACGAAAGTTCAAGAAAGTCCGTGCAGTTCTATTTTTATAAATAATATAATTTAATTTTACTGGTATTTTACAGGTAAATAAATTTTTGATTTGAATTAGGCGACCCCAAAAATTTCTCTCGCGACCCCCCGAGGGGTCTCGGTCCACGGTTTGCGCACCACTGGCGTAGACCATGGTAGACAAAACTAAATGGACAAAAATGAGTAACGCAAACTATGATAGACAAAACGAGACCCCCAAATACGATCGAGCGGTGTGTCGTTATGGTGCGTCCTATCGCCTTATAGACCCTTTCGTACTCTATTTAGAAACCGTCACCGCGACGCTCCGCTATTTAATTTAGCGAATCCTGGAGGATTCTCGCGTACATCTGCAAAACATTGTTTTTCGGGCGTCCCGGCTCCATTCGGCGCACAATCGCCATTAAGATTCAAAACAAACTAAAAGGCACTATGCCGAATCGATTGATGCTGGTCCGGTCCCGATCCGACTGTTGGGTATCCCAGGAGAGGGATCCCCGCAAATTAGGTGAAAAAAACAGCGCTTTTTTCCGATTTTTGTATTAAAATTGACCCAGAGCGGGAATAGGATGCCGGAGGTACTTCTCCCACCGCCCATTGCGGGTAAACATCTCGCATCGAACGAACCAGTTTGGCGACACGGCGCTCTTCAATCAAGAGAACGGCGTCCACAGATGTGATGAAAAAAAACGCTTTTTTTTCGTATACATTTTCCGCCCCACCGGGTGAACCGACGGTCGCGTACTTTTCCGCATGACGTCAAAAACACGTGAAATCGACCGCGGCAAGAGGACGCAGTAAAAAAATTGAGCCGATGACAAAAATTTCTTCTGAAAGGTGCTAGAAACGATCTTCTGTTTTTAGCACCTGGAGGACACCGTGTGGGACTTGCGTGCAGCAGACAGACACGGGTCGAAGGCCCGTTCAGTTTTACAACAGAAAATGACAATTTCCCGTTTCGACGCGCAAGAGGAACGGATTCTTTGGAGAAAAAGTGAAAAATTTAAAACGCACCTACAGCCGCCGCCTGCGGGGGCGGAACTTTGTAAGGCGCGTCTAAAAAAACCTAATTTTTTGTTCAATTCACCGGAAAAAATTCAAGACGTAAACCGCATTTTAACACAATTTTTCTTAATTTAAAAAAAATCATCATTGTTTGACCCCTATTTAGTTCAGGGAAGGCGCCTTACTCGATTAGTATATTTTAACTAGAAGGAGACAAGAGGACAGACTGTACATACAATACTGTACAGACAAGACAAGGCAGACAAGACTGGACGGACTATACATGACAGACAAAACTCGACAGACAAGACTGGACAGTCAAGACAGGACTTACAAGAAAGGGCAGACAAGATTTGACAGTCAATATTGGACAGACAAGATAAGACAGACAAGACTGGGCAGACAATACTTTTTTTTTTGGAGGGCGTAGCAGGCATATCATTAACTTGACAAGTGAAATACTACCTACAAGGAGGAGATTGGGGCGCTTTGATAGTGACCAACATGGCTGCATTTTACGGCGACAGAGTTCTTGGGGTTCATTCGAATATGTGTTTTCTATTTGAAACCAAAGCCGCATTGAAAACTTTAATCTTCAGCGTTTATCCATCGATAATCGTAGATAAGAAACTTGAAAAACACAAAATGTGTCCAATTTGTAATACATCCTGCAAGTTGATGTTGGAGTTGGGTTATATGCACCTGCAAGCTACTAAGCCTGACACTGTTGGCTTTACACTTACCGATTCTCCGGTTGGACTGGCTGCATATATTTTAGAGAAATTTACTACGAATACGGAGGGACGGATGCCAACATGAAAGATCTTGAAGATGGAGGACTCAAATATAAGTTCAAATACGAAGATCTGTTGGATAATGTGATGATCTATTGGCTTACTAATTATATTACCAGCTCAATGAGATTATATGGAGAAACGTTTAAGATCGCACAGCAATCCTTGTGAATAGCTAGGTAATAAAGTGTTAACAAAGATTTATTTAGAAGATAAATTTGTTTGTTTTAGGGTTCCAGTAAATGTTCTAAGTGCTTGTGGAAACGCACACGAGCTTCTCTACTCCCCAGAGTACATACTGAAGGAAAAGTACACCAATTTGCTACAGAACAACAACTTTGATGTTGAAGGTTATTTTGCCGCCTTGGAGGTACCCAAAGTGTTGGACGTTTCGTCCGCTATTGCAAAAATGGAAGAGTTTCATAAACAATTCGCAAAATGATTCATTTTGCGCGAGTAGATTCTTGAGGTGTTATTAATAAATAATTGCATTCAGTTAATTTTGATCCGTGTGTATATATAAGCTTGGATAATTCACCGACTCTACCATCTCTTTCGCCCTGAGGACAATGGAGAACGTTCTGAAATGGATGAAACATTACATCAGGTGCTGTAATTTTAAAACTAAGTTAGAAGTAGAAACGAGTGTTAATCAGACAAAAAACTGTAACAAAGAAATAAATGCTGATATCACGTAATCATTTTCGTAATTACTATATAAGAATATATAATTATTAATCCAATGGAAAAGTTGAAGTGGCCGCTATTTTCTAATTAAACTCGAATTGCGATTCATACGTCGTCCAAGTGTCGAACGAAATGGGTCTCTTAGCCAAAATAATTTTGGTGCTAACGGCTGGAGCGATAGTTCTTGTTGGTATCAAATTGAACAAATGTCTGGAAGATCTTCCAGCGCCGCAAATGGATGAACCCTATTGGGGTCCAGGGAAACCACTAAAAGATGACCAGACGATCAGGCCGTTTAAAGTCAAAGTCTCCGATGAGGTGAGATTTCTTGTTAGATGCTTTTATAAACATTATGTGATTTATTATGAACATTTTAAATTTCTTTAGTTTGTAAACACTTATATTATGTAATAGACACAGGTTGATTTCACGAATCTCTTTTGTATCTAAATATAGACCCACTATTAAAAAAATATTGAAACAAATTCAAATAGATCTTTATGCAGGTATCAAGGTATTATTGAAATAAAATATAGAGCGAAATCTATTAAAGTGATATTTACAAAACAAATATTGCGTTTTGAAATAAGACCAGTTAAATCTATTTGAACGAAATGGACGAACACGCAGATTCCGACATCCATGGCCACCGTCCTGCTGTTTTAACTTACCAACACCTTTTGGGGGATTTGGGCGATTTAATTATGCGTTTGGTTCATCGCACAGCGCCATGACTTCTCGCGGCTTCACATCTAAGCAAGCTGGAGATCTCACCCATTTGATGTTTAAGCATAGGTTGAGGCCGTTTCGACCTCAATGCCTCTAATAATTCGCCTTACCGAATGAGACTCGTACATTGAGCGCCGACTATCCTGAGGGAATCTTCGGAGGGAACCAGCTACTACATGCTTCGATTAGTATTTTGCTCCTATACCCAGTTTCGACGAACCTTAATTATAAAACCACATATAAATACACCTATTTTTGTTCGCAGGTTTTGGGGGATCTTATGACACGTTTGAATTCTCAAAGGAATTTAATCGCGCCGTTGGAGGGATCCAAACAACATTATGGGATGAACTCAAAGTTGCTTGAAGAAATCCTCGACTTCTGGAAAACCAAATACGATTGGAGACAACGCGAGAAATTCCTCAACAAATTCCCGCAGTTCAAAACTAAGATCCAAGGTTTAGACATACATTTCCTCCACGTGAAACCGGCAGCAAAAGACGTGAAAGTCTTACCACTTCTATTACTTCACAGCTGGCCCGGTTCAGTTCGAGAATTCTACGAGGTAATTCCAATTCTAACAACTAAACAGCCTGGAAGAGATTTCGTGTTCGAAGTTATCGTTCCTTCACTGCCAGGTTATGGGTTTTCTGATGGAGCTGCTAAGTCTGGACTTGGGGCCGCACAAATGGCAGTGGTGTTTAAGAATTTGATGGAACGTTTAGGTTTTAAGAAATACTACCTGCAAGGAGGAGATTGGGGCGCTTTGATAGTGAGCAATATGGCTACCTTCTACGGCGACAGAGTACTTGGAGTTCATTCGAACATGTGTTTGGTAAATGGACCCAAAGCCGCATTGAAAACTTTAATCTTCAGCGTATATCCATCGCTAATCGAAGATAACAAATTAGAACACAAATTGTATCCACTTTATAATACATTCTACAAATTTATGTTGGAGTTGGGTTACTTGCACCTGCAAGCTACTAAGCCCGATACTGTTGGCTTTGCACTTAACGATTCTCCAGTTGGATTGGCTGCATATATTTTAGAGAAATTTACCTCGTGGACGGATCTCAATATGAAAGATCTTGAAAATGGGGGACTCAAATCTAAGTTCAAATACGAAGATCTATTAGATAATGTTATGATCTATTGGGTTACCAATTCTATAACCACTTCGATGAGACTTTATGCCGAGACGTTTAATATCGCACAAGAATCGTTAGGATTATCAAGGTAAATAGGTAGTAAACGAAGATGTAATGAATGATAAATTGTTTGTTTTAGGGTTCCAATATATGTTCCAAGTGCTTGTGCGAGTTTCGCCTACGAGCTGGGTTTTCAACCGGAATACATACTGAAAGACAAGTTTACGAATTTGGTGCAGAATCACAATTTTGATGTGGGCGGCCATTTCGCCGCCTTCGAGTTACCAAAAGTGTTGGCCGAAGACGTTTTCTCCGCTATTGCAAAAATGGAAAGTCTTCTTAAATAATTAGCAAAATGATATATTTTGTGCAATTTGGATATTTAAATTAAACGATATTAGCTATCTAATCTACATATGTTTGTTTATTTAATCTTATGTGCTTAGTCGTGTTTGTCTTTTCTAGTTAGCTAACAATAATCTCATCGAAAAATCTTACAAAAAATAATTATCGGAATGTTTAAGATTAATTCATAAATCAAGTTTATTTATGTAATAATAAATATAATAATCCTAAAGCCGTATTCTGGAAACCTACTAATTGCTCTGAAATTGTAAATATAGTAAACGGTCTTAAGGAAAAAGCCGGTGCGCTGGTATAAGCACAAAAGTACTCAAAACTATAATCGCTATTATATCCAATGTAGAATGTAGAATATATATTTAATATATGTGTATCAAAGGGTATCTGTCCAAATGCACTTAAATGCTCGGAAATATTGCCGATTTTTAAATCTGGTGATAAACACTATATGACTAATTATAAACCGATATCACTTATTTCTAATATTGTGAAAATTTTTGAAAAGATTATTCATGTGAGATTGTAATCTTTTGTTATAGATTGTAACATTATTAGTTGTCATCAGTATGCTTTCATGAAAAATAAAGGTACAAAGAATGTGTTCGATCACAATGTGTTCGAAAGCATCGATCACTGACATTATGTATACTAATATAGACATCAGTAATCCGACAGTTGTTGCTTTTCTAGACCTAGCCAAAGCTTTCGACACAGTGAACCATAAAATATTGCTTAATAAATTATATAAATATGGTGTTAGAGGAGGATGTTAAGGTGAGGAAAATTAAGGATGTTAAAAGTAAAAAATGTAAAATTAATATGTTGTACCACAAGGAACTGTCTTAGGGCCCCTACTTTTTATTGTATACATCAATGATATGTTTAAAATACTATCTTTAAATAGTATAGCAGCTTTTGCTGATGGCACAGTAGTTAAAGGTATAGGTAAAACATGGTCTGAAGCACAATCCAATATGTTATCATACCTAGACAAAATAGGTATGAGGTTACAAAATAATTATTTAACATTAAATGTGGATAAAACAACAAACATGACTTTTGGCTGTTACAAAGACAGTGTACCGGATTTTTTGAGTTATCTATTTATAATGAGAAAATTAAAAGAGTCAATAGTTGTAAATATTTAGATTTAATGTTTCACTGTCACATGAACTGGAATATCCATATATTAAATCTTATAAGTAAAACTAGATACGTTTTGTTTGTCTTTCATAAATGAAAAAAAATAATGAGCAAGCAATCAATGAAGATTATATACCATTCTCTTTTTGAGAGTATTGTGAATTATGGAATTATTGATTGGGGGGGAAGTTACAAAACCAACACTAATATCTTAGCTAAAATTCAATCTAAGCTCATTAACATATTTTCGGAAGACAAACGTGTTCTAGGATTTAGAGATACATTTATACTCGAGTCGTTGTGTTATCACTACAATAGTTGTAAATATTCGTATGAGAACTATAAAGGGAAGTCTAGAAATAGAAGTATTCCGTTACCCAAAGTCAGTAAAACTATAGCATTAAAAAAACTCTTCGATTTTGGCAATAAAACACTACAATACAATGGTACCACCTGATACACTAAAAAGAATACCGAATAGTAATAACAAAACAGTAAGAATAAAACTGAGAAATTGGCTTGCAAATATTTCCTTTTCTTAGACTTTTTGTTCTCTTACAAATACAATATTTTGTTAATCATAATTGTTAATTGTCTAATCTTTGAGTCCTCTTATTCCTTATTATGTTGTTTATTGCTTATGTTTTTGTATTTTATTTATACCTAATTCTTGAATAATATCGACAAAGTTTAATTATGTGAATAAACTACTTCTCAGGCCTATGTACAGGTGTAACTCACCTCTATAGGTGCATCCTTATGTATTATATTATGTATTATGTAAGTATATATATATATATATATATATATATATATATATATATATATATATATTGTATATCCTGATAATAATAAATAAATAAATAAATGTAATTTCGATTCACTTCACATTCATATCTAATCTTGATCCAAATTGAGTTGCGTAGACCATGATACACAAAACTAAATCGACAAAAATTAGTAACGCAAACTATGATATACATAACTAGAAGGAGACAAGAGGAGAGACTGTACATACAATACTGGGCAGACAAGACTGGACAGACAAGACAAGACAGACAAGACTGGACGGAAAATACATGACAGACAAGACTCGACAGACAAGACTGGACAGTTAAGACAGAACATACAAGAAAGGACAGATAAGATTGGACAGTCAATATTCGACAGACAAGACAATACAGACAAGACTGGGCAGACAATACTGAACAGACAAGACAGGGCAGACAAGACCGGACAGACAATACTATTTTTTTCTGGCGGGCGTAGGGGCGTAGCAAGTATATCATTAACCTGACAAGTGACCCCCCCCGGAGTCACGAACATCCTGGAACCGATCTTTACACAGCATTAACTTTAAGGATGTTGCCGCCCTGCTCTTAACATCTAAATTTTTTCCGTACGTCCCGCTTGGTCATCTTAGTATCAGAATCCAAACACGGTATGAAGTGCATTTATTCACGTAGCCGTAGTATTCATACATTGCGGCACTTGCCCTGCCAAAATTATGTAGAAAGTGCATAAAGCATCCGTAGCCGCTGAGGGCCTGTGTCAGATGGTAAATGATCTCTCCATGATTTCGTGTTACCCAGGGTTTTAGTTTTGGTATCAATAGCCTAGTCCAGCGTTTCCCCAACTTTTTTCTTCGTGACCCGGTTATTTTAATATTTTTCCTTCGTGACCGGTAAATATTGTTCATCAAATGAGAAAGATAGTGAGAAACGGCATATATTTAGTGCGCAGTACTTTGTTTGCGCATACATGTTATAACAAAAATATCAACGGTTGTTCCAATATTTAAAAAAGGTGATTCATCGGACAGAAATAACTACAGACCGGTATCATTAGTGTCAGTTCTGGCAAAGATACTGAAGTATTGCATGGAATATAGAATAATTCCTTTCATCTTAAAACAGAAGATAATTTCAAGTCAACAGCATGGGTTCTGTAAAAACAAATCGACAATTACAGCAAGAAATGAGTTTTATAATAAAATCATGATCCAGGTGGACAAAGGCAGATGTCCGGTAGAAGTTTTCTGCGACCTTTCAAAAGCCTGTGTCAAATATGAAATACTCTTAGATAAACTTGAAAGATATGGTATCAGAGGTAAGGCAGGTTGTTGTTTCGAATCACACCTAAGCAATGGAAAACAACATTTAAAGATAGTTTCAAAAGAGAGTATGGGTGTATCAAGAGACAGAGTGGTAAACCTAGGTATTCCGCAAGGTAGTATTCTAGCGCCTGTGCTATTCTCCATTTACACGGCAGATATGATAAATTACATCGGGCAACAACATTGTACACTCTATGCGGGTGATACGAGTATACTTATTTCGGAGAGTTCACCGGCAGAAACCATAGCTCAAACAAACATGACTCAATTCAAACTTCACAAATGGTTCTGTGCTAATAACCTACATCTCAACATAGATAAAACAAGCCACATTACATTTCAGTGCAGTAGAAGAAATAGCACTGACGAGATATGCCACTAAAAATTGGAGATGTTTGGCTAGAAAGACACAAATAAAGTATACCTGGAAGAAAATCTCAAATGGGACACAACAATAAACTCTTTAATTAAAAAATTTAATAACAAGGCGCACCTGCTGAGAAATCTGCTACATACGGTTGGTGATAATTATCTCCTCCATGTGTACCATGCCGAGATTCAATTTATTTTATCCTATGGCATACTAGTGTGGAGAACTTCCTCACAAATTCAAAGAGTGTTCTTAGCCCAAAAAAGGAATAATAAGATCTCCGATGGCAATAAAAACAACTTCATTCTGTAGGCCTTATTTTTTGAAGTTTTTTTTCACAAATTTTAACTGTGTCTAGTATTAGTAGTAACAATTTATATTTGGGAGTTAGCTTGCCATATATATATATATATATATATATATATATATATAAAGAGAAATGTATTTGGAATGAGAGAAGATCGCCACGGATATAATACAAGACATTTTCTGAACCTTAAAACAACAAAGAGTAATGAGTAAAGGTATATGCCGAGGAGCACCTGATAGATTCAGTATACATATCTATAATTCTATACCAATGACATTCAAAAAAATTACTGATTATGTGACATTTAGAAGAAAGTTCAAAGCTTTTCTAATTGAAGAATGTCTTTACAATGTAAATGATTTCCTTCAAAAGTAATCTCACAATTAGTGTCATATTTTATTGTGCATTATAACTTTTATGTTATATGTATGTATTTTTATTTTCTCCTCTTTTTTACGTTTTTAGGGTTCAGTACCGAAAACGGAACCCTTATAGGTCTGTCTGTCTGTCCGTTTGTCTGTCGGTCAAGACAATTTTTCTCAGAAACGCGTAGAGGTCACAAGTTGAAATTTATATCAAATACTCGGGTCTGCGGTCTCTTTCAGCTGTGAAAAAATTAAACTTGTAAGTCAACGCGATCAAAAGATATGACCGTTTATGTCGCATATTTTGGGATTTCACAAGGGAATCAAAACCTATAGGGTACTTCCCGTTGACCTAGAATCATGAAATTTGGCAAGAAGCTGTGTCTTACAGCACATGTAAAGGGAAAAATCTGAAAACAGTAAATATGTAGTTTAATTATAAGAAAAATTAGAATTTACTATTAGAAACTTATGAAAATACACTAATGTTGTCGAAGTGGTATTGTCAGGCTCCAGAAGCATATGGGTTGCATACAGTTAGGTTATGCAACCTTCGGTTAGGTCCGAAGGTTAAAAAGTAAGTGTTGGCACCAAGCTGTTTATTCTGAATTTTCTTTGTTTATATTCGTTATGCATTTCATCACGTACGCTCTATATACATAATATATACAGGGTATATATTATGTCTAAATTTTGCTTGTTTATAACCAACATGCGACATACTCAAGTCCAGTAACATCCTGTATATATTATATTTCGTCTAATTTTTCTTTATAATCTACATAATATGTTGATAATATACATAATAATACTAAACTATAATCTACATAATATGTTGTAGATAATATGATTTAAGTATATTATACTTAAATCACGTACGCTATATATTTTTTAGTAGTCAATTGCCCAAAAGCAGTCAATTGAACAACTGAATGTTAAGAGTATCGAAATAGATCTAGAAATAGTTAATATATTAGTTTATATTAGATCTAGAAATAGTTAGATCTTAATATAAGTTAGTGAATAAGTGTAATACTAAAATAAAGTTTTCTTGTTATAAGTTTAAAAATATTCGCGTTATTTAAAAAAAATACCCTGTATACCTTTATACAGGGTATATAGGTATACAGGCAAAATTGAGCAGTAAAAACAAATAGTGAAGTTCCAGAACCCCTAAACACTCATAGTGAATGGGGGATGTATGGTAATAAAATATAGGTAGAATTCCATCGTACGACAGCGACATCTTGAGGTTATGCTTGCAGCGGTACTAAAATGGTTGTGATTTCAGGAAGGCCACTTGTTAAGTTAACTGAATGTGCTTGCTACGTCCTCCACAAAAAAAGATACCTTACTTACAAGTTTGTACGGAACCCTCGGTGCGCGAGTCACAACTCGCACTTGGCCGGTTTTTTTTTATCTTAATGTATATATTCCATTCATCGATAAATACACTTTGAATTTGAACAATTCAAATATATTTCAAAATGGCGTGTTGAACATTTTAAAACAAGAAAAAGCGAAAATGAGATCAGAAATGCGTTTACATGTTTTAATTTTCAAGAAATACACAACTCGTAAATTATAGCTAATTGGTAGTCGAAAAGTTACAAAGAATAATGAATAAGTACTACTTTTTTACAAATAAAATCAAAATAATTTAAGTTTGTGTTCTCACAAAAGTCGCGGCATTGTGGACGTTATTTGCTTTTAATAGTTTCTTCCAAGAATAGCTTGATATATTTCCAGAAAGTATAATTAATGAATTTGCACGCAATTAATTTATTCTTCTTCTTCTTCTTGTTTCGAATAGGCCTACTTTGGACCACGTTTGTTCAACTGCTGGGCTTTGATCTTTGCTAAGTATTGTCGCATCTTCTGCCGGTGAAACTCCTATCTCTCTTCTGTCCAGGGGGGTTTTCCTGAAATCCACGGACTTCCTTCAGGGTGTGTCTCACAGACTGTCTATTTTGGAGATCTGTTATTCCCAGTTCTTTAATATCCTTCTCGGTTTCTGTCAGCCAAGTGGTACGAACCTTCTTGTTTTGCCAGAAGGTGAACAGACGGTAGGTTTATCAGTTTGGAGGCAATCTTGCAACGTGACCATAGAAAGCTACACTTCTTTTCTTTGCACAGTGAGCATTTCAGTATGTTGGTAGAGCTCAGAGTTATGCCGCCTTCGGAATTCTCCATCTTTCTTGACCGGGCCTAGGATCTTCCTGAGGATTTCCAATTTCTCTACCAGACCTCTTCGGTTCAAGGAAAGACACTCCATGGCATACAGTGCTTCTGGTCTTAAGACTGATGTGTAGTGCTTAAGTTTCAGATTGCGTGATAGGCATTTCTTGTTGTAAATGTTCTTAGTCAGTCGATTCGCTTATGCTCTTTCAAATTAATTTATTTAATAATGTCGATTTAATTTTATTTAGATATATTTTACATTTTCGTAAAAATTAATAAACTAAAACAAAACGCAGCTCTTTTTTTCCTATGCGATCCGGTATTTTTTTTCTGTGGCCCGGTACCGGGTCGCAAGCCGGCATTTGGGAAACTCTGGTCTAGTCCAATGTCCTGTTTTGTACACGCGTCATAACTTTTACCAGTCTTAAAGCATTTGATTGTTCGCTATTTTTTTGCTATCTGCCCTATTTGCCCAGTTCCTTGTCTTATATTATTGAACTCTCTCATGGACTTTGTTGTCTATCGGGGCGATGCCAGCAATTACCAACACAGCTTCCCTGGAGATAGTCCTGTATGCATTGCATACTCTGATGGTCATTTTTCTCTCAACAGAGGAGAGCATCTGTTTCATGTACTCCTGTTCTATGGCTCTAATCTAGACTGGGGTTCCATAGAGAATGGTCGAGTGAACCACAAAGCAAAGCAGTCTTCCTTTACTGCTTTTCGGGTCGCTGGTGTTAGGCAATAGTTTTTTTGGGGCCGATGTAATTTTTAGAGCTTTTCCTGCGGTTTTCTATAGGTATGCTTTGAAAGATAGTTTCTGGTCATTAGTCATGCCTAGGAACTTGACCTCTTGTTTCGGTGTGATGTCCAGTATTTTAAATCTTATAGGTTTTATTTTACGATTTTTTTTTTAATCCTTAGCCGGCGAATGAGGGGGTCGCCCTTGCAACCAGTACGCTGCTGTCGGTGTCGCAGGATTTCTTGCTCCATTCGCGATACGTTCCAACTCTTTCCGATCGATTGCGATGTCCTTGTCTTGATGGGTATCCAGTCTTTGGTTTCTCAGATCTTATTCCACTTGTTTCAACCATGTCTTCTTTGGCGCGTTTCTTTGTATTCTCTAGTCTGCCGGTCGCTCCAGCCAAAGGGGTTTGCGTGGAAGCTGGGTGTTATTCATCCGACAGACGTGGCCGAACCTGAAATACTACCTACGAGGAGGAGATTGGGGCGCCTTGATAGTGAGCAACATGGCTGCATTTTACGGCGACAGAGTTCCGACTGGGGTTCATTCGAATATGTGTTTTCTATTTGGAACCAAAGCCGCATTGAAAACTTTAATCTTTAGCGTTTATCCATCGCTAATCGTAGATAAGAAACTTGAACACAAAATGTATCCAATTTCTAATTCATTCTACAAGTTGATGTTGGAGTTGGGTTACATGC
This sequence comes from Phosphuga atrata, assembly GCA_944588485.1. NCBI lineage: Eukaryota > Metazoa > Arthropoda > Insecta > Coleoptera > Silphidae > Phosphuga > Phosphuga atrata. Next base: position 39,511,472 of record OX155903.1, read on the forward strand.
ACCTGCAAGCTACTAAGCCTGACACTGTTAGCTTTGCACTTAACGATTCTCCGGTTGGACTGGCTGCAAATATTTTAGAGAAATTTACTACTGGGACGGATCCCAACATGAAAGATCTTGAAGATGGAGGACTCAAATCTAAGTTCAAATACAAAGATCTGTTGTATAATGTGATGATCAATTGGGATTCTAATTCTATTACTAGCTCCATGAGATTATATGGAGAAACGTTTAACATCGTACAGCAATCCTTGAGAATAGCTAGGAAATAAGGTGTTAACAAAGATTTATTTAGAAGATAAATTTGTTTGTTTTAGGGTTCCAATAAATGTTCCAGGTGCTTGTGCAAATTTCGCACACGAGCTTCTCTACTGCCCAGAGCACATACTGAAGGACCAGTACACCAATTTGCTACAGAATAACAATTTTGATGTTGGAGGTCATTTTGCCGCCTTCGAGGTACCCAAAGTGTTGGCCGAAGATGTTTTCTCCGCTATTGCGAAAATGGAAGAATTTCATAAACAATTCGCAAAGTGATTTATTTTGCGTGAGTTGTAGAATCTTGAGATGTTAATAATAAATAATTCTATACAGTTAATTTTGATTCCTTTTGTATGTACAAGCTTGGATAATACACCAACTCTACAATCTCTTTCGCCGGCTCTGAGGACAATGGAGAACGTTCTGAAAAGGATGAAACGTTACATCTGGTGCTGTAATTTTAAAACTAAATTAGAAGCAGAAACAACTGTTAATCAGACATAAAAGTATAAAGAAGAAATAAATGTTGATATCGCGTAATAATTTCCGTAATAACTATATATAAATATATTATTATTAATCCAATTACAAAGTTCATATGGTCGCTATTATATAATTATAATCGAATTGCGATTCATACGTCGTCTAAGTGTCGAACGAAATGGGTCTCTTAACCAAAATAATTTTGGTGCTAACGACTGGAGCGATAGTTCTTGTTGGTATCAAATTGCACAAATGTCTGGAAGATCTTCCAGCGCCGCAAATGGACGAACCCTATTGGGGTCCAGGGAAACCACTAAAAGATGACCAGACGATCAGGCCGTTTAAAATCAAAGTCTCCGACGAGGTGAGATTTCTTGTTAGATGCTTTTATAAAGATAACGTGATTTATTATGAACATTTTAATTTTCTTTAGTTTGTAAACACGTATATTATGTAATAGACACAGGTTGATTTCAATAATCTCTTTTGCTTTTAAATATAGACTCACTATTAAAAAAATATTGAAACAAATTCAAATAGATCTTAATACAGGTATCAAGGTATTAATGAACTAAAATATAGAGCAAAATCTATTAAAGTGATATTTACAAAACAAATATTGCGTTTTGCAATAAGACTAGTTCAATCTATTTGAACGAAATGGACGAACACTCCTTAGCGGATTTCGACTTCCATGACCACCTTCCTGCTGTTTTAACTTACCAACACCTTTCATGGTGTCCCATAAGCGTTGATTTGGGCAATTTAATTATGCGTTTGGTTCATCGCACAGCGCCAGTTCTGCGTACTCAAAGCGGCCCACTTGGCACCCAGGATACGTTAAGACTTCTCGCGGCTCCACATCTAAGCAAGCTAGAGATCTCACCCATTTGAAGTTTGAGGATAGGTTGAGGCCATTTCGACCTCAATGTTTCTAATCATTCGCCTAACCGAATGAGACTCGTACATTGAGCGCCGACTATCCTAAGGGAAACTTCGGAGGGAACCAGCTACTACATGCTTCGAATAGTATTTTGCCCCTATACCCAGTTTCGACCAACCTTAATACTATAAAAACCACATATAAATAAACCTATTTTTGCTCGCAGGTTTTGGTGGATCTTATGACACGTTTGAATTCTCGAAGGAATTTAATCGCGCCGTTGGAGGGATCCAAACAACATTATGGAATGAACTCAAAGTTGCTTGAAGAAATCCTTGACTTCTGGAAAACCAAATACGATTGGAGCCAACGTGAGAAATTCCTCAACAAATTCCCGCAGTTCAAAACTAAGATCCAAGGTTTAGACATACATTTCCTCCACGTGAAACCGGCAGCAAAAGACGTGAAAGTCTTACCACTTCTATTACTTCACGGCTGGCCCGCTTCAGTTCGTGAATTCTACGAGGTAATTAAAATTCTTACAACGAAACAGCCTGGAAGAGATTTCGTGTTCGAAGTTATCGTACCCTCACTGCCTGGTTATGGGTTTTCTGATGGAGCTGCTAAGCCTGGACTGGGAGCTGCACAAATAGCTGTGGTGTTCAAGAACTTGATGGAACGTTTAGGTTTTAAGAAATACTACCTGCAAGGAGGAGATTGGGGCGCTTTGATAGTAAGCCACATTGCTGCCTTGTACGGAGACAGAGTACTTGGAGTGCATTCGAACATGTGTTTTATAAAAGGACCCAAAGCCGTATTGAAAACTTTAATCTTCAGCGTCTATCCATCGCTAATCGTAGATAACAAACTAGAACACAAATTGTATCCAGTTTCTAATACTTTCTACAATTTCATGTTGGAGTTGGGTTACATGCACCTGCAAGCTACTAAGCCCGATACTATTGGCTTTGCACTTAACGATTCTCCAGTTGGATTGGCTGCGTATATTTTGGAGAAATTTTCCACGTTTACGGATCCCAATATGAAAGATCTTGAAGATGGAGGACTCAAATCTAAGTTCAAATACGAAGATCTATTAGATAATGTTATGATCTATTGGGTTACTAATTCTATTACCACTTCCATGAGACTTTATGCCGAGACGTTTAATACGGCACAAGAATCCCTAAAATTATCAAGGTAAATTAGGTAGTAAACGAAGATTTAATGAATGATAAAAATTGTTTGTTTTAGGGTTCCAATATATGTTCCAAGTGCTTGTGCGAATTTCGCATACGAGCTAGGCTTTCAACCGGAATACATACTGAAAGACAAGTTTACGAATTTGGTGCAAAATCACAATTTTGATGTGGGCGGTCATTTCGCAGCCTTCGAGTTACCAAAAGTGTTCGCCGAAGACGTTTTCTCCGCTTTTGCAAAAATGGAAAGTCTTCATAAATAATTAGCAAAATGATATATCTTGTGCAATTTGGATATTTGAATAAATTATATTGGCTATCTAATCTACATCTGTTTATATATTTAAAGTTATGTGGTTAGTCGTGTTTGTTTTATCTGGTTAGCTAACAATAATCTCATTGAAAAATCTTACCAAAAATAATCTTATCGGAATGTTTAAGATTAATAATTAAATCAAGTTTATTTATTTCATTTCGATTCACTTCACATTCATATCTAATCTTGATCTAAATTGAGTTGGGTAAACCATGATAGGCAAAACTAATTGGACAAAAATGAGTTACCCAAACGATTTTAGTCAAAACTAGAAGGAGATAAGAGGACAGACAAGACTGTACATATAATACTGGAGAGATAAGATTGGACAGACAAGACAAGATAGACAAGACCGCATAAACAATACAGAACAGACAATACAGGACAGATACGACTCGAGAGACAAGACTGGACAGACAAGACAGGACAGACAAGAAAGGACACACAATGTAGGACAGGCAAGACAGTACAGACATATATTGATTTTACTCTACACTAAAAAAAATCTATATATGTCTGTTCTGTCTTGCCTGTCCAAAATTGTCTGTCCTTTCTTGCCTATCCTGTCTTGTCTGCCCAGTCTTGTCTGTCGAGTCGTATCTGTCCTGTATTGTCTGTCCTGTATTGTTTATGAACAGACAGAAAATACATATTTAGATTTTACTCTACACTAACTGTCCACCCCCTTTACCATGGAAGAGCTTAACACCGCCATAAAGAAATGCAAACCACGGAAGGCCGCTGGATCAGACGATATCCTGACTGAGCAGATCAAGCATTTCGGGCCGAAATCAAAACGGTGGCTATTGGACATGAACAATGCCTGCTTACAACAGTGCAAGCTTCCTAACATCTGGCGAAAAGGCAAGATCATAGCTATCCTCAGGCTAATAACCCAAAGAGCTACCGCCCGATCTCGCTGCTATGCCACACGTATAAAATCTTTGAAAGATTAATATACAACCGACTTTCACCGACCGTGGATCCAATCCTCATACCACAACAGGCTGGATTTCGCCCCGAAAAAAACTGTACGGCACAAGTGCTCAATCTTACTCAGCACATTGAGGATGGTTTCCAAGGGGGGTATATAACGGGTGCCATTTTCATCGACCTCACGGCGGTATATGATCCATCAACCTCCGACTTCTAAAGCAGAAGATATATCATACAACCAAAGATATCAACCTCACAAACATTATCAAGAACCTGCTTCAAAACCGGAGGTTCCTGGTGGAGTTCCAGGGTAAGAGAAGTAGTTGGAGAAACCAACGTCCTGCCACAGCGAAGCGTGCTGGCACCACTACTCTTCAATATATATATATATATATATATATATATATATATATATATACCAACAACCAACCCCTTCCTGAAGCTAAACAAAGAGCTATATATATATATATATATATATATATATATATATATATATATATATATATATATATGCAGACGATAGGGCAACCACATCACAAGGGAAAACATTAGAAGAAGTGGAACAACGTCTGAGTGCGGCCCTAGTAGAGTTATATTTGTACTATAGAAATAACCAGCTGAAGCCAAACTCAAGAACAAGCAGGCCGGCAGAAAACTACAGGTCGAATGGAAGGATGTACCATTGGAGCACTGCCCCAACCCTAAATACTTGGGCGTAACACTGGACAGGGCCTTAACATTCAAGCGTCACTGCCTTAACACCAAACTGAAAGTTAGAGGAAGAAATAATATAGTCCGTAAGCTGACAAGCTCTAATTGGGAAGCCCAGCCCAGGGTTCTCAAAACCTCAGCACTCGCCCTCTATCACTCCGCCGGCGAGTTTGGTATAGCTCAGCGCACGCAAAACAAGTTGATGTCGCCCTCAACGAGACAAGCAGAATCTTCACCGGATGCTTAAAGCCAACACCCCTGAACAAAATCCACCACCTATCTGGCATCGCTCCCCCTGCCATCCGTAGAGAAGCAGCAGCACTCAAAGAACGATCCAAAGCAGCAGTATCTGAACGCCACCAACGGCCACCTACGGCCTCCAACCGGCCCACCAGCGACTAAAATCAAGACATAGCTTCCTGAGATCGATAGAAGATTACGAAGAACCTAAAACAAGAGTGGACCTTTGGGGAAAGTTTTGGAGAAACTGGGAAATCTGGAAGGCGCTAAACAGACTGCGAACGGACACGGCGAGATCGAGAGATACCCTAAATAAGTGGGGCTCTAATATCTGCGATTGTGGAGAACTGCAAGCCACGCAACATATGTACACTTGCCCGCTAGATGTACCATAGAGACCTTATGACAGCTAAGCCGAACGCAATTGACGTTGCCCGCTTCTGGGCAAAAAATGTATAGCCCACGTCTGAAGTGACGATAGACATTTATATATATATATATATATATATATATATATATATATATATATATATATATATACATATATATATATATATATATATATATATATATATATATATATATACTTTTTTTTCTTTCTTAAATTTTGATGCTTCTGATACGAATAAATAAAACTCTACACTGTTTTTTAATCTTCTTCTTTTTCTCTGCCTTTTCCCATATCACGTAGGATCGGGCGTTGCTTTGTTGGATTTTTCTTCTCTGGATGTCTATCCAATGCGTTCTCACTCTTCCAACCTTTTTCTCTCAAGTCCGCTGCTACCTTGTCTTTCAATCTCATTTTTGGTCTTCCTCTCTTCCTTGACCCCCCTAATTCCAGCTTTTCAACTCTTTTTCCCAGTCCTCCTCTCTTCTCTGCACATGTCCAAACCACCTTACCTCTCTTTCGGACCTTCTTTCCTATGGGTCCCGCTTTCACTGTTCTTCTGATGTGATCATTCCTTATTCTATCACCCCATATTGTTACCCCGCTCATCCAGCTCAACATTCTCATTTCTGCCACTTCCATCTTTCTCTCACATGCTTTTGTAATCGGCCAAGTTTCCGCACTATAGAGCATAGCAGGCCTCACCACACATTTGTAGAGCCTTTCCTCCTGCAACTGATCTTTTTGTCACACAGTACTCCACTCAATTTCTTCCAGGTTATCCATCAACTATTTACCCTATGTTGTATTTGAGACTCCAGCCCTCCATCACTTTGTATATATGGCCCCAGATATTTAAACTTCTTGGCCGGTGGCAGTTCTTCCTCGTACAGGCTAATACATAGCTTCTTTCATACGCATATATTCAGTTTTCACTTTATTGATCCTCACCTCATTCCCCTTTCTTCCAGAGCTTTCCTCCACTGAAGTTTCTATCGAATCAGTTCGCAGAGTACAACGTCGTCGGCAAACATCACGCTTCATGGCGATGCTTTCCTCACATCCTTGACTAGCACATCCATTACAAGGGCAAAGAGATATGGGCTGAGAGCAGATCCCTGGTGTAACCCTACTCTCACTGGGAATTCCGTTTTTGTACCCACACTGCTATTAACTTGTGTCATCACAACCTGTTTAAACATTCTTATTGGGAAAGGTTAAATCATATAGGCTTTTGCAGAATTTGAATAGGAAACATCATATTTGAATAGGAAACATCATATTTGAATAGGAAAAGTTAAGAAATTTGTGGCAACTGGAAAATGCCTAATAGGATTATACAAATCTGAATAGGAAATAAAATGATGATCGTTAACCTATAGGATTTAGAGCTTTCCTATTGACACAACTGAATAGGATTATGATGATTCTAAAAGGAAGTTAGCGATTCTATAGGAAATGAAGAGTTTTAATAGGAAATGAAAGTAGAGATCTAAATAGGAAACCAAGTGATAGGATAATGCGACTTCATCTTTATTTCTAAATTTTTCAATGGGATTCTGCATTATTCAATAGGTTTGGCTTCAGCAATGTCCAATAGGAGATTAGTAGGGTCAATAGGGAAATACGACTTAGAAATTATTTTTATTTTTAAATAAACCTCAATAGGATTCTTTGATATTCAATATTTTTGGTTTAACCAACATCAAATAGGAGATGAAAAGATGTCAAAAGGGAAATACGAATTATTTTTATTTTTGAAAATTATAATTACTTATAGACGAATCTGGAACAGAACCGAGAAATACAAAAAATAACAATCGAAATGGGAATGAAAAGTTGAAAAAAATACTTAAATGACACTAAACTTAAATGATCCTAATGAAACTAATGAATCGGGTAATGAAGAAAATGAACGACATGTTAATGGAACAAATGATGACATAAACAATGAAACGAGTGATAATGAAGAAAATTACGAAGTAGAAAATGACAAAAGTGATGATGAAGAGCACGACGATTTAGAAACTAACAACAATGGTGATGAAGTAAACAAGGATGTAACTACTGCAAGCAATGATAATGAAGAATATCATAATATACACACAAGAAATGATGATGACAGAGTTCAGCGCTGTCGTATGAATTTTGCGGCCCCGGGCATAAATATCGAGGTGGGGCCCCCACTAAATAAAAATAAAAACCGGCCAAGTGCGAGTTGTGACTCGCGTACCGAGGGTTCCGTACAAACTTCTAAGTAAGGTATCTTTTTTTGTGGAGGACGTAGCAAGCACATTCAGTTAACTTGACAAGTGGCCCTCCTGAAATCACGACCATCTTAGTGCCGCTGCAAGCATAACCTCAAGATGTCGCTGTCGTACGATGAAATTCTACCCTATATTTTATTACCATACATCCCCCATTCACTATGAGTGTTTAGGGGTTCTGGAACTTAACTATTTGTATTTACTGCTCAATTTTGCCTGTATACCATTATACACTGTATAAAGGGTATTTTTTTTAAATAACGCGAATATTTTTAAACTCATAAAAAGAAAACTTTATTTTAGTATTACACTTCTTCACTAAATTATATTAAGATCTAACTATTTCTAGATCTAATATTAACTAATATATTAACTATTTCTAGATCTATTTCGATACTCTTAACATTCAGTTGTTCAATTGACTGCTTTTGGGCAATTGACTACCAAAAAATATTGGGAGTACGTGATTTAAGCATATGTAGATTATAAACAAAAATTAGACGAAATATAATATATACAGGACGTTACGGGACTTGAGTATGTCGCATGTCGGTTATAAATAACCAAAATTTAGACATAATATATACCCTGTATATATTATGTATATAGAGCGTACGTGATGAAATGCATAACGAGTATAAACAAAGAAAATTCAGAATAAACAGCTTGGTGCCGACACACTTTTTAACCTTTAAGTTTCTAATAGTAAATTCGCATTTTTCTTGTAATTAAACTACAAATATTTACGGTTTTCAGATTTTTCCCTTTACATGTGCTGTAAGACACCGCTTCTTGCCAAATTTAATGATTCTAGGTCAACGGGAAGTATCCTATAGGTTTTGATTCCCTTGTGAAATCGAAAAATATGCGACATAAACGGTCATATCTTTTGATCGCGTTGACTTACAAGTTTCATTTTTTTTACAGCTGAAAGAGACCGCAGACTCGAGTATTTGATACAAATTTCAACTTGTTAACTCTACGCGTTCCTGAGAAAAATTATCTTGACAGACAGACAGACGGACAGACAGACGGACAACAATATACCAACATGCTATTTGTTATATACCAACATGCAATTGTGGTAGTATGGTGAACAATGACGCAACATTAAGAAATCTATATCTGAAAGTTACAATAAGGCTATTAAAATAGAAAAATAAAACTAAAATAAGAGTTAAATAATGCGTTTTTAAAGTTATCCTCCTCATTTACTATTGCGCATCTTTCTTGATCTGATCAATCCCCAATTTTAAATTTCCCTTCACCACCAACTACCCCTACCTGTTATTTTTATCATTGTTAAAAGCGACTAAATGGTTAACGACTAAATGCTTCCAGTTGAGGTCCAAATGAGGTCTCTCCGACCCACCAACCCAGAAAATTGAAAAATGTAATTTCAGACCCCTATGTAAATCCTTATGGGATTTTGGTCCAGAACTCTTCTAGCCTATCTACTTTCCTGTTTTAGCTTCTGTTCAACTTCTACAACGCAGGCGCTACTATTTATAAATATGCGTCCACTACTGATCCTAATTGGTAGTTAATCTGAACGACACAGTAAACATGTTAATTTGATCACACTATCAAGTTACAAGTATTTTAATATAATTAACTGAACACTTGTTTAGTTTGTTTTGTCATAAAATTCCATCAAATTTAATCCACCAGATATATAAGAGCTTAGCCTAAACCTTACAAACACACTACACTAAATCCGTTTCCAATTTACTTTCATCTAAATCTTACCTTTTCGGAAACGTCAATTTTGAATGGTCTTATGTCGGTGCTATCATTCGCAGGTTTTCCTGGACCCAAATAAGGTTCGTCCATTTTGGGAACTGGAGGCACATCGAAGCATCTGTTCAGCTTGATGGCCAAAAAGACCATTGTGGCTGCGGCTACAACAATAAGCAGTTTGCCCAGGAGCCCCATATCTTGTTCGAACGCCGGACGCGAATGAGAACTAGTCCAGCGACTCAGACGGTATTTAAACTTGACATAGACGTAGCGGAAAGTTTTTAGCTCCATTAACCTTGTCTCCTACATTGGCGGGTTAATGTGTGATAATTTATGTATACTAACAAAACGAGTCAGTTTTGTTAAATATCCCGCAGTAGATACACGCAGATCAGATACGCGGACGACACCGTCGTGCTAGCGGACAACATTGAAGATCTCACACGCATGATGACCAATATATCAGCAAAAAGTAGAGATTACGGAATGGATCTGAACACGGCAAAGACAGAGGCCATGCTGATTTAAAAAACTAAACAGCATATCCAACTGCACATCGACGGGGAACACATAGAACAGGTCTCCAAATACAAATACCTTGGAACCTGGATAAAAGACTAGTGGACAAACCGCCAAGAGGTCTTAGCACGCACCGAACAAGCAAGAGTAGTATCCATTAAAATGAAAAAGATGCTCTCCGGGTCTGAGCATAGAACTGAGGCCAAGAATGACGCGCTGCTACGTCTTCCCGATTGTGCTATATATGGGATGGAAGGTAAGACCTTGACCCAGGAAACAACAAAAAGGATAATGGCCTTCGAAATGTCGATCTACCGTCGTATGTTGCGAATACCGTCGGTGGACAAAGTAACGAACATAGAGGTACTAAGAATGAACAAAGAAACTAAGATACTTTCCACCATAAAAAAACAAAGTTACAATACTTAGGCCGCAACTACAGAAACGACAAATATGGATTGCAACAGCTCATAATCCAAGGAAAGATCCATGGCAAGCGAAGTGCTGGTCGACACCTGATATCTTGGCTGCGCAACTTGAGGGATTGGTTTGGTGTGTCATCGGCGGAACTGTTCCTTTCCGTGATGTCAAAAATAAAAATTTGCATAATGATCAGCAACCTCCAACCGAAAAGCTGAACCAAGAAGAAGAAGATACACGCCTTATAGTTTCAATTGCCGAATAAAGAACGTTATTTTCTTGTTGTGCTTGTTTTTGTTAACTCTGCAAACCTTAACATAAATAACTATATTTTTATTACAAGGTTTTGCTGGATCTTATGGCATTGAATTCTCGAAGGAATTTAATCGCACCAAACAACGTTATGGAATGAACTCGAAATTGCTTGAAAAAATCTTCGACTTCTGGAAGACCAAATACGATTGGAGACTACGCGACCTGGAAGAGATTTTGTGTTCGAAGTTATCGTGCCTTCACTGCCTGGATATGGGTTTTCTGATGAACCTACTAAGCCTGGACTTGGAGCCGCACAAATAGCTGTGGTCTTTAAGAACTTGATAGAACATTTCCATTACTAATTACTTACACTTAATAAATTTTAGAATTTACTCAAACGTTCAAAAAAACATTTCGAGTCCAATCTCCTTCTTTTGTTGACACCACGGTCCATGTATAACCTTGGCCTGCTCAATTACTTCCTTCCAATCCTCTCTATCTAGAGCCTTTTTCCTCCAAGTTCTTATTTTCATTTCTCTTAGGTCATTTTCCACATCATCGCTCCATCTTTTTCGGGGTCGGACTCGCTTTCGCGTCCCCTCTGTTTTTTTGTCAAATGGCATTTTTGGACTGCGATTATTTTTCATTCTTATTACGTGTCCCAACCATTTCAATCGTTGGGACTTTACTGTGGCAACTAAATCTGGGTCTTCATATAGGTTTCTTAACTCGTGATTCATTCGTATCCTCCATTCCCCTCCTTTTTGAACTGGTCCGTATACTCGTCTTAATATTTTTCTTTCAAAGATACACAGGTTATGTTCGTCTTCTTGTTTTAGAACCCACGTTTCGCTTGCATATATTAGTACTGGTTTCATTATTGTTCTATATATTCTCTTTGTGACATTTCTTGATTGGAATATCTTTTTTAGTGCATAGTAGCTTCTATTTCCTGATGAGATTCTTGTTTTTATTTCTTCGCTTGTTTCATTGTCTCTTGTGATTGTGCTTCCTAGGTATTTAAATTTTTTTGCTTCTTCGAAATTGTGATTATTTATTCTTATATTCGTCTGTTCTCCTCTCATGTCCTCGTCATCAGCATGTACTTGGTATTTTCTACATTTACCTTTAATCCAGCCTTTCTTGCTTCTTTTTTAAATTCAAAATATGCAGTCTTTTGGGCTTGTTTTGTTCTTGATAGTATCACTACGTCGTCTGCGTATGCTAGATATTGGCAGATTCTGTTATAAATATTCCCTCCTGGATTTGTATCTTTCTTATACATCTTTCGAGTACTAGTTTAAATAGCGTAGTAGACAGAGGGTCGCCTTGCCTTAGTCCCCTTTCCACTTCGAACTGCTGTGACAGGTTCCCTCGGTTTCTCACTCTATTGTGTGTTGTATTGTCATTTTCGTTAGGTTAACTAGCTTTTCTGGGATTCCAAACTGTTTCATAGTCTGTTCTACATATTTTGTATATGTATGCCAGCTTAAAATCTATGTACAGTTGGTGGACATCGATATTGTATTCGTAGCATTTTTTCAGGCTTGTTCTTATTGTGAATATGTGGTCTGTCGTCGATCTTCCGCTTCTAAACCCTGACTGGTATTCGCCCAAAGTTTCTTCTGCATATGGATCTATTCTTCGCTATTAGAAGCCATAATTTTGTACACAACTCCTAATAAAAATATTCCTCTGTAACTATTGTGCTCCAGCTTATCTCCTTTCTTCTTATAGATGGGACATATTATTGCATTTGACCAGACGTCTGGCATTTTCTTTTGTACCCATATCTCTTGTATTAGCTCATGTATTTTGTCTCCTAGTTCTTCCCCTCCATTCTTTACTAGTTCCGCTGTTACCTCATCTTCTCCAGGCGATTTTTATTTTTTTTATTTATTCACTTGTTGTTTAACTTCTTTCCTCGTTGGTGGCTCTACGTTTATGTGTGGGATGTAGTACTGAGTATCTTTATTGTGTCATCTTCTTCTTCACTGTCATTAGCCTCTAGTAATTCCTCAAAATATTCTTTCCATCTTGCACTTTATATTTGTATACTTTCCACGTCTGCTACTAATTCACCAGCTTTGTTTTTACATATGTTTGTTCTTGCTTGATATTATTCTTTTTCTTCCTTCACTTTTTGGTAAAATTCTCGCACACATTGGTTTCTGTATTCTTGTTCTAGTTCTTCTACTCTCTTATTTTCGTAGGCTCTTTCCTTTGCTCTGCACAGGTTTTGGGAATGCCTTCTCTTATTTTGATATTCTTCCATATTTGCTCTACATTTTCTGTGTATCGTTTTCTTCCGGGCTTCGTTTCTTTCCTTATGCGCTTCTCTACATTCTTCGTCGTACCAGTTATTATGTTTTCGTGTTGGTCTTTCCCCTATAATTTCACTTGCTACTCTGTGTATAGCTGTAGTTATTCTTTCCCACTTCCCTTGACTGTCCATGTCATTCGTGTTTTCGTTCAGAAGTGCTGTGACTCTTTGTTGGTATCTGACTTAGGTCTCCTCGTCTTATAGTTTTTCATTATCATAAATTCTTCGCTTATTGCAGTTATTACCCTTTTTAATTGCTTTTATTCGCTGTCTATGTATCCCTTTCACCATAAAATGATCTGAGTCGCAGTTTGCCCCTCGGCAACTTCTAACATCGATGATGTTTGATGCGTGTCTTTTATCTATGAGAATATGATCTATTTGATTGCGGGTGTTTCCATCGGGTGTTCTCATAGTCGCTTTATGTATCTGTTTGTGTGGGAAGCAGGTGCTGGAGATTATCATATCCTCATCGCAAAATCTTCTTCCGTTTTCGTTGCTTATATCGTGTTTGCAATGTCTGCCTACGGTTGGTCTGTAGTCTATTTCTTTACCGATTTTAGCATTTAAATCTCCTAGGAATACTTTAATGTATTGCCTATGGGCTGTCTCATATGTCCTTTCCAGGGTCTCATAGAAGGTATCTTTAATTATTGCTTCTTTCTCTTCCGTAGGTGCGTGGCAGTTTATGAATATTGTGTTGAAAAATTTCTCTTGTATTATTATTGCGCAGATTCTTTCATTTACCGCTTTGAAATCTTTTACCATGTGCTTCATCTTTGTGTTGACTAGGAATCCTGTGCCCGAGCGTATTATTTCTATTACCGCTGTAAATAGTGTAAATTCTATCCATTATCTCTTATCTCCAATATCTCTTTTCCTTTCCATCGTATATCTTGAAGTGCTACTATCCGTACTTTGTATTTTAGTAGTTCATTTTTTACTTCTTGCTCCGACCTTATACAAGCTTTGTACATTACATGTAGATATAATCAAATCATTCTTCCTTTTCCATTGCCGAAGTTGTCTCCGTTGATCAGTCTGGTTTTCATAATGTTGAGTTTCCGTAACAATAGGTTTTTTTACGGGATAGGGTTGTTAACCCTGCACCCAACCCTCCTCCTTTATCCGGGCTTATATCATTTTTCACCAAATTATATCATTTTTAAATAATTGCCTTTTTCCCTTTACTTTATTAATAGTGTTCATAGGTTTACCATCAATTTTGATTGTCTTCTATGGCTTCTCTGTCCGAGATGTCTCGACTCAACTTCTGATCCTTGCTAATATATCTTTACCACCAACTTCCCCCTCAAGAAATAACGAGGGTGAAGCTTATATCTGTTGTTAATGAGCTTGGTATGTTTTACACACACAAAAAAAAACTTATTTTCTGAACAATTAATTTTACATTTTTGTAAAACATTTTAAAAGCAATTAAATGCCCAACAATATTCTAAACCAAAATGAAAAACAACAGACAATTTTTTAACAACAATATTTAAAAGAAAACGTACAAAAAGGTGTAGAAGGAATAACAAACAGAAACTTATTGGGTAGTCGGAAAACGCATCAACGACCCGCAATGTCATATTGGTTGCGCGTTGCGTCGTGACTTCTCCGACTACCCAATACATAACACGAGGAGCTTGAATGATTAAACACTTTTTAAGGCATGACGAATCGCTTAACGCTTCCTCATCTTTTCAACGGCGGAGAAGATATCTTCGGCCACAATCTCCGGTAATTCGAACGAAGCGAAGTGACCACCCACATCGAAGTGACTATTCTGCACCAGGTTCACGAATTTGTCGCGCAACATTGACTCGGAATGGTAAAACAGTTCATGGGGGAAATTGGCACATGCAAACGGAACTTTCACCAACAACCTAAAAATAACAGAAAAAACAAATTATTTAACGTACTGTCTGACCGCATAGTCTTAGTTCCGTTAGTCAAGTTCTGTTTATTAATTTATTTCTGTCTAGTTTTACCTGAACTATGTTAAACATAAGGAGTTGCCAAAATATCACTTTTACAGAGAACATGTTCTCTTTAACATAAATGACATAAATCTATGAAATGTTAGACTAACGACAAATAAAACCCAGAGCCAGATTAGATTAAGACTGATTCTTGATATATTATAAGTCTAACCTAATCTATCCAATATTCTTGTTTATTCATCTAATCTTGTCTGTCTTATCTTGTCTATTTAGTCTTATCCCTCAAGTTTTTGTCTCTTCTAGCGAAATTTCCCTTATCTGTCTAGTATTGCATTTCTAGTCTCATTTATTTTGTAGTTATAAAATACATACTCATCTATTTGTAAGTCAGTTTGAGCCTTGGAGAAAACTTCAGAGTAAATTCTCATGGAGGTAGTAATGGAATTAGTGACCCAGTAGATCATAACATTATCCAATAGATCTTCATATTTGAACTTGGATTTGAGTCCTCCATCGTCGAGGTCTTTCATGTTGGGATCAGTCCAAGTGGTGAATTTCTCCAAAATATATGCGGCCAGTCCAACGGGAGAATCATTAAGTGCGAAGCCAACCGTGTCTGGTTTAGTGGCTTGCAAGTGCATGTATCCAAACTCGAGAAGACCAAACATAAACTTGCTACCTAGAGGATACATTCTCTTTTCGTATTTTGCCTCAACTACCAACGAGGGATAAAAACTACCAAGCATAAGTTTAATATAACTTGACTTTCTACTATTTTGACACATATTCGAATGGCCTCCAAGGATTCGGTCTTCATATAACGATGCCATGGTGGTTGCTATAAAAGCACCCCAATCACCACCTTGGACGTAATATTTCTTAAAACCTATACGCTCCATCAAGTTCTTGAACACAACAGCAACATGCGCAGGTCCCAATCCTTGCTTAGCAGCTCCGTCAGAAAATCCATAACCAGGCAATGAAGGCGCAATAACTTCAAACACGAAATCCCTTCCAGGCTGTTTCGTCGTAAGAATTGGAATTATCTCATAGAATTCACGGACTGAACCCGGCCAGCCATGCAATAATAGAAGTGGTACCACTTTGACGTCCTTTGTTGTTGGTTTCACATGGAGGTAATGTATGTCCAAGCCTTGGATCTTCGTCTTGAATTGTGGGAATTTGTTGAGGAATTTCTCGCGTTGCCTCCAATCGTATTTAGTCATCCAGAAGTCGAGAATTCCTGCAAGCAACTTTGAATTCATTCCATAATGTTGCTTCGCTTCCTCTAATGGAGCGATCAAATCTCTTCGAGAATTCAGACGTGCTTTAAGATCCACCAAAACCTTCAAGTAAAATGAAAAAAATATATTTAGAAAAAAAAAACAAGTCTTAATTTTTTGTTTAAAAGAAATAGTGCTACCTACTTCAACCAAATGCATGGAATGGATGTCTCATATAAACCTGATAGACACATGTTATTCTTGTGCTGTTTCTACATATTTGACTTTGTTAAAAAAATGAATCAAATTCACATGCACGTTTAATAATTGAAGAGCCTTAGAAGGCCTTCCATTTTTTCTAAGACTGATCATGCAAGCAATCGTTTGTTGACAGCTGCATGCTTTGATACATTTTAAAGTAAAATGAAACTGCATGTAAATTGAAGAGGTAAGTGGAAGAAGGTGTGTCACAATGAACTACAATTGTTGTGTCTTGTGCATAACATTGAGAGATATGATAAGTGTTTAGAAGTAGGAGGTGGCCGCCTTTAATATTTGTTGTAACGTTTGCTTACATAACTTTGTTTCTGTGCTAATAGTAGTAACATTATGTGTTTTGTAATGTTAAATTGAATTGTTCATTTAAAAAACCACATAAGTAATTTCTTCTTCGAACTTGCGTTTTCATTATGTACTGCATCTATGGAGTTATTTACATTTTGCATGTAAAAACCACACACGTTTCATAACATTATGAAATTATTGTGTTTTGGAACTTGTATGGCTTCTACAGAGAAGATATAAATAACGCCGTAGATGCAGTTCATAGTAAAAATTTGTATTCGTATTTTTTACATTTTATAGAAATTTTGTTAGCCTTATGGACTTTAAAATATTTTATTTGACAAGGTTTGCATCCAGTTGAATCTATAGCTGTATTTGTTATTGTTTCTGATAAACATTCTATACTTAGCTGTATCCAGTATTGTATATCCAGTTGTCGAGCAACAGCTCGCTGGATAAGTCCATTTTCGATTAGAACAAAAAGTTGGGCCGCTTTTTGTGGCGTAGTATGCATTAAACTAATACTCTTGAAAACCAATCAAATTATGGAAAACGAAGAATGTGCAAATTTCAATTGCAAAGGCAATAATTACAATCTATCACAAGTTTATTATTCTCAAACCAAATAAACACATTGAAAATTTCACTAGGTTTTTACCACACTTATGGTTTCTACTACAATTATAATATGTAAAAATGTTATATAGCTTATTATTCACAGTTATAGAAATTTCTACACATATCACGACTCTAGTTTCGACTGTTAAAGGTCATTTTCACTAGAAAATGACGCAGTAATGTTGCTCATTCACGTGAAAATGAACAGTCGAAACTCGAGTCGTGATATGTGTAGAAATTTATATAACTGTGAATAATAAGTTATATAACATTTTTACATATTATAAGTGTGGTAAAAACATAGTCAATTTTTCAATACAATGTAAGTATGAATTACCACGTAGTAACTGTCGCAACCATCCTACCAAATAAATACGTTCGTTTCTCTTTACCGGTTGCTACGTCTATAAACAATAAGCATTATTGATTAATTTAATTTCCTATTAAAGCATATTAAATTGTCTTTCAAACGGCATATTTCTTTATTTCATCTCATAAATACTTAGTTTCTCAAAAAACAAGAGTTAAAGTCAAAAATTTGCAGTGAGCCGAATTCTATGCACGCAAGTTTATATTTTCTGACCATTTGATCGGTTACATCTACACCAAATTTTGTGCTACTGTAAAATCGAATTTTGTTGAATATGCAAATAAAGTCAAGGTGACTCATAATTGATTAGTTTACCAGGAATATAGACACAAAAAGAGTCTCACCTTCAAGTAAACAACAAAAAATAAACTATTTATAAATCAAGCAAAACAAGTTTCATTTCAAAATTATACACATTTACTTTTTTATCTAATCTACCCAAAAAATTTAATAGAAATAAACCAACTATTGTAACCAGTGATTTATTCACAGCTCAATTTACTAGCCATTTGTTAGATTTTGATATGTATAAACTTCTTTGTAAAGATTGAATAATTTAAAATTATTGAATTATATTTAAATCCATTTAAACCCATTAAACCCATTTAAATCTGTCTGTTTGAATCTATTCACTAACAGTACACGACTAAGGCCTTGTTTACACACGTAGAGTTCTTGCTAAGTAGAACGTTACTTTCCTCATTTATTTGAAAATTACCAGGAGTGGCCAAATAGTCTACCGCGTAACTATCCCTAGACGATCACCTTTCTTATATGTACACATCCCTGATGCAAGTTTTGTTGATGTTATAACAAAATAAAGCCTAAATGTCTCATTTATTTAATAATTCTGGTTGATTCGGAAATTAGATTGTAACTAAAGGATCTTCCAATAGAGACTTCAGAACTTTAGTAGATGGTAGCGGCCATAATATTGAAGCGACACTTGTCGAATTGACTGTCATTTATTCAGTTTGTTTTGCCAAGTCATGGACGGATATAACTTTCAACAACACGTGCAAATGATAAAATTGCTTTATGGGTAAAACCAACGGTGGTATGCAAAATGGGTGTTCTGTTCGGGCAACCTTCCGCGCGCTGTGCCCATTTTACGGTCGCCATAATCGTCCTACCGAGAGGACTATTCGCAGTGTGGTGGATACATTTGAGTCCACTGCTTCAGAAAACAATAAACCAACACCAGTACGACGATGAAACGCCAGATCTGCGGAAAACATCGCCGCTGTCCATGAGAGTGTGCAGGAGAATCAGAGGCAGTCGATTTCGCGTCACTCACAAGAACTCGGCCATTCGCAGACCACAACTTGGCGAATTTTGCATCGTAACTTGGGCCTGCATCCGTACAAAATTTAACTGACCCAGGAGCTGAAGGTAAACGACCATAGATAACGACGTGTATTCGCTGAATGGGCCCTGGAGCATTTGACCCTAATTTTCATCAAAAAATCATATTCAGCGAAATCCATTTCTAGATGAGTGGGTACGTTAATAAACAAAATTGTCGAATTTGGGACGATACCAATCCACATGAGATCCAAGAGCGTCCAAATCATCCCGAAAAAGTCACTGTTTGGTGTGAATTTTGGGCTAGCGGTCCATATTTCTTTAAGAATGACATAGGACAGGCGATCACTATCAACGGCGAGCGCTATAGGTCGATGATTACCAACTTCTCTTGGCCTGTATGGGATAATATGGACACCAACGATGTGCTTTCAACAGATCGGCGCTTTGTGCCACACAGCTCAAGTCACTTTGGACATTCTGCACGAGCGGAACTGGACTGGACTCTGGACTGGACTGGTTCAGAATTATCGTTTCGTTCATTTTTCTAATTTTAACAGGGTTTATACCAAAGGGTACAAAAAGCATCACGAAAAGCATGAGCATAGGCACAAATAGTAAAGTTGTACAAAACAGCAATCATACCGGTAATGATCTATGGGGCAGAGACAATGAACCTAAGGGGTAGAGACGATGAATCTATGGGGCAGATACGATGAACCTATGAGGCAGAGACGATGAACCTATGGGGTAGAGACGATGAACCTATGGAGCAGAGACGATGAACCTATGGGGCAGAGATGATGAACCTATGGGACAGAAACGATGAACAAACGTTGAACAGAGAAAGCTAGGAATCTTCGAAAGGAACATTATTAGAAGATTAAATAGTTTAAAAAGAATCATTGTAGGGGAACACAGAAAACTAATGAACTCGGGAATACAAACCATCCTCAAAGAATAAAATATTGTTACGTCGATGAAAGTACAAAGACTCCGCTGGTATGGCCACGTTAACCGAATGGAAAACAGCAGAGTGGTAAACGTGATAACAAGGTGGAGACCAGAGATTAGCAGAGGAAGAGGGAGACCGAAAAGCAGATGGGAGGAACAGGTACTAGAGGATAATAAGAATCTAAAGTTAGAGGCATGGAGGAGCAAAGCAAAAGAGGAGCCACCCAGTGAAGCCGAGCACATTTGTAAGATGTTATATTTTATACATAATGGTATCGAATGGTCTTTGTATTATATTAAGTGAGGAGTATCTGTGATTAGTTTGTAAGAAGAAATGATTAATTCCTCTTATTAAAATATATCTATGTGAATTTTAAATTTGTTTTAAATTAAAAACTAATTGAAAAGGCCAACGAATTTAATACACTCCTGTTCGTCTGCTTCTTAGATCTCTGACAAAGTGTTCGACAGGGTAAAGCTAGCTAAGCCAACGTCATCAACACTCTAAAAGAAAAAGGCGTACAAAACAAACTAATAAAAGTAAGAGTTACTAAAGTTACTAAACACCGGAAACTCAACAAAGATACAACTAAAAACAAACTCAAAAAGCCAATCCAAACGAGCGCGGGAATCAGGCAGGGCGACAGCCTTAGCCCGATACTTCTTAATACAATCATGGATCAGATCATCAGTAAGACCAAGGAAATTACAGCTGGATACCGAATACGTAATAACACAATGAAATATGTCTGCTACGCAGACGATGTCACCCGCGGAGAGTGAGAACGGGCTGCAAAAACTAGTTCACGAATTCAACAGCAATTAGCGACGAAGTACAACATGAAAATCTCCACCAAGAAAACAAAGAGCATGACAATAAGCAAATAATCCACGAGATGCAAAATTGTAATCAATGACGAAATTATTGAACAAGTGTCTAAGTGAATTTGACTATCCAGTTGGGGAAACCTGCAACAAGACATCAAACACCAAGCAAACAAAGCTGCAAAGATATCAGGATGCTTGCACCACGCTATATGGAAGAACAACATGCTATCAATACCCAGTAAAACTCGGATCTACAAGGTTTGAATAAGTCCCATCTTAACGTATGCGGCAGAAACCCGAGCGGACACGTCAATTACACGCTCTCAGAATAACAGAGATGCGAAAGCTAAGAGCCATCAGTGGACACACACTTCGGGATCGAAAACGGTACAACGAAATCAGAAAGTAATGTGGTTCCACCCCACATTCCTTTCGACGTTGACGTTATACGCTGGGCTCGGAAAAGAACGGCAAAGCAACAGGCAGAAGAACAACGGGCCCACCTCCCAAAAGGTGGAAAGACAGTTGGACTTCTATGTCACAGGAGAACATATAGGAGAACATAACCTGCCTGAAATAAGAAGAATTTAAATTTAAACTTATTTTTTGCTTTAAATTACTACTACTACTTTTTTAGTGCTCACTTAACACATTTGACCACCTCTGACCACCCCTGAAAATGACCTCCATCAGTTAAACCTAAGTCGTATTAAGTTTAGATTTATATAACTTTGCTAGTTGAAGGGGTTCGACCAGTTGAAATTTTGTAATGGTTCCAAAAAAGATATACATACAATTTTTTAATATTTTTTAATGCTTTTAATGCAACAGGTTTAACATAAACACATCCCTTTGAAAATCTTGCGTATGTGTATTGTAGTGGAAGGACACAGGCGTTTAAAAAATGCTGATTAAATTTTGAGAAGGGTCTACTAAAGAAGATGGGATAGAGGAGAAGGTCGCGACTAATCGAGACAAATGCCCTCTGGCGAGTCGTCTGAATAAGAACAACTAACAACTTGTCTGTAAATGAGGGTCCGCATATTGAGATGCTACGTGTTTCTGTATAGACGCGAAAGCTGGACTCTAAACCTCTCTATGGAAAGAAAGATCGAAGCTTTTGAAACGTTCCTGTACAGGCGCATACTGAGAATATCTTGGGTACAAAGAGTGACTAACGCTGATGTACTTACCCGTATGGAAAAGTCAAAAGAACTACTTCAAACTTTGATGAGAAGAAAGGCCGAATACCTGGGGCACATCATGAGAAGGAAGCGTTACGAACTCCTACGATTAATTTTTGGGGGATAATACAGGGAAAGAGGTCGATTGGCAGATGACAGAACTCATGACTGAAAGACCTACGCCGTTGGCTCAACTGTACTACAACTGATGTCTTCCGAGCATCCGCGTCAAGAAGAGTAATGGTCAATTGGATCGCCAACCTTCGGAAGGAGACGGCGTGAAAAGAAGAAGTTAGTTTTAACATGATCCCGTTCAATCTCGTTGCAAACTTTAAAGCAGGATATATTGAAAAATGTATAATTTAATTTGTTTATTTATTTTGTTGAATAATTCTTCAGGTCAGGATCTTCCATACGTTGATATTCCCTGTATATTCGTCTTTTATGTTGGATGAGACGGTTTATGAAAGGACGGAGACTTAGTATGTGTTGTTTGGTTGTTAGAGGTGAATGAAGTGTAATAATTTGATAGATATTTTTGGAAATCCTCAATATGTTCTATCGAAATATCTATATCATTTAATGAACTTAGTTAATGTGCTTGTGTCTTAAAACATTTACGATTATCAGACTCATTCTGATCTATAATTATTTTAGTTCCTATTTCTGTTTATTTTATTATTTATTGGCGAGATTTATGTATTACCGGTATTTCGCGTATATTTGCTGAATGCAATTGGTTTGCTTTAAATTTACTTGGAACACATTCCACAACTTTTCTTGGAAATGTTTACGCTAAAGGTCTACGAGTACGAAGCGCCACTTGAAATTCCAAAGTTTTTACTGAATCTTTTTCCAGAATCTTTTTTTGCCTTTGCACCAATTAGTTTTTTTTTTCGAGAATTCAGACGAATTTAATGCGAGTATAAAAAGAGACCTACAAACCTACAAAAAACTATAGAGATAAAAACAAGAGATTAAAATTGTTTTTATTCGTTTTTTTGTGGTGTGTATTCCAGCGTTTAAAATTCTTAGGATTTTTTTTTAAATGTTGTTAAACAGATCCGTGTTTCGTGTGTTCGGAGCACAAAGAAGACATTGGTCCGATACTCTAGATCACTGTTTTTCAACGTGGGGGTCGCAAAGCCTTTTTAAGGGGTGGCGAAGGCTCTTTAAAGGGATCGCAGTTATTTTAAAATTTAAAATAAAAAGCTCTTAAGGTAGTTCACTCGTGACAGTAGTAGACAAAAAGATCGTTTTATATTGAATGGGCTGCTATAGACCATTCAATATAAACCAACCCCCAACCTTTTTGCACTTAAGAGCACATCTTTTAGTACCGGTCAGGTGGCGGGCACCATTTATTTTTTCTATGAAAATTTATAGTTGAATATTGTTAATAATACACATAATGTACTAATCACATTTATATAAAAAAAAAAAAATTTTAACACATAATTAACGTTTATATTTTTATGAAAATTACTAAATTATACTCTATATAATATTACAAGTTAATGTGATCTTTGGCACTGCATTTCATTAACAATTGTTTCATAATTTTGGGTGTATGAATATATTTCTGCTCGTAAGCAATCATCCAAATGTTCCTCAGTCAGTCGAGATCTGTATTTTGATTTTATAATATTCATGGCTGAAAACAATGATTCACTTAAGCATGTAGAACCAAAAAACAATTTTATTTTGTATGATGCTCTTTTCAAGAATGGAAATTTATTTCTGTCAATTCA
Organism: Phosphuga atrata; assembly: GCA_944588485.1. NCBI lineage: Eukaryota > Metazoa > Arthropoda > Insecta > Coleoptera > Silphidae > Phosphuga > Phosphuga atrata. The sequence goes on from OX155903.1 coordinate 39,535,156, forward strand.
AGTTTTCATCTGATAAATTGGATTTTAGGACAATGTCGTTCTGAAGATTAAAAATTCCTAACTCCAGTTACTTAACTTGAATACGCTCTATAGTTTGCAGCTATATCGGTTACATTTACTTGGCAAGATTGACAAAAAAAGTGAGCATTGGCTCAATGATATTAAACTGTTTAAATCGTTTTTCAAACTGGTTTTTAAGTAATTGAAGACTGTCAACAAATGATGAAATCCATCAACTATTCGTAGAATTTCGACAAGCCTACGACAGTATAAGTAGGGAAGCACTATATAACATTCTGAAAGAATTTAAAGTACCACAGAAGCTAATCAAGATGATACAAGTAACCATGGAAGAGACGCTCAATCAGGTCAGAATACAAAACCAGCTCACAGAAAAATTCCCAACAGACAAAGGACTAAAGACAAAAGACAAGGAGATGGCCTGGCCCCGATCCTATTTAACCTAGCCCTCGAGAAAGGGATCAACATGAATAAAAACTGACAGCACCATTATAAACAAGTCATGCCAAGTTATAGGATATGCAGACGATCTGAATATAGTGGGAAGGAATGTACTGGCAGTGAAAGAAACATTTATGCAGCTGATAGAAGAGGCAAGACCGGTAGGACTGCTGGTGAATAAAGACAAAACGAAATATATGGCCATAAAATCAAGGAAATGTTCATGCGGGTGGGACAGAACATAACCATGAATAATATGAATATTGAAGTGGTACGAGAATTTAAATATCTGGGCTCAACACTGAACGAACAGAACTTAATACCACAAACAATTCAACAGAGACTGATAGCCGGGAATAAAGCGTACTACGCAGTTCAAAGTGTAATGAAATCGCAAATAGTGGGGGTAAAAACCAAAGTGAAAGTGTACAAAAGCATCATTAAACCGATAGTGACCTACGGGTGCCAATCGTAGACAATGACGACCAAACATGAGGACCTATTACTAAAATTCGAGCGAAAAATATTGAGAAGAATATTTGGACCGACCCAGGAAGAAGACGGGTGGAGGATAAAGTATAATCACGAACTGGTACAACTGTATAAAGAAATAGACCTAGTAACATATATAAAAATACAACGGATGCAATGGGCAGGACACGTAGAACGCATGGGAGAAGAAAGAATACCACAGAAGATCTACAAAGGAAACATGGAAGGCAACAGGAGACAAGGCAGACCACGACTAAGATGGCATGACAACATACAAAAAGACGCAAGAGAACTAATAGGCATAAGGAACTGGAAAAGAGCAGCAGCGGACAGAAAAGGATGGAAAAGAATGCTAAACGAGGCTAAGAAAGAAGGAGGCTAAGGCCCACAGAGGGCTGTAAGGCCACGGATGGATGGATGGAACAAATGATGAAAAGTCAATTTCAGCGTCTCTTATCAATTTTTTCATATTTGGAAAATGTACAAGTTTCTTCAATTGAAGACGTCTTTTCCACAAAGCCAGTTTGGCTTTAAATGAGTTTACAGATCCTATCATTGTAGCTATATGTAAGTTTTCCACCTGCAACTCCAAGTTTAAATTAATTAATTTTTCCATTATATCTGGAATAAAACCCAAATCCACAATCCAGAAATAATTCGTTAATTCAACAAAATTTGTATTTTTAGAATTGAGATAATATTTTATTTCTTCAATTAAACTGACAAATCTTGAAAGAGTATTACCCTTACTAAGCCAACGTACTTCACTATGAAGAATAAGATCCGGTTCTTCAGAATTTTGCAATAGGTCTTTAAAAAGTCGGTGTTGTAAAGGTTCTGCTTGTATAAGGTTTACTATTCTAATAACCACTTTCATGACGTGTCCGAAAGGGAGAATCTTTCCACACAAAACTTCCTGATGGATAATGCAATGGTAAGACATAAAGTTAGGAAATGATTTGTCTTTCTTGCAGAGGGCGATAAATTTATTTGTATCCCATAAATATTTTTTTATCGCGTTTGGGTAGCGGCGGGCACACATAAAATGGTCTGTGGGCGCCATGGCGCCCGTGGGCAAAGGGTTGGGGTCTATAGTTAAATTAACCCCTGGTCTATAGTTAAATTATTACCTTAAAGTGGCATTCAGCGTAAAAAAAAAAACGAAAATCATTCTATTTCAAAATATTATATTTATTAAGAAAAGGTTAATTGACCTTTTTACTCATCCGCCAAGTTTGAAAGGCGGGAATTTGAAAGTTTCGGGCACATATTTAGTTATACGTCAAAAAGTTCGGACACTTTTTGACGTATAGCATGGCGGCAATTTACCAATGTGTAATTTTTTTATGCACATGTGTCAAATGTGCATACAAAAATTACACATTGGTAAATGCACAAATTAGGTTAACACAAATCAAGAAATACCTTCGAGTCACATGAATCATTAATGTTACGATGAATAGGCTCACATTCACATTAATGTGATGGTTGGGCCTGTTTCTTGTTAATCAATTCGTTTTTGCTACACATATAAATCGCTTTCTAAATTTAGGCGATTTCTTTGTTTGCCTTTTATTTGAGGAAGTGGAAAATGAATCAAACACTTCAAAGCTTCTCTGGTTAATTGTGGATATTCTGTTTTTCTCTTTATCCAAAAGCTATCCAAAGTGATAGAGATGAATTCCAAGTGTAACATTCCATCAGCAGATATTTCCAACAGATTTTCTTTTAGATTGGTTCCCAAACTTGCCGCGTCTGTAGCTGCTTTTAAAAACACATTTATGATCCACCTTTTCCCAGTGTTTACTGAAAGTTCTTCCATTGAGAAATAATGACACAATTCATTTTTCAAATTCTGCAATACATTTTGCTTGCCAGGTTTATATGATTTGATGTTTATCTCAGATCCCACTTCCCCAATAAAAGACTGAAAGAAGAAAACGAATCAAAGTTGTCTTGCTTTATGAAAGATGACCACAGCTTTATTTTTTTTGTAACGCCTTGGAATTTGTCTTTAGCGGTAATGAAATTTGAATCCCTCCCTTGAAGGCTTTTATTCAAAGTGTTTAAATGTTCGAATAGGTCAGAAAGAGAAGCCAGTTTAAAAAGAAATTCCGGGTCACAAATAAATTGGGTATATTCAGACTTGACCTGCTGTAAATACATCAAGTTCAAGCTCGAAGTTCCAAAACTCTTGTCAGTACTTTTCCTTTCGATAACCACCTAACTTCTGTGTGGTAAAGCAAACTCTGGTGCAGTGAACCATATCTTCACAAATACTTCGAAATAAACGTGTCTGTAACGCTTTTCCTTTAATAGAATTTTATTTATTAATTTTATAATTACTATAAGAACGTCATTGTATTTCTGTGGCAAGGTTTTGGACGCAAGAGCTTGGCGATGAAGAAAGCAATGCATCCAACAAGCGTTTGGCATCAGTGCTTTAAGTCTGATAATAAAGCCGCTTTTCTAGTCAGTCATAGCTTTTACTCCGTCACTAATAGCTATGTATTTCTTCGCCAAATCGATATGAAAGTCTTGTGTAGCTTCAAGGTACTTGTTATATAAGCACTGACCTGTTGTATTCGTAGGCAGAGCTTTACAAAACAGTATTTCTTCCATCAATCTCTCATTGGATTCAAAACGCACAAAAGCTAAAAACTGCGGACAACCCGCAATATCAGTAGATTCATCAAACTGCAGGGATACAAAAGTACTTTCTTTTATTTTTTCTATGACTTGATCACGAATGTCTGTTATGTGTAAGTAATTGCGTATTTAGCCGATATCTAGTTATAAAAATAAGTAAAAATGATGTACAGATTCGATATTTGTATCATAAAAAAATACAAGCTAGAAATAGAGGAGGGAAGGGTAGGGGGTCGCGAAATATGTTTCCACACTAAGGGGGTCGCGGCTTAAAAAAGGTTGAAATACACTGCTCTAGATACTAGAGAAGGTGGATAGACAGAACTGCCTCAATCTTTTGACGAACCCGGATTTATAACCATTGGACTTTTCCTTTTGGAGCCATATAAAAAAAGTTGTGTACAATGAAAAGATCCTCAATCATTTACGGGAAGGAACCGCCGCAGCGGCAGTTACACCTGATATGTTGATGAATACGTTGCGAGAAGTGGAATATCGTCTCGACGTGTGAAGTCCATTAATGTTAAAACAAAACTTGAAAATACTCTCTTTTATTGTATCTACGCGTTGTAGTTTTTAATTAATTTCAACATTCATTTTGTACTTAAAACTAGGGAGTCCTTTTTCACACACACCGTGTATTAAGTTGGATGTTATCAAAGTAAAAATTATCAAATTTTGCAGAAATAGATTCTTGATATATTAATTATTTTTATCTTTGTTACCATTCACGACATTATTAATTATTTATACTATTTAGAGATATTTATGCTAATCAACTTCGTTAATGTTTTCTTTCTACACTTTAAATATTAATATGGTACGAATGATTCCTGGAAGATTAAACAAACAAATATTTGATAAAATTAATAAATATCGTACCCAAACCATATACATCCTGGGTACCGAACCTAGGGGTAATTACCCCCACGGGGTTAAATCAGCTCTCCTGCGGGGGTAACCAAGAGCTTAATTATTATGTCATACTAATTAATTAATAGAATAGATAGTTAGTGGACACTCTTTCTAGCAAAAGTGTCGTTGTCGCCTGATTTTTGTTGATAATCCGACACTTATGGTACCAGACAACCACCGGATTATCCAAAAATTCCAAATTACCTCGGAGCGCCTAGTTACTGAACGTGCCGGACTAACCAATCGCCGTATTATCGTTATTGTACTGCAGTTATTGATTTTTTTATCGTATCTTTTGTTTTATTCAAGAAAACCAAAACACGTGTCTGGTTATCTCGGCCTCTAATTATCTGAATTCCCGGCAATTGGTTACCAATTTTTCCTCCATGAAATATTGTAATGACCACACATTTTTTGCCAAACTTGCTTGATATTGTAAAATTAATTTAAGTTAGTAGAAGCCTTAGTGTACAGTCACATAAATACATTTATTTAAAAAAAAACGGTGTGTTAAATATTTTTTTCGATCAAGACATATTGCTAGTCTTGCACGTAACTTCTTTATACTTGCCGTAAAACAATCGCGAGTCTAAACAGTAACATACATGGCTTCTACATCCGGAGAAACACGCTCCTATAAAGAAGCATTTTTACAATGGGGCTTCATTTTATTGTAGAGAGGAATATACAAAAGTCTCAGCGTGTTTTATGCAATAGAGTGCTTAATCCAGAGAGCATGAAACCAAGCAAATTAAAAGAACATTTCGATAAAGTTCACAAAGAGTTCGTAAGAAAAGATATAGATTTTTTTAAGAAAAAAAGAGAGCCTTCTGATGTCTTCGCGGTTGCATTCCACAGGAAATATGCAAAAGGCAAAAGAATCGTGTCTTGAAGCTTCATATCAGATTTCTTATCGCACGGCTATGAACAAAAAACCAGCTCTTTATAGGAGAGGGGCTCATCAAACCCTGTTTATTTAATGCAGTATCGATCGTTATTGGTGAGCAACATGTGGCTAAAATTAAACAAATACCACTCTCAAATACAACAATTCCAAGTTGCATTTCAGACTTGAGTAACAATATTTTGGCAACTGTTATTTATGAAATTAATGAAAGTCCTATATTTGCGCTGCAATTAGATGAATCAATGGATGTAGCTTCGTGTTCACACTTACTGGTATTTACGCGATACATTAAAGATGACCATGTAAAATAGGAATACTTGTTCTGCAAGTCTCTGTTCACCACTACTCGTGGTGAAGACGTATTCGAAACGCTAAAGCAGTTTATTTTAGACAACGGACTGGACTGGTCAAAGTTTGTTGGCGTTTGTACAGACGGGGAGCCTTCCATGATGGGTGTTCGCTCTGGATTTCAAGCATGTGAAACAAGTTGCTCCTCAAGCTTTGTCTTATCATTGCCTGATACACCGCTACGCTTTGGCGGTTAAAACGCTTCCATCAGATTTGCTAAGCACATTGAATGACGCTGTGAAAATTGTGAATCATAATCCTGGCAGTGCTACAAACTCGAGATTATTCAAAGATTTATGTGATGAAGTTGATGACGAATTTAATTCCCTTTTATTGGAACGAAGTTCCTTTAGGGAGGTCTCGGTAGGAGTTATTCGGCAGAAAACGTTACGATACGTTATACGCCTATCTCTTTCTCTCAGTGTATATTTCTATACCGTTCGCTCTCTCTTTCTTTCTCTTTCTCTCAGTGTATATTTCTATAATGCGTGCTCTCTCTGTGTCTTTCGCAGAGTAACAGACGGGAGTGGTCGGTTTATAACCTTAAAACTAAACGAGAAAAAAAAAATGACGAGACAAGATACTTAAATAGACCTTAATACACCACTAATTTTAAATGTTTTGGAAAATTGAAGACCTACAAGAGCTTCTGAAAATGTCATTTAAGTTTCAAGACTTAAAAGTCTTTAACAATATCTATAAACTAGTTAGTTTTAGCTAAAACTTGCAGTTAATTTCCTCGCTGTAATTGTCTTAGTAACTTAGTAACTTGACTTCAAGTCAAAGAGTTTTTTTTCAGAAATACACGATAAAACATTTATCGATAAGCTGGCCTATCTTGCTGATTTTTTCAGTGAAATTAACAGTCTTAAATATCTCATTGCAAGGAAATATGACGAATATTTTGACAGCGCAGGATAAAGTTGCAAGTTTTCTGCGTAAATTGGAACTTTACCAACACAGAGTGCAAGTTGGCGATGTAACCAACAAATCTAACCAACTAATTTTGGAAACTTTATAGCTAGAAAGTTAAGTTATTTCCTCTTATTTTGGATCAAAAGGTCGCGCTGTCGCGCATACATTTTATCTGCTCTAATATAACCTAATCTAACCACCTTATTTTGGAAGGAGTAATTACTTCAGTAACAAACTGCGTACCCGCCACTGTGTGTTTCTCCTGTTAAACTTCGACCTCGGAGGCGCCACTAGTTGCGGGTCTGCCTGTATTACTGATCCTAATTGATAATTACACAGAATGATACAGTAAAAATGTCAATTTGATCACACTATCAAGTTACAAGTATTTTAACGTAATTAATTGAACACTTGTAGTTTGTTTTATCTAAAAAATCCATCTGATATAATCAACTAGATATATAACAGCTCACAATGAGTCGTAATCTTTCGTAAACCAAACAGTTTTATCGAATTTATTTATTCATAAAATAAATTTAATCTGAACGATACAGTAAAAATGTTAATTTAATGGCACGTTGTGGCAGACAAGTCTAGACAGACAGGATTAGACCGACAAGACTAGGCAAACAAGACTAAACAATCATGACAATATAGACAAGACCAGACAGACAAGATTAGATAGACAAGACTAGCCAAACAAAACTCGATAGGCAAGACTAGACAGACCAGAAAAACCAGATATACCAAACAGAGAAGACTAGACTAGACAGTCTCGACTAGACAGACTATACTAGACAGACCAGAAAAATCAGATATACCAAACAGAGAAGACTAGACTAGACAGACTCGACTAGACAGACTATACTAGATAGACTAGACTAGACTAGACAGACTAGACTAGACGGACTCGACTAGACAGACTAGACTAGACAAACTAGACTAGACAGACTAGACAAGACAGACTAGACTAGACAAACTAGACTAGACCGACTAGACTAAACAGACCAGACTGACCCTATCGAGTTACACGTATTATAATATAATTAAGACTTGTAGTTTATTTTATCTTAAAATTGCATCAAATTTAATCCACTACATATATAACAGTTTAGTTTAAACTCAAACACACTCCACTAAATCCATTTCCACTTTACGTTCATATGAATCTTACCTTTTCGGGAACGTCAATTTTGAATGGTCTGATCTCGGTGTTATCGTTGACAGGTTTTCCTGGACCCCAATAAGGTTCGTCCATTTTGGGAACTGGAGGAACATCGAAGCATTTGTTCAGCTTCATGGCCAAAAAGACCGTTGTGGCTGTGGCCACAACAATAAACAGTTTGCCCAGGAGACCCATCTTGTTCGAACGCCGGACGCGAATGAGACCGAGTCGAGCGCTTCATACGGTATTTGAACTTGACATGGACGTAGCGGAAAGTTTTTATCTCCGTTAACCTTGTCTCCACTCAAAATTTCGTAACTACATTTTTAAAACAAATAAATTCTTATAAATATAAATTATTAAATTTAAATATAAGTTACCTACCGCTTACCCTGTTAATTAGAATATATTTTACAAGAGAATTTAATTGTTAAACTGTGTATGTGAGTGTTGCGTTTGTAGAAAGGATTAGTGCTGTGTTTCTAACAATTTTATTTATTGTTATTCGTATTCCTTATCTATTGTTATTCGGACTCTTTTACATATAAAAAAATATACCTTATTATTTAGTTTAAGTCTAAAACTGTATTAGTAGCATGTAGTTGTTATAACTTAAATAAAAACGTTTTTAAAAATTGACTAATTCACTTCAACAACATAATTTACATATTTATATATAACTAGATTTTCTAGAATTATTTAACCCTGTTTCATGTTTTATTGAGTTTAATGAAAATATATTTGAATATACCTATAAGACATAAGTAAAACAAAAAAAATATATATCTCTATAGACAAAACAAAAATAGATACACAAATTAGACTAGCAAGCCAAGACTAGACAGATAAGATTAGATAGGCAAGACTAGACCAGATTAGATAGACTGCATCTGCTACTCCCGATCTACTCCGGATTTCGGTGTTATAGATTCGTTATAGTTATAGTTATCGTTTATCGTAGTTATAGTTATCGTTATATGTTATAGATTCGTTATAGATTGTTATAGATTTTTTATGGATTCGGTCTCTAAGGGATAATCCCAACATGGATCTCTCCATTGCATGTTGTGTTACCTTGATCTTATTGATTACCTTCTTTGTTAGTGTTGATGTCTCTGTACCGTATGTTAAGACGGGGAGGACGCATTGATCGAAGACTCGTTTAGACAAGATACGTTTCAACAGGTTGGTAAGTTTGACTTAAATATATGTTTCAGTTTCTCATATGCAGCCCAAGCTAATCCTATTCGTCTTGGTATTTCACACGTTTGGTTATTTTTCTGTATGCGGATTTCATGCCCTAGGTATTTATATGAGGTGGTCTCTTTGACTTCGACTCCATCTACGGTTATACTATCACTCAGTACAAGATTGGTCATCAACTGAGTTTTTGCAAAATTGATCTTTAGTCCCACTTTACGTGAGGCTATATTTAGGCGTTGTAACATCATTTTTGCCTGGTCGATGCTATCCGCTATAATGACTATGTCTTCTGCAAATCTGAGATGACTGAGGTATTCCCCATTTATGTTAATGCCTAGGTGTTGCAGATCAATAGATTTAAACATGTATTCCAGTAAGTTAGTAAAAAGTCGTGAGGAGATTGTATCACCCTGTCGAACACCTCTATTTTATCGCTATTTTAAATCTTCCCGTATCGTTGTGGAGTCGGACACATGCTGTGGAATTTTGTATGTATATATATATATATATATATATATATATATATATATATATATATATATATATATATATATATTATTACTACCGTAAATTCCCTTTAAAGAGAGCGTGTAAACTTGAACAAAAATCATGACAACTCAGTCATGCGGCGACGTTCTTCCCAAATCCTCTTCATTCGTGCACTATGTTCTTTCTTCCGTTCGTCCGTCCACTTTTTTCCTGGTATCTTTGGGAGCAGTTCTTTATCAAATTTATGGTGCATTATGGTGTTTCTAAATTTAACACGATCATTCATGTCGTGTATCGTGATGTTTAGCTGCTTGAGGTCTTCTTCAGTTTCCTGTATCCATTTGGAGCTATGTTTACTGTTGTGATAGGCTCTACGGTTTTATACATTTCTGACGATGGTCTCTTAATCCATAATCTATATTCCCTCCTTATTCACCGGCCCAAAAATTTTTCGGAGAATTTTACGTTCTTGTTTCTCTATTTCTTTGATTTTTGAGTGACCATGAATTAATGTTGATGGTGTTTGACTGAAACAATGCATGTTCTTGAATCGTAGCTCATATTTTTCTATTGGTACGTCCCATATAGGTTGGTTCATACGTTCCATAGGGTATTTCGTAAATTCCATGTGATTCCAACTGGATGGTGTCTTTAACACTGCATAGCATGAAGGATTTTTTTTTGTATGACTTGAAAATGATGTCAATGTTGTGTCTTTCTAGGATTCTGGCGGTTTTGTCCGTTGATCCATGACCATATGTTAGGAACGCTGTGTTGACGGGTTTCTGGTATTCTTCAGTTCTTTGGTTACGATTCTCTGTGTGACTGAATGCTCTAAATATTAGGCTATTTGTATATTCCTTTGAAGAAAAAACTTCCCGTAAATTCTTCATTTTTCTCGGTTAAGCTGGTCACCCTGATATTTAGAGCCTAATATTCAGAGCTACCCAGAGATCTAAAGATTCAAACCAGATACCCAGAGGTCCAAATAGTCTGATATCCAGAGCTTTCTGTTGAACAGAGAACCTTTATTAAAAAACTCATGAATGCCAGAAACCCATCAGCACAGAATACAACTTCATCGACACAACATCAACATCATTTTCAAGTCAAAACAAAAAATATCCTCCATGCTACTCATCGGACCAGATGAGATACCATCCCGTTAGAATCCCATGGAAATTACGAAACACCTTGTGGAACATATGAACGAACCTATATTGGACGTAAAGAAAAATATCTAATCAATAAAAAAATCAATAGAAAAATATAAAATCATGCAGTTTCAGTCAGACACAAAGAGTTTCAAGTTTCATCCGCTCTTGTCCAACATACCAACACTGACCACTGGATGAATTTCAGAAACTCAAGGACTCTTGCACAGATTAGCCACGAAATGTCACGGGTATACAGAGAAGCCATAGAGATAGAAAAACGAGACTACCGCCTGAACACGAGAGATGATTCCTGGCGACTCCCCCCAGCATGACGAGCGATTATATGCGCCCTCAAAATGCAATCCCAGACACATGTACGACCAACATGACGAACAAACAAGCGAACCGAAGCACCGTATACAACGCGCATGACCAGATAGCTAAAAGTAATCACGTCACACGAACGTGCGCTCAGTACACGTCTAACGCTTAACCTGCACGCACGCATATATCTAGTTTGCCTATATCTAGTTCGCCGAAATGTCGAGAATCCGGTTCATTTCAGAACCAACCCTCAACATCAACAGTAGTTGTAAAACAATATCATTATATCTCTATATAAAGTACAGGGTGTCTACATAAGAATCATCGGTTTTTAAAAAGATATATTTCACAAAGTTTTACATATATAATATTAAATGACACATGAAATTAAAGGTAAAATGTTCAAGTTTAAAACAAACTTTGCTTTAAACATCCAGTTTGCTGCACGAACTATCTATGCAAAGTGGCGAGTATGCAGCAGAAAGCGTTTTGTGTGGTCGAGTATGCAAGTTGTTTATCGGTTGTTATGGTGCAACGTGCATTTCGAGGACGGCACGGAACAGAATAGCCAGGTCACCATAGCATTCGGCGATGGTATCGACAATTCCAGGACAATTCCATTAGTAAGCTAGAAGGACCGGAAGACCACGCGTTTCTGATGAAACAATGAAGGCAGTTAGAGAACGTTTCACACGTAGGCCGCAACAGTCAACTCGCAGGGTAGGTCGTGAACTTGGTATTCCATATCAAACTGTATGGAAGATTTTGCGACGGCGATAGCGATTCAAACCGTATCGTCTACAGATGGTGCAAAGTTTACGGCGCAACGACCATGTAAAGCGAACCATTTTTTGTATTGCAATGCAGGAAGCGATGGAAGATGACGAATATGATAACCGTCTAGTGTTCATGCATTTCATTTAAATGGAAAGGTGAACCGTTACAACATTCGGATATGGGGCACGGAGAATGCTCATATCATTCTGAAACATGAAAGGAATTCCCAAAAAAATAATGTCTTTTCAGTCTCCAACATAAAAGTGTATGGACCCTTTTTCTTCAATGAAAATACTGTGACGGGCACAACATACCTCGATATGTTGCAGTTTTAGTTGTTTCCGCAACTGACAGAGGATTCATATTGCAACAAGATGGGGCTCCACCTCATTGGCTTAATGACATGCGTCGCTATTTAAACGAGGAACTCTTTCACCGCTGGATTGGGCGATGTGCTGTACAGGACTTGGTATTGTTCCGCTGACCTACCAGGTCACCCGATCTTATAGTTTGCGATTTTCTTCTTTGCGGGTATATTAAAGATAGGGTATACGTGCCCCCGATGCCATCAACACTGAGTAAACTCCAAGAACGCATTACTACTGCTGTGAATAGCATCGATGTAATGCTTCAGGAAGAACGACTGTTTTGTAGTGTTGTAGTTTTGCATTAAGAGATATTGATTTTTTGTTATAATGATTCCAAGTAAGTCGGTAGGGTCTCTGTAATTTTTTTACTCGTTCTTTATTTGCTATTATATTTAGGCCGGACGGTTGGATGATTTCTCCTAAGTATTTAAACTGGGAAACTCTGGATACAGAACCATATCGTGTCTTGATGGGTAGATTGTCGGACGGGGATCGTTCTATATACTGTGTTTTTTCATAAGATATCAGGAGACCACCCTTTTGTGAAATTTTGTGTAATTTTTCAAGTGCATGCTTTGCTGCTTCTCTGGTATTCGATAATATTGCAAGATCATCAGCAAACATTTGATATTAGCTCTATAATCTCTTCTCTTAACAATGTGTATTCCCTAAATCTCTTTTTCCCAAGTTCTGATTTTTTCCAGGACCACATTAAAAAGGATGGGTGAAAGTCCATCTCCCTGTCGAACACCCGTATGTATTTCAAAAGGTTGAGAAATTGCTCCACCAAACTTAACCCTTGATGTAGTATTAATGAGAATTTGTTGAATTAATGCCCTGGTTTTCCTCAACTTTGAATTCCTCCAGAATGCTGAAGAGAGTTGGTCTGTCGACGGAGTCGTAGGCTTTTTTTGAAATCAACAAAGGTACCACTGTGTTTCTACAAGATCGTATTTGCAAGATTGTCTTCAATTTGTTCCGTGCATGAGCGCCCCTTACGGAAACCTGCCTGATATTCTCCTATCTGTGGGTCTACTTGAGGTTCAAGTTTATTCAAAAGAGCTTTCGAAAGAATTTTGTACGTTACTGGTAGAAGTGAAATGCCTCTATAATTGTTCGGGACCATTTTATCACCTTTTTTATGAAGCGGGTGTATAAGTGCACATTTCCATTCTGGGGGGATTTGTTCGGTCACCCAAATATCACATATTATATTGTGTATTCTGTGAATGAGGTTGTCGTCGGCCAGTTTCCATAACTCGGCAATGATTCCATCTTCCCCAGGGTCTTTGTCTTTTTTCAATGAATGAATGATGTCAGTTATCTCCTGGAAGGAAGGCGGCACGGAATCTGGATAGGATTCAGATTGTTCAAAAATAAACTTGCTGGATGGGGGGTCACAGTTGAGAAGATTGTTGAAGTACTCAGCTAAAATTTGACAATTCGCATTGGTGTTTGTCTCCATTGAACCATCAGATCGACGAAAGCATAGGCTAGATATCTGGTCGATATCCTGTCAGGTTCTCTTTAAAAATTCTGTAAAAACTCCTAGTATTATTCTTTGTAAATTCTTATTCTATTTCCTCCAGTCTTGTTTTTTCATAGCTACATCTTTCTTTTCTAATTAGTTTTGATGATTGTTTCCGATTGTACAGGAACTTCTGCCATTTGTCTGGCGTTTTTTTGCTATGAAATTTTTTCCAAGCGTTAAGTCTGTCTTCTATTGCTTGGTCGCATACACTGTTCCACCATCTGTGCTTACGTTTACGTGGGGGCTGGCCTATCCTCATAGCGTTCCTGAGAACATCCGATAATTCTGTCCAGTTTAACGAGTTTGTTTCGTTGATTCCATGCAAAATACTGTCCCTGTTTATTTTTAAATATTCAGGGTCAGGCTTAAAAATTCGTGGTTGTCGTGGTCTTCTCCTGTTGGAGTTTAATTTTAATTTGAAACAAGTAGTGATCAGAATCGAAGAAACCTTTCGTTGTTTTTACATTAAGGACCTCCTTTTGGTTTGTATGAGAGATGGCAACATAGTCGATTTGAAATTCACCCATATTGATGTTGGGTGCCCTCCAAGTGCAAAGCTTTTGTCTGGGTTTTCTAAATTGTGTTGACATGATTTTAAGTTGGAAATTTTCACAAAAAGTTATTAGTCTTTCACCATTTTTATTTGTTCTTTTATGTGCTGTGTGAATACCTGTTGTTTTCCTAAATTGTTTCTCTATACCCAACTGGGCGTTAAAATCGCCTAACAGAATCTTGATGTGGTGCGGTGGAATTTGGTTGGTGACCTCTTCTAACTGTTCCCAGAAGGTATCCGATGTTTTTGGATCTTTCTTATTATAGTCGTTTGTGGGAGCGTGTGCGTTGATAAGAGTATACGCTTTGTTCGCCGATTTCAGTGATAGAGTGGGGATGCGTTCCGATGTAGACGTAAAGTCAATGAGTGAGTCTACAATTGATTTGTGGATGGCAAACGCTGTACCAAATTGCCTGGGGCCCGTCCTAATTTTTATAGAGGGTTTCCCTTTGTATATTCGATAATCATCAAAGTGGTATTCATCAAGGAAACGAGTTTCTTGAATTGCAAGGATTTTGATATTAAATTTGTCCATTGTGTTTACAAGCTGTTTAATTTTACCAACTTTTAGAAGAGTTTTCGAGTTGAGCGTGCCAATAAAGTACTTACGCTTCGCGCGTAGAAGATTCGAGAAGCTCCGATCCTTCTCAACATGACGCTCCTGGTCCCCTGGAATCCGACGACCAGGAGTAATCAGTCTATTGACTGATGCCCGGGGTAGTGGAATTGTACCTTCTGTTCTCATCATGTTTGTTTCAAGTTGAAGTTAAAGATGAGATGATCAACACGAAGAAGATCACAAGGTTACGACTTGATTGTTGAGATCAAGAAGATGTTCTGACAGCCGCACCACTGGTGAACAGACGCTGACCACTTTGTCGCTTAATCTAAGACAGACACAATGCGGATTTTTATTGGTGTAACCACCCGGCTCTTCCGCTCCATCCAGCGTTGGGAATTTAAGAATCCTCTTCCGCTGGCAAGACCGTTGACCATTTTTCACCTAGTAACCCTAGGCAAGGGCCCTTACAGGGTGCTACCATCCGGAGACAGATGGACCCCGGTTTTTTAACGAGGTTGTTACTCCTCTATATAGAATCCCACATATTATTATTACTATCACTATATATATATTTTTAAATCCCACAAATAAAAAGAAAATTTGACAATAAATTGATTTGACATTTCGAAAGAAAAACCAATTCATTTTTTGTCACATTGTTTTTACACAATTTTTTCTTCTCACTAACACCAATCCAATGTTAACCCTCTGTCCCTCGCCATAAACCTCTCACCCTATAAACCCCACACCACTTAAAATACATAATTTTTACGAGCAAAAATTTTGTATGTCTAACTTGTTTGGCGGTTGCCTGGGATCATATATATATATATATATATATATATATATATATATATATATATATATATATATATATATATATATATGTATATATATATATATATATATATATATATATATATGTTGTATTTGAGGTTTTGGACCTGTGTTGTATTGTTTTCTCGGGGATTCCGCGTTGATGCTGAGGGTTGGCTCTGAAAAGAACCGGATTCTCGACGTTTCGGCGAACTAACATTCGCCATTCTCAAGAGATATATGCGTCCGTACGGGTCAACCGTTAGACGCATACTGACGCATACAGTATGCGTCAGTATATATATATATATATATATATATATATATATATATATATATATATATACAGTTAGACGCATACAGTATGCGTCTAACGGTTGACCCGTACGGACGCATATATCTCTTGAGAATGGCGAATGTTAGTTCGCCGAAACGTCGAGAATCCGGTTCTTTTTAGAGCCAACCCTCAGCATCAACGCGGAATCGCCGAGAAAACAATACAACACACACATATATATATATATATATATATATATATATATATATATATACATATATATATATATATATATATATATATATATTTATATATATATATATATATATATATATATATATATATATATATATATATATATCTGATGATATTGGTATACCGGTGATCTACACGGCAATCAGTTAATGATTTTAGGATTTCGTGTTGGTCCACAGAGTTAAACGCCTTCTCATAATCAACGAGTATTAGTACCAGTGGCTTGTTATACTCATATCATACTCATACTTTCTCTATGAGGTTTTTTAGGGCTTGAAGGTGGCCGTTTGTGCTAAACCCTTACCTAAATCCGGCTTGTTCTCTTGGTTGGAATGATTCTACCTTAACAGTTATTCTTTTCGTGATTATTCTTATGAACAGCCTTATTGCCCTATACAGCCCTATTGCCATATTCCTGTGAACTTTCCAATAATGTCTCGGTAATGTCATTGTTGCATTGTTCCATTCTGAGGGCGTTATTCCTCACATGAGACACTCGGTGAAAAGCACTTTGAGTAGAGAATGTAGCTTGTATCCTACCAGTTTGATTGCTTCTATGCTGATTTAATCGTACCCAGGTGATTTGTTAGTCTTCATCTCCGAGAGTGCTGTTGTTATTTCACAGATGGTGACCTCTGGAATATCTTCCGACCCTTGGTTTGTGATTTTCGGAATTTGGTTCGCTTCTATTGCGCTTTCATGTGATTTATATAGTTCTTCATAAAATTCTCTCACTACCCCGTGGATTTCTTCCCTATTTGATGTTATATTTCCCTGTCTATTTCTGAGTCTATGTATGTTTCTTCTGCCTGTTGAGATTTTCTGCCTAAGTATTTTTAAGCTTCTGTTTGCTTCTATCGTTCTAGCAACCACAGGTGGGCACAGTTAATCCAAAAGTTAACTTCGTTAATCATTATCTCGTTAATAAAAAAGTTAACTTCGTTAATCGTTAAAGCGTTAAAATTTCGAAAATTTAACGTTAAGTTAAAGTTAAAACGGTTAAAAGTTAACCACCCAAAACATATACAGCTTTTGGTATATTTTGGGATGCGATACATCGGTAAATAAAGCAAAAACAAGTATATAGATTAATTAGTTCTCAAAATCTCTTTCCCTGTAGAAAAAAAGTCGTTCTACTTTGGCGCTTGATGGGATTGCAGTATTATATTAAAAAAAAAACGGCCAAGTGCGAGTTGTGACTCGCGCACCGAGGGTTCCGTGCAAACTTGTAAGTAAGGTATCTTTTTTTTTGTGGAGGACGTAGCAAGCACATTCAGTTAACTTGACAAGTGGCCCTCCTGAAATCACGACCATCTTAGTACCGCTGGAAGCATAACCTCAAGATGTCGCTGTCTCACGATGGAATTCTACCCAATATTTTAATACCATACATCCCCCATTCACTATGAGTGTTTAGGAATTCTGGAACTTCACTATTTGTTTTTACTGCTTAATTTTGCCTGTATACCTATATACCCTGTATAAAGGTATACAGGGTATTTTTTTTTAAATAACGCGAATTCTTTCAAACTCATAAAAAGAAAACTTTATTTTAGTATTATACACTTCACTAACTTATATTAAGATCTAACTATTTCTAGATTTAATATAAAGTAATATATTAACTATTTCTGGATCTATTTCGATACACTTAACATTTAGTTGTTCGATTTACTGCTTTTGGGCAATTGACTACCAAAAAATATAGGGCGTATGTGATTTAAGTATATGTAGATTATAAACAAAAAATAGACGAAATATATTATATACGGGATGTTACGGGACTTGAGTTTGTCGCATGTCAGTTATAAACAAGCAAAATTTAGACATAATATATACCCTGTATATATTATGTATATAGAGCGTACGTGATGAAATGCATAACGAATATGAATAAAGAAAATTCAGAATAAACAGCTTGGTGCCGACACATACTTTTTAACCTTCGGACCTAACCAAGGAGGACCTAACTGTATGCAACCCATATGCTTCTGCTGCCTGACAATACCACGCAACACATTAGTGTATTTTCATAAGTTTCTAATTGTAAATTCGCATTTTTCTTGTAATTAAACTACATATTTACGGTTTTCAGATTTTTCCCTTCACATGTGCTGTAAGACACCGCTTCTTGCCAAATTTCATGATTCTAGGTCAACGGGAAGTACCCTATTAGTCCAGTCATTATAGTAAGTTCACCTCGGAATTAGAGATACTAAGTCTGTAAATACTTGTATATTGACACCCTAAAAGTTGTCTCAAAACCTACATATGGCACTTACCAAATCACTTATGTAGGTTTTGAGACAAGTTTTAGGGTGTCAATATACAAGTATTTACAGACTTACAGCTGGGTATCTCGAATTCCGAGATTCTTACCTAATTTAAGCTTAAATGTTTAGGTTTTGATTCCCTTGTGAAATCGCAAAATATGCGACATAAACGGTCATATCTTTTGATCGCGTTGATTTACAAGTTTGATTTTTTCACAGCTGAAAGAGACCGCGGACCCGAGTATTTGATACTTGTTTGATTTCAACTTGTTACCTCTACGCTTTCCTGAGAAAAATGGTCTTGACAGACAGACAGACGTACGGACAGACAGGCAGACGAACGGACAGACAGACAGACAGACGGACGGACAGACAGACAGACAGACAGACAGACGGACAACAAAGTTATCCAATAAGGGTTCCGTTTTCGGTACGGAACCCTAACAAAAAGATTTGTTAAATAAAACTTGTTCACCTAGAAAGGCAGCATCCGTAAAAGATTCTTTTCACTTTGAGTCCAGCCAAGTCCTCCCAAATTCTGAGCTTTGTTTTGCGTCCTCTAGACCTCTTCTTCAGACTGAGTAACAGAGCTGAAAAATATTCTCTTTCTTCTTCATTATTGCTGCTTCCGCTAACACAGGCACTATCCTTTTCATTTCCATTTGCCTCCCTTTCTCTATGCAGAGCGTCTTAGACTTTTGCTCCTATAAGTTTCTTGACTTTTGATAACTTGCTGCTCTCAAACTTTTGCAGCCACATTAGTCGAAACTTTGGGTGAAAGGCTGCAGCCAGCTGGCATCTTCATCTTCCATAAACCGTTCAAATCTTGTTGTTATGTCAGATAATAAGGCATTGGCCAAACGGGTACAACAATGAACGGCTTCCTCACCTTTTCTCTGGATTTTTGCCGGTGTTCCCGCGCATAATTTAAAAAACAAAAGTGACAACATGTCAACAAACAACCAATGTGGTGGACTAAAGTTAACAACAAATTTAACGGAAGTTAAGAAAAGCGTTAACATTTTTTTGAGTTAACTTAAAAGTTAATCAGTTAAGCATTTTGTTAACTTCGTTAATTAACGGATTAATGAGTTAATGCCCACCTATGCTAGCAACCATATTCGTGTTAAATGTTTCTGACGTCCTTTTGAGATGTCTTTGTTCAATTGTCTCAGTTCCGCAAAGTTTTGGCAGTATTTGTTTTTCAGCATTCTTCTTCCTTCCATTAGTTTTTTGGTGTTTTTGCTTAGTTTCTGTTCTCTCTCGTTTGGTTTATCATCACCTGTTTTTGCATTTGTAATCGATGTGTTTAGAACATCTATGTTGATACTTCCGTTAGTCGCCATTTGGTTTGCGTAAGAGTTATGTCAGCGGTTTTCTATTTCTCTTTGATAGGAGTCGATGTTGTCGGGTGGTGTCTATTTTTTGTTCGGTTTTTGGATCACCTTCAATCTTTCGCTGGTGATGTTCACATAAAGTTTTGTTCGGATCATTCTATGGTCGCTGCCTATGAAGAGCCTGTTGAGGACTGCTACGTTGTGAACTTTTTCTTTTCTGTGTGTTATGATGTAATCTATCTCGTTCTTAGTGTTGTCATCTGGGCTGATCCAAGTCATTTCCATTGTAGTTTTTTGTCAAAGAAAGAGTTCATTAAATAGAGACCATGTTCTTTCAAGAAATTGAGGAGTCTGTTTCCTCTCTCGTTTCTTTCATTAAAGCCATGGGTGTCTAGTGCAATTTCGGCTTCATCTTGTTCCCTTCCGAGTTTGGATTGAAGTCGCCTATGAGTAGAGTGTGATAGTTAGTATTTTCTTAGTTCATACGTTGTAAGGTGTACATCGTCGCGTCTTACTGCACATCGCGCAGTAAGACGCGACGTGCAGTATTTCAACTAGTAACTAGGTATTACAAACCTATAGTATTTATAAATTTAGATAGAAAATTTTTGGTAGTCAGAATCAGAGACAAGTATCTAAAGATGGTCAGAATAAGCTACCCTTATATAGTCCACCCAAATTACAAAATAATTAACAATAATTGCAATTAAATAAACTGGAATAAACATCGAATAAAAAACATAGACGTAGTGAAAATAAATTTGCTGGTGCATATTGTAGATTGTAGATATGGTGGTGACGACTTGTACTGCGACCTTTATAGATCTATTGTACCCCACCCTCCTCCTCCAAGTGTTGGTGTACTTACCCATTTAGAGCGCCTCCCCTAATCCTGATTCCTTTAGGAATCTCAGGATCTGGGTGGGATTCAAAGCCTGCAGCTCCTCTGTGTTCAAGCAGTGAGCCCCAAGGTACATCTGTCTCTTGCGGAGTAATGCTCCGCAGTCTTTGAACAGATGTATGGGGTTTCCTCTGCTGAGCCACAGAATCTGCATCCATCATCCTCCTCTAGGCCTAGGGCCTTGAGATGTTTCCTAAGTCTGCAGTGTCCCGTCAGGGCTCCTTTCAGAATTCTGAGCTTGTTCTTGCTTAGTTTCAGGCAAGCTTTTGTTCTCTTCTGGTTAAAAGATCCCAGCATCAATTTGGATTGCCTTAGCCCTGGAAGTTCTTTCCAGGTTTTCATCCATTTTCCTCTTATTTCTTCATCTAAACTTTTGCGGATGGTGTTCACGCTCATACCGCAAAAGGGTTCCGGACCTATAAAGGGGCTACTGGATTCCTTGTTTGCTAGGTGATCGGCTTCTTCGTTTTCGTCTATACCAGTGTGTCCTGGGACCCAGTATAGCGTTACTTTATTATCCCTGCCAAGCTTGTTCAGCTTCCCCACACAGCCCCATACCAGTTTGGATTTGATGGTGTATGAGCTAATGGCCTTGATGGCTGCTTGGCTATCTGACAGGATAGCAATTCGTTTTTGCGGTAATTCCTATCGAGGTTAAACTGTGCACATCTTTCGATTGCGTGTACCTCTGCTTGGAAGATATCTGGGGATGTTTCCATGGATTCGAAGTATCTGGTACGAGGTCCAAACACTCCTGCACCAGTGCCTTCCTTTGTCTTCGAACCATCTGTATACCACTTGATGGCATTTTGCACTATGTGGTATGCTGAGGATTCGTCGCTCCAATCGGCTTTACTACTACACATTGCTGTGTAGTTTTTCTCGAAGTGGTATTTGCATACCATTTCGTCTTTTGGTACTTCCAGCCAGGGGATCTTGGCAGCGAGGCTGTTTCGGTCTCTGCTCCCGATTATTTTACCTCTGCCCATTCCTTCCTTGCTGAACCTTACGATCGCTGATCTGGCGGCGCTCTCCACCACAAGGTGCAGCGGAGTCAGATCCAGCAGCAGCTCCAATGCTGCTGTCGGACACGACTCCATCGCCCCCGTGATGCAGACACACGCCAGTCTTTGAATCTTCTCAAGCTGTTTCCTCATAGAGGCCAGCTTGATTCTACTTCCCCACGCAACTGCCCCATAAGTGATTGCAGGTCTCACTATCATGGTGTACATCCATCGCAGGATAGTGGGTTTACAACCCCACGTTTTTCCTGCCAGATTTCTGCACACCATTAGGGCGCGTTTGGCTTTACCTACCACTGCCTCAGCGTGTCTATTCCATAAGAGTTTGCTATCTAGTGTGATACCCAGATACCTTATCTCCTGTTGGTATTCTACTGCCTTCCCATCTATGAGTATGGGATGTAGGCAGTTTAGTTTTCTCCTTCTAGTGAATGGTATCACCGTGGTTTTGCTCGGGTTGAGTCTCAATTCCACTGTTTGACACCATCTACTAGTTATTTTGAGGCCTCTCTGAACAATTTCACAGAGCGTTCCCTCAAATTTTACTCTGGCCATTATGACTATGTCATCGGCGTAACCTTGACATTTAATGTCTAGGTTGTTTAGCCTAACCAGTAGTTCATCAACTACCAGGCTCCACAGTAGCGGTGATAGTACACCTCCCTGTGGGCACCCTCGAGTTGTGGAGATCTTAATGATATCTCTTCCCACTTGTGTCTCCGCCATTCTAGATCTCAGCATTTCTCCCATCCACTTTGAGATAGTGCTGTCGATACTCCTTCTTTCGAGGGCCGCCTTGACAGCCTCGTGTGAGGTGTTGTCAAAAGCTCCCTCTATATCCAAGAAGGCACATATCGCTACTTCCTTTGTCTCTAGTGCTGCTTCTATTTCATTTGTCAGCTGATACAGGGCGGTTTCTGTGGATTTCCCTGCTCTGTAAGCATGCCGACTCTTGTGTAGTGGTGTACCTACCAGCACTATAGGCCTAAGGTATTTCTCAATCACCTTCTCCATTGTCTTTAACACAAAAGATGTTAGACTAATGGGTCTAAATGACTTCGGTTGAGTGGTGTCTTTCTTTCCCACCTTCGGTATAAATACCACCTTAGCCCTTCTCCATAGCTCTGGTATATATCCGAGCGCTAAACTACTTCTAAAAATATTTAGAAGATACGGCATTAGTTCTCTCTCTCCCTTTTGTAGGAAGGCAGGGACTAGTCCGTCCACACCTGGGGCCTTAAAAGGCTGGAAAGTGCCGATAGCCCATCTGATTCGGTTTTTCGTACAGAAGGACGATGCCCTTTTCCAGTCGGCCCGACTTGGTTTCCGTGGTTGCATCAAGCCCTCGGTCTCCCTGTATCTTCTACATCCCGGAAAATGGGTTTCCAGTAGGAGGAGAGCTCTTTGCTCTTCATTCTCCGTGAAGGTCCCATCCGGTTTCTTGAGAGTGGTTGTCATTTCCACTCTATCCTTCGCTAGTGCTTTGTGCAGTCTAGCTGCCACCGGCGTGGATTCTATGTTTTCACAGAAGGTCCTAAAGTTTTCCATTTTTGCCCTTCTGATCTCTTTATTGTAGGTGGTAAGCACCTCGGAGTATTCTAGCCAATTTCCGTATTGCTTGGCTTTGTTGAAAAGCCTACGTACTTTTGCTCTTAATGTAGACAAATTTTTGTTCCACCATTTTTCTTCCTTATGCTCCTTCACGGTTTATCACAAACATCAAACCAGCACCCAAATTACTTGGAAATCGGTATAATCAAAGTATCAGGAAAAATTATTCAAATATTATTCAAATATCTAGGCGAATGTATAGAGCCCAACATCCAGGTGAAAGAAGCCTTCACTTCACGTATTAGGAAAATGAAAATAGCATATCAACTGACCAAGAGCATTTACAACAAGAAACTCGGTATTCCTAAATGCCAACCTCAAACACTATCAAACAGTTATTCGGCCGGAAGCCCCATATGCTACAGAATGCCTTCCATCGAACAGGAAAGGAATGATGGAAACTCCAGAAAAAACCCTAGGAAAGAAGGTCAAAGGAGCATGCTTCACAGAACTGGACACTGGTTTTCAAGAATGTAAACCTCTCAAGATGAAGCTAAAATCATTTCAGAGTTTCCAGGAAAAGTCAAAGCTCAAGACAGGCAAGATCTGGACTGAAGAACGGAAGCAGAAACATCGAGAACGAATGCGACAGTACTAGGTTAAACCCCACTATTTAACCCCAACATAACTATTAAACCCCAAGTAAGGAAACAGTTGAAATAGCGTGGTCCTAAGCTGGCCTTAACGAAAAGTAATAAATAGGTTAAACCAATAGTCCTTGCCACTTTATCTTATTTTGGATGGAGAGGTCGCGCTGTCGCGCGTATATAGTCTTGATTTTTCAGCCGCATCGAGGTATGCCACTTGATCTAACCTATATTAAACCAATACTCCTTTGCGGTATACTCCTTGCCGTCCTAATTCTTAAATACGTTTTGTTCCAGTAGTTTTGCATACTAACCCTAAACTTTGATACCCTAACTTTGTCCACGCCACTGGAGGTTTTCCATCAATTTCCATTAGTTCGAAATTGCGGCACCGAGGCGCTGAATGTTGTGTAGCTTATTTTCAATGTAATCCTAGTTTTTTTTTTTAACATTGATAAGGAATAATTCAATCAAATCAAAAAATACAATGAAAGCCACATAAATCATTGATTTAATTTATTGATTAAATTGCATTTTAAAAATTTGGATTTTTATATTTACTAATTTCTAGAATATCCGGTTCAATTCCAAACTAAAAGTTCTAAATTTTCCCGCAAGTTACGCAAGCTTTGATTTTTCTTGATGAAGTATTCAATAAACACAAATTATTAGATTGAAATTATTGCAGATACAAACAAAAATAGATTTAAAACATATTTATATATAAAATTGTTTAAATTCGTCAGCAAAATTTAAAATATGCTCTAAGATATTTTGAACAGAACTTGCGTAGTTTGTCGCTAGGTGCCGGAAAGTTTGGAAAGTTTTATCAATGTAATCATTTCAAAACGGGATTAAATCGATAGGAAATACCATTACAACGACTCATAAAGTTCCTGAGTGAGAAAACCAAAACGGATTTCGTTTGAGACGGATTGCAAACGACGGAAATTTGAATATGGTGTTCGTGTGTGGTTGACCCGGAAAACTAAGTGACTCAGTCGGTAAAGTGTTTGTAAGCAAGGTTGTGGAGTGTCCATGTGAATTTCCCTTGTAATCGCAACGAAAAGGTAATTTCCAGCTTTAACCGAACGTATTCTCAATGAAATTCGAAGCCGCTGGGCCAGATTTCGCGAAACAAGAGCCGCGAGGGGTGGAAACACGGTGGGATATTGAGGGGCGGCTGTTAAAAGTGCCAAGTTGACATCTGACATCTGTCACTTCAACAGTAATTTAGAACAATTAAAATCAATTTGCTGAATATGTTTGCTCGGATTTCTAAATTCAATTTGCTTTGAATTTTCAATTCACTGCAGCAATTTTCGTTGGAGTTTCTGTGCGGTTTACACACCATGTTTTCTGTGTTTCTGGGACAATGGCATCAATTATTGTGCTTTGCATAGTAATTTTTTGGAAAACCAATTTGTTTATTTTACGCAAAAACTTTCTTTCGGTAAGAATCACATTAAAATACCATACATTCCTCTCAAACATTTTCAACATCATTAAATCCATTTTCTTAAAATAATCGCCCTCATCAACATATTGAGCTTTAAGTGAAGGGTTGACTTGTTAGGCTTTAGATGAAAAACTAAACCCCCTGGACAGGTTTCATACAATTTTTTACCCTTATCAGCTCGTTAATTTTAATTACCCTGTATATTAGACCATAGACTGATTAACAATTTTATAAACTAGTTTTATTGCTATTTATGTTCAAAATAATGAATAAACTAAACCAGAAAGACAAGATTCATTACTAGACATTCAAGATTAAATAGACAAGCCTAGGTGGACCAGACAGATAAGACAGGTAGGCCTACATCAATAAAACTAGAATACACATACAGGGCATATTTTTCTTGTTTGTCTAGTCCTCTATATTCAGTCCTATCTCTCCAGTCTACTCTATCCAATCTTGTTTGTCCAGTCTTGTCTCTACATTTCTATTTATCCAGTCTTGTATATCCAGTCTTGTCTGTCCAGTCTTGTTTGTCCAGTCTTGTCTGTCCAGTTTTGTCTGTCCAGTCTTGTCTCTCTCGTCTTGTCTGTCCAGTCCTCTCTGTCCAGTCTTGTCTGTACAGTCTTCTATATCCAGTCTGTCTGTCCAGTCTTGTCCATCAAACATTGCCTCTGCAGTCTTGTCTCTCCAGTCCATCAAGTCTTGTCCGTCCAGTCTTATCTGCCCAGCCTTTTCTGTCCAGTCTTGTCTGTTCAATCTTGTCTACCCAGTCATGTCTATCCAGTCTTGTTTGTCCTGACTTCTCTGTCCAGTCTTGTCTGTCCAATCTTGTCTTGTCCATCAAGTCTTGTCTGTCCTGCCTTCATCATCAAGTCTTGTCTGTCCAGTCTTGTCCATTAAGTCTTGCCTGTCCAGTCCTGTCTGCCCAGCTTTGTCTGTTCAGATTTGTCAATTCAGTCTTGTCCATCAAGCTATGTCCAGTCTTCTCTGTCCAGTGTTGTCTATCCAGTCTTGTCTCTCCTGTGTTTCTGTCCAGTCTTGTCTGTACAGTGTTGTCAGTCAAATCTTATCTGTCCAGTCTTGTCCATCGAGCCTTGTCTGTCCAGTCTTGTCTTGTCCATCAAGTATTGTCTGTCCAGGCTTCTTCATCAAGTCTTGTCTGTCCAGTCTTGTCCATTAAGTCTTGCCTATCCAGTCCTGTCTGCCCAGTCTTGTCTGTCCCATCTTATCTGTCCAGTCTAATCCATGCACTCTTGTCTATCCTGTATTGTCTGTCCAGCCTTGTCTGTGCAGTCTTGTTATCCCAGTTTTGTTTTTCCAGTCTTGTTTGTCCAGTCTTGTCCATGCAGTTTTGTCTGTCTATTCTTGTTAATGCTCTCTTGTCTGTCCAATCTTGTTTGTCCAGTCTTGTCGGTCCAGTTTTGTCTGTCGAATCTTGTACATGCACCCTTGTCTGTCCAGTCTTGTCCATCAATTCTTGTCTATTAAGTCTGGTCTGTCCAGTCTTGTCTGTTATATTTCGTATATCTCCTTGTTTAGGTTAATAAACACAACAATTAATTAATGTTATTTTATTTATATTTTATTCCCAAAATAATAATGGCTATCTTTTTCATGTATAGCACCCGTTATACATCCCACGATGTTGCCCTCTCGTGGCCACTCTCGCCCCATTTACAAAAAAAAAAATACAAAACAAGAAATAAAATAAAGTTTTTTTTCTTATTCTAAATTCTGTCCTCATTCCAGCAGTTGGTTGGCATGTCGTTTCCATTGAAATCCATCCACCTCTACAATGTAGGTCACCCCTGGTACTAGGATCTCAATAACTTTACCTAAAGACCAATTCGTTTCATTTTTTCTTAAATCCTTATTTTTACTGTTGTTCGTTAATTTTATTTGTTCATCATCAATTTTATCATGTACAGGGTTTGGCCGCTGCAATGAGAAATGACATCTCAATTCTCTTCCATACATAAGTTTTGCAGGACTTCGACCAGTGGTTTTGTGTATAGTACGTCTATAGTCAAACAAAAACAGATACAAGCATATTCCACTGTCTGGCCACTTTCCACAATTTTTACCATATGTGACTTAAATGTTTCAACAAACCGTTCTGCTAATCCATTTGTAGCAGGTAATAAGGGGGGGCGAAAGATTGTTGTTGATTGACTCCCACTATCTTATGAAAATCTTTAAGAAACAAGATTCCAACATTGTCTATGCAGTCTTATCTGTCCAGACTTGCCTGTCCAGTCTTGTCTGCCCAGTCTTGTCGGACAATCTTTTCTGTCCCGACTTCTATATCGAGACTTATCTCTCCAGTTTTGTCTGTCCAGTCTTATTTGTCGTACTCCGTATATCCCCCTGACAAGTGGGAGATAGGGGTTTGAAATTCCCTGAAATTTGAAACAACTGTGCTTGAACGCAGGTAATTCAAGCCGTGGAAATCACACTTTTCAAACAAAATTTCGGTTAATAGAAATGTTTAAATAACACCTAATTCCTAATTTTACACTAATATGATCCTTAAATTTTTCCTAGACCCTTCAAAACGATATTATAAATCCTCTTAAACTGCAATGTTTATAAACACAATGTTTACAAATGACAAGCAGCTGTTAAATTCATTGAATATTCGACAAGCTACCTGATTGGCGCAGCGTAAAGTCGGCCATTTTTGTTTAGTTTGTTAGTAATGGGATTTTTACGTTAGTGGGTTGGTATATACGGGGAAATTGTCGTGACGTCAGGGAGTTCCCTTCCGTAGTAGAAATTTGCACGTTTCAGAAGGGTTCGGGAAACTTCTAATAACTTTTGACAGAATATGGCGATTTTCGCAAACTTTTCGATGGTTTCAAGAGGAAAGATTGCGGTATTTAACATAGATTGCGATTGTTTTGCGAAAAAAGTCGAAAGGTTGCGTATTTATAAAAATGCGTTTCAAGGGTGATTTTGAGAAACTTATCGATAATTTTAGTTTAATTTGCCACATGCGCCGCTTATCCAATGTAATTGTGAATCTGAAAATATTTACAATTTTTACGTTAGAGTTTTAGTTTTTCCTCAAATTTGATTCTACTACAAGTCTAAATTTAAGGGTTGTTTTAATGCAAATTTCAGAAATTTTTGCAAATATTTTCAAAGTCCTCAAAATGCAGTCTATATGTAAATTTCAACAAGTCCCCAAATGAAGATATTATTGAAAAACTCCAGCAGATCAGCATGAAAATTTCTCTAGTCTTCTAGTCCAGTTAAAATCCTATAAAATTCGGTTGTAACGAAAATTAATTGGGAAAACTCGTTTGTAACGAGAAATAAAGAGCCAAATAAATATCTCCATTATAACCCTTCGAAGCTATTTCTTGTTAAAGGGTATATAGTACCAATAATTCATTTTTTGTTTGAAAAAAGGTCCAGTCTTATCAGTCTAGTCTAGACGGTCCAGTTTTGTCCGTCTGTCTGTCTAGCCTTGTTTGTCTAGTCTTGTCTGTTTAGTCTTGTCTGTCTAGTCTTGTCTGCCTAGTCTTGTCTGTCTCTCTGTTGGTAGCAAACCAATTCATTGTTTTATGAATAAGGTTTTGTGCTGCAACTTCATTATACAACTACAGCCTTCGTATACAATAAACGTCGAATCGTCTGCATGTAGGGTGCACTGACCTCCGTTAAAGTAGGTAGCTGAATCAGTGATGTAAAGTAAAAAAAGCATGGGTGCCAGTTCACTGCCTTGAGGAACACCTACATTTGTTTCAACAGTTCTGGATTGGGCTGAGCTTTGAGTCTCTGCGTTTAACTAAAACAAATTGGGTACAGTTTATCAGAAAGGATTTTAAACACGTACCTCCTTTTCATACATAACTTTTCCAGGAGACGGTCAGATGGTACACAAACAAACGCTTTTGATAGATTGCAAAAAATTCCTGTAGGATGTCTTCCACGATCTACCTCATGCATGATTTTGTTGGTTACTTCCAAAATAGCCGATTTAGTTGGGTTTGTCTGTCTAGTCTTGTGTGTCTAGTCTTGTTTGTCTAGCCTTGTCTGTCTAGTCTTCTATGACTTGTCTTGTCTGTCTAGTCATGTCTGTCTAGTCTTGTCTGTCTAATCTTGTCTGTCTAGTCTTGTCTGTCTAGTCTTGTCTGTTTAGTTTTGTCTGTCTAGTCTTGTCTGTCTAGTCTTGTCTGTCTAGGCTTGTCTGTCTAGTTTGTCTATCTAGTCTTGTCTGTCTGGTCTTGTCTGTCTAGTCTAGTCTGTTTAGACTTGTCTGTCTAGTCTTGTCTGTCTAGTCTTGTCTGCCTAGTCTTGTCTGTCTAGTCTTGTCTGTCTAGTCTTGTCTGTCTAGTCTTGTCTGTCTAGTCTTGTCTGTCTAGTCTTGTCTGTCTAGTCTTGTCTGTCTAGTCTTGTCTGTCTAGTCTTGTCTGTCTAGTCTTGTCTGTCTAGTCTTGTCTGTCTAGTGTTGCCTGTCTAGTTTTGTCTGTCTTGTCTTGTCCGTCGTCTAGTCTTGTCTGTCTAGTCTTGTCTGTCTAGTGTTGACTGTCTAGTCTTGTATGTCTAGTCTTGTCTGTCTAGTCTTGTCTGTCTAATCTTCTCTGTTTACTCTTGTCTGTCTACTATTGTCTGTCTACTATTGTCTGTCTAGTCTTGTCTGTCTAGTCTTGTCTGTCTAGTCTTGTCTGTCTAGTCTTGTCTGTCTAGTCTTGTCTGTCTAGTCTTGTCTGTCTAGTCTTGTCTGTCTAGTCTTGTCTGTCTAGTCTTGTCTGTCTAGTCTTGTCTGTCTAGTCTTGTCTGTCTATTCTTGTCTGTCTAGTCTTGTCTGTCTAGTCGTGTCTGTCTAGTCTTGCCTGTCTAGTTTTGTCTGTCTAGTCTTTTTGTCTAGTCTTGTCTGTCTAGTCTTGTTTGCCTAGTGTTGTATGTTTAGTCTTGTCTGTCTAGTCTTGTCTGATTAGTCTTGTCTGTTTAGTCGTGTCTGTCCCGTCTTGTCTGTCCCGTCTTATCTGTCCAGTCTTACCCCTCTAGTCTTGTCTGTCCAGTCATGTCTGTCCAGTCTCCAATCCAGTCTCCGATTATTTTAATTAATATTATTATAAGATATTATTCAAAATGTAAATCTATACAATGGGAATATATTAATAATTAACCTTGATATTTAAATAAATTTTCTTGGCTAAGAATTTGAATAGTTTTTGAGATTCCAAGCCGGCGATTTTTCTTTGTCTATAATTTTATGCATAGATATTTGATCAGATGGGGTCAAATGTTGTTACCCAAAACCACATCCGTGACACACTCCAAAGCTATTCTTAATCATTATTTAACCTAATAACAGTTTAGAACAGGCAGTTGCAAAATGTGTGTTCAATTCGTAATTTAACGAGTAAAATCGAAAGGAGAGGAGAGAATTTTGAGCAACATTGGTCTACTTATGATTGATTAAGATTAATTAATTAATTAAGATTGATTATGAGTTTAAGTTTATAATTAATACTATAATTATAATACATTATGTTTAATTACGAATTAAGTTGTCCAACTAAGTCTAAATAAATTTAGCTGAATAAATGAATAAGTTTTGGTAAATAACACTAAAACAACAATGAAAGTGTAGAATTATCAGAGTTGCTAGGAACTAGATTTAGATCAAAATCTTTTATAATTATAGATCAGAAGCATTTAAGCTAATTGTAAGTCTAATTTCATTTAAGCCAACTAGTTAACTTCGCACTCATACGGGTCGATTCTGTAAGAGGAAAGTTAATGGAAAAGTCGCCGTTATTTTTTTTAAATTTCCGTTAATTTAATTAAAATATTAAAATAGTATATTTTGCAACTAGGGCGGTAGGTTGTCAATTGGACACGAGAGGGCAATTGACAATATCGCCCGTGTTGCAAACAATATTTTTTTATTACTCATATCCCGTCGTATGAGTAATAAAAAATATCCCACAAGTTTGGGATCCAGGTGCCATCCAAAAATGGAACCAAAAATGAAGAATTTGCTTTTTCAATTGTCTCCGGTGGTGTGGATTCGTCATAAGAACTCTCCTCATTCTCCGGTGTCACCATAGAATTTACAATCATTTAAAAACGTTTTCTTTAATTTTAATTTTTATTTTGTAATGAAACCAAATTTCTGTCACTTTCACGTCACTTTTTTAATATCGAGGTCTTGATTGTGTTTATTTAATTTTTTTTTTAATGTAACTTAGTGATATTGAATATTTTCGTGGTAATACAACCAAAAATGGTATTTGTCGCACTAAAAAACGTGCGTCGAGATAGTACTTTTAACGCATGAGTAATAAAAAGTAATAGAGATACTAGAGATACAAAGTGTATCTCTACGAGGGAAAGTGTCGAATACAGCCAAGGATGTGGCACCATTGCAACGAACTCGCAAACACCGATGGTGGACTACATACTGTGATGTAGCAGTCGATAGTAGAGCTGCAGCGTAAAGAGCGTGGTATGCAGACAAAACTCAAGATAAATTTGAGACATACAAAGAGGTACGAAAGCAGACAGCTAAGATTCTCCAGCAAGGCAAAAGGAGACAAGTATCAGAAGAAATTCAGAACATTGACACGGAATTTAATAGGAACAACACTAGAACCGACTACAGGACCTTTAAAAAGCAAATAAATGGATATCAGCCGTCCAGCACGGGAATTCGGTGGGAAGATGGAAAACTGGCTATAAATAAGAATGAAAATTGTGAGATATTAACCACATATTTCGAGAAATTGTTGAATTGCGAAGAACCAAAAAATAAATGGTCAAGAGAAGACCCAAAGCAACAGAATGAAAACTCAATCCCACCAGATGAAGAAGTTCGTGAAATAATCGCAGACCTAACAGAACAACAAAGCAGCACTGGAAGACTCCGTGGCAGCAGAGATGCTAAAATGTGGTGGAGAATTCACAATCCAAATTTTAAAGCAAGAAATGGAAAGGATATGAGAAACTGAAGTTATCCCTGAAGATTGGAAAAATGCTATCATCCACCCCTTACACAAAAAAGGTGATAGAACGGATTCTAGCAACTACCGTGGCATTTCCATAGCTCGTGTAATATATAAGGCACTGTCTAAAGCGCTACAGAAGAGACTTGTGGAGCAAGTGGATCATCAACTTGGTGAATATCAATCGGGATTTAGCAAAGGAAGATCATGTTTTGAACAAATCTGGAGCCTGAAGCGAATACTGGAGAATTATGTCAAAAGAATTGAAGTTTTTGTAGACTTCAAGAAAGCTTGTGATTCTATTGACAGGGAAGTGCTGTTTAACACACTGGTGGAATTTGGCGTCGACGCCAAAACAAGAGAAATTATTAAGCTGACGCTGACGCTAACAGGAACACATTCCAAAGTAAAGTACATGGGAGAGACCTCCAAAGAGTTTGAAATAAAAACATGAGTCAGACAAAGTGATGGACTGTCACCAGTTCTATTCAACTGTGCGTTGGAGAAGATTATCTGGAAATGGGAGAAAGAACTGAACAGGAAAGAACTACTTAATCAAGTATTCTTTGGAGGATCAAAGACTGGCGTCCAGATCAACTGCCTTGCTTTTGCCGATGACCTCGCGCTCCTTTCTAGAAATACTGGCACAGTTACAGAACATCTGAATATATTAACCAATCAAGCAGAAAAAGCAGGACTACAGATTTCTTCTGAAAAAAACGAAGTATATGACACAAACACTAAAAAATCCCCCCGTGACCTGAAGATCGAGCATGGTTAGAGTTGTCAGCTTTAAGTACTTTTGGTGAAATCGTGCAGTTGAAAACCAATGAAAGAGAAGCTAACAACACCAGACGGGAGAAGATGGCAGCGGCTTTTCGCAGAACATAACCTTTACAAGAAGAAGGCCATCTCGAAGGGAGCTAAACTGAGACACTACAATACGGTGATTAAAACGGAATGCCTGTATGCTAGTGAATGCCTCCAATTGATAGGGAAAGCAGGACTCAGAGAAGCTGACAAATTTGAAAGGAAAATCCTTCCTAAGGTAATGGGTCCAAAGATCATGGATGGGCAGTGTAGGTTAAGAGGAATGGAAGAACTTTACCACGACAACGAAAGATAGATTGAGTCCATGAGAAAACGTAGACTCAAATTCCACAGGCATTTATTTTGAATGGATGAGAAGAGACTAACAAAAAGGATTTCTAAAATACTTGACAGTAGACCTTTTTTTTAGGAGGAAGGGGAAACCTTTTATAGGCACCCACTATCTGGGTAGTGTGGGACTCCTTCTCTTCCAGAGACAGTATACCCACTAAAACCACCTCCCCCCCTGGATCAGTACTCCACTTCGGGACCGCGTTAGCATTACTTCAAAGTTGTGATCCTTTCCATCACGGCTGGCCGTTCCTGGACAGCAGCCTGACCTTTCTTTCATCTTCGTCTTTTGTTCGAAGTATCGTGGCACACATCGTTGCTACTGCTTTCCAGTTGTCCTCGCCTTTAATCATCAGCTGGACCATATTAGAGGAGTTGATAGGCTCTTCCACCGCCCGATCTATTGTAGTTCTGATTTCAGCCCATTGCGGGCATTCGAAATCGGGACTGCCGCTATGACTTGTAGCGCCACATTTGACACCGTGCGGTAAGCGCAGCATACGCTTATTAACATGCTGCGTTGTGTTTTTATTAGTCTGTTTTTGTTTGTGCCTGCATGTACTCCACCCAGGCCCGTACAGCGTAAAGGAGGATGGAATTAACGACCTCATTTAGTAGCCTTTTTGCGTGCATATTTGGGCCATGGATTCTGGGCATCAACTTACGAAGTGCTGTACCCGCACGTTCGGCTTTCACTGCTACATTTTGGACGTGCCTGCTTCAGGAAAGCCGCTGGTCGATATGGACGCCGAGGTATTTCATTGTCGGTGTCGCGGGAACCAGCCTACCTATTATGTTGACAGACATGGGTTCAATCCTCTGCTATTGTAGTTCGTTTATCTCCATCCATGTATGTATCGCTTTTATTGCAGATTCGGCCCTCGCTACTACAGCCTTCTCGTTTGTGTCAACTGACACCACAATTAGGTCGTCGGCAAATGCGATCAGTCTACAGCCTCTCAGGCCGTTCGTTTTTACCAGGTGCAAGACGCCATCGTACAGGATGTTCCACAACATCGGCCCGAGAACCGACCCCTGGGGAACACCGCAAGATACCGGTCTTATTTTGTCATCTATTTTTAGGGTCCTGTCCGCAAAATAGCTTTTGATTAAATCAATAAGATAGGCAGATACCCTTTTCCGTCTAAGTGCATCCACGATTTTCCGCCAAGGCACAGTATTGAATCATCTAGCGCGACCGCTAAGCATATATTTCTGTGTCTTCTTTTTCCCAGGTTAGCACAATGGGCAATCCTCATTACTTCCTGGATGGCGTGGGTTGTCGACCTTCCCTCTCGGAACCCATACTGGAATGTTGATAGTCCCCCATGCAGATCGAGTTCCTGGCTAATTCTCGCTATTATTCGTTCGAAGAGCTTGCGGATGGTGTCTAGTAGGCAGATTGGGCGAAATGATGTAGCGGGGGGCTTACCAGGTTTAGGTGCCAGGAACCTGGCCTCTCTGACAGTAGACCTAAAGTGAGGCGGAGGTGGCCTAGAAGTCAAGGTGCCAGACTTCGGAGCCGCAAGTCGCGGGTTCAAATCCTGGACTTGGTAAAAATAAGCTACCGTTCTCCTGTAGATGGCTCTGGCAAAGTCACAACAGTAAAAATCTGCCTCGGAACCTTCCCGAATAGTGGCTCGCAAACCACGTTAAAAACTGTAAGGGCTCCCTACACCTGTGCCTAAGATCAAGACACCTAGCACAAGTGTAGTCTGTGGGAGGGAGGTCCTAGGTCCTACACAGGACTGTAGCACCATTAGATAATGGTGTATGGATCCAGGTCGTCGTAGACCTAAAGTGTCTGACAAATGGTTCTGGGAGGTGAGAAAGGATCTCCAACAGGTTGGACTGAATTCGGAAGACTTCTCAAACCGAACAAAGTTTAGGTCAGTTTAAAGGATTTCATGTCGAACCAAAAAGGAACAGTGGTTTGACAGAAGAAAGACAGACAGGCTGCAAGGAAGGCTTCCAGAAACATGTAATTGTTGCCTAATATGGTCTCTAATGGCCCTATACGATAATAATAATAATACTAGAGATACTAGTCTCCACTAGTATCTCTATTCTTTTATTTATTTATTTTGAGTATTAGCGGAAATAGAATAGTATATTAAAGAACGACTTCAATAAGCGCGGTTTTACAGCACGCGTCCATGTATAGATCTAATGGAAAAGTGCGCAAAACGCCTTATCAACGAGCGTTTTATACTATTTTTTCTATTTGCGCCCTTTTATGCCATTTATAAATAAAAAAAATCGCCGATACATATTGAGAAAATTGTATCGCACTCGGCGAGCCATAACTACACGCATATGAGTGCTGTTATGAGTCCATTACAGACGCAAAATAGAAAAAAATGTTAACGGCGTGTTTTCAATTAACTGTTAACGTTTGTCTTACAGAATTTAGAATCTGTAATATGAATTAACTAGTTAGAAATACAAACGAATTAGAAAATTTAAATTCTAATTAAAGTTTCTTTTTAAATTTGCCAAGATAGATAAAATATCAATCTTCGATCGCAATTACCTGTTGTAAATTGATTTTTATACTAAATTTAATCAAAGGGAAACCAAAATATGTCGTTACATGGAAATAAAATTACAATCTTCATATCAAGTAATTAAAGGATTAGGAAGGTTTCGTATTCTTAATATATTATAGGAGTAGTTAATGCGGCTAATAATTTCACATATTTTTCTATATTTGTGGTTTAATAAGATTAAGTTTGTATTTTCTTTAGATAATGTAAAACTATGAGTCACTACAATTGCTAAATTTATAATTTTCCAAAACGTTTTTATCTGTCTGTTCGGTGACGCAATTGGTTTTGATAATGTTGTTTGCAAATTACGTACATTTACATACATTTCCGATAAGAATAAACATTGGTTGCATAGTTTCCCAATTCTCAAGCATCAAGACAAAAACAAACTGGTTTAAACTAATTCTAATATTTACTTGTCTAGTCAAAAGATCAGTGTCTGTCTAGTCTTGTCATCTAGTGTAGTCTTGTCTGTTCAGTTTTTTTTGTCTGTCTAGTTTATCTTTTTTTTAGGAGGGGAAATGCATTATGCACCCGGGTAGTGTGGGACTCTCACCCACTAAAACCCCTCATCTTTCCTTGGAATCGCATTTTGGCATTCCGTCAAGGATGGTCTTTAAGATTTAAACTACCACATCTGCTTCGATTTCTTGGCTTGCTTTTTGATGCATTATGTTTCTTAACATTTTGATGGGCTATTGTCCAGCCCTCCTCGCTGGAGGTTACTACTTCTGAGATGTTGCTTTTGGTTAAGGCAATACCGCTAGTGTCCTTTGTATGCTGTGTCCGTGTCCCATCTGGGGCAATGAAACAGAGTGTGTTCATTGTTGTTGAAAAACTACCAACACCCGGTATTCTGCCTCTTTTCTATTCTCTTCAGGTGTGTACCGAAGACGCCATTTCCTGTAATTGCTTGGGTTTACGTCACTCCATGGGCTCTCGCACCATTCTCCACTGTTTGTTATGAAGGTTTTAGTCCAGCTTTCATACATCCTCCATGAGTCCTCCCACGAAGCCATCAAGTCTTACCTCAGCGTTGTCAGCGTTCGGACACAAGTAGTTATATGGGAGGCATCCCGGCGATAGCTAGTACAGTGCAGCCTTCACACATCTTCCATGAGTCCTGTCACAAAGTCATCAAGTCCTCCATCGTTTCCTTTCTGTTGGCCTTTCCTTTCTCGTGCTATCTACCAACACCCGGTATTCAGCCTTTTTACTATTTTCTTCAGGTGTGTACCGAAGACGCCATGTTCCGAAATTGCTTGGGTTTACGTCATTCCATGGTCTCTCGCACCATTCTCCTCCGTTTGTTATGAAGGTTTTAGTCCAGCTTTCATACATCCTCCATGAGTCCTCCCACGAAGCCATCAAGTCTTCCCTTGCTTCCTTTTTGTTGGCGGTTTCTTTCTCGTGTAGTTGGCAGTGTTCGTCAAAAGTAGTTTTATGGGAGGGTTCTCAGTGATAGCTAGCACAGTGCAGCTTTCATACATCTCCCATGAGTTCTGTCACAAAGTCATCAAGTCTTCCCTCGCTTCATTTCTGTTGGCCGTTCCTTACTCGTGTTATTTATCAACACCCGGTATTCTTCCTCTTTCCTATTTTCTTCAGGTATCTACTGAAGACGCCATATCCTGTCATTGCTAGATTTATGTAGTGGTATACATCACCTCATGATGTCGTACCATACTCCTCCGTTTGTCATGAATGTTTTAGTCCAGCCTTCATACTTCTTCCATGAGCCCCGTCACGAAGCCATCAATTCTTCTCTCGCTTCCTTTCTGTTGGCGGTTCCTTTCTCGTGCAGTTGGCAGCGTTCGGACACAAGTAGTTTTATGGGAAGCATCCCGCCGATAGCTAGCATAGCCTCTGTAGAAGCGGTTTCGTATGCTGTTATTTTTAAAGCCATTCTTCTATTAATTTTCTGTAGTTTTGCTACGTTATGTTTGTGTTTTAGCGCTATTGCCCATGCTGTAGCTATATGTGGAATGTTGAAGGAGACTACGGATGCTAGGATTTTTCGTATTTTCTCTTGCGGGGTTATTAACGTTGTGCATTCTCCGAGCAAGGGCATTAAGTGTGTTTTTGGCTTTCGTACTAATATTTTTTATATGTTCTTCTTTGTAGTGTAGAGGAATGTTCCTGCCCTGTCGGTATGAAAAACTAACCTTTTATAGTTACCGGCTAGTCTTTGTACCGGCCGGGATATTTCACCAATGGAGCCGACAACTTCACCACAATGTCCGTCAAAGTGCGGAGTTTTGTTCCAAAAGTTCCAGGTTCTCAATGTTCCTTTGGTACTTGCTGTAACATCCATGTTGAATTGGCCATAAGGCACTGAAGATTCATTTTTTCCATAAAACCATCCAAATCGGTCGACTAGCGGCAAACCAGATAGTCCAGAAAGCTATGGACAAGACTTGATCCTCATGGCCTTCCAACAGCAACTCGCTGACTTAGTTCGTTACAAACAAATCTGGACTCTTGTCTTGTCTGTCAAGTCGTATCTGTCTAATCTTGTCAGTCTAGTCTTGTCTGTCTAGTCTTGTCTGTCTAGTCTTTTCTGTCTAGTCTTGTATGTCTAGTCTTGTCTGTATAGTCTTGTCTATATAGTCTTGTCTGTATAGTCTTGTCTGTCTAGTCTTCTCTGTCTAGTCTTGTCTGTCTAGTCTTGTCTGTCTAGTCTTGTCTGTCTAGTCTTTTCTGTCTAGTCTTGTCTGCCTGGCCTTGTCTGTCTAGTCTTGCCTGTCTAGTCTTGTCTGACTAGTCTTGTCTGTCTAGTCTTGTCTATCTAGTCTTGTCTGTCTCGTCTTGTCTGTCTAGTCTTGTCTGTCTAGTCTTGTCTGTCTAGTCTTGTCTGTTTAGTCTTGTCTATCTAGTCTAGTCGGTCTAGACTAAGAGATAAGCTTTTGAAGTTTGATTGTTTTTCTCCTAATCTTAATCTTTCAATTATTGTTCCAGATGGGCCTTGCAGGGAGATAGAACCTCACGAATGGGAAACTCAAAGCAAAAACGAACAATGTCTATTAAAAATTAACGAAAAATCACACCGAACGTGAAAAGTACGAAATAGGTAGTAGGAATAAATAACCGAAGATAAGAATCACGGAGTTAAGTGAGGAAAACAATCTGAAATTAGCAATTAATTGAAAAAAGTAACATTAAATGTTAGATGAGAAAGATCTAAGGTGAATGGAATGAACGAGGAGGATCTAGTAAAGAGGTCGGCGGAAGAGCGCGAGCGAATCTTCAAACGTTACGAGCATGGTCGCGCCGAAGGGGCTGAAATTGACCCGTGGGAGGACCCGGCGTTCGAGGTCTACCACACCACCGACCGGTACGGTTTCATGCACGATAAGAGGCTCCCAACGAAGTTGGACCCGCACGAGGCGAAGAAGCAGCACGTCGAACTGGAACGCATCAAGAAATGGCTGAAAATGCTCAAGTCTTGGGAGGGCCCGGCCAGCAGAGAGAAACTCCACAAGAGGATTTACAAGGGGATTCCGAACAGTTTGCGTTCTCAGGTTTGGATAAAACTGTTAGGGATAGAGAAGGTCAAGGCTGAGAATAAAGGGAGGTATGGGGAGATGCTGAAGCTTGCCAGACTCTACTCGACCGACGCTAGGCAGATAGATTCGGATGTGAATAGGCAGTTTAGAGAACACATACATTATAGAGAGCGTTATAGTATTAAGCAACAAAGTTTATTTAACGTTTTAACGGCTTACGCTATGTATAACAGTGAAGTAGGTTATTGCCAAGGAATGTCCGGCTTAGCCGGTGTCCTTTTAATGTACATGGACGAAGAAGACGCCTTTTGGGCTGTACATATCCTCTTATCCGACCCGAAGTACGCCATGCACGGCCTGTATAAGGAAGGCTTCCCGAAACTGACGCGATTCCTCGAACACCACGACCGCATCCTCACCAAGTTCATGCCCAAGCTCAAGAAACATTTCGACAAGCACGGCCTGGACGCCATCCTCTACTCGTTGAAGTGGTACTTCGTCTGCTTCGTCGAGCGCGTCCCCTTCAGCCTCTGTCTGAGGATTTGGGACATCTTTCTCTTCGACGGAGACAAGATCATTACGGCCATGGCTTACACCATCCTCAAGCTGCACAAGAAGCACCTCATGCGGCTCAACGACATGGATTCTATTACGCAATTCATTCAAGTGAGTGTTTACCGTTCATACATTTTATCAGTTGTTACTAATTGATTTTTATCCGGTGATTACACCCGATTTTAATTTCGAGTGTTTGAGATTAATTTTGGTCTGTTTGCATCAGGATTAATGGAAGTGCACAAACAAGGTGGAAGTGAACGACAGGGATTGGAGTATCCAAACTAGATAGTTCAATTTTGTTCTAGGTTTTTAAAGGAAAACTTCTTTAGGCGCGACATGAGAGTAAATCAGATCAGGAAATGACGTTGACTGACGGAAATAGGATTAGGTTAGGTCACATCTATGGGGTCGTCAATTAATAACGTGATGTTTTTTAGCAACTTTTTAATCCCCCTTCCGTGATACGTGGTGAGGTTCTTTCTCAAAAAAAATATATCATATAAATATCACGTATATTTTTTGGTACGAGTCGCGCGCTGCTTTTCGGTTTCGAGCGTCACGTGCTTAATGGACGATCCCTATATGTTTTTCGCTATGCCCTATACGGTTTTCCAGTCTATTTCGCTCTAAAGTTACATAAACAAGTTTTATATAGTTTTTCGCTGTACACTATATCGCATTTCCGACTGATTTCACGCTGTCATAACTTTTGAACGGCTCACCACAGAGGCTTCTAGTCTTCACCAATCGATTCAGCGTCCCAAAATTAGTCTGAAATCGTATATAATATTCCCTAAGAAGCTTTCAGTTCAGAAATACTATCGCCACGGGGAGTCTAGGCCGCGGAAACGACGAAATGCGAGAAAATCAATTTTGTCAAAATCGTTATTTTTTTAGTTACAGCAAAATTTAAAACGTTTCTGAAAGCATTTTTGCTGCTGATTCCAGATATGCATATTATATTTCGCTAGCTTATTCCGTTCACTATCGCCTGCAAGAATTGAAGAAATTTTTACGAAATTTCGGCGCTCGAGTAGAGATCTCTGAAAGTCGTGAATTTCCGGCGGACAATCTTAGTGTATCCATAAGAAAAAGACCTTCTGAAAACGATGCCGCAATCCGTTTTTGATTTTTTACAAACGTTTCCGCGACATCTACTTAGCAAATTGAGAATCGGGTAAATTTCAGTTTAAATTTTTTCGACGAAATATTGAATCCTTCCGGACAATTTACACATCGACTTGTTCGTCTTGTCGTGTAGTTTCTGTGTGCGGAAAATGATTTAGCTGCTTTTTGCCGTTCTCGAGATAATCGAAAAAAAACGAAAAAGCACATAATTTCGTTCGAAAAATATCGAACGAGAAATGTTTTTGTGAGAAATGTCGTGTTTTTTTTTTGGTTACCCGAAGAAAATCGATGTGCTGAAAACGATTTTCCAGTTTATTTCGCTCTAAAGTTACAAATAAAAAAGTTTTATATATTTTTTCGCTGTACACCATCTCGCATTTCCGACTGATTTCATGCTGCCATAACTTTTGAATGGCTCAACACATAGACTGAATAGAATTCAGTCGCGCTAGTCTTCACCAAACAATTCAGCGTCCCAAGATTAGTCGGAAAACGTAATTAAAATTCCCTAGGAAGCTTTCAGTTAAGAAATACCATCGACAGGGGGAGTCTAATTTGGTCAAAATCGTTATTTTTTAAGTTACAGCAAAATTTAAAACGTCAGTCAATGTTTATAAATGGAACAACATTGTAAGCTGTCTTTAGACTTTATCGAACGTTATTTCCGTCAGAAAATGATCTTTAGTTTTTAGGTTTGTCCAATGTATATATTTTGATATTAACATTATTGTTGTTTTTTTTTTCAGGTAAAATTATATAAAGACTTTATGTTTGAGGAAGATTTTGTGATAATGTCGCTGGAGAAGTCGTCGGAGGAGCTGAAGAGGACGAAGCTGGAGCACCCGGGGCCGGCGACGAAGGACGAGATCCCGAGCCGGCCGTTCGGCGCGTTCGTCGAGCCCTCGTTCGAGCAGCTCGTCGGCATCCGGCAGGAGAAGTTCACCGAGAAGGAGAAGGAGACGAACGAGATCGTCGCGCTGCGCAGCGAGGCGGCACGCGAGTCCGTCGAGCACGACAACCGGGAGTCTCAGCTGAGCGCGGGGACGGAGTCCGTCGGACATACAGGTACGGGCTCAGAGCTAGATACTTTGTCTGTGTGCAGCGACGCGTCACTAAGTCAGGGCAGTAGTAGTAGTCGTTGCGCTAGTTCTGTTGGAAGTTCTATGGAGTGTACTAGATTATAAATTAGTTCTAGTCTGCACTGCCTCGTTTTTTTTTCTTATAGACTGTGCCAAATCTCCTTTTGTTT
Source organism: Phosphuga atrata (assembly GCA_944588485.1). Classification (NCBI taxonomy): domain Eukaryota; kingdom Metazoa; phylum Arthropoda; class Insecta; order Coleoptera; family Silphidae; genus Phosphuga; species Phosphuga atrata. The sequence continues at coordinate 39,577,624 of OX155903.1, forward strand.
ATTTCGTAGTTTAAGATTCTATCTTGCTTATTCCTTATGGACAGACCACAAAATTTACATTATAGAAGAAAAATATAATATTTATAAATAATAATAATAATATCCTACAAAATTTTCAATTGTCTAGAATACTAATCAAGCCTCAATTATCTAGAATACCAAAATTTAATAAGATTGCTATTATACTATATACCCGGCCGGCGAGAGAATGCATCTCGTCTCGACGAGTTTAGCATTGTTCTGCGCATAGTATTTGAAAAACTGACACATATTTCTTAACTCAAACTAATCTGTGTGTACCTCGGCGCAATCTCTCGCTTCTCTCATGCAGCTGCATTCTCTCGCCGGCCCGAGTATAGATACGAATTCGTACGAAACACTATTCATTCGAATTCTAAAACCGTTTGCGAATCGAACAAGTTCTTTGGGTATGTTAAGCACTCAACCGATTACATTACATTTACACTATTTTTGCGTAGAAACTAATTATACAGACTTTTATTATTTCAATAATCACATATTTATCGATGGGGCTATTTGTTTTCTTAAAATTTTTTTAGTCAAAGTTTTAACTACTTTCTGTTAATAAAAATAAATAAACTCATATATCCCAGTATCAGCAAATTACCTAGTGAATGTTAGAACATTAAAGTTATTTTTTGTTAAATAGCTTATGGCTCATCACAATATTGATAGAAAAACAATTAAAAGATGACAGGATATATTGGATTGCATTGTCGGTTGCGTTCAGGAGCTCATAAGGTGTCATCGGTAGGACCTTAGTGGGCATTCCTGAATGTGTCAGTGGTTCAAGAATGCCCATTGTTTTGCCCACTTGTGTTACACCTACGCAGTTATTTTCAGACATTGTCATGATTTTATCCAAGAGATCCATAGGATCGTTTGCCAGCTGTTGTTAGTTCATTTAGTTCACGTTTTATGAAGTAAAACGCTATCCAGGGTGCACCACGGGGAGGCGAACTAACATTACACCCCAATATTAAAGTAATAAATTAAATTTAAACTGAGCAAAGTTGTAAATAGTAATCGATTTGAGAAGGATTAAGTCAGTCCCTGATAAAGTTTTGACATTGAAAAGTAAGAAGCCAGCATGAATATGTAAATGAAATAGATCAGTGGTCTTCAAGCTACAACTTACTGCATTAGTTCTCCCTTACAGTTCAGGTTAAGACATTGAAGACAGTTCCTACAAAGAGACTTCACTTAGTTCATACAGATTTATTCAAATAATATCATTTTGTAACTAAACAGTCTAGTTAAAGTTCTTAGAGACGATTTTAACGAGGAGATTTCAATCACGTCAGTAGAGACGAGATCTTTAGTTCAAACAAAGCGATTTAAATTGTTATAGACGATATATTTCACGAATATTTTCAAACGAAGCGACTTAAGGTAGACTTCCGAGCAAAGCGGGTGTGGCGTCACTAACGCAGCGATAGTGACGCGGCGACATAGCGATAGTATTATGCACTATGAAAACGTATGAAGCGCAATTAGAGCGCCGTTACGCTGCGCTCGAATTTCGCCTCATACGTTTCTATAGTGCATAATAATATCGCTATGTCGCCTCGTCACTATCGCTGCGTTAGTGACACCAGAGCCGCTTTGCTCAAGTCTACATTTAGATTTTATTTATTTAGTTGCAAGCGCAATTCGAGCGCAGTGACGCTGCGCTCGAATTTCGCCTCATACGTTTCCATAGTGCATAATACTATCGCTATGTCGCCGCGTCACTATCGCTGCGTTAGTGACGCCAGAGCCGCTTTGCTCAAGTCTACCTTTAGATTTTATTTATTTAGTTATTTTCAAATTGGAAGTGGAATACAAAACAAAGAACAAATACTAAATATATAAATGAAGTAGATTAGTGGTCCGCCTGGTGAAAATGATGTGTCGTATGGTGCAATGAAGTGTTTCTAAGACAAACGAAGCGTCGTCGTAGTGCAACGAATTGTTTCCAAGATAAACGAAGTGTCGTCGAAGTGTAACGAAATGTTTTTGAGACAAACGAAGGGTCGGGCGGCACAAATGTTAACATTTGTGTTTTTCTCCGACACGGTTAACGGTTTTTCTCCGACATTTCGACAATACTTCCGCGGCATTTCGATGACACTTCACTATTGAACGAAGCTTCACTATTCAAATTTCAGTTTTCCAAAAGAGTTTTCCACTGGTGGTGCAACGAAGTGTTTCCAAGACCAACGATGTGTGGCACTTTGGCAACGAACTGTTTCCAATATAAACGAAATATCGTCCAAGTGCAACGAACTATTTCCAAGAAGAAAAAAACAGTCGTCGAAGTGCAAGGAAATGTTTTTGAGACAAACGTAGGGTCGGGCTGGCACAAAGTTAACACTTTTCCATGACATTTCGATGACACTTCCCCGACATTTCGACGACACTTTACAATAAAAAAAGTTGAACGATGTTTCGTTATTCAAATTTCAGTGCTCCAAAAGAAGGGTGGTGCATCGAAGTGTTCCCAAGACAAACGAAGTGTCGTCGAAGTGCAATTAACTGTTTCCAAGATAAACGAAGTATCGTCGAAGTGCAACGAAATGTTTTTGAGACAAACGAAGGGCAGGGCGGCACAAATTTTAACACTTCTTCGTTATTTCGATGAGACTTTCGCGACATTTCGACGACACTTCACAATTTAAAAGTTGAACGAAGCTTCACTATTCAAATTTTAGTTTTCCAAAAGACACTGGTGGTGCAACTAAGTGTTTCCAAGACACGAAGTGTCGTCGAATAGCAACGAAGTATTTCCAACATAAGTATCGCGCTGCAGTGCAACGAATTATTTCCAAGACTAACGAAGTTTCGTCAAAGAGCAACGAAATGTTTTTGAGACAATCGAAGGGTCGGGCGGCACAAATGTGAACACTTCTTCGTTATTTCGACGAGACTTCCCTGACATTTCGACGATACTTCACAATTAAAAAGTTGAACGAAGTTTCACTATTTAAATTTCAGTTTTCCAAAATACACTGGTGGCGCAACGAAGTGTTTCCATGACATACAAAGTGTCGTCGAATTGCAACGAACTGTTTCCAACGTAAACGAAGTATTGTCGCAGTGCAACGAATTATTTCCAAAACAAACGAAGAGTCGTCGAAGTGCAAAGAAATGTTTTTGAGACAAAGGGTCGGTCTGGCACAAAGGTTAGAACATCCCCGATATTTTGACGATGCTTCGCCGACATTACTTCGACACTTCACAATTAAAAAGTTGAACGATGTTTTGTTATTCAAATTTCAACGCTCCAAAAGACACAGGTGGTGCAACGAAGCGATCTCAAAGCAAACGAAATGTTGTTAAAGTGCAATGAACTGTTTCTAAGATTAACGGAGTGTCGTCGAAGTGCAAGGAACTGTTTCCAAGACAAACGAAGTATCGTCGAAGTGCAGCGAAATGTTTTTGAGACAAACGAATGGTCGGGCGGCACAAATGTTAACACTTTTCGTCATTTCGATCAGACTTTCGCGACATTTCGGCGACACTTCACAATTTAAAAGTTGAACGAAGCTTCACTATTCAAATTTCAGTTTTCCAAAAAACAGTGGTGGTGCAACGAAGTGTTTCCAAGATAAACGAAGTGTCGTCGAATTGCAACGAACTGTTTCCAACATAAACAAAGCATCGTTGCAGTGCAACGAATTATTTCCAAGACAAACGAAGAGTCGTCGAAGTTCAACGAATTGTTTTTGAGACAAACGAAAGGTCGGGCGGCACAAATGTTAACACTTCCTCAACATTTTGTCGACACCTTACAATAAACAAAAGTTGGAAAGAAGCTTCACTATTCAAATTTCAGTTTTCCAAAAGACATTGTTGGTGCAACGAAGTGTTTCCAAGACAAACGAAGTGTCGTCGAATTGCAACGAACTGTTTCCAACTTAAACGAAGTATCGTCTTAGTGCAATGAATTATTTTCAAGACAAACGAAGAGTCGTCAAAGTGAAACGAAATGTTTTTGAGACAAATTATGGATCGGGCTTGCACAAAAGTTAACACGTTTCCGACATTTCCATGACACTTCCCCGACATTTCGACTACACTTTACAATAAAAAGGTGAACGAAGTTTCATTATTCAAATATCAGTGCTCCAAAAGACACAGGTGGTGCCACGACGTTTTTCCAAGACAAACGAAATGTCGTCGAAGTGCAATGGACTGTTTCCAAAATAAACGGAGTGTCGTCGAAGTGCAACGAACTGTTTCTAAGATGAACTAAGTGTCGTCAAAATGTTGTTGAGACAAACGAAGGGGCGAGCTGGCACAAAGGTTAACACTTTTCCGACATTTCGATGACACTTCTCCGATATTTCGTCGACACTTTACAATAAAAAAGTTGAACAAAGTTTAATTATTAAAATTTGAGTGCTACAAAAGACACATGTGGTGCCACGAAGTTTTTCTAAGACAAACGAAATGTCGTAGAAGTGTTTGTAAGATTAACGAAGTGTCGTCGAAGTGCAACGAACTGTATCTGAGATAAACGAAGTGTCGTTGAAATGTTTCTGAGACAAATGAAGGGTTGGGGGACACAAATGTTAACACTTCTCGACATTTGGACGACACTTCCCTGATATTTCGACGACACTTCCCCGACATTTCGACGACACTTCCCAAAAAAAGTTGAACGAAGCTTTACTATTCAAATTTCAGTGTTTCAAAAGACCCTTCCCTGACATTTTGACGGCACACGTTCAGACACTTATTATTCATATCAAAACATATCAACCATATATCATTTTTACCAGGGGACCGTCTTTATGGATTTGTTTGAGATTTAATCATTTCACAATTAGATCCTGAGGAGACTGAATAAACCATAGGTTCTCATTAAAACAACAGTTTTTATGTTTGTTAAAAATTGTGTAAGACTTTTATGAATTATTGATTAGAAACTGTTAATTGTTTGGTTATTTAACACCGATGTGGCGCAATGTTTGGATGTAATAAATATTCTTTAAGAAAATACCAAAGCGATATTACCTGGAAAAGTCTAAACAAATCGAGACTGGATTAGATGAAATCTTAGAACTAGATTGAAAAAACTAGATAAGACGTGTTATATTATCTTTCATAGTAAATTTAACTAACCGTAATCAAGGCTGTAATAGTTACTAAGTGGATACAGATTGGAGGCAAACAAGGATATAGATTAGAATATAGAATAAGGGTGGATTTATTTACTATTTATGAAAATCTTGAAACTTCATTTAAAAAAATTATAAAATTGGCAGATTTACTGCTATAGCTTTCAGATAATTCTTTTTGAATCCACATTTTCAAATAACTAGTTTCATATAGATTTTGAATTAATTGCAGTAATAACTAGAATTTGATATACTAGAGTAGGTATTAGGTATCAATGATAGACTTAGGTATCAATGTTAAATTAAATAAACTAAAATGATTGAGAATTTTAGACAAACCACCTAGTAATAACTAATGCTAGTAATAACTAGATTTTGATTTATTAGGCTAGATATTAATGTTAAATAAAACAAAGTAAAATGATTGAGACTTCTAGATAGCCACCTAGTAATAACTAGATAGTACTATAAACCACCTAGTAATAACTAGATTTTGATATACTAGACTAGATATCAATGTCAAATAAAAGAAACTTAATAGATCGACAATTTTAGATAAACCACTTCTTCTTCCTGTAGCGCTACAACCCTATGTGGGTCTTGGCCTACTTTACCACTTCCATCTTTTCCAGTCCTGGGCTACTGCGGCGCAATTGTGTACTCTCATTGTTCTCAGATCTTCAATTATATTTTCTTTCCATCTCCTCCTTGGCCTTCCTCTTGCTCTTGTTTCCGATGGTACCCAGTTATTAATTCTATTAGGTGCTCTGTCCTCATCCATGCGTGCCAGATGCCCATACCACCTCAAGCGTCTGGCTTTTATGACGCGTACTATGTCCGTTCCGTTGATTAGTGTATTGAGCTCGCGATGCATCCTTATTCTCCAATAACCGTCCTCATCCTGTGTTGCTCCAAATATTCTACGTACCACTCTCCTCCACCACACCCCAAGCATCTTTATTTCGCTTTCAGTTAGAGCCCATGTCTCGCAAGCATGGGTGTATCAGTGTTCGGTAGATTCTGAGTTTTGTCTGCTTGAAGTTTCGAGAGTAATTACTATTCCTATCAGTAACTAGGTTTTGATTTATTAGACAATATATCAATGTTAAATAAAACAATGTAAAAATGATTGAGACTTCTAGATAACCACCTACTAGTAATTAGATTTTGATGTACTAGACTAGATGTTAATGTTAAATGAAATAAACTAAAATGATTGAGAATTCCAGATAACCACCTAGTAATAACTAATTCTAGTAATAACTAGATTTTGATATCTAAAATAGATATCACTCTTAAATAAAAAAGAGAGAATTCCAAATATAGCCCTAGTAATGACTAATTCCAGTAATAACTAGATTTTGATACACATACTAGACTAGGTATCAATGTTAAAGAAAACAAACTAAAATGGTTGGTGGTTCTAGGTAACCACCTAGTAATAACTAGATTTTGTTGGACTAGATTAGATATCAATGTTAAATAAAAGAACCTAAGTCATCGAAAATTTTAGATTCCACCACCACCACCACTTCTTTTTCCTGTGGCGTTACAATCCTATGTGGGCCTTGGCCTACTCTACCACTTCCATCTTTTCCAGTTCTGGGCTAGTGCGGAGTAATCGCGTACCCCCATTGTTCTCAGATCTTTACCTATCAGATCTTTTTAATATTTTCTTTCCATCTTCTCCTGGACCTTCCTCTCGCTCTTGATTCGGATGGTACCTACCCAGTTATTAGTTCTTGTAGGTGCTCTGCTCTTATCCATGCGTGCCAGATGCCCATACCAGCCCAAGCGTCTGGCTTTTATAACGCGTACTATGTCCGCTCCGTTGATTAGGATATTGAGCTCGTGATTCATCTTTTTTCTTCAATAACCGTCGTCATCCTATGTTGCTCCTAATATTCTACGTACCACTCTACTCTACCACACCCCAAGCATCTTTATTTCGTTTTCACACGAGTCCGTGTCTCGCAAGCTTGGGTGTATTAGTGTCTGGTGGATTCTGAGATTTGTTTGTCTGCTTGAAGTTTCGAGATAAACCACCTAGTAATTACTATTTCTAGTAATAACTAGATTTTGATTTATTAGACTAGATATCAATGTTAAATAAAACAAATTAAAATGATTGAGATTTCTAAATAACCACCTACTAGTAACTAGATTTTGATGTTCTAGACTAGATATCATTGTTTAATATAAGAAACTAAAATGATTGAGAATTCTAGATAAAATTAGTAATAACTAATTCTAGTATTTACTAGATTTTGATATCCAAAATAGATATAATAGAATTCTAGATAAATACCTAGTAATAACTAATTCCAGTAATAATTAGATTTTGATATACTAGACTAGATCTTCTTCTTCTACTTCTTAGAAATCTGTCGATCTGTTAATTCTGGAGCTGCCTCTGCATCTTTTCCTGAGAGGTAGATTGCCAACTATCTCTCCATCTTTTAGGTGGTCTCCCGGGAAGTCTTGAGCGGGTTATTTTCTAGGAATAATTTCGGAAGTCTGTTCTCGTCCATCCGTCTTACATGGTTCCGTCTTACTGCCTCTTACGTTGTCTTGCCCATCTCACAATACCTTGTATTTCGCATTGTTCTCTGATATCTGTGTTTCTTATTCTATCTCTTCTTGTTTGCCCCACTATTGTTCTCAGTGTTTTCATTTCGGCCACCCTTAGCATGTTTTTCGTCTTGTTGTTGTCTTCGCGGGCTTCTGTACCGTACGTCATGATCGGTCTGATACCGTTAAACTATCTGATTTACCGATAAGTCTTGTAGATTCTAATTTTGCTATCTTTGCGCATGTACGGGTTTGCCCAGACTATATCTCGTAGGCAACCTGATAGTGCGGATGTTTTGTTAATCTAGCTCCTCGGGTCTTTAACTAGTTCGTGGGTGTTTGATATGCCTATGCCCAGGTATCTGAATTGCATCACCTCTAGACTAGGTATAAAGGTTAATTAAAACAAACTAAAATGATTCAGATTTCTAGATGCCCACCTAGTAATTACAATCGAAATCTTGTTATTACTAGGTGGGCATCTAGAAGTCTCAATCATTTTAGTTTGTTTTATTTAACTAAACTTTTATTGCACTAGACTAGATGTCAGTGTTAAATAAAAGAAAGTAAAATGATTGAGAATTCTAGATAACCACCTAGTAATAACTAATTCTAGTAATAACTAGATATTGATATCTAAAATTGACATCAATCTTAAATAAAACAAACTGAATGATTGAGAATTCTAGATAAATACCTAGTAATAACTAATTCCAGTAATAACTAGATTTTGATATACTAGACTAGGTATCAATGCTGAATAAATCAAACTGAAATGATTGATACTTCTAGATACCTAGTTTAAAAACCTAGTAATAATTAGATTTCGATTTATTAGTCTGGATATTAATGTTAAATGAAAGAAACTAAAATGATTAAGAATTTTAGATAACCACCTAGTAATAACTAATTCTAGTATTAACTAGATTTTGATATCTATAATAGATATAGAACTTAAATAAAACAAGCTAAACGATTGAGAATTCAAAGATAAATACCTAGTAATAACTAATTCCAGTAATAACTAGATTTTGATATACTGGCCTAGATATCAATGTTGAATAAAACAAACTAAAACGATTGAGACTTCTAGATACCCACCTAGTAATAACTAGATTTCGGTTTACTAGACTGGATATTAACACTAAACCTACCGACAGTTCTGGTATACATATTGCTTCCGCGCTCGGTCAAATTGACCGGTAATTAAAAAAGTTATCGATTTTAGTATCCAATGCAGATAATGGTTGATTTATTGCTAAATGTATATAAAATGAAGAATTTTCATGAAATTTTTTTAATATAAGTTCAAATATAAACCTAAAAGACAAAAATTGCATGTTTCCCACATGAGAAACCGAACTAAATATTTTGTATATCTCCAATTATTCATAAAAAGCTTTTAGTACTATACATACTATACATACTATAGTACTACATATACATACTTTGTGGCTTCCCTCCAATGTTTACAAATTATTTTTGTCTAAAATGTATTTTTCGCAGAACAGATTTTTGTTCAGTTATAATCTTTACAAAATCTTATTTGACAAGTTTTTCAAATTTGAACTTATGGTCACTGTTGTTAAATGTATTTTTTCTCGAGAATTTTCTTTCGTTTCGCCGAGCTCTGAAGCTAACTGGAATAGAAATTCCTGCCTCGAAATATTTTCACCTGTCGTTTCTTTGTAAAAACCCAGGCATTTATTTCAGCTAGGTCCAAAATGTTGAAAACACCTGAAGTGGCAATCTAGAAATTTTCGACTTTACAGTGTATTTCCTTGCCATCTGATCTGCCACATCTACACCAAATTTTGTACTATTATAAATTCTAGTAGTTTCCGGTAAACATTTTTTGCTTTTTTCTATTTCTATTGATTCATGATTGGAACTTAGGACAAGCACTTTTTTTTGGCTTACTTTTATACACTGTAAGAGTAATATAATTTGTACAATTTGCTTTAACTTTGGCAACTCTCTTTTGTTCCCACGAATTATTCCAACAATAGTAATTTTTTTTGCAAATAAATTCCTAGGCTAATAATAGACTAGTGAAAAAATTATCTGTTGTTACGTTCCTTCCGCACCCTGTGAAAGGTTCCATCAGTTTTAGAACTATGAACCCCCAAGTGGAGTTGAACATTCTCTCCTTAGGGAAACCCATTTATTATATACTTGCTATAGACGTCACAAGCCAACCAGAACTTTATTCCAATTTTTTCTGGTTTGTTGGGCATATACTGTTTAAATCTACACCTAGTATTCGACGGAAACAACTGCTCATGAACAGCAATATATGCACCAAATTTATAACAATTTTGTGAATTCTCAATAAATATATCCCATATTGTAGATATCATAAAAACGCTGGCTTCTTTCACTGTTCTTATCAAATCGTATGCACTTCATAATTTCGATAAAGTCGTTTATGCTCATTGTTTTCGAAAAAAGCGGGTCCCCAATTTTTATTTTTCACAAATATGAGAGATCCAAATGTTTGCCTCATATGCGCAGCGATCATATAACAGAGCAATAAATGCACCTAGTTTTGTTGCATTTAGCTCCCGAAGTTTCACTCTTCGAGCGAGCAGTTTAACTGTAAAGTATTGTCTTATATCGACGGTCGGTCATATTGACCGGCGCGGTAGGTAGGACACATGATAATTTTTTCTTGGAAAAGAGAAAAAATAACTAGAACTACAGAGTGAAAAAAATATTATTTGCATATTCTAAGAATTGTCATATAGTTCGATAACGGTATTTATAAGGTTTATAGTGTGTAATTCGTATGAAAGTTTGAAAAAGGTCCATTTGACCGGTACTGGTAGGTTTAGTGTTAATATTAAATGAAAGAAACTAGAACGATTGAGACTTCTAGATAACCACCCAGTAATAACTAGGTTTTAATGTACTAGACAAGATATTAAACTGAAATAAAAAAAAAAATGATTGAGAATGCTAGATTACCAGCGTCTTCCTCAAAAGTTATATCCCTATAGTTATTACATGCTTTGTTGTCTCCCTTTTGATGCATTAATAACAGTACTCTTATTTTCCAGTCTGCAGATATCCTTTCTTCATCCCAAATCTTGTTAAAAAGTTTTACTAATACTTCGATTCCATTGTTGGCCATGCTCTTCACCATCTCCGTTGTTATTCCATCATGTCCAGCCTTCTTGCCCCGTTTTAACATGTTTGTAGCTTCAATTACTTCTGTCTCAACTATTTCTTCATGTCCGTGTCTTCTTATATCTTATATAACAGGGGCGGACAAACGTTGCACTGTACATTTCCGAGTCATCTTATTTTCTTGGCTTTTATGTATCCAACATCGTTTGCCATTTTATCAACTCGAAGTTCGAAATTCATTCTTATTCTATACCCATCTGCTGTTCCTATGTTATATCCGATCTACGGCCCATATCGTTCTCAGAACCCTTCTTTTTGTTCAAAATAGCTTCTGCTCTTGGTCTTGGTCTGGGTCAGCCTCCAGCAGTCACACCCGTAGGTTATCACTTGCCTCACTAGGGACTTAAATAAAGTTTAAGTCTCGCTGTTAATGGTGGTGTGATGGATTTAAGTAGGAATTTGTTGTTTTATTGCCCTGGATGACTCTACTTCTTATTCCCATTTCCATATTGTTTTTCTTATCGCTGTTAGTGCCCAGGTATTTGCAAGTATCTACTGATTCGAAATTTCTGCCCTCAATCGCTATATTCCGTTTCTCTCTTCCCCTTGTTGTCACCACTACTTTAGTTTTTCCTTCGTTTACCCCCAGCCCTATTTTAATTGCTTCCTCTTCTAACATGTTAAATGTTGGATCTGTTACAATTTTCGGATCGTTTCTACTCCACTATTTCTTATTGTATATTCCAGGGCCAGGTTGAAAAGGATTGGTGGTAGTCCGCCGCCCTGTCCAAGTTCTTTTGTTATGTTGACTTGTTGTGAGAGCGCCCCTTCAATTCTTACCTGACTCTATGCATTTTGGGCGGCGACTTCAATCATTCTCCGGAGTTTTGGTGGTATAACAAAGTGTTGTAAGGCATTCCAGAGAGTGTTTCGATCCACGGAATCGTATGCCTGTTTGAAATCAATGTAAAATTGGTACACCGGTTCATAAATTGGTAAATTGGTTCATACTCCCAGCACTTTTCAAGTGTTTGTCTGATTGCGAATATATGGTCTGTCGTCGATCTCTTATCTTTGAATTCGCACTTGTAGTCTCCTACTGACTCTTCAGCTGCTACAGTAGGATGTACTACAGGCCTGTACATAAGCTTGTACAGTAGGACGTTGGACAGGTTTTTACAACCTGTCCTGTAAAAACATGTCGTATTTAGAAGCGATATTCCCCTGTAGTTTTGGCATTTTGTCCTATCTGTTGCATATTTATTTGTGTCATTAATTGTTGCACTTTTGCTTTCTGCAACTCGGTGCCAAGTGGATAATAATTCTCATATTGTTTATAAACTTTTCTAAAGTGTCTTAGCTCAACATTAGTCCTTTTTGGAAGTGCTCCGCTTGAAAGATAAATAATGCAAATACATTTATCCTTAAGGCGGCTACACACGATCCGACAGGCTTGTTACTTCGAACTGAACAGTCTGCCTGAAGCCCGGTCACGTAAACGTGATCCACACGTTATACCCAAAGTAGCGACTGCTAAACCGAAAAGTGCTAAGACGTCGTCGTCAATGGAAGCCACAAATTTTTCATAATCGCCTTAACGTTTATACTTTATATCCCGCTAAGAAATCCTATTCCCATTGAACATTATAGTGATGATATATTTTCGACTTCTTAGAACTTGTGGTATAATAAAACTAAAATAAATTGAATTTATTGTCAATAAAATAAAAAAAGCATAGTAATTAAAGCTGATATGAAATGATGCCTACTGTCGCAACTGATCATTTTCTTTGGTATCGATACAAACACGTACAAACTGAATCGTATTTAATAACCACTGAAGACAAAGGCAGGTGATTATAGTAGAATGTCATTTATAAGACCCGAAACGATTACGTACACATCCGCTATGCACTACGGTCGCCTCGTGAGTTTATATAAACACAAGTTAAAGCTTTTTTAACCCATCGAAATAATAATCGGCCAACTTTTAGATTTTAACACGTTGCCTCTGTCGCACGGCTTGTCTTGCACGCTTTGTGGGACGGTCATCAGACATGTAGACGAATCAGATAGGCGGGCGACTAGGAATAGTTACGCGGTCGACGCTTTGCCCACTCGGAGGCAAAGGCAGTCCATTATAGCAGAAAACTCATTTCTAAGTTCCCAAACGATCACATACTCATCCGCTATGCACTACGGTCACCTCGTGAGTTTATATAACCTACAAGTTTACTCTTGTTTAACACATCGAGATAATAATCGGCCAACTTTTAAATTTTAACACGTTGCCTCTGTCGCACGGCTTATCTTGCACGATTTGTGGGAAGGGCATCGGCCTAGGGATGTTGCGGATGCAGATTTTTTCACTTGCACGGATGCGGATATTTGAAGGCTCACATCCGCGGATGCGGATCTTAACATATTTTATATGAAACTATATGGGTGAAGAAATAAAAAAAATAAAATAGTCTAATATTTTTATCAAGTTGTTAGTAATTAATGTAAAAAATTGGAGCATTATATTTAATAAAAAGTAATATTGCAGCCTTTTCACAGTCAAGTCTGTTACGAAGAGGTTCATAAATTAAACCCGCGCTACTGAACAATTGTTCATAAGCGCAGACTAATGCGCATTAGTCCTAGGAACATTGGCTGGTGGTGTCGATAAAAATCTGCGTGCTATTAGTGATAATAGTTTGAATTGTTGTCGATGAATGCTCCACCATTTAAGAGAATTCTCGTTTATATTGGCTCTTTTTTTAATACGGCTGATTTCTTTTTTAGCACAGCTTCAGCGTTACCATTTTCTGGTGTTTCTTGACTCTCATCTTCACTTGACGAATCCAACATCATAGCAAGATCGCACTTTAAGTATGGCTTTCTGACCAGACCTGGTCCTAGTTGTTCCGTGTCTTTTTCAGAGGAATATGTCATTCTCATTCTTTTAGCCTCTACAGAATTAAAAGAACCATCATTTTCATCATTTCTCATTCTCATCATAAACATGTCTTCTTTAACCTTTCCATCAGTCACTGGTGTAAGAAACTTGTGCTTATAGCGAGTGGCAATGATATATAAATTGTTCTCTACCAAATTGGAAAACTTTGTTGAAAGTTCACTTTTCAGAATCACGACGAGCTGTCGAATTGGATCAAAATCATGTGATCATGTTAAAGTCATCAACTTTTTCTTCAAGCATTTGAATTATTGGAATTACAGATGAAATATGGGCATGAGAGATGCTTAGTTCCCGTGTGGCTCCCGTCCTCAAAAGGTTTCAATAACTCAAAACAACTCAATGATTTTCCACTCTTCTGTCAAAATAACATTAATCTCACTGTCATTGCTGTAAAGACTTAGGTCATCCTTTACCTTTAAAAAACGTAAAATGTACTGTTCCATCGCGCTATTCAATTAACGAACACTTTGAGATGAGGTTGATTGATTCTGTCCTGAATTGCTTGCAGTTACTTCTGAGTTATAGTGTAATGATTGAAATGAATCGAAATTTTCTTACATTTTGACTATTAAAATTATTACGTTTAAGACCACAATAAAAAAAAAATCCGCAATGATTATTGCGGATGCGGATACAGCTGTCCAAATCGATGCGGATGCGAATATTCGCAACATGTCTACATCAGATATGTGAATCAATCAAATAGGCGGGCGACGCATTGTCCACTCGGAGGCAAAGGCAGTCAATGATAGCAGAATGTCGTTTCTAAGACCCGAAATGATCACATACACATCCGATATGCACTACGGTTGCCTCGTGAGTTTATATAACCCACAAGTTAACTTTTGTTTTAACCATCGAGATAATAATCGGCCAACTTTTAAATTTTAACACGTTGCCTCTGTTGCACGGCTTGTCTTGGACGCTTTGTGGGACGGGCATCAGACATGTGCACGAATCAGATCAGTCACCCGCCTGACTAGGAACAGTTACGCTACGCGGTCGACGCTTTGCCCACTCCTGTTGTATAGATTATATATCTTATAAACAAACGTTTATATCTTATAAACATCTTCGTATCTTGCCTTGAGAACTGTCTGTGTTCATTATTTTTCAATGCAAAAATGATTGCTTCCCAACACGCGAATGTTTGCCCTGAGTTTAAGTATTCATACTTACATTTTTGAAAGATTTTGTTGCTAGATTAAAAGTTGTTGTAAACAATTGTGTAAATTGTGGTTTGTGCAAGGATTTACGTTAATTTCCCAATGAACATTCATTAACTTGTGTTAAATCTACCCCAATTCGGGTTTTTAACAGTTTTTCATTTGTTTCTTTGAGGCATGGAATTTTAGATAATTTTAAATATCCCACCATGCATGTTTACGCAACAAAGGTGGGACACTTTTTAAACCACTGTGCCTCAAAGAGTTGAAAAGCTTCTCGATTTTTGCTTAACTAATAAACACACAAACATAACGAAAACTTTTTTCTTTTGTAAAACTAGTTTGTAAAGGCAAAGTTTTAATTGTATTTTCCTTCCATATTGACTGCTCATAGAAATTTAGTTTTTACGTTTTCTCTGTTGTAAATATTTGTAATTTTCCACCCTCTTAAATAATTTAAATGTTTTTTTTTGTTTTAAATATGGATAGCATGTTATTTACATCAACTGAATCTTGAGTGTACTTAGAGTCTTATTCCAACAAGATTTTTTAAAGCTAGCATGAGAAAAAGTTTATAAATATTTTGTTTTTTGGGGAAAAAACTGCATGTAAATGTGATTTTGTTTAATTATTATTATTATTTTAGGTGTTTTTATTTCTCTCTCCCATGAATGTATAATATAATGCACACACTTTATTAATATATTTTTGTACAAATTATTTTTTGGTTTTGGTTTAACACACCCAAACGGCTTTGACTCACGGCTCCTCTATTCTCCCTCCGTTTCCAACAACACGTCAACAAATCACTGGTCGGGTTATTAAAATTGCTTTTCTAATTTATTTAAACAATCCTCTGGGTTTCGGGCATTTTTAACTAAGACCTTACAAATAAATTCAAAACGCTCACCACAATTTTACATTTTTGCACATTTCTTTCATATCTTTTGCAAACTTCAAAGCACTATAAATATTTATAATTCATTTGATAATGAAATATTGACAAAAGCAACATTTTTGTAGATATAGTTAAAATTAAACAATAGGCTTAGAGACAGAACAGACTAAACAGGTAGTATACACAAAAGTAGTAACAAAAACAAGATTAGACAGAGTGGACAAAGAAGAACATACAGCCTGTGTATGTAATTCTTGTTGCCAAAATCTTGTTTTACCTCTTCTGTCTGTCTAATATGGTCTGCCTAGTTTTGTCAATCTAGACTTGTCTGTCTAGACTTGTATATCTAGTTTTGTCTGTCTAGTCTTGTCTGTCTATTCCAGTCTGTCGAGTCTTTTCCGTCGAGTCTTATGTATCTAGTCTTATCTATCTTGCCATTCGCCTTCGTCTAATACTACAGTTTCTGGTGAGGGCAAAATATCGACGAGAAAGAAAAAGATGAATAATATTGAAGGAAACGCCGAATGTTCGGTGGTGTCTACAATTGTAGAATCCATAAACAAATTGACAAGTCATATAGGCAGCATGGGAAAGGTTTTTCACGTCCACCATAACATAAAAAAAGAAATTAAAGATCGCTGAACTTGTGAAACGAGAAATCGAGACGCTGAACCAGAATAATTAAAGAATGCACACCAATTTTTTATGACCCAATAAAAAAAGCACACATTTGTTGAAACAATGGAAACCATACGATTGAACAGAAGGATCTGCTAACTCTATCAAGAAACCTTACACGAATAGAAGGAAATAAAACAAAAATCTTGGGATGACAAGATCTTCATAAATACGGAAATAAAAATCGGGAATCCCTTGGAAAATAGCAGAGAGCTGGTAACCAGGGTCGTACTCGTAGAACCTGACGACAAGGAAATGGAAATAAGCATTCAGCGGCTATATAGGGATAGATTCCCAGACCTTGCAGACACAATAGAGAATTTCGAAATTATGGAATATGAGACCAAATTACGATCTAGAGGCCCAGAAGAGATAACAAGGGGTAAAATCATTAGAGTTACCTAATGATGGCTCAGAAGACAGCCTCTTATCCCAGAGAACTCATGAAGATACGCAACGAAGCAGAAGGGGGTAAATGCGTGGTTCTCCGCCACGTAAACAAGCTAGACGTGGTAGAGTTCAGAAAGATGGTGGAATGCATATTCCATGAGACAAAGACGAAAGTCATTATATACACAACTACGCAAAAATACACAATTATCAAGCCAGAGGGAATTAAGAACAAAATCAAAGACAGTACTGAAGCGGAGGCAGTCAAGGAAGTGAGTAGTGCAAGAGAGAGTAAACTTCTAATTATCACGAAAAATATGACACAGCAATAGGAGCACTTAAAAATCAATTGAGGGCGTTGGAGAAGATATCAGTGTCAGGATACCAGGCGCTACGCAATACACGGATACAGTACATATTACTGTCATAGATGCTCTAACCAAATTTCGATGTCCTAGAAACCATAGAGAAGAAACTGGTTAGTCAAAATTGGCAGTCAAAAATATGAATCTATACTGAAAGGAATAAAGAACAAAATCAAAGACAGTATTGAAGCGGAGGCAGTCAAGGAAGTGAGAAGTTCAAAAGAGGGTAAACTTCTAATTATCACGAAAAAATATGATACAGCAATAGGAGCACTTCAAAAAACAATTCAGGGCGTTGGAGAAGATATCAGTGTCAGGATAGCAGTCGCTACGCAGTACACAGATACGGTACATATTAGTGGCATAGATGCTCTAACAGAAAAAAAAACGCCGTTCTAGAAGCCATAGAGAAGAAACTGGACAGCTTGGACGGCAAGAAGTACAAACTGAACGATCTTCGGGCAAAAAAGTACGGCTCTAAAACGATTACCTCGACCATCAATAGAGATGATGCCAAGAAACTAACAAAAGATGGACTGCATGTGGGACTTGTACCACGCAAGGTATAACAGTGTATAAGGCTGTGAAGCTGCTATAAAAGCTGGGCTTTCGATCATATATCAACTCAATGTAAAGGACCAGATAGGTCCAAACTCTGTCTCAATTGTGGGAGAGAGGGACACATTGCCAGAGACTGCACTAATAATGAAGAGTGTGTCTTGTGTAGCGTAACGGACCTAATCAAAGAAATATGGACAACCGAAAAAATGCCGAACGAATGGAGAACCAGAATCGTCTGCCCAATCCACAAAAAAGGAGACAAGCTAGAATGTAAAAATTATAGGGGAATATCCCTACTAAGCACAACATACAAAGTCTTCACAACTATCCTCCGAAACACACTAGAACCACTAGCCGAAAATATCATTGGTGAATACCAAGCGTGTTTTAGACCAGGTAGATCAACCAGACACCAATTATGCGCAGTAAATTATGCGCAGTAAAGTTCTGGAAAAATGCAGGGATTATGACAATTATGTGTACTAACTCTACGTGGACTTCAGACAGGTATACGACAGCTTAGACAGAGAAAAGCTCTACAGCATCATGCTAGACTTTAACATACTACGAAAATTAGTAAGGCTAACAACACTAACAATGGAGAACTCTGAAAGCCGGGTGAAGATACGAGCAAACCTAACAGACCCATTTAAAATAAACCAAGGCCTCAGGGAGATGGACTCGCCCCAATGCTCTTTAATCTAGCATTAGAATACGCAGTAAGGAAAACTACGGTAGACACCAACGCGTCGCTGCTACACAAATCCACCTAACTAGCAGGATATGCAGATGTAATAAACATACTTGGAAGAAACCTAACATCAATGAAAGAAACCTACATACAACTAGAAGAATACTAGAAAGTATGTAGAAAACTACATACAACATGGCGCGGCTGAAGAAGTGGGCCTAAAAGTGAATGAAGATAAGACCAAAGTATAATACAGACCCGAAGCAATGGGAGGAGAGGCCAGAACATGACAATATGAACATTGACGTGGTCAATGACTTTACCTACCTAGGCTGTAACATATCCACCAAACGGGACGAGATGAAGGAAATCCAACGAAGAATCAGTCATGCCAATAAAGTATACTACATTTCGACCATAATCAGATCAAGGAATGTCCACAAGAAAACAAAACTGAAACTTTATAAAACAATAATACGCCCAGTGTTATGCTATGGAAGCGAGACCTGGACGCTCTCACAAAGAGCGGAAACAATGGTGAACGCATTTGAAAGAAAGATCTTACGCAGAATATATGGACCGGTCCAAAAAAACAAACAGTAGAGAATAAGATTCAACCACGAGATCTACCAGCTCTTCGCAGAGGCAGACCTAGCAACTACAATAAGATTACAAAGACTTAAATGGGTCGTGCATTTACAAAGGATGGAAGAGTCAACATTAGTCAAGAGGATTTTCAACCAAAAACCGGAAGGTAAAAGACCGGTTGGAAGACCAGGGGCGAGATGGGCAGACAAAATCCAGGGGGGCGCTCGATCCATGCTCGGAACTCCAAACTGGAGAAAGGCGGCAGAGGATAGGGATGGCTGGAGGAAGAAAATAGAGGCCAAGGCCCGATTTGGGCTAATAAAACGCCACAAAACGGGAAATAGAAAATGCGAAGCATTTAGAAGAGCTTTACAACTGGCTACGAGGGCCACGAACATCGAACCACCAACCATCCAGATTTTTTGCGCAATGATTAAGTGCCTCCAATTTAACATGAATCGCTGCAGAGCGGCTCACGGGATGCTAAGGCAGGCAATTAGCGAATATAAAATAGACATAGTTATAGGACAAGAACCCAATGAAAATAGTCTAAATGATGAATACCACGACATCAACTGTGACAATTTTATTTACGTTAAGAAAGGAATTTCAGTTAAAAAAAAATTTCCCGGGAGCCACCCAGGATAGAAGTTTATTCCTGTTATTTTTCCCTCAAGCAGGCCCATCGACGACTTTGAGGAACTACTAACTAATATTAAGAGACACGCAAGAGGAATGAAAAACATTTTATTATCGGTGGAGACCTGAACGCGAAAGCAACCATTGGATCAAAACAAGTTAATAACAGAGGCAGAATTCTGGAAGAATGGGTCGCATCAAACGATCTTGTGCCCCTAAACTTAGGAAGCAAGCCCACCTTCTGTAATAAAAAAGGTAATTAAAAAATATGACTATGATATTGCTATGACATCTGCGGGCACCTGCATACGGATAAGAGGATGGCAAAATTCCGAAAATATGAGCGACAACTTTACAATACGGTTCGATATTGTATCATGGCCGAAAACAGCAAATTAACAGTTGGCTAATCACTTCAGAGGGGTGGGCTAAATTTATCGACGAATGTGGGAACATGTTCTCGCACCAAGAAGTGGAAAATGAAGTAGAACCGCATACTCTAATTGAGCGTATTAAAAAGAAGTGTGAAACCTGCTTCCCCCGGGAATCACACTCAAGGCAAAGGCGGCCACCGGCATACCGGTGGACACCTACTATAGCGGAAAAAAGAAGACTATGTATACATAATAGGAGACTAATAGTTAGAATAAATAAAACCTCTGGGGACTCTGCACAGAAAGAGGTAGCCCATGAAGCATATAGGTAAGAAGGCTCGACACGAACTGAAACTGACCATTAGTAAAGACAAAAAAAGAAGCCTGGAAACTATGTAATGAATTGGAGAACGACATCTGGGGAAAAGCCTACAAGATTGTCCACAATAAATTAAATTTGATTCCACAAACGACCCTGACGGACGCTGAAACTCTGAAGCAAGTAAGTAGGCTCTTTCCGAGTCATCCTGTTAAAGAGTGGCCGGAAGTAACGGTACAAGAGGAGGAGATAATACCCTTCGAACCAGCCGAAATCATGGTAGCGGCTACTAAACTCAGACCAAAAAAAGCAAGCGGCCCGGATCACATTCTACCGGAGATAATCAAAGCCGTTGCCACGAACAACCCGATGATCTTTGCCAAGGTTATGAACCGCTGTCTTACCCAAGGTATCTTTTCGCACACGTAGAGCCTATTAGATACCACAAGAAAGTTGTTGGAAGATACTGATAAAAAACAGACTAGAGATGGAATTAGAGCAGAAAAAGACTCTTCGTGTGAACCAATTTGGCCTTAGGATAGGTAGCTCCACTATCCATGCATTGATGAAAGTAATGGAGGTACCAGAAAAAAGATAAAGAAGGAGGCATTTAAAAATAGAGAATACTGCGCAATGGTAACGCTGGATATTGAAAGTGCCTTTATCTCTGCTCCCTGGGAAAACATAATCTGTGCACTAAGTAATGCAGAGGTTAGTGGATACCTACTCAAAATTATACAGTCCTATCTATTTAATAGGCATATTGTAATGACTGGTGGTGCACGTGGAAGGACCACTTGTGAAGTGCCGCAGGACCGATACTATGGCTTGTCTTTTACGACAAAATATTAAGAACAGATATAAAAACGGGTGTAACACTGGTAGCATATGCAGACGACCTTGCCGTTGTGGTATCTGCTCGGACCACTAAAACATATACTAACTGGAACGAGCGCTGCCGTTTGGCTTGTGCGGGCCGAGAGAGAGCATCACAAGGTGTTTCTCGTATCGCTTTGTCTTCTTCTAGTACAGTCCAAAAGGAAAACTAAATGTGTGTCCGACGTCCATTTTTCCTTGCAAATAGAACAGTATTTTACAATTGTCTTTTTGAAAACAACTTTTATTGAAATATAAAAACTTCGGTTTATAATATGCTCACCGATTGAACGATCTCACTCTCTTTCTTGATACAACTCAATACAACTAGGTATCACATCCTCCCACTCTCGACTACACTGTTGGCCTGACAAAGTGAAGGGAGGTCCTTGGGACCTTTCTCTCTCGGCCCGCACAAGCCACGAGGCCAGCGCTCGTTACAGGTACTATATATTTCCGTGGCTCGAACACCACAGATTCTGGAAGAACTCGTAGGACATGCTATTAACAAAATCAGTTAAGAATTGAGGGAAATGGGTGTCAAGCTCGCGCTTAAAAAAACAGAGATGGTCCTCTTAGCTGGGCGATACAAGATGCGCAGCCTAACAACTGGAGTAGAAGGAACGCTGGTTCAGAGCGTAAAATATATAGGGATACACGTGGACAAATACATTAGAAACCACACATATTAAGAAGACATGCGAGAAGGCTAACACTACTCTGATGCCTCTAGCAAGAATTATGCCAAATATTGGAGGGCCAAGATCAAGGACGCGTAGAATACTTGCGCTTGTAGTCTCTTCTATACTTTTATACGGGGCGCCTATATGGGCGCAGACACTGCGACATAAAAGATATGAGGGAATGCTGGAGAGTATTAATAGAAAGTTAGTAATACCTGTAGCTGCAGTCTATAGGAGCGCCTCCACCATGGTCGTACTTGTAATTGCAGGAATATCACCAATTAAGCTACGTGTTCATGAAAGAATTTTTATCCACGAGAGAGGGAGGCTAGCAAAACCGGAAATAACGCTGAATGCCTGGCAACAAAAATGGACAGAGTTTACAGCGTGGACAAAAACTTTTATGAAAGATATTGGCAAGTGGAGCAATAGGAAGTGGGGTGGCTTGGACTATCATTTAACCCAAGCATTAACTGGACATGGCGTGTTCACCACATATCTGAAGAGAATTGGGAAGAGTTAGACCGATGAATGCTGGTACTGCGGAGCTGAGGTGTTGGATTCTCCAGAATATACCCTGTCCCAATGCCCGATGTGGGATCAGATAAGAAGTGCTGCCCACAATAAATGCCAAGTGCCAGTGACGAAAGAAAACGTGGCAGCACTGTTCCTCCAGACGAAGGACGGCTGGGACGCTGTAACAGAGATGCTGTAGGGGATTATAAGAGGAAACGAGGCTGAAGAACAAAGAAAGAAATACCTGAACGATTGATAGTAAAACAAAAGTTTGAGTAAAACAAAATATGACAACGCTCTCTTCGAAGTAATGCTTTATGGAAGTTACGGGGTGTACGCAGGAAGTCCGAAGATCTCTCCAGAATGGTTAACTTATTCTGTACAGTATTTTCTTGCAAATAAAGTCAGCCTTGTCTGTCTAATCTTGTCTGCCTAGTTTTATCTGTCTATTCTTCTCTTTTTTTTATGGGGATGTAGCCAGCGCACGCTTTGCTTCACAAGTGGGCTCCCTGAATAGATCGTTCACACCAGAACCGCTCACGCATTACTTGGCGTGATATCGTCCCTACCATGTCAAACTATCGAATGTGATAAAGTCGTTTTTCATATTTCATATGGTTTGATAGTGTGATATATTGAAAATACTTCATGTTCGATACTTTATCAAAGACATTTCCAGCGTTCCTTTAGGGGCTACAGATTTGAGGTTTTGCCATAAGGGGAATCGTTCCCAATGCAAGAGCAGGGTAAACGACTTTTTCACATTCGATAGTTTGACATGGTTGGGACGATATGTTGCCGATTCTTTACTTCCCTGTCCTTAAGATTAGGGGTTCAGGGGACGGTTTTTGGTTGTTTTAGGTTTTTCCTCCGCTGTTCGTTTCTTCTCTATGACGTGCCGTATATAGGCCGCCACTGACACCAAGTTATTCTCATTGCATAGCATTACTGGAACGAGTCCTACTTTTATGTTCTCTTCCAATTGATTCCTTACCTCTTCGGTGCTGGGGCATTAAAAAACTGCGCAGTAAGAATAGTCGTTGGGATGTCCGCATAGCAAGCAAGTGGCTGTTTCGCTTCTGTTAAATCTTTCCAAATTCGCCGTGAAGCATCCATGTGCGGTGAGTGCTTGAGTGGGTTCAAAACTTATTTCGCCATGTGCTCTCACGCACCACATGCTCATATTTGGTATTAGACGGTGTGTCCACCGACCGGTTGTGGTCGAATCCCATCTCTCTTGTCATGCTCATATTTGGTATTGGTCGGTGTGTCCACAGACCGGTTGTGGTCGAATCCCACCTCTCTTGCCATGCTCATATTTGGTATTGGACCGGTTGTGGTCAAATCCCACCTCTCTTGCCATCGCTCTATTAGTTTTTGACACGCCGTCTTCTTGGCTTCCGTCTTATTTTGTTTGCTTTTATCCATTGAGCACGCCTTGTATGTCACCTGCTTCTCTTGGACAAGTGGATCGATTAGCGGAGTTCTGGCCAACATCAATGCTGCCTCTGTACTTACTGTTTGGTATCCCCTACATGTCTAGTCTTGTCTGTCTAATCTTGTCTACTTGTATTTAAGGTCTTACGTTTTACTTAGAGTCTAGCCTAGTTGTTGCAATAAAGCAAACTATATTAAATATTTTACTGTAAAGGCGGCTACACACGATCCGCCAGGCCTCTAAGTTTGAACTGAACAATCTGCTTAAAGGCCGGTCGCCGGATGGACTGACGACCCTCCAAACGTTCAGGCGATTCTGAAAAATTGTCAGTTATCATCATGGCGTATCGGGGAAGAAGGAGAAGACCCAGAACAGGAGCTTAGGAAGATTAAAAAATGTAGGTCATACAAATACTTAGGAACTATCATCTCGGAAGAAGGAACAACAAAAAAGGATATATATATAAAATAGACTTGGCCAAGGGAAAAAGGCTATCTGCTTGTTAAATTCAATGCTATGGTCAAATGAAATGAAACTAGAAACAAAAAAGAGAGTATACAAATCTATCGTAGAACCAATAACAACTTATGGTTCAGAATGTTGGCAAATTTCACAAAGGGAAAAAAAAGTATAGACGTAGTAGAAATGGACTTTCTACGAAGAGCAAGTCAAACATCCAAACTATATAAATGAACATATAAGAAGACAGACGAGGAAAGTCTATGGTACTACAGATGACATAGAAACACGGCAATTAAAGTGGTATGGACATATGCAAAAGATGACTGGAGAAAGATGGCCCAAAATAGCATTTATAACATAACAGTCGCTTCTTTGGGGTCACGTTCTGGTGACCGGCCTTCAGGCGGACTGTTTAGTTCGAACTGGCAAGCCTGCCGGATCGTGTGTAGTCGCCTTTACAGCAAAAGATTTAATAAAAGACTCCGTGCGTTACAAATACCTTTCCACACAACAAAGAAAATCGGCGATTTGGGTGCCACATTCGTTCATTAATCCCAGCATTGATTGAAGAGCTCCCAACTCTACCCATCAACCAACAGCGTAATCAACGGCGATACCCCAGGTCCGTAACAGTCTAGTCTTGTCTGTGTAGTCTGTCTTTTTTTAATGGAGACGTAGCAGGCACCTTTCGGTTAACTTGAGCAAGAGGACCCCATGAAAAGCCAGCACATCGCGGAACCGCTCCCCTCATTACTTCAGGATGGTGGCATATCGCATTCTGTATTTCGACTGGTTAGAACTATGAGTAAGCCTTCCATCCCACATCCACGCAATGTGATTAGAGGTTCAGGTGTTCTGTATGTTTTATACTTCTCCCTTGATTCTGATTTTCGTCTGATTCGTTCGTCTCTTTCCTTTTTGCTTAGGATGTTTATAATCATGGTTTCCGTTGCAAGCCAGTCTTCTTCACACAGTAACATCACGTCAGTCATTGTAGTTCTTTGAAGTCTATCATTTGTTTTGGTTGTCCATACGTGTCTCTCTATCGTCCATCTCTCGCATACGAACACAGTGTGGAGAGCACTATCAGTAATGCCGCAGTAATCACAGCGATTGTCTGGAGCCCTGCCAATTTCATGCAAGTACTCTTTGAAGCACCCATGCCCAGTTAGCGCCTGAGTGAGATATTAACCCATTTCTCCTTGCTTTCGTGTCACCCATGGTAACAGATCTGGGATTAGCTGTCTGGTACATTGGCCTTTGTTAGAAGCACTCCAGTGTCTTTGCCACTTTTCGAACATCTGGTACATGGCTTTCTTTTTCTGTTCCCTCTTATCTCTCCCGTCCCCGTGTTTTTGAGCGTTATACAGGTAGGTCCTTTCCTCGGCCATGAACTCTATGGGCGATATGCCCGCGATCACCAGGACGGCGACACCGTCCTGTGCGCACTGCACACCCGTAGAGCCAATTTTCTTTGTACCGTGGCAAGTTTCTGTCTTATGTTTGCCTTCTCCATCGCCTTCTCCCACACAGAAGCACCATACAGCATTGTCGAATGGGCAATATTAATTTCCTCTTACTGCTTCTTGGGCCCCCAGTGTTTGGCATTATTCTGATCAGTGATTCTACCGTATTTTGTCTAGTCCGTTTAGTATGTGTAGATTGTAAATCTATTTTCTATTTTGCGTCTGTAATGGACTCATAACAGCATTCATATGCGTGCGGTTATGTCTCGCCGAGTGCGATACAATTTTCGGTGCAATGTAACGGCGATTTTTTTATTTAGAAATGGCATAAAAGGGCGCAAAATAGAAAAAATATTATAAAAAACTCGTTCGTAAGGCGTTTTACAGAACTTGTCCATTATGCCCGCCATACACGCTACGGTCTACCGTAGAGGTTATATGTGCAGGTTTGCCTGTGCAGGTCAACCGTACGCAACAAACTGCACAGGTCTATTCCCACACACGCTCCGGTCTACCTGCGCAGGCAAACCTGCACAGGTAGACCTCTCCGGTGGACCGTTGTATGTATGGCGGGCATTAGAAAACTCCTCGCTACGCTCGTCGTTTTCCAAACTTGAACGCGTGCTGTAAAATCGCGTTTACTGTACTCGTTCTTTAATATACTATTGGCATCAAACAATTTTGTTCACTAGTACACTTGTTACAAGACCACGCTTATATTATAGTACTGAGCTTTAGTTTTAATTTTGACTCTCGTAGTTTATTCCTATTAGTTTGAGTAAAATCAGTTTTATTTTAGTTTTGCCAGTAATCAGCATATGAGGCATCTAGGTATGTCGAAACTCTTTCTTATTTTTTTAACTAATTTATTTGTTTGAATTTCATCCAGATTTTGAAATGATTTTGCAATCAACGGAAAACACACATAAGAAAGAAACTCAACCTACCAATTACCAAAATCCTGATTATCCTGATTTTCCTGTTCAAGAGAGAAGAGTTCGAAGTGTTGAGCAAGATTTTATCCCAACTGATTCTAATGATGTAAACCTAGTTAAAACAAGACGGAATCTTTGTGATTTTGAACAAGTAATTTGCAAATTTAAAAATTGCGATTATCGAACGACTAGAAATTGTTCACCTGACTCAATCAAACCGAGAAATTTTGATTATCCTTTTGAAATGCAAGAATTTGTTAATAAAAGTGATTTGGTGAAATTCAGACATTCTCCTCGAACATCAAACAAAATATATCCTGAGTTTTTCCAGAAAAATCCCGCTGTGAATGAAAAACAAAGAAGTGTTGAAAATTTGGTCAAATTGGAAAATCAAGCCCCAAAAGTTTTTGATAACCTTGCAAAGAATTACTTAATATCAAAAAATATTGGTAGTCATTTCAGTAACAAAACTTCTATCAAATTCAGCAAATGCCACCGCACAGAAATCTCATACCTGACAAACAATCCCAAAAAAGTGAAGTGCGACCAAAAACCCGATTTTTCCGCTGGAACTTCCAGAAGCTTCTCGGATTGTTCCTCCAAGCCCCAAGATCCTCGCTGTACCGATTATTGCGCAAAAACCGGAAATTGCAAAGATAATTCCAGTGTCATCCCGCTAAAATCCTCAATTGCCACTGAAAAGATTGATTGTTGTTTCGAAAAAGAGTTGAGGCTGAACGGAAACAAGAAACGAACGGTTCATAAAGGCGTTGCCTTGAAGTTTATTAGAAAGAAATAATTTAAAGTCAAGAAAGGTTTATTTTGTTTGTTTCATTGTAATTTTGAGGATTAAAGTGATTAGGGATTAAGTTTTAAAGTAAAGTGTAATATCTTTATTTGGATTAAAAAAGCATGGATTGAATTGTGTTGGATTTATCAAATTTGATTATTTTCAAAAATTGTTGGGCCAGTTTTGTCTGTCCAGTTATTAAGACTATAGCATAATCAACTAATACGAATCTTTACGAAATGGTGAAATTTGTAACAAACTTCAAGAAATTATATCAAAGTTGAGATTATTTCAAATTTTCTTCATTTTGAGTTCTCTAAAAGTCCGACAAAAACTTCATATTATTAAAAATTTTCTACATTTTGAGTTCTCTAAAAGTCCGAACAAAATTTCATTCATTTCATTCAGAACAATGAAAAATTCTATGTAAACAAATTTTTTTAATTTTTATTTAAATTGGTTCATATTCGGCAAAATTATTCAAATTTTGTCAAAAATTGCCAAATTTTGTTCAAATTTTACAATTTTTTACAATTATGTTTCTGCGAAAGTTCAAGAATAAAAATTCCTGCTGGCCTTACGTATCTCTAAGGGATTTAGACGCCGCCACAATCCTCCTCCATCCGTTCCTGTCCTCTGCGGCTCTTCTCCAGTTGTTGATTTACAGCGTTCTTAAATCTGCCTCCATGTCTTCTATCTCAGTCATGGGCGACCTGCCGGTCTTCTGCCCTCTGGTCTCTTCTGCGCTCTGGTCTCTTCTGCCCTCTGGTCTCTTCTGCCCTCTGGTCTCTTCTGTCCTCTAGTCTGTTCTGCCTTCTTCTGCCTTGATGTTTCTGTTACTCTTCCTGCGCTGTACATGTCCGAGCCATCTTATTCTAAATGCTTTTATGTGTCCAACTATCGTTTACCCCTTTATTAGCTCTTCCAGCTCGAAATACATTCTTATTCTATACCCATCTGCTGTTCGTATGGGTCCGTTATGTCGTTCTCAGAACCCTTCTTTCTGTTCGAAGTAGCTTCTGATCTTGGTCTTGGGTTAGCGTCCAGCACTCATACTAGGTTATCACTGGCCTCACTATGGACATATAGAGACCTAGGACCAGCAGACTACCATTAACAGCAAAACTTAAGCTTTAGTTTTGCCGTTAATGGTAGTCTGCTGGATATAAGTAGGAATTTGTTGTTTTATTGCCCTGGTTGATTCTATTTCTTATTTCCATTTCCATATTGTTTTTCTTATCGATGTTAGTGCCCAGATATTTGAAAGTATCTGCTGTTTCGAAATTTGTGCCCTCTTTCGCTCTATTCCGTTTCTTTCTTCTCCTTGTTGTCACCATTACTTTCGTTTTTCCTTCGTTTACGCTCAGCTCTATTTTAATTGCTTCCTCTTCTGACATGTTAAATGTTGCTTTCACCGCTTGCATACTTCTTCCTAGTATACTATCATCCACATATGCTAGGATTTGTTACCTTCTGTTTGTTACAATCTGTTATCAAGTTACCTTTCATTTGTACGCTATTTCTCATTGTATATTGATATTAATTGACCGTCGCCCTGTCGAAGTCCTGTTGTTATGTTGACTTGTTGTGAGAGCGCCTCTTCAATTCTTCCCTGACTTTTTGCATTTTGGGTGGTGAGAATCATACTTCGGAGTTTTGGTGGAATACCATGGTGTTCTATTCTAGGGCATACCAGAGGGTTAATTAAAAATTAATCACAAAGAAATCCAACCAA
This sequence comes from Phosphuga atrata, assembly GCA_944588485.1. Taxonomy (NCBI): domain Eukaryota; kingdom Metazoa; phylum Arthropoda; class Insecta; order Coleoptera; family Silphidae; genus Phosphuga; species Phosphuga atrata. Next base: position 39,606,982 of record OX155903.1, read on the forward strand.
TTTCATCAGATTCTTTAAATTGTGTAGAAATTCGGAATGTTTTGTTATAATTGTTCAAATTTTGTGATGATTTTGTAAAATATGTTCAAATTTTATCAAAAATGTTAATTTTTTGCCAAGTTATTAATATTTTGTTTAAATTGTTCACAAGTGGATAAAGATTTATCAAAAACGTTCAAAGTTTATCAAAAATTGATAAATCTTATCAAAATTTCTTCAAACTTTATACATTATCGTTTCTGCAAATGTCAAAATCCTGCACCTCCATCCAAACAATTTTCTTAAATATTTGGTAATATTTTTGTGAAAATGTTATACAACTTGTGAAGTTATATAAATCTCCACACTTTACACGACTCGAGTATCGACTGTTGAAGCTCTTCAAGTCTTCAATAGTCGAAACTCGAGTCCTGTAAATTGTGTAAGAAATATAACTTCACAAGTTATATAACATGTTTACAAAAATTAGTGGTAAAAACATAACGAATTTTTCAATTCAGGGTTTAGTAAAATTCTTCATATATGACAAAATTAATTAAAACATTGTTTAAAGAAATTAGATACAGTTTACCAGAGAGAGAGAGAGAGAGAGAATATATTTATTGTATATTTTATACAAAGGGCTATCGACCAACAAGGTCCTTCTGCCCATTACAGTTAACCAATTTTCAAATTTTGTGAATACTTTACTAACTTGAACAATTGAAATTAAATATAAACAATTTATGTATATGCATGTTTTAATACATTTTGATAAAAATGTTTAAATTTTGACAAAATTGTGATAACATTTGAACAAATATAAGAAGTATTTTGGTTATTCTGACAAAATATTTTTCATTTCACAATTCTCACAACAGATGAAGAATTTTTCGATTTTTTTTTATAAAAACATAAATAACTATTTTGATTAATTAGAGCTTTGGATTTCTTTGTGATTAATTTATGATGTTGGAGAACAAAAAAGGAGCAGTCAGAAAAAAAAATGTTTGGATCAGTTTGGATAGTTTTACCAAATATGAACAATTTTGCAGATGTATTCCAAGATTTATCTCACATTAGTGCAGCTTTGCTTTTTTGAATTATTTATTTTATTGAATTTATTAAATTGGAATACACTTACAGGTGTTCAAGTTAATGTACGTGTATTCCAATTTATAATTCAAAAAAGCAAATGTTCACTGATGAGAGAGATATTTCGAAACGCGTCTGCAGAATGGTTATTCACTAAATTCAAATAAAAATAAATGTTCTTAAAAGCAATGTTATTTGTATAGGGCTGTTAGTAACATTAAAATGTACTTGCACTAGTAATAACATGCAAATGTCGTATAATTCAATAGCCTGTGTTATATTAACCAGGAAGTAGTTTATCTAGTTATGTTAGTTATATTAGTAGTTTCAACATGAGAATTGTTCAAAGTCTTAATAAGACTTAATATTATAGAGCTACGAACAGGTTAAATATGTTTATATATTCAAGCTATATGTGGCCTTTAATAAGTTTTAAGTTTGCATCAATGTTTTGTTAAAATTGTTCAAATTTTGTCGCAATTTTATCAGAAATGTTTAAATTTTACCAAAAATTTTCAAATGTTTTTTTTTTTTTTTTAATTGTGCACAAGTTAGGTTAGGTTTTATTTAAATTGTTTACATTTTATCAAAATTGATAAACTTCTTCAAACTTTCTACATTTTTGTTCCTGCAAATGTCCAAGAACAAAAATTAATCACAAAGTCTGAACTTCTATCCAAACAGTTTTCTTATTATTTATCAAAATTGTTCCAAATTTTGTAAAATTGTTCATATTTGGTTTACTAACTTGTGCACATACTTACATACATAATCTTTTAAATCTCTTAATACCCTTTCGGGTGTCGAGACTTGTGCACAATTAAAACAAAATATGAACAATTTTGACAAAATTTGAACATTTTTAACAAAATTATGAGAAAATTTGAATAATTTTAGCAAACAATTGATGATTTCCGCTACAATTTTAGGAATTCTGACAAAATATAATGAATTTTTTTTAAATTTTTGATAAAAATATCAAGATTTTGGTCATATTTGGTATACTATTCAAATTTTATCAAAAAAAAATGATAAACTCCAATCCAAATTGTTTCTGATTTTGCGCATTTTTGTTCTCCAACAACAAATTATTAATCACAAGGAAATTAAAAACTCTAATTAATCAGCAATTAAATTTTTTTCGAAAAATGCTTTGTCAGATTTTCAATTTTTTTTTGTCAGAATACTTAAAATGGTGTCGGAAGTCAATCAATCAATTTTTTGTTGTAATGGTTCAAATTTTGTCACCTAGACATTTTTGTTCAAATTTGAACATTTTATTAAAACATACACATACATATATCGTTCATATTTTATATTAATTAATTGTTTTTATATGAATTAATTAATAATTAATTGTTCAAGTTTTGACAAAATTTGTCAAAGTTTTTAAAACTTGGTAAACGTTATCAAATTTCTCTCAAACTTTCTACATTTTTGTTTCTGTAAAAGTTCAAGAAGACAAATTAAACACAAAGAAATCCAACATCCTGTTCAAACAATTTTTTTATATTTCTATCAAAATTGGTAAAATTTTCAAAAAATTATAAACTATTGTTTCTGACTTTAAACTGCACATTTTTCTTTTCCTATTAAACCCTATTCAAACAAAATTATCTTCACCTTTTATCAGAACACTTAAAATTGTGTCAGAAGTCATAAATGTTTTGTAATAATTGTTCAAATTTTGTCAAAAATGTTCAAATTTTATCAAAAATTAAATTTAAAAATTGTGAAGTCGAAACACTATGGGTTATGTTAGAGTAGTGGGATCAACTTTTTTTATAATTTTTACAAATCTAACTATAAAAACCCCATATTGAGTTATGGATCGATTTACCTTTTTATCAAAAATGTTCAAATTTTGCCAAAAATATAAATATAAATATTTTGTTTTAATTGCCTTCGAGTTAGTAAGGTTTTGTCAAAATTGTTTAAATTTTCTCAAAATTTGCTAAACTTGATACAAATTACTTTCTACATTTTTGTTTTTGCAAAAGTCACAAATTAATCTCAAAGAAATCCTATCCAAACAATTTTTTTAATTAAATCTCTATATCTTGGTAGAAAAAAGGCATTAACAACATCTGAAAGACGCTCTATTTAATTGTTTTAATTGGCACATTTGGAATTATTAGGCATCACGTACTTTTAAACTACCCGTAATAATTAACAACTACCAAAACCACAAAGTGCAAAACGAATTTAAATTCATTGTTAATGTAGACTTTTGTACATAAAGTGATAACTTAATAACGAATATGTGCTACCATAGCACGAAAAAAGGGCATTACACCGTCTTAGCATGCTTCGTAAAAGTCTTTGAAGACCTTTTTGTGGCATAGCGTCCCATTCTTCAATAAGAGCCTCCGTAAGCTGCTGGATGGTCCGAGGAGGATGCGGTCGACCATGAACACGACTGTCAAGCATATTCTAAAGATGCTCTATGGGATTTAAATCAGTATTTAACACAAGCCACACCATTGTTTGAAGTTCCAGTTCCTGTAGGAAGTCTAAAGTGATTCGCGCAGTGTGTGGTCTTGCGTTATTCTGCATTAACAAAAAAATTGGATCTATCCATATGCCACATGGACAACATGTTCTGCTAACACAATGTCAACCTTAAGATTTCCTGGAATTACAACAAGGTCGGTTCTACTATCGATACTATTCCCACCCCAAACCATAACTGAACCACCTCCAAATCTTTCGACTTCCTGGACAGTAGCAGCTGCGTAGCGTTCTCTTGGGCGTCTGTAAACACGTACTCAGTCATCGCAACGTGTTATATGGAACCTTGATTCATCCGTGAAGAGCACACACTTCCATTGACGAAGTTGCCATGCGATATGTCCACGAGGAAAACTCATCCTTGCTATTCTGTTGCGTCGTGTCAAAGAGAGTTTTCGGAAGGTTCGTCTTGCCCTTAAATTTGATTGCCTCAACCTATTCCTAATTGTCTGGTCTGATACTGAGAGGAATTAAAAGATCTTTCGGCGTAGAAACACTATTGCGAAGACTCGAAATCAGTAAAAATCGATCTTGATTTTGAGCCTGGTATCCAATACCTGTTCCACAATCGCTGAATAACAGACACGCTTACGTTGGAGTCTCTTCACACTTGTCGAAGGCTTTCGCCATTTTCAATTAATGTTATAGCACGAACAACTTACACTTCGTTGAGATGCCTCATTTTCACTTAACTGGCAGTTGTAAACCTTTTTTGTCTCTGGATATTGATCTGAACAAGACCTTCCTAGCCCTTTGAAACAAATTTGGGATACTTCTTCTTATAGTTCAACTGTTCAATAAGTTCACGCTTGTTCAACTGTTGGGCTTTGACCTTTGCCCAGTATTGTCGCATCTTCTGCCGGTGTAACTCCTTTCTCTCTTCCGTCCAGGGGGTACCTTTCCTTTGAGGTTTTTCCTGAAATCCACGGACTTCCTTCAGGGTGCGTCTCACAGACTGTCTGTTTTTGATATCTGTTATTCCCAGTTCTTTAATATCCTTCTCAGTCTCTGTCAACCAAGTGGTACGAAGCTTCTTGTTTTGCCAGAAGGTGAACAGACGGTTGGTTAGTCGGTTGGTTAGTCGGTTAGAGGCAATCTTGCAACGTGGCCATAGAAAGCTACTCTTCTTTTCCTTGCACAGTCAGAGAGCATATCAATATGTTCGTAGAGCTCAGAGTTATGCCGCCTTCGGAATTCCCCATCTTCCTTTACCGGGCCTAGGATCTTCCTGAGGATTCTCCTCTCTCTGATTTCAGGGGGACCTATAACCAAAAAGGACCTATATCCTGCTATAACAGAAAAGGGACTAATTTCTAGTTTTAGCAGAAAAAGGGCAAATGTCCTGCTATAGCAAAGAAGGGCCTATATGCTGCTATAACAATGTCCTGATATTACATTGGGCCTTTTTCCAATTACATAATTAAGTTCAATGATAGAATTAACTCAAAATCAAAAGAAGTAGATATTGGCCCTTTCTCTACGAAGGTATAGATTTATATTTATCAAAACTATTAATTATTTGTTAAAATTGTTCATTTTTTGTACAAATTGTTTCAACCTGCTTCCTTTGTTCCAGTCCTTTGAAGCAACCTTCAAACAAATTATCCATTGAAAATCAATTCATATATTGTTTAATCAAGAAGCAAAATAAGAGAAAATTGTCTAATAAAATATTGATTTCAGGTTCAAAATTTTCGTTTGATCCATCGATGGATGACGCAAGTTCTTTGCTGGACTGTGACCACACGGGGTCGCGACGTTCCCTGGCCGACACCAGCGTGACATCAACAGCCGACTTGTCCGTATTCTCGGCGGTGACGCGGTCGCAGGCGCACGAGAACAGCTTGGACACCCACAGCAACATGTCGGACAACTCCGTGGGCGGCGGCAGCTCGGTGGGCTCAGGTATTGGCGCGACGACGAGCATCCAAAAGGCACTAAGTCTAAGCACTCACTCGACGCCTCGCGCCACCCCTCACAATCCTAGTCCGGACGTGTTGCGCATTTATGTACCTTACTCGCCTTTGGACACCCCTATCGCCAGTCCGCAGAACGGGGACCTCCACAAGGCTTATCCGTACGCTTTTCCGGACAACCGGATCCGGATCCGGATCGACAACGACGAGTTGTCGACGCCGATCGTCGAGCACGGACAGATCAAACCGTTCATTTTGGACAGTCCTGAAGTGGATTTGAAATGATTTTTTTTTATTTAGATTTTTTTTCCGGTGCTAGCAATAATACTCTTTTTTTATTACTATTTTATACACGTCCTTAGTTTTTTGTTTTAATCTAGTTCTTTTTTCTTTTGGATTAGAGGCTCAGAAAGTGAACAAAAAATACCTTGGAAAGCAAAAGCAGACCAGCAAAAGATAATATAATTAATGTTTTAGTGATTTTTTTTAACAAAATTCCAATTTTATTTATAAATTTTTGTATATTATCAAAAAAACTGGCTGCAAAAATTTTGCTTCGTTCAAACAATAAGAAAGATACAGAAGAGTGTCAAAAGATCAAAATTTCTAACAAATAATTTTTTGAGTCTCAAATAGAAAGAAAAATTTTTGCCACTAGAACAAACGTACCAATTTCAGGTCACGCAATATTCCAATTCCTATTATTTAATCAACTTGCCAAGAAACAATTTATTATTGGACCACTTTGGTGTAAATATAAATTAGAAGCGACTAATTTCCAAAATTGATAGTTCAAAAATTACCGTCCTCTTATATTTCCTTATAGAAGCAACAAATTATAACGAATTATCCATTTTAATCATTCCATTTGTTTGCATTTATTTCCTATAAGTTATTTTATATTTAGATTTCTCTGTTTAGCCTATAAATATTAGTTTACGAAAATGTGCCATATAGTAAACGAAAGTAATTGTAATTGTGGTTTATGAACAATTCTCAATTTACAATTTCACATTTCACAAGAAAAAGCAAAATTAGAACAATAAATTCGACTGGACAAGACTAGACCGACAAGACTAGACAGACAAGACTAGACAGACAAGACTAGACAGACTAGACAGACAAGACTAGACAGACAAGACTAGACAGACAAGACTAGACAGACAAGACTAGACAGACAAGACTAGACAGACAAGACTAGACAGACAAGACTAGACAGACAAGACTAGACAGACAAGACTAGATAGACAAGACTAGACAGACAAGACTAGACAGACAAGACTAGACAGACAAGACTAGACAGACAAGACTAGACAGACAAGACTAGACAGACAAGACTAGACAGACTAGACAGACAAGACTAGACAGACAAGACTAGACTGACAAGACTAGACAGACAAGACTAGACAGACAAGACTAGACAGACAAGACTAGACAGACAAGATTAGACAGACAAGACTAGACAGACAAGACTAGACAGACAAAACTAGACAGACAAGACTAGGCAGACAAGACTAGACAGACAAGACTAGACAGACAAGACTAGACAGACAAGACTAGACAGACAAGACTAGACAGACAAGACTAGACAGACAAGACTAGACAGACAAGACTAGACAGACAAGACTAGACAGACAAGACTAGACAGACAAGACTAGACAGACAAGACTAGACAGACTAGACTAGACAGACAAGACTAGACAGACAAGACTAGACAGACAAGACTAGACAGACAAGACTAGACAGACAAGACTAGACAGACAAGACTAGACAGACAAGACTAGACAGACAAGACTAGACAGACAAGACTAGACAGACAAGACTAGACAGACAAGACTAGACTGACAAGACTAGACAGACAAGACTAGACAGACAAGACTAGACAGACAAGACTAGACAGACAAGCCTAGACAGACAAGACTAGACAGACAAGACTAGACAGACAAGACTAGACAGACAAGACTAGACAGACAAGACTAGACAGACAAGACTAGACAGACAAGACTAGACAGACAAGACTAGACAGACAAGACTAGACAGACAAGACTAGATAGACAAGACTAGACAGACAAGACTAGACAGACAAGACTAGACAGACAAGACTAGACAGACAAGACTAGACAGACAAGACTAGACAGACAAGACTAGACAGACTAGACAGACAAGACTAGACAGACAAGACTAGACAGACAAGACTAGACAGACAAGACTAGACAGACAAGACTAGACAGACAAGACTAGACAGACAAGACTAGACAGACAAGACTAGACAGACAAGACTAGATAGACAAGACTAGACAGACAAGACTAGACAGACAAGACTAGACAGACAAGACTAGACAGACAAGACTAGACAGACAAGACTAGACAGACAAGACTAGACAGACTAGACAGACAAGACTAGACAGACAAGACTAGACTGACAAGACTAGACAGACAAGACTAGACAGACAAGACTAGACAGACAAGACTAGACAGACAAGACTAGACAGACAAGACTAGACAGACAAGACTAGACAGACAAAACTAGACAGACAAGACTAGGCAGACAAGACTAGACAGACAAGACTAGACAGACAAGACTAGACAGACAAGACTAGACAGACAAGACTAGACAGACAAGACTAGACAGACAAGACTAGACAGACAAGACTAGACAGACAAGACTAGACAGACAAGACTAGACAGACAAGACTAGACAGACAAGACTAGACAGACTAGACTAGACAGACAAGACTAGACAGACAAGACTAGACAGACAAGACTAGACAGACAAGACTAGACAGACAAGACTAGACAGACAAGACTAGACAGACAAGACTAGACAGACAAGACTAGACAGACAAGACTAGACAGACAAGACTAGACAGACAAGACTAGACTGACAAGACTAGACAGACAAGACTAGACAGACAAGACTAGACAGACAAGACTAGACAGACAAGCCTAGACAGACAAGACTAGACAGACAAGACTAGACAGACAAGACTAGACAGACAAGACTAGACAGACAAGACTAGACAGACAAGACTAGACAGACAAGACTAGACAGACAAGACTAGACAGACAAGACTAGACAGACAAGACTAGACAGACAAGACTAGACAGACAAGACTAGACAGACAAGACTAGACAGACAAGACTAGACAGACAAGACTAGACAGACAAGACTAGACAGACAAGACTAGACAGACAAGACTAGACAGACAAGACTAGACAGACAAGACTAGACAGACAAGACTAGACAGACAAGACTAGACAGACAAGACTAGACAGACAAGACTAGACAGACAAGACTAGACAGACAAGACTAGACAGACAAGACTAGACAGACAAGACTAGACAGACAAGACTAGACAGACAAGACTAGACAGACAAGACTAGACAGACAAGACTAGACAGACAAGACTAGACAGACAAGACTAGACAGACAAGACTAGACAGACAAGACTAGACAGACAAGACTAGACAGACAAGACTAGACAGACAAGACTAGACAGACAAGACTAGACAGACAAGACTAGACAGACAAGACTAGACAGACAAGACTAGACAGACAAGACTAGACAGACAAGACTAGACAGACAAGACTAGACAGACAAGACTAGACAGACAAGACTAGACAGACAAGACTAGACAGACAAGACTAGACAGACAAGACTAGACAGACAAGACTAGACAGACAAGACTAGACAGACAAGACTAGACAGACAAGACTAGACAGACAAGACTAGACAGACAAGACTAGACAGACAAGACTAGACAGACAAGACTAGACAGACAAGACTAGACAGACAAGACTAGACAGACAAGACTAGACAGACAAGACTAGACAGACAAGACTAGACAGACAAGACTAGACAGACAAGACTAGACAGACAAGACTAGACAGACAAGACTAGACAGACAAGACTAGACAGACAAAACTAGACAGACTAGACAGACTAGGCAGACAAGACTAGACAGACAAGACTAGACAGACAAGACTAGACAGACAAGACTAGACAGACAAGACTAGACAGACAAGACTAGACAGACAAGACTAGACAGACAAGACTAGACAGACAAGACTAGACAGACAAGACTAGACAGACAAGACTAGACAGACAAGACTAGACAGGCAAGACTAGACAGACAAGACTAGACAGACAAGACTAGACAGACAAGACTAGACAGACAAGACTAGACAGACAAGACTAGACAGACAAGACGAGACAGACAAGACTGGACAGACAAGACTAGACAGACAAGACTAGACAGACAAGACTAGACAGACAAGACTAGACAGACAAGACTAGACAGACAAGACTAGACAGACAAGACTAGACAGACAAGACTAGACAGACTAGACAGACTAGACAGACAAGACTAGACAGACAAGACTAGACAGACAAGACTAGACAGACAAGACTAGACAGACAAGACTAGACAGACAAGACTAGACAGACAAGACTAGACAGACAAGACTAGACAGACAAGACTAGACAGACAAGACTAGACAGACAAGACTAGACAGGCAAGACTAGACAGACATGACTAGACAGACAAGACTAGACAGACAAGACTAGACAGACAAGACTAGACAGACAAGACTAGACAGACAAGACTAGACAGACAAGACTAGACAGACAAGTCTAAACAGACAAGACTAGACAGGCAAGACTAGACAGACAAGACTAGACAGACAAGACTAGACAGACATGACTAGACACACAAGACTAGATAAACAAGGCTCCCTCCGTCTCGAATACCCCGCTATTTACCGAAGAAAAACTTAAACTAGCAAGCAGCCGTCTCCGCAACCACAGAGCCCCAGCCCCAGCTGGGATCCCCCCTGGAAGTCATAAAACTAATGATGCAAAACTTTCCAACTTTGGTACTTAAAATATGTAACAGGAGTCTACTGGCTGGTTCCTTCCCAGACAAACTGAAGCAGGCCAAGCTAGTGCTCACCAAAAAGGGAGACAAACCCTTTAGATAGATCTACCTTCGTCATACCGATCTATATGCATTCTGGACGTCGCAGGAAAACTTCTGGAACATCTAATCTTAGCACGGCTGCAAACAGAACTCCAAAATGGGATCACTCTATGCGAAAGACAGTTAGATTTTAGAGAGGGGAGGTCAACGATGGATGCAATTAGATATGTCATCAACGTAGCAAAAAGTGCCAAAGAAGGTAACAAAAGAACCCGTAAAATATGCGCACTAATAACACTACATATCAGGAACGTCTTTAACTCGGATAGTTGGCAGCACATAATGGTTGAACTGACAGATAGAGGTATTTCTCCATATCTACTGAGGATGGTGCGCAACTACTTGTATAACCGTAGCGTAATCCTATAAGCAAAAGACGCTTCCCGACCCTTCAACATCACCAGCGGTGTTCCACAAGGTTCCATCATGGGCCCTACACTATGGAATATACTCTACGATGGTGTCCTCAAGTTGAAACTCCCCGAGGGAGTTGACATTATAGGTTTCGCAGACGACCTAGCTCTCACCACAGTTGGAAAAACAGAAAGGGGTATTATGGCCAGGGCTAATCTAGCAATTGAGCTGATTACTGACTGGTTGTCAACTCGATCCGTCAACCTGGCACCGGAAAAGACCGAAGCTGTCCAGGCTATAGGAAACTCGACCGCATCTCTTTTAAAGTGATGGACGTAGACATAAAACCGAAGCACAGAGTAAAATGTCTAGGCATCACGATTGATAAAAGTCTATCCTTCACCGAACATACTCAAAAGACGTCAGAGAGAGGAATGAGAATGACAGCAGCGCTCGAGAAGCTCATGCCCAACGTAGAAGGACCTAGAAGTAGCAAGCGCAGGCTATTAAGCACTGGAGCACATAACGTCATGGTATACGGTGCTCCCATCTGGGTAGAAGCTCTTAATAAGGTAAAAATAGCGAAACTAGCTACGATCCAAAGGAAAATGGCCCTACGTATATGCAGCGCCTATAGAACGGTATCTCGAAAGACAGTCCTCGTAATCTTAGGAATACCCCCAATTGAACTGCAAGCGATGTACATGAAAGACCTGCACAAGGCAGGGAAAAAGAAAACCACCAGAAAAGAGGCCAACAAGAAACTGAGGGATTAATGGCAAGAGGCGTGGTCAAATTCAGAAAAGGGTCAGTGGACAAAAATACTCATCCCGGTCATATAAACGTGGACTAGTCGTAGGCATGGAGAATTATCATACCACCTAACCAAGGTTTAACCTTCTATGTTAGAAACACATTTAACTGCGCTAGCTGGAAGCAGATCATGGAAGGCCTAACATCAAGAAGTATATCTCTTACGAATGGTATCTACTACGCATGGTGAGGAGCTACCTTGGCGATAGAAAGCTAATCCTAAAAGGGGTTCGGAAAACCTAAGAGAGAAGCAGCAATAGTGGTGTCCCACAAGGATCGACATTGGGCCAAACCTTTTGGAACGTCCTATATGACGATGTGCTTAGATTAAGACTGCCATTGGGGGCGACAGTGATTAGCTTTGCAGACGACTTGGTTCTAGGGGTAACAGCCAGAACAGAAGAAGGATTAATGAGGACGGCAAACCACCCTATAGAGCAAATCATTAAATGGATGAAATCCGAAAGCCTCAATCTAGCGCCAGAAAAAACTAAGGCAAGGACCGCCTCAGTTTTTTTTTGGAAAAATAGACATAACGAAAATGAAAACTTCTACAAAATAGGAATAAACGACATGGTCCCAACTTTTAGACAAAATAAAAATAAATGAGACCACTGAGACATTTTTCACTCTCTGGGTGTTCAAAGAAACACACAACAATGTAAAACAAGCAAAAGAAATTCCGAACGACCAACGGTTTGGACTGTAGTAGACATAATTTGAACAGAAAAGTCACTAGGACAACACAGCTATGTCTGGCATACAGTTGCTAAAATCTGAAACCAGCACCAAAGGATGTTAAAGTGCTATAAATAACAAGATCAATAATCAAGATCTTGACTGCTGCGTTGACAACAATAACAGCGGAGATGCGTTTACACTGTCTTTTATTTATCGGATTCAAAATAATGATCGCGGGAATGGAGGTGAACGAAAACAAAGACAATCAACCTCACTCGGCGAGGTACAGTAATCTTATGACTTACTTTTCGCTCACTAGACCAATTAATTACTTCCCGAGTGAGCTTATGTCCCGAGTACAAGTGGTCGCGGCAAAGACCAAAGCAAACAAACATAACGATGAAGTTTTTGACCTTGTACAAAATGATCGCGACAAGGATCAAAGAAAGCAAACACAATGACAAAGTGTTTGACCTTGGACCAGATGATCACGACAAGGACCAACGCGAACAAACAAACAATATTGTTCGGCACTATAAATTAATGTGGATGTTTAGAGTACAACAACACAAACACTAACGATAAACACCAACTCTTTCGACAAGCTCAAGCTAAGAAAGGCGCTCGGGCATCAAAATCTGAAACAATACAAATAAATAAGTCTCTCTCAAATCACGGCGAATCCGTGAGTGGGCCAAAGTATTCCATGAGAGGCCTGAGGCAGGCGAATGCTACTTTATTATTCACCGATTGTAAGACGGTGCAGTCAAATGACATATTTTTAACGTTCAGATTAGGGACTGCGGGCATACCAGAGCCGGTGTTAAACGGTAATCTGTGACATTGGATCTACTGGTGCCAAAAGGTTACGCAATGATGAGAAAATGGTCCCAAGGCGATGATGAGGAGCCAATGAGCCATCGAAGAAGTCCCCTCCTCTCTGGAGAACACAGTACCTAAAGAGTACCGCGAATGTGAGGAACTTTTTTCCTCATCGGTCATACGAGCCCGGGACGGAAGATATGTTGTTGTACTTCCCTTTCGGGAATATCCAGAAGTTCTGGGGAACTACTTTGGTCTAACGTGTGGACGTCATGCGAATTTGGAGAGACAATTCTTATTCTGGGAATTGTCATTTTTAGAAAATATTTTTTAAAGGAGACAATGAGACCAAGATTTGGGTCCGTGCAAGTCGATATCGATTATTGATCGGATGGACAGTGAAAACCAAGCAAATTCAACTTGACCGTCTTAGTGGTCTTGTCCAAGGATTTAATTTCATAAACTTCTGAAACAAACAACGAATTAAAATTATGCTAGGACCTAGACAAAGCTTATCGCCACAAACTTGCTACGAGGCGACCTTTAAACTGTGTATCAACATATTACACAGAATGATGCCATCAAACAAACTATTGCATCATCACCTCTTTCAAGGCTGGCGAGCGTAAGAATTGTCTCTCCAAATTCGCATGACGCCCACACGCTAGACCAAAGGAGTTCCCCAGGACTTCTGGATTTTCCTGAAAGGGAAGTGCAACAGCATATCTTCGGCCCGGGCACGTTTGACTGATGAGGAAAAAAGTTCCTCACTCTTTACGTACTGGTCCTCTGGTGAGGAGGGCTCTTCTTCGATCTCTCGGAATCGTTTTAGGGTGTTATGCAAACTATCGACTCTAAATAAACTAACGAGTGTCGTTCAGTTAGTCCAGAATTCGGGAGGGCTCCCATGAGTACGTAACCGAAGGGAGTCCGGTAGGCGACGGGCAATTCCGGAGAAGCTATAATTCTTTCACCCTGCACAACCAAAGCAAACAACCCCGTTCTGATGATACCTTCAATTTTCCCCGATTGGCCGCCATTACTGTCGGCTAGTGGCAAATCTGCTAAGTGACTCAACGCCGAAAGGTCTAGGCTGTGTGGAGGAAAATTGCTTGCAATATTCTCAACAACAAACGCGTTGACAGTGTCACACGAGCATCGAAACGCGACCATATGGCATCAAAAACATCATAGGGCAAAAATAGGTCCAACCAATAAAATTTAAAATTGAGAAACTGTCGATAATCACAAAGCATTAAATAAAATACCTAATACACGTAATTATCTAATTTATAACATTGGATATCTATTTGGACTAGATCAGAAGATATTGTAAGACCAATATTTAATACATGTGTCTGTAAGATTAGATATCTATGGAGTGGACTAAAATGTATTGCAATAACTTAAGGTTCAGAACTTGTATTTATTGTTATCTAATCTATAACATGAGATATCTAGATAGACTAGATTAGAAGAAGTTTTAAGACTTGTGTCTGTAAGTTTAGATATCTACGGTCTAGACTAAAATGTTTTGTAATATCTGAAGTTTTTTTTAGAACTAGAATCAATTGTTATCTAATCTATGACATGAGATATCTATATAGACTAGATCAGAAGAAATTTTAAGATCAAGATGCAAGACAACTCTTTATGAGATTAGATAACTATGGACTAAATTGTAATAACTTAAGGTTTTCAGATTTGGATAACTAGTATATTAATCAAAGTATATGAGGCCTTGCACTAAGAGACTAGACTCTAAAATATACACTTATGGTCTAGTCTATAACATTAGATATTTAAATAATATGGAGGCTATTGTATATATTGACTATGATCAGAAATCATTATGATGATCAGAAATCATTATGATGATCAGAAATCATTATGATCAGAAATAAGATAAAAAAAAAGATTAGCTATCTGCGTGGATTAGAGTAAAGGGATTAATTACGTGAGGCTCGAAAGGGGGGGGGGGAGAGGAGTTGTGAAAAATCACGGAACATCACAAGGGGGGAGGGAAGAGGGGTTGTGAAAAATCACGGAACATCACAAGGGGGGGGGGGGGGGGGCGGTGAGATATATCTATAGATATAGCTGCCAGTCCCAGTAGAATTCTGTGATTTTGACGCTGAATACATGCGTAAATCGTTGCCGCATATGTTTTGTCTCAAAACTATGTCTAAACCAGGGGACTATGCTGGATTTACCAGCAGGTTGAGTAGGTTGGAGCCTAGGGCGTTAAATTTGGGGCCAACATTTTTTTGTCGTACAGAAATTAACAAGATTCATTTTTATATACCTTAATGTAAATGCTATTAGGTCCACAAAAACAATTCAACATGTAATATGTTTCACCACATATTGTTAAATTAATTTTTTCTACAATTTGCGTATAGTAGTTGGTCCGAAGCAGGATCGACGGGGCCGAGCTGTTACGGGCATACGCCGCGTAGTGGCATTGAGTCTGAGAGAGACAGATATAGAGCGGCGATACAATTGAAAAAGCCGCCGAAAAGAAAAGCCGCCGAAAAGAAAAGCCGCCTCTGTTGATTGAGTCATGCAATTTCTTATATGTATTAATTTTTCTTTGGTTGTGTGCTATAGAGGGAAAAATGAAATGGTCAGTGATCTGAATAACGGAAATTATTGTATGATTTTGCAACTGTTATTTGAATTCGATCCTTTTTTAGCGAGTCATGTTGAATATTTAAGAAGATTTTTATAAATTCGACACAACGCTGGCAAAAGTTAATGACTGAAATTGGGAAACGGAAAACGCTAAAGAGAGTAAAAGTAGAGACACACTGGTCCCACGTACGCAACGTATGCAACGCATTACGATATCTGGACTCTGATTTTAGATGAAAAACTATGCCGTAGAAACACACTTATCGTATGCAACGTCGATCTGGGATGTCCATATCGGCGTGGGAAGGTGGAGGGGATGCTCGTACGATATCCACGCGTATGATCAGTGTGTTTCTAGAACTTATGCGTAGCACGTCATGAACAAATAGACTTTTGATGCAACCGTTCGGTTGTCAAAATAGTTAAAATGGGTGGTAAACAGCTGATAGATTTAAACAGTATCTTAGACGTGCGAAACTGTATTTTAGACATGCTCAAACTGTATTTTAGACATGCGAAAGTACATAAAGAATCGTTATTCATCAGATTCCACTTTATGCATTCATTTATGGTATTCTCCAACTTTTTCTCTTTGTTTATTTATCTCATGAACCGAATATCTTCTCTTCTAACTTTTGTTTTTGTGGCGCGGGAATATTCATTTAAAAATAGTAAACTCAATAAATTATCCTCAAATTCGCTATCAGAATCAGAAAATATGACTTACAGACGCACTAGTGCATCTTGTGAGAAACCAGAACAGCGTCTGATGCAAAATTTACGTTGCATACGCGGTACAAGTGTGCACACCAATTCTCCCACATTACATCGCATACGTTGCGTACGTGGGACAAGTGTGTCTCTACCTTAAATTTGACATGTCGGTTAGCTAGAGAGGACGCATCTAGAAGTTTCTTGGCGCGAAGTTCTTAAAACTTTGGAAACATCAAGGATGATTGTACCGAAAAACCTGTAACGCGAAACGAAGCGACGAGAATACTTTTAAATTTAGAAAAAAACAGAAACGGCGGTAATGGTTGTTGTGTGGTGTGTTTTTTTTTTGTTGGAAAGAATAAACAAAGTAAATATTCATATTAATGCAGGCTTTTACCGTAGATGTGATCACTGTTGCCGATCTTTAAAACCGAAGGTATAACCTCACCACGTATTACCAGGGGGAGGGGGGTTTAAAAAGTTGCTAAAAAACATCACGTGATTAATGGACGACCCCAAAATGTATTGTATTAACTTGATATGGGCCATGAAGTTTTCAGAGATTGTTGTCTAGTCTAAACGATTAGATAAGGTTATATAACAAACGAAATCTTAAGAACTCCAGTTTGGTAGAATGGATTGGAAGATATTTTGACTAGTCATACGATTTAGTCATTTGCGATTTTAGTTTATCGGCAAATTAATTGAAGGAGTTTTGTTTTATCTTTCCTTGAGAAATGTGAAATTGAATGGATTTTGAGAAAAAGCTTTGAGAAGCTTTTGAAACAGCTTTGAAATATAAAAAAAAAGAAAATAAATATTTGGTAACTGTAAATTTTAACAAAAATCGTACTATTTATGTTGTAAATAAGAAGAAAAAAGCCCCAAAAAAAGTATTGTTCAATAGATGTAAAGAAATAATAATTAAAATTAAACGAAAAATATATATAAATCTGTGAATTGTCATTTTTAGAAAATATTTTTTAAATATTCTGTTCAAAACGAATTATAAAAACTTATTTATTAAAAATCTCATTTTTTTCTGATTCGCAGTATTTTCCTTCGAATATTTTCATCTCACCCTGAAATGCACTGCATGTATACTTGTTGCCAAATGGCCACACCCCGTATTAATTTGCTACCACATATTCCCAATTTAATATTAATCAAATTTGGCCAAGCCTAATGGCTTTTTAAACACAAAACAGCTGCTTGTTGCCAATTGGGTATTAATTTTGCGCCCCGCAGTATTTTACGCGATTAAGACTACGTTTTAAATCATTAAAAAACTTCTTGCCAAACTCAAAGTTTATTATTTTGTTACCGAAGAATTATCAATTCAATTTTCAATTTGATCTTCAAGAAATATGGTCAAGTTTTAATTTGTTAACCGGCGAATATTCAATTTGATGTGATACAAACTTGGTCAAGATTTTAATTTGTTGCCAGTCGATTTCTCAATATGATCTTATAAGAACATACATTAATACATTAATGTATGTTCTTACACATACATGTTCTACACTGCGCATTTTTTTTCTTCTAATCAAAAATATGTTTCTTATGTGGTTTTTATTTGTGAATATGAGAAAAATAAAAAAAAATAAAATTAAAAAAAAAATCGAAATCAAAAATTAAAATTTCTATTTAAAAAAATATATACGTATCAGATATTGCACCTCCAACAGAAAAGTGACACAATTGCGAAATCGGCATTTTTCAACATAACTGAAAATTGGGTATATAGAAAGTTACTTTTAGTATTATGAAGATTCAATTATTGTCCGTCAAAAAGCGGAAGTGTCTTTTTTCATCTGAGCAGATTTTCAACAGAAAAATGGCAGATGAACAGTTGCTCTCAAAACTTAAAATTACAATTTTGGGAAATCAGTAATTCGCACTTGTGTGTCACTTTTCTGTTGGATGTGCAATTTGTTACATTGTGCGTTTGTGCTATCTGGTCCTATTCGGTATGGAGCTTGACATAGCAGTTGTTATACTTGTTTAGGCTAAAGTGTAAACCACATTTCGAACATTTTATGAATGAAAATGATTTGCATCCTGGAATTTTACATAGTAACCTTGTTTCAGCGTGAATTGGCCAATGACTATACAAATCAAGACGAACGTCTTTTGGTGGTACGTAGGAAGTCGTTGCAGAGCGTTTCTTTTTGGCTTCAATGCTTTCCTCGAGATCAATTGGTCTTCCTCTTTTACTCAAAGATGAATTTTCCTCGTTGCATAAACAATACGTTATTTCAGAAACGGAATTTTGCCAAGGGCAAAAAGTTTTCTCCCCGACTCCTAGTAATTTTTTTTGTATAACAACCAGGAATTTATTATTGTCATGTCGATCAGATGATAGAGCAGTCGCATGTACCATTTCTTCGTACCATTCTTATCTTATATCATTTTTATCTTATAGCGACCAATTATCCGTCCAGTAAGTCGACACTCCCCATATGCCGTTTATATTTCTTTACAACATTGGTGCATGGCATATCAATTATCTTTTTTCCTTTTTGTCGAAGCGCAGAACTTGTGATAAAGGTAAATAACCAGTGAAGGAAGATAGGAGAGTTAATATCTTATTATCTTTCCAAATGACAGATGTAATTTCTTTTTTTTTTATTACACGGATTTCTACGACTTTCGCCGCTTCTCCGTCCCCAGTTTCCATATTCTCCTATCAAGAGATTGTTCCTCGGTTAGGTTTCTTGTTTCCATCGCTTCATCTATTCCATCCCTCCAGCTTCTTCTAGGTCTTCCTCTCTTTCTCCCCTCCGGTGGATCCATTCCAACACTTTCCTAGGGCATCTATTCTCATCCATTCTTTTCGTGTGACCAAACCAAATTTGACCAAAAACCAAAGTTGTTTTTTTCTCAACTTCGTCTGAAATATTCTTTTCCCTGCCCATTCTGTTTCGGATATCCTTGTTTCCCACTCTATCCCTCCGTGACACACCACAGCTTCTTCTTAAAAAGTTCTTCAGTTGCAAGTAGTTTTCTCTTCAGTGTTCCTGTTATATCCCATACTTCTGCTGCATACGTTATCACACTTTGAACAATACTTTCATATAGTCGCTTTTTTGTTCTCATTATATTCTTTTCCCAGAGGATTGAATTTAGGGCTCCTATGATTTTTCTACCTTTATTATTCCTTTCTGTTATCTCATCCCTGCTATTGTCCTCTTTGTTAAATACTACCCCTAGGTATTCGGACTTTTCTACTCCTTTTATGAATTCGTTTTGTAAGAGAAGATTATTCTGGTTGTTTGTGCCTATTGCCAGGTGTTCGCATTTATTCATGTTCATCGATAGACCAGCTTTTTCGTATCCCTCTTTCAGTTTTCTGACCATATACCCCAAATCGGCTTCATCCTCTGCAATCACAACCTGATCGTCAGCAAAGTATAAACTATAGAGCGTGTCATCTCCCACTTTCTTTCTCCACTCTCTGTCCACCCTCTAAGGGATCAGTCAAGGTAAATTTTAAAAAGAGTAGGGGATAGACAGCACCCCTGTCTGAGTCCCTTGGAGGTCTTAAAACTCTCTGTCAGGCCTGTTCCTAGCTTCACTCTTGCAGAATTGTCCTGAACTCTAGTTCCTCCATTTTTTCCCATAGTTGTGATATCGGGACGCTATTGTAAGCTTTTTCTAGATCAATAAGGGCTATATGTGTTTCTCTGCCTCTTTGCATAAGCTTCTCTAAGGCTATTTTAAGGGTGAAAAGGTTGGTCGATTGTTGAGCGACCCGCTCGAAATCCAGCCTGTTCTTCAGGTTGTTTGTCTTTAATATGGTCTTCTATTAGGGTTTTCAGTATACGAGAATATATTCTGCCTATTGTAGGAATGACAGCGATTTCCCGGAAATTTTGTGGAAAGCTTTTGGAATATCTGCATCATTTAGACACCGCTCAAATAAATTCAAGATAACCTTCAGTTTTTTTATGTAATTTCTACACCCTCAATATTGGCAACGAATTCTTCAGAACTTCCGTGTCTTTCTTTGCCCGTTTCTTTGTCACTGGCTAATTTGCAGTTGGGAATACTTGATCTTCTCATAGTTCCGAGACAAAGTATTACACACTTGGCCAGGTGAACAGCTAACGGGATTGTCGTATAGAAATTGTCCAAATATATTCTGTAATTTTGAGTTATATTTCTGTATAAACGTATAAGCTACATTAGCACTGGATTAGTCAGGTTCTTCTGTTCGTCTGTACTTGGCAACCCACCTAGGTTAGGTTAGGTGGGTTGCCAAGTACAGACAACCAGAAGAACCTGACTAATCCAGTGCTAATGTAGTCATACGTTTATGCCTTTCTTCAGTTTCTTGAGTTTCCTGATCTTCCACTTCTATTTGATCTTCATCTCCTTGACTGCCTTCCTCTTTTTCTCGAGTAAATCAGATGGTCTCGTTATCATTCTGGATTACAAATCCGTTTACAATCCGATTACAAATTTCTTCACCCACTTCACTTTCCTCCTTGTCAAAATCATCTTCACTCTCTGATAAATGTGCAATTATGTCTTCCAATTTACGATTTTTTAGATATTTCTTCTATTTATTTGATATCTTCAGTACATTGCAAATAATTTATAACAATGATTGAGTACGCATAAGCGTCACCTACAGAAAACACGACCGTATTTATAGCGTGCATAGAGATGTATCAGAATGTCTACGAAAGTAATTCAACGATAACTACACCTGCTGTATTTAAAAATAGGATTTAAATGTAGAAGTATCAGATCGTCTACACTGCGCAGTGTGGGGTTAATGTTATAAAACATATCCTTTGTTTTAATTGAATATTGGGGTGAAACCAAACTAACTATAGATATAATCATACCAACTTATTAAAGCCGAATATAGCTTGAATATATAAATATATTCAAACTTTCCGTAGCTCTATAATATTGCAAAGTCTTTTTGAATTCATGTTGAAACACAACAGATATTTGTTTGCTATTTACTAGCCCCCAGTCCACTTTCGTGGCACTCAACAAGTACTAGATAAATAACATTGTTTCAAGATCTCATCTTTCTATTTAAGACAAGTGAATTTCCATCTGCAGAAGCGTTTCGAGATCTATCTCTCATCAGTGCAGTTTTGCTCTTTTGAATTATAAAATGGAATGCGGTTTTTAGTCGCGCTTTATCACAAGCCTTCCCTTCACCAAAACTTTATATTTTTTTCGCTATCTGCAAAATTGCGAAAACTACAGCGGAAAAATCACCGCGTGTTCCCGAAATTCGACCTAGATTAGCAAGTTGAATTTTACGGCGACGTCGCGATGCCGCTGTCAAAGATTTTGCAACGCGCTTTTCACTACCGCTTCCTGACAAGCTTTCCTTTCCACAAAACGTCAAACTTGTTTCGCTAGCTTGAAAATTACGAAAACTGCGGCGGAAAAACCAGCAGTCGCATTAGGAAATTGAACTTTCCGGTGGCGTCGCGACGCCGCTGTCAAAGATTTCGCAACGCGGTTTTCAGTCTCGCTTTCCGACCACGTTTTGCTCTAACAAAATGTCGAATTTGTTGCGGCAGCTGCGAAATTTCGAAAAAACAAATCCTCGGTAGATCTAACTTTGACGGGCCGTCGCGGCATTAGTTATCGAGAGATTTCAACGCGGTTTTCAATTTCTGGTTGCAAAAATCTCAAAGTTTGATTGAGTCTCGGATTTATTGCCGTGGGTTTATTATTGAGTAAGATACTATACATAATGTCAGTAGCGTCGCTAGCGTCGGTCAATCGGGCGAATGTCCGGGGACCATGGTCTAGGGGGCCCCCACAGAGCCACCTTATTTTAATCAACAATACAGACAATTTGAAACCGTTTGCAAACGTCAAATATGCGCAATAATAAATGAGGAGGTAACCTTTAATACGCATATTTAACTCTTATTTTAGTTTTAATAACCTTATTGTAACTTTCAGATATAGATTTTTTAATGTTGTGTTATTATTAACCGTTGTAGGACAATTGCATGTTGGTTCATTAAAAAATAAAATATTCGAATTAATAACGTAAAGGTTTAAGGAATTAATTACAGAAAAACAGTTTTTTTTCAAATACTGCGTTTTGAAAGCTACCTCCTCAAATATATTAAATCAAGTGAGTTTGGAATAATTATTTATATAATATGCATGCAGAATACGCAGAAATCGCTTTGCAAACTGCCTCGTGTCAACCCTCGTGTCTAGTCCTGTCTATATTGTTGAACGTAAATACCGTTAGTAAATGTTTACAACTCCAAAAAACCTATCTTTCGGTAGCAGTTTCTCTTTTAGAGGGCTTGGAAAACTTTTTGAAACACTTTAGAAATGTCGGTTTTGCGGCATCAAAAGTCGAATTTGAAAAGTTATGTGGAAAATGTAATATTCCTCCAGAATTTAAGAAAAATAGATTGACAAAAAGGAAGCTTATTAAAAAAATAAAGAAATTTTGAAAATATAAAAAGAAAGAAATTTTGATTACGAAGGAGATTCTCGAGATAACGATTGTGAAATTAACTTTTATCGAGGATACTTTTTATAAATAGTATAAGGTATAATTTCAATTCAGGAGAGATTTAAACAGCTAGAGAAACAATGACTTATTTGGCTTCCTATACAATATACCAAATTTAAAATATTAAGAAAATGATAAATTAAAAAAGGTTTTTATGGATTTGCATCAGGCATTATAATATGATGATGACAACAATGAAGACATTAACGGAAATGATCTCTATGAAGAAATAAAAGTCTTCTATAACATTTTCTGTGAGGGCATATGTCACTGTTTAAACTGGCAAACATGTATTAAAAGTTGTATGAGGAACAAGTGTCATATTGCACCAACAAGTGTGCGCCTACAAGTCATGAAACATGTTGATAAACGTGATTGCGTTTACACTT
Source organism: Phosphuga atrata (assembly GCA_944588485.1). Classification (NCBI taxonomy): domain Eukaryota; kingdom Metazoa; phylum Arthropoda; class Insecta; order Coleoptera; family Silphidae; genus Phosphuga; species Phosphuga atrata. The sequence goes on from OX155903.1 coordinate 39,630,390, forward strand.
CAACAAATTCATAAACAAGAAAAAACTATTTTCAAAGAGAATTTTAATCTGATGAAGATGATGTATGAATAGAATATCTAGACTTCTCTATAAGAGAACACTTCGGCATCGGTGAACATGAGAAGAAATCTAAGACCATGCTATGGGGAAAACCAGAATGCAACAGTAACACTTCCAAAAGTCCAAGTTCTAAAGCTACTCGAATGAAACAGAATTAGAATTGGACTTCTTAAATGCAGAATAAGGTCACGAATAAATCTTACCAAGTGCCACAGATGCTGGTAGATAGGAGATACCGCAAAAGAGTGCAACAGACCTGACAGACAAAAACTTTGTTTAAGATACTGCTAAGAAGGCCACATTGCCAAACAGAGCCAAGGCGAAGAATTCTGTCCGTTTTGTCAAAACAAGGGACACCAGGAAAATTCTGGCATCTGCCCAAATTTCCAGAAAGCGCTGGCGGAGGCAAGGTAACACCAAAAGAATTCAAAATGTTGAAAGTCCTTCAATTAAATGCAATGAGATCCCGTGGGGTGCATGATCTGCTGCATGTCACAGTGTCTCAGCTAAATGTAGATATCATAATACTAAGTGAGTCAAAAAAAATAATATATATATATATATATATATATATATATATATATATATATATATATATATATATATATATATATATATATATATATATATATATATATATATATATTCCAAAATGGAATGCAGCCCCAAATAAAAATACCGCAAAACAAAACTATTCCAATACTAGACAGTGGATGTGGAACTGGCGACGTTTGGATAGAGACTCTGCAGAAATGATATTCTATAGCTGCTACTTTTCGCCCAACAAGGATCTGGCTTACAAAAGACACCACTTACAAAAGGCATTAGACGACCTGAGCGATTTCATGCGAAGTCAACGAAAACCAAAACATCATAGCTGGCGCTTTTAATGCGAAATCACCATATTGGGGCTCACCAAAAATGGGTTCACGTTGAGATATTGTAATGGACTGGATCTCCAGCATGGACCTGTATATAAAAAATGAAGGTAATGAACCAACATTCCAGCATAGTGAGTCCCAGTCGATTATTGACCTCACACTCACGACTAATAATTTAGCAAATAAAATAGGAAACTGGAAAGACCTAGAGAGGGAATCCTTGAGTGACCACGGCAAGGTCAGCTTGCATTGCGTCTAGACACATATATCTGCGCAAAGGAAGAAAGATTGCAGACGTAGCTCTGAAGGAAAAATACAGACAAGAATATGTAACTGCCAAAAAGTCGCTAAGACAAAAAATAAATATACGGTCTCCTGTAGATGACTCTAGCAAAGTCATCACAGTAAAAATCTGCCTCGAAACCTTCCCGAATGGCTCGCCAGCCACGTTAAAAACAGCAAGGGCTCCCTACACCCCTGTCTAAGATTTAGATACGAAGCCACAAGAGGAGGCCAAGGTCAAAATGGGACTGTAGCTCCATGATGAGGGAGAGAGAGCGCGCCAGGACTAGATGGACTCCCATCTGAGGCTCTAAAAGCCGCAGTGGATAAGTTCCAAATATATGTCTTAAACGTAATGAACCATATAGTTAGCGATGGCATCTTTCCCGATGACTGGAAAAAAGCCAAGCTGGTGCTAATTAAGAAAGGTGATAAATCACTACAGGAACCTCCCTCATGTAGACCCCTCTTCCTCTTACATCTTTTATGAAAACTCTTGGAACGCCAAATACTTTGCAGACTAAAACTAGAACTTAGATCAGGTAAACAACTATCAGAAAAACAATATGGCTTCCGAGAGAGACGCTACGTAGACGCTATAGTCAAAAATAATTGAAGTAGCGAAAAAGTCGCAAGGGGGCACACAGAGAATTAGAAAACTATGTGATCTTATCACTCTTGACGTAAGCAATGCTTTAAAAAATTCACCAAACAGGAAATGAATTTCTGAAGTCCGAACGTAGTTTTTCAAAACTTAAAGTAATTAAAAACAATTTAAGATCCAAAATGTCACACGAAAGACTATCCAACCTATCGTTGCTTTCAATAGAAAATGAATTATGCGAGGACTTAATTTTAAGTGAGATAATGGATAAGTTTGCTGTAATTGAAGCAAGAAAAATAAAGTTCAATGAATTTTGTTTTTCCTTTATATTAACATATTATAATTCTTCTATACATATGTGCCTTTCTTGTATGTATTAAAAAATCAAGAATTTACTTGTTTATTCACTTTTTTTACTGGGGGGCCCACGTCGATATTTATGCCCGGGGCCTCAAAATCCAAACGACGGCGCTGCATAATGTTGCCCGGATAAAAAAATGGCACAGATTGTCCTGCTGAACCAAAAATTTGCAATAACCATACAATTCATCTTGCTGTGTGCGTGTATTCCTTGCAAGACGAAGTACAAAAAGCTATTCATGAAGAATTAAACAAAAATACTTATATTCAAACAAGTCGCTATCCTAATTCTATGAAAAAGGAGTTTGCTAAATATAAATGAACTTCTGAGAAAACAAAAAGATTAAATATTTTGTTTCAAGCACTCTCTACAATTAAAGCTACATCCACCTACTCCGAAAGATCATTTTCCAAAAACAAAACTAAGATCTCGTTTAAATATCAGACACCATTTCAAAGATTTTTAAAAACCGAACCCGAAACTGAAACCGCGGTTTTTAATTTTCTAAAACCGAAAACCGCGGTTCTGAAAAAGTGCGGATATTCAGAAACCCTAGTGCCAGGGTTGTGTTTCAACATGAGATTTGCGTTGTAGTCTTGAAAAGACTTAATAATATTATAGAGCTACGGAAAGATTAAAATATAATTATATATTCAAGCTATATTCCGCTTTAATAAAAGTTGGTCCATTTTTCAATTTGTTGCCAGTCGATTACTCAATGTGATTTTAAAAATCATGGCCATTTTTTTAATTTGTTGCCAGTCGACTAAAATATTTAAGAAACTAACAGGATATACTTTGAGTGATTGTTTTGGGATGTAGCCAAATGGTAACACGTTGCATTTGTGGGTGCATTTCGTGTGTTTTTTGTTACCCGTTTTTTATATAAATATTTTTGTAATTATAGTTTTTAGTTTTTTTTGTATGTAATTTATTTATTTCGTTTTTATTTTGTTTATAACAATTTCTTGCGCTAGAAAAAATGGTGTTTGGTAATGTATTTATTTTTGTAAACATTTTTGTTGTTCTTTGCGTACTTTTTGTAAAATGATTTTTTTTACATATTTTTGTTGTAAATTATTTTTAATGTTTGTATTTAATTCTTCAATTTTGGAAGATTAAATACAATTTTTTTATTGTTTTCGCAACTTTCGCATATTTTGTGCTTAATTTCACAATTTTCTCCAAAATATTTTTTTTTTACATAATATTGGTTGTAAATTATTTTTAATGTTTGTATTTAATTCTTCTATTTTGGAAGAATAAATACAAAATTTTGTTTATGTTTCTGCAACTTTCGCATATTTTGTGCTTAATATCACAATTTTCTCCAATTTATTTTCTACTTCTCAAATTTTCTAGTTAATTCCTCAAATGTAATTATAGAATTTTTGAAGACGAACTACATATTTTATACAATTTTTCGTATTATATTTTCGTAACTTCTCAAATTTTGTGCTTAATTTCGCAAATTTTTAAATTTATTTTCTCAAGATTCAGCTCTAGGCACTAGGTGAAACATTATAATCGAAATAATACGAAATTAAACACACTAGGTGTAAGTTTCACCAATGAGTTTTATTCAACACTTTATCGGTTTCGGCTTCTTAAGCCAGCACCTAATTCTTCCTAATCTTCTGGCGAAGCTCTAAGAAGCCGAAATCAATAAAGTGTTGAAGAAAACTCATTTGTGAAGCTTACACCAAGTGTCTCTAATTTATTATTATTTCTGTTATTTTCTAAAACTAATTTTCCTAATTTTGTTGTAAATTCCTCAATTTTTTTATTTAATTTATGCAAATGTTATATTTAATTGCTCAAAATTCCTCTATAATTTCACATATTTGTGACTTATTAGTTTAAATTTTAAACTTATTAGTTTCCTTTCAAATCTCAAAAATTTTATATTTATTTATTCAAATTTCATATCATTTCTTCAAATTTAAATCTAATTTCCGCTTATGTGTTTATAAATATTTATTTTATAATTATATGTTTATACAATTTTCCTCTCCAATTTTCCGTATTTGTTCAATTTCGATTTTTATTTTAAGAAAATTATCGAAAATGCAATAAACAGTTTTCGTCTCTAACTCTTGAAAAATTGTACATTGTTAATATGAAAATATTTCAGTCATTTATAATGACTTATTTCTTAAAATAAATTGAAAATTCAAAAAAATCATACAAAAAGAAACAAATATAGTTTTATTTCACAAAGTTACTCTGTCTAGTTTAATTTTACCTGTCTATTCTCATCTGTCTAGTCTGTCTGTCTGTCTGCCATCTGTCTGTCTGTCCGCCTGCCTGTCTATCTGTCCGTCTGTAAGTCTATCTTGTTATATGTATAGAAAAATATCTTGGTATATGTATCGACAGATGTTTAAGCATTAAAGAACACCTAAAGTGTAAGTGTAATAAAGAATTTGCAACGCCTCGAGAAAGAAATGGGGCCTGAATAGATCGGACATAGCAAACATTTACAATGGGGGCTTTGGAAACGGCACTTTTGTATGGAGTCTCAATTTGGCACAAGTCCTGGAAAACCAAAGAGAATATGAAACTTCTGAGCGTACAACGTCTATGTACGATTCCTGCTGCCAAAGCCTATCGCACCGTATCAACAGAGGCAGTCTGTGTTATTTCAGGCCTCCTTCCAATCGACATCCGGGCAAAGCAAGTTGCATTAAAGTTCACTATGTATGATCTAGACCTGGGGTCTCCAAACTTTCCAGCCTTAGGGCCATACTGATTTCTCCAGTAAGTTCCGAGGGCCAAAACCATATTATCATTGTTGCCGGTGGTAAAAAGTGAAATAGTCCACTGATGAAAAAAAAAACGTTTAAAAAAGGCTGCAAATCGGACTAAAGTCCGCAAAACGGCAACACTGCATATTATTAATTTTCCTGTCATTATCTGTAATTTCTAGATTAGTCGTAGAGTACGAGCCATAAGGAGTAACGTGACACGACATCTGGTGGACACAAGCGGAAATAGGTATTACCTTCTATCGCTAACAGATGGTGCTAATAGCACGTACAGAATAATCTCGTTGGTTCGAGAAAGTTCTGGTGTCTTCCACTCACTTCTAGATGGCAGTTATTGGAATATATAAGAAGGCTAGTGGCGCAACCGAAAGTCAGTTCCTATGACACTGTTGTGAAATAAAATAGTGCGTACCTCCTTAAAACGTGTTTGTGCGTGTTTAAGTTTAAGACATCTTTGTAACAGTATTTTGATTTGAATTGTTGCTTTTGTGTGTGATTTAGTAGTATGGAAAAGAAGCGAAAAATTGATAGTGAATGCAGAAAATTCAAAGATCAGTGGAACATTCAGTATTTCGAAATTGAGTCCAGTAACCAGGCGCTATGTTTGATTTGCAATGAAAGCATAGCCGTTCTCAAGGAATATAGCATTAAACGTCATTATGAAACAAAACATTTTCAAAATTACTCAAAATATTCAGGAAGTTTGCGGACAGAAAAATTCGAAGCTATGAAGCGCGGATTGAAATCGCAGCAATCTTCATTTACAAAACTCAAAACTGAACAAGAGGCTGCAACTCGTGCCAGCTTTCGTGTGGCTCTTGAAATTGCAAAACGTGGAAAACCATTCACCGATGGAGAAATTATCAAAGAATGCATAATTGCAGTAGCCGAAGAAATGTGCCCTGAAAAGGTAAATTTATTAAAAACTGTCAGTATATCAGCAAACACTGGGGCTCGAAGGGTAGAAAACATGGATGAAAATATATCCTCTCAACTGTTCGACAAAAATGGACATGTTGAGTGGTTTTCTTTGGCCTTGGATGAGTCAACGGATGTGTCAGATACTGCTCAGGTGTTGATTTATATTCGAGGAGTAGATAAAAGCTATGAAGTGTATGAAGAACTTCTTGATATGTATAGTATTCATGGCACAACTACTGGTACAGATATTTTTAAAGGAGTTGAAATGGCCATTAATCAAAAGAACCTTCGATGGAAAAATTTGAAATGTATTACAACTGATGGAGGCAAAAACATGAGTGGGATAAAGGAGTGGTCGCTCTTGTGTCAAAGGCTGTAGAAAATGACGGTGGTTCAAAACCATTAGTCTTACATTGTATCATTCATCAACAGTCTTTGTGCGGAAAATGTTTGGATATGTCTTTGGATATGTCTTGTTTTTGGATAAGTTCTGAAACCAGTCATATCAACTGTTAATTTTATCAGATCTTTTGGGCTGAATCACCGACAATTCCGACAATTTATTGAAGAGATTGGAGAAAATGACTTACCTTTTCATACTGCCGTACGTTGGCTTAGTTGTGGAAAAGTCCTTCAGCGCTTTTTTGAACTTCGAGCAGTGTTCGAAATTTTTTTGAATGAAAAGCATCGCCCTCTTACTGAATTACAAAACAACGCATGGCTGTGGAAGTTAGCATTCTATGTTGATTTGACAAAACATATGAACGAACTGAATTTGAGATTGCAAGGAGAAAACCAGCATCTTCCTGATTTATACACTAATATCAAATCATTCCGGAAGAAATTGATACTGTTTCAATCACAACTACGAAGTAAATGTTTTTCACATTTTAAAACATGTGAAATATTCAGCCACACCAGTGAGACTGAGTGCTTTGAAAATAAATTTTGATACTCGTTTCTCGGACTTTGATGCCATTGCGAATCAAATTAAGATTCAGAATCCTTTTGATATTGACATTGAAACCCTAGCCCCGGAACTTCAAATGGAAATGATTGATCTACAGTGCAGTGATATAATTAAGAACAAATATCGAAACTCATCTTTGTTGGAATTTTCCACTGACACAATTTGATAATTTGCATAAATTTGCTCGTGGGCTGTTTTCTGTTTTTGGTACTACTTATTTGTGTGAGAAGACCTTCTCCAAAATGAAGTACACAAAAAATGTTTACAGATCTAAATTAACTGATGAGCATCTTAAATCTCTTTTAATAATTGGTACAAGTAAAATTAGTCCACAACTACAAACTATTGTCAGTGGAAAATCTCAATTACATAAATCTCATTAGTATTTCATATGTCATTATGCTTGTTATAAGTTATGTTTTTATTTAAAATGTATAAAATGTTAGTTGGATTCATTTCAATAATTTGTTAGTTATTATATACTGAAGTTAAATTTTCTGCATATTATACATGTCTTTACTCATTACAATTCTGTGTTTCTTTATCCAACTTATCACAAAAACAATAACAATAAGCCTACAACAATGTTATGAGTAGTTAGCCCATGACCATATCAATGTAGATGTCATATTAATAATTATTCAACATAAAATTAGAATACTTCAGTAAACTAAATTTAATTTGCTATAAAAAATATGTTCTCTAAAAGGAGTTTTCAAGTATGCTAGCTCTCCGCGGGCCGGACAAAATCTGTCCGCGGGCCGGATGTGGCCCTCGGGCCGTAGTTTGGAGACCCCTGATCTAGACGAAGCAAGGTTTATAGAATTAACGGGTTTAAGCGCCTCTGCAAACCAGATCGAGCGTAGAAAGTAAACCTTCAGGAACTCTTTCACGCCTCGGATATTGGCCACCTAAAATACGTCACCACTTCAATTCCAATTTTTCACAAATTCCTCAAAAACTAAAAATGAAATGGGATCAGATTTTGTGGTTTACAAGGATAGAAATGACACATACTACAAACATTCCGACTCGAAAGCTACTGCACAACATTCCAGGCGGAACTTTTCGCGCAAAAGCAAGGGTTACAGTACATCCGAACCAAAACCGACAACGCAGATGGTTATTCAATAATTTGTAATAGTCGTTCAGTGCTCGACACCCTGAAAAACATGATGAGGCCTACTGAACCAGTCATAGAAACATGGGAAGCGGTAAGAAAAATTTCTGAGAGTGTAAAACTACAATGGCATTGGAAAAAATCATATGCTGGAGTCACTGGAAACGAGCAAACTGGTAGCTTTGCAAATCAGGCGTCAGAAAACGTATGTAATATACTCATCTCAATCAACTAGATACCCAGCCAATCGAGTTCATATTTCCAAAAAGAATGGCAAACAAGATGGGAGGCATCGAGAACAGGCATATGGACCAAAATATGCATTCCCTCAGTTCATAACTGGCTTAAAATGGACATCACCTTATCACATAGAGCTGTCCAATTAATTAAACACGGCAACCTTCAGGCCTATCTTGACAGATTCGGAAGAAGAGATTCACCATTATGCCTATGTGGAGAAGCAGACACAACACGTGTCTTATTCAAGTGACCTTTCACCAGTAGCGTCGCTAGCGTCGGTCAATCGGGCGAATGCCCGGGGCCCACGGACTAGGGGGCCCCCACAGTGGCTGCAGATCGATTCTGAGACGACTGACCTGTGACGTTTCGCGAATTTCATATAGGGGAAACCGCACCACGTGGGTTTTAAAAAGGCTCAAATTTGACATTTTTATGCCGCTGGAGGCAGATCTTTGGTATTTTAACCGCGCGTCTTCGATGACTTAACTGTGAATGTCGGTCCGCACGTTGCGCATCCCCAAGTTTCGTCTTCCGTCCTGCCGCGCCCCTCCGGGCATCCAAAACCCACCCTAAAATCGTGGTTTTTGCGGAAACGGCCCGACGGAAGCTACGGCGGCGGTGCAAAACGGGAATATACATTTTTCCGGTGTAGAACCGAGATCCCCGTCGAGCGGTGCCGTTTTCGCGACTCAACTCCCCCTGCGATGTCCCGTTCACCTGGTGCAAAAGCAAATAAATAATTTTTTTGCCGATTTTGCAATCACTTCCACGGACGCCCAGGACTTATTTGATGGGCTCCAGGTCGCCGGTTGGGTTCGTTCTCTTTAGAACACTCGCGCGCAACCATTCCGGCAAGAATTTTGAAACTGCGATGTATTTTTGCGAATCTGCGGCAGTTTGAAGAGAAAAATGCGCAAAAAGTGAGAAAAACCAGTGGCGTTTTGCGGGGGTACATAGAACTTCGGAACCAATTGACGGATCGGAACCGGACCGGTGCCGTTCGATCGGCCATAGAACCTTTTAGTTTGTTTGGGAGTTTAATCCCGATTGCTCCCAAGATAAAACGACGTTTTTTGGACATCCAGGAAAAGTTCCACGGAACCGCCAACTTGAGCTCTGCGGGAACGGTTTCGCGCGATTCCCGCAGGGAATTGAACGTTTCATCTTTTACTGCAAGCGGCATCGCGCTGCCTCCGTTTGCAACCGTCGCGACACCCGCCCATATTTTATTTACTGGGGGGCCCACCTCAATATATATGCCCGGGGCCTCCAGCCACGACAACGACGGCGCTGCCTTTCACTGACCAATGGAGAACTCGGACCGAAAAAATAATGATTCGGGCAGGACTTACGTGGCCACAAAAAACCGTAACAAGGGCCGCGAAACACAAAAAATGGTGGGAACTTTTTGATCGAAGAACCAAACAACTACAGAGACTCGATCATGACAATTGATTTTATTTGATCACGAGCTTAATTCAAACTTAATTTATCGTTTAAATTGTAAACAATAATATATTCTAAATGTAAGGTAAATTGCTAATGTAAAGGCAATGTAAATATGTAGTTATGAAACCAGCATAGTGTATATCTGGGCGGTGTGCTGGTCACATAAGCCACTCTTATGTAAATAAACAAATAAGCTTTATGGTTGTCTAATCTGTCTGTCTGTCTCCGTGTCTAGTCTGTCTAGTTCAGTTTGGATCTGATGGTGTTTGAGCTAATGGTCTTAATGTTTGTCTGTCTGTCTAGTCCGTCTGGTCCGTCTGGTCCGTCTGGTCCGTCTGGTCCGTCTGGTCCGTCTGGTCTGTCTGGTCCGTCTGGTCCGTCTGGTCCGTCTGGTCCGTCTGGTCCGTCTGGTCCGTCTGGTCCGTCTGGTCCGTCTGGTCCGTCTGGTCCGTCTGGTCCGTCTGGTCCGTCTGGTCCGTCTGGTCCGTCTGGTCCGTCTGGTCCGTCTAGTCCGCCTAGTCCGTCTAGTCCGTCTAGTCCAGTGGTTCTCAAACTGGGTGCCGCGGCACCCTGGGGTGCCTCAAGCGTATGTCTGGGGTGCCGCAGCCATAATCAAAAAATGCAAAAAAGTAAAAAGAAAATTACATGAGGAGGTAAACGAATTTGAGTTCCTACTTTTAATGTAGAATTATGGACCATTGGCTAAAATCTGGATCTTCAAAAAGGATAAGGTGATGAAACTGAAGCTTCTGAAGCGACTGATTCAATTACAACCAGCATCGTCGGAGGAGACGAAGTATCCCAGCAGACACCTGCGAATCTAAATCATTCAAGTTCGTCTGCCTCAGTTCGCAAAAACGCAACTCACGATCAAAAGATAATCCGAGAAATAATAAGAAAACATGATCCTAGCTACCTCACATTATTTGGCAGCGGATACCCGCCAGTATCCGCATATGCAAAGATACAGAGGTCACAATGGGCAGAACGTGTCACAAGAAGAAGATACCAGAGGATTGCTAAGGATCAGAGGCTGGAAGACGGTAGAAATGGACAGAAGCGCCTGGAGGAATACATTGAGGAAGGCCAAGGCCCAACCTTGGGCTATAGAGCAATAGAAGGAGGAAGATTTGAACTAAAAATGCACTAGTAGTTACTAGTACTAGTACAGAAGAGCCTTTTATCCAAAACTTCACTGATGTCGATTGGCTGCTTAAATTGGAATACCTTTACGAGCATTCTGTTGCATTCTCAACATACGGTTATATTAAAAACATTAAATGCTTACATTACATTCATTCGCGCATAAATTCGCGAGCGGCATGTCAACGTCAAAACGAAAATTTGTAAATTTTGGAAAATTAAATTAAAATTGAATTAGTTTCCGGAATTTTTCGAATTTTTAAACCGCCCAGATAACTCGCTACACATACACCTTCATCACGTAATCATATTTTAGTGGAACAACCGAAAATAAAAGAATAGCCTAGATATAAGCTATTGGAAGAGTTTAGGTAAATATTATTGGAAGAGTCTAGGCAAAAACTAGTTAATTAAAAACTAGTGGAAGAGCCTAGGCAAATACTAGTGGAAGAGTCTATTTGCCTAGACAGAAAGTAGTAGAACAGCCTAGACGAAAACTATTGGAACAGTCTAGACAAATACTAGTGGACGAGCCTAGGCAAATATTAGTGAAAGAGTCTAGGCAAAAACTGGTTGGTTGATCAAAAACTAGTGGAATATCCTAGGCAAATACTAGTGGAAGAGTCTATTTGCCTATTCGAACAGCTTAGACAGAAAGTGGTGAAACAGCCTAGACGAAAACTAATGGAAGAGCCAAGGCAACTATTAGTGGTGTAGCCTAGATATAAACTAGTAGAACAGCCTAGACAAAAACTATTGGAACAGCCTAGACAAATACTAGTGGACGAGTCTAGGCAAATATTATTGGAACAGTCTATACAAAAACTAGTGGTAGAGTCTAGGCAAAAACTAGTAATGGATTCTAAGCAAATACTAGTGGAAGAATCTGGGCAAATACTTGCGGAACGGCCTAAATTGCACATGCAAGGTCTAACTGAGGACTACAAATTGGCTGGGCAATCGATTGAGCGGTAAGGCTGGGCAACCTAGAATAATGTTAATGGGAGCGTTTAAATGGTTCAGGACGTTGGGAGATGAGCTTAAACTAGCTAGGCAAACCCTCGCCGGTAAATTTGAAGGTATTACACTGTTTTTGAAAGATAAGCCTAAACCTAGGCAAACTCTAACGGATAACCTTGAAGGAATTAGATTGATTTTAGAGGATGATGCTAAAGCTAGACAAACCCCAAGGGATAAATTTGAGGGTATTAGGAGGTTTTTAGAGGATAAGCCTAAAACTAGACGGAAACTTGAAGGGATCACATTGTCTTTGTGTAACAAGCCGGAACCTAGGGAAACAGGAATTGATGAATTTGAAGAGAATTTGTGTTTTTTTTTTGGAAGATAAACTCAAACCTAGTCAAATTCTAACGGATAAATTTGATGGGATTCGATTGTTTTTGGACGATAATCGTGAATCTAGGCAAACCCCTAAGGATAAATTTGAAGGTATTACGAGGTTTTTAGAGGATAAACTTAAAACTGGGCAGAAAGTTGAAGGGATTAGATTGATCTTTGTGTGACAAGCCTGAACCTAGGCAAACGGGAACGGATGAATTTGAAAGGATTAGACCGTTTTTTAGGATAACCCTAAACCCAGGCAAAACCCTAACGGATTATTTTGAAGAACATAAGTTTTTTCGCGGATAAGGCAAAAACTAAATCTGAAGGAATTAGATTGTTTTTGGGGAATAAGCCTAAATCTGCGTAAACTCTAAGGGACAAATTAGAAGTGATTACGTGGTCATTAGGACATAAGCTTGGATCACCTAGACCGTCTTCAAACAGGCAGTCGTCGTTCGCAATGCAAACTAGGTAGTATTGCGACCACGTTTTCAGGTACATGTACTCGGAGGCGTGCAAGAACGCGGTGAACGTGCAGATCGTCGCGGAGCTGAACGACGCCTACGCCTACCTGCGCATGCGGAGGTCGCGCTGCCCATCTGAGGGCTTCTTCTACGTCGTGCAACAGGAGGAGCTGGGCCACGCGCACAAACTGACCCGGTACCAGAACCTGCACGGCGGCACCGTCCACCTCTGTCGGCTCACCACCTCCGACTGCGAGGAGCGTCGAGAAGGCCTTCAACGTCAGTCTCGAGAAGCTTATCATGGAGGAATTAATAAAGTTGCACTCTGTGGCAGAGGAGAGTCAAGATTTGCATTTGACTTCGTGGTGACAGACTTCATCGGAGAGCAGGAGAAGTCCATCTACGAGTTTGGAAGGTTGTTATTTAGGCACAGACGGTTGATATGCGGGCAATACAAGTGTGGGGAGTTTCTGTTCGACAGGGAAATCACAGATAATTTGATGTTCCCACAGAGAAAACATTTTTCAAACAATTTCATTCAAACCGTTTTTAGGGTAGCTGCGCCGCGAAATTTGTGTAACCCGTACTAATAAGGGTGCCGCGGCCGAAAAAGTGTGAGAACCTCTGGTCTAGTCCGTCTAGACTTCTAGTCCGTCTAGACTTCTAGTCCGTCTGTCTGTCTGTCTAGCCTGTCCAGTTCGTCTAGTCTCATCACTTACTCTGTCTAGTATAACCTGTCTAATCTCAACTGTCTAGTCTGTCTGTCTGTCTGTCCTCTGTCTGTCTGTCTGCATGTCTTCCTAGTCTGTCTTTTCTGTCTATCTGTTTAGTCTGTCCAGTCTTGCCTTGTCCGTATAGCCCGTCTAATCCCTCTAGTCCTTCTAGTCCATCTAGTCCGTCTAGTCTGTCTAGTCCGTCTTTTTAAAAAAAGTGGTTCGGGGGAAGCTCTCACTAAATCCCCTATTCCACCTTGGCTGTTAGTATGTGCCACCCCAGTATCGCATATTTTGCATTCTTTCAGGGTGGGCAGCCCGGACGGTTATTGAAAACCGCCCTAGTTGTTGTCTCCCTGACCAGAATTCGGACCCGAGTCTCCCGCATTTGTCTAGTCCATCTAGTCCGTCAAGTCCGTCTAGTTCGTCTAGTCCGTCTTGTCTGTCTAGTCCATCTAGTCCGTCTAGTCCGCCCGGGGTGTAAAGTTAGCTGGCCTCCACGTAGTGCACTCTGGGTAACGCCAAAAAGCTAGCAAAAACTGGCGGACAGAAAATCCCGACCATATCTTGTCCTTCATATAGATGTTCGTGAGCAAAGATGACATCACAAAGCAAGTCTATGCAAACTCAAAAAAGGCTCTCTTTAGAGCCCCAAAGACTAGAAAGATTGGACCCTCAGTCCGCATCTGCCAACTTAACCTAGAAGGTATAAGCAAAGCCAAATGTGAATACCTATCTAAACTACTGACCGACCCCAATGTCAATGTCGTGACCCTACAAGAAACGTATACAAATAGCAAAGAGCAATTTCAAAAAAGAGGAATTATTGCTGGATACACTGTACAACGTACATACAACGTACAACTGTACAAGCACAATAAAAAACGCCTCACTGATATCATCTAGCTGTAATAGCAACGTGCACAAAATTACGATTAAAATCAACTCTGTGTCAATAACCAACGTATATAAACCGCCTGACATGACCTGGCCAGAAGACGCACTACCGACATCAGAAAACCATCCTGCGGTATACATTGGCGATTTCAACAGCCATAGCACCGTATGGGGCTACGATAGTGACGACGTGGCTGGTACTGAACTGATAAACTGGGCAGAAACAAATAACCCATAGGTACTGTTAAGCACAGGACTAGTCGACGTCGGCGCCCCTAGCGGACGAAGATCTAGAATGACAATCAATAATGTACATCTTGTGTTCGCTTTGATATATATGCTTTATATAATAATATACAGTTATAAGATAGAATAAAATACAGTTATACAAAATACAATTACATTATTACATACTACATACAAAACAGAATTGGCGACGAGGAAGTAGAGTAAAGTGAAAGTAAAAAATACGAACTCACAAGAAATCGCGTGGTCAGACATAACCTGCGTTTTGTGTATACGTTTCAATTTTACCAAATATTACCAAATATCTACCAAACATTTACAATGGAACAAGTATCACAAGTACTAGCACAAATGATGGAAACCATGCAAGGCATGCAAGTACAGCAAGCAAATCTACAGCAAGCATTACTAAACCAAGGTACAAATAAAATAAGTGGCATCTCATTACATCCGTGTGATGAAATAAATGAATCATTTTCAAGTTATTTACAAAGATTACAAAACTATATTACATTAAAAGATGTGAGTGATTCCCCTACAAAACTACAGATTTTTCTAAATTGCATAGGGCCTAAGTACTATCAAATTTTAAAAAACATTACTGCACCTGAAACTCCTGAATCCAAATCATTTGAAGAACTGGTAAAGGTGTTACGTAATCATATTTCACCAGAGCCCGGGAAAGTAGCACAGCAACGCAAGTTCTGCCTCAGAGCTCAACAAGAATGCGAAAGCATCGCTAATTATGTGGCTACACTGAAAGAAATTGGTGGAAAATGTAACTTTACCTATAACAATTGTAAAAATTCAACTTTTGAGACACACCTCAGAGTACAGTTTATTAGAGTTCTGCGAAATACGGAAATTAAGGCAAGGTAACTACAGGAATCGTCCAAAACCAAATTTGAGGATATTATGAAAATAGCTATGGCTATAGAAACTTCAAAATCTGAAACTAAAGAAATGGGACAAGAAATACAAATAAATAAAATATCAGTAAATAAATAAAATACAAAAGCTACAAATACAAATGATACAGAGAAAGAAAAAATAAATTGTTTTAGATGTGCAAAAGATAACCATAAAGTAAGTCAGTGTCGACTCAAGCATAAATTATATTGCAAGAAATGCAAAATAAGAGGACATCTACAGTCGGTCTGCTTCAGAGACCAGAAACAGCTACAGCTTGAAAGAGGATCAGAAAATGAGGAAGAAATATATGAAATACATAAAATACCTATGGAGAATAGCACACATAAATTCAATATTACACCACAATTAAATGGAAAAGCCCTTACCATGGAATTGGATTTCAAAAAATATTTCAAAACTTCGGAAACCTGAAACTTAAAAGAACATTAGTTAAATTAAGAACTTACACTGGTAAAACAATACAACCCATTGGAACAACTGATCTAAATATTAAATATAAAAATAAAGAAATACACGGAAGAATTTTTGTAATAGATAGAAAAGTTGACCCGGTTGTTGGAGGAGAATGGATAACAAATCTAAATCTACAATTTGATATAAATTCCATCAATAAAGCAGAAACTTATATTACAGAAGACGAATTCAAAGGAAAATTACAGGAATTACTTGAAGAATATAAATAATTATTTTCAGAAGAGATTGGGAAAACAAATGATTATCAAGATACATTCAAATTAAAAGAGGGAGCAGTACCTATTCAGTACATATTCTTGAAACCACGTCCAGTACCATTCGCACTAAAAACCGAAGTGGAAGTGGAAAATGAAATTGACAGATTAGAAGTTGCAGAAATATTAGAAAAAGTCACATAGTCACAGTGGGGTACACCAGTAGTAGTTCCTGTAATCAAAAAAAATGGAAAGGTATGCTTATGTGCTGATTATAGAGCAACATTGAATAAAAATCTGGAGAATGATAACTACCCAATACCAAGAATTGAAGAAATATTTTCTAAATTAAGTGGTGGAAAATACTTTTGTACATTAGATATAAATCAAACATATTTACATTTGACGACTAATGAAGATATTGAAGAAATGCAAACCATAAGTACATACAAGGGGACCTACAGGCAGTGGTGTTTTGGAGGGGGAACGTGGCGGAACGACGTTCCGGCACTTTTTTTCAGAAATGGAACGCGTTCCGATACTTTTTCTGATAGTCATTTTCTTAATTTCAAATGAAAATTATATTTTAAATTAAATATAAAAGATGGTTGAGACCTTTACTTTGTGGTAATCCATATTAATAATAAAAAGACGAAATTAGTTTGTACTCACTTGACAATGACCCTAATAAGTCGAAACTTAAGTCGTGAACTGTTTGTGTAAACAAATAAAGTTTTAGTGGTAAAAAACATAGTAATTTCGTCTTTTTCTTATTAATATTTAAAATTGGCTAAGTTCTAAAAACATTAAAAAACATGTTAATTAATAGAGAATTTATCTTGCTTTTTGTATGTTGTTTCCTTTTCCCTTTTGAATCAAATAAACATCATGTGTTCTGTGTTGGCTATTCTACATACCATACAACTAAACTATAAACTTCAACAATAGTGCGATTGCGCAAATCTGCGGTAGTTCGAATCCTGTCAATTACTATTTCATTGCGAATTGCGTCAGAAACCAGCAGTTAACCAGTTAGTCTGTGCAGCAACGTTGTTGTTTAGATTGTGTTATTGTGTATAACGCCAACGTTGTTTTGGTAGTTTGTGGTTTATATTTCCATTATAAGGTAGTTTGATTATTAATAATTAGTAAAATTTAAAATGAGCGAAAAACGTAAACAACCCACATTGAACACTTTCTTTGGAAAAAAACTTAAAACGCATCAAGAAGAAAATGTGCAAGTGCTGGAAACTAAGGAAAATCATATGGATATTCCATCTACTTCAACAGAAAATGTTCAAAAAGAAGCAGAATCCACATTAATAAATTGGCCCAGTATTTCGACTGTAGATATGTGGTTCGGAAAGAAAAAAAATATGCTTGGTTAAATGCGATTCTGGAAAATTAGGATGTCTGAGTTGTTCAGCTATTCAAAATATAGGACCTTTAAAGACGCCGGGTGTAAGCATCTCAAAAGAATGGAGAGGCACTCAGGTATCAGGTTATGGAAAGGATAAAGCCGCACAACTAACTTCTTTGCAAAAACAAAATTACAAACATTGTAAAAGCTTTTCACAAACCACAACCGAGAGAATCTTAAAAGAAGCAGACAAGCAAAAGCTTGAAATTATTTTAGATCAGTTGAAAGATTCTGAAATTTGCAGCACCTGTAAGGTTTTTAGTGCTTTAAAACTGCTTATACCTGACTTAAAACTGCTTATATTGTGCAGTATTACTGCAATATTCTGCTTATTATATTGCTAAACATGATCGTTCATATTTTGATCATTTTGGATTATTAAAACTTGAAATGTATGGATCTACTGTAGCTCACAGATTACAATCTACGTGGTTTGTTATAAAAGTATCCGACCTTTAGCCGGTAAAAAAAACTGGCATACCCAGATTGTTGGAAACTTAATCATCCTGAAAGTAGTCTCCTTGTGACTCCACACACTTCTCCCAGCGGTGCCGCCATTGTTGGAAGCATTCCGAAAAAGCCTCTTTCGGAATCGACTTTAGCTCGGCTGTCGTTGCAGCCATAATGTCCTCTCTTGTCTGAAATCGCGTTCCTTTCAATGGTCTCTTGACTTGGGGAATAGCCAGAAGTCGCAGGGGGGCATATCAGGAGAGTAAGGAGCCTGTCGAACCAGAGGAGTCTGGTTTTTCGCAAAAAAATTGTGAACCAAGTGCGAAGAATGTGCTGGAGCAACAAACCCAATTTCCTCATGACCACAACTCCAGTAGCTTGCGCCGCACAGCATCACGTAGGCGACGTAGCACATCCTTATAGTATTCCCTATATTCGTTCCGTCATTTTACTTGCATTGAAAAACCAACGAGAGCACTACTTCACTCGAACACTGCTCGACAGCAAGTGACGCTATCTAAAGGCGGCAAAAAATTCACGCATGTGCACGAAGGTTCATGGTCGGCTCATGCAAGCGCGCTTGTTTCAAATTCATCAGGTTTTCGAAATAGAAAATAAGGTCGGATACTTTTCTAACAGACCACGTATATTTAGTGCTACAGAAATAATTGATCATATAGGAATTCAAATGAAATCCAAAATTTGTCAACAAATAGTAAAAGTTCAAGTAAACTTATCTATTATCATAGATGAATCTACCACTTTAAGCAAAAAGTCTTGTTTTTATTTGGCATTTATTTAAAATGCGAAACCGATAAAATGAAAGATCCTCATTTCTTGTTTCTTGATTTAATTTAATTGCAGGATCAAACAGCTATCACCATAACAGAGGTTCTCTTAATATAATAATATAATAATATTTGGAAATATGTTTATATATATGGATTAAATATATAATAATGTTTGGAAAAAAATGGCTTTGATGATAATTATTTAAAACACCATTTAATTTCATTTACAAGCGACGGGTCAGTGTTATGTTAGGAAGAAAATCTGGAGTAGGAACATTACTAACACAGACATATCCGAATGTAATTATATGACATTGTCTAAACCATAGGCTCAAATTGTCGGTATGCTAGATGCTATTTCCGAGGTTAATGCGATCATCATTTTCAAATATTTATGGACAAAAATCGATTGAAACATGTGCAACACTACTCTCGGTGTGAAAATTAAACGTATTGCACGTATATTTAACGTCAGATTGGTGGCCAGCTCCTTTAGGACTGTATCAGCAGTTTGGTAGAATTGGTTAGCTTTATGTCCTCATTTCGAAAGTGCGACTAAAGACAACAACCGCACTAAAACGGAACAATCCATGTTTAATGGATTATATAAAAGAATATAATCGAAACAATTTATTCAAGATTTTAGCTTTAATGTATGATGTTCTATTCGAGCTATCTATTCTATCAGAAGCATTGCAAAAAAGATAAACTTCAGTGGTATATGCAGACAAATTAACTCGCCGCTGAATCATTTATTAGAAAATTTAAAAGATCCTCAGAAAAGAAAGAAGTCGTTGGAAGCAGTTTCTGCTTGTGAAATAATGCAATTATCTTCAATTTCGTTGACGGATAATAAAATGGCAAAATTGATTCACAGAAATTAATTCTTAATTAGTGTTATTAATAGTATGAGGAATAGGCTAAACACTACGTCTGTAAATTGTTCAGGTTCAGACGGAATTTTGACTTCCGACATTGTTAAAGAATTGCATATTCTTGAACCAACCGAATGGCCTTCTGAAGTTAATATGGAATTTGGAGCAAAAGAAGTAGAATCTCTGTGTCAACGATTTAATTTACCTTTGGTGAAAATTTTAAATGCTCTTAGAGATTACTTGGCTTGTGGTGGTCGTAAAATTTCAGACGATTTGAAAAAATATTCTAAAATTACAGCTTGCAGTTCTTCAGAATGCGAGCGTGGTTTCAGCAGCATGAATTTAATTGTAACGGAAAGAAGATAACGCATTTTAATTGATCATGTTGCAAATTTATTGTTTATAAATAAAGGTGGGAACTTTAGGCATTAAAAATTATTAGAATAGGTAGGTTATTAGGTTCTCAAAAAAACACAAAATAGGTTTTTAATAGGTTCTATAAAGATAAGAAAGATATGGCAAAAGCAGATTTGTTTCGGTGTTATATTTGCTGTTGCAATAAACTACCATTATATTTTCTAAATTGTCTGGTGTAAGGCCGTGCCTTCTGCCAGATAAAACCATTTTATATGCTTAGTGTGAAAGGCGAGAATCAAAAGGGAAAGTTTCGGGCACATTTTGTTATTTTCATTGGTTATACGTAAAAAAGAACCCGAAAAACAAGGCTGAAATTGACACATGCGCAAAAAAAATTTTTTTTCATTAACTATGAAAAGGTCTATTCAATATTACCGCTGTTTCTGGCGTGATGTTTTCAGAAAGCTTGTACAAAAATGTACAGCTAAGAAATATGGAATTGTAGGTTCATTTGAACTTAATTTTCCGGGCCTTTAGTGTCATTCGTTTCATCAACTGCAATCCATACAGAACACTCGCCAATGTCAGAGCGAATTTGTGCCAGCCTCTTTTGTAACATATCGGCAAATATTATTTTTTGCTGGTGGATTCGTTCGGAACGGAACGTTGCAGTATTTTTCTAAAAACTGTCTAAAAATTTTGGGCACTGTAATTTAAACCATGGTAAATTCGCTGCCAGCATTGCCTCACATAGGTCTAAATAAAACACATAATCTCTACTGTCAACTATGTTTTCAGTTAATAAAATCTGTTTTCCACGTTGGTTTGGTTTCGTTAAATTACTTTGATGCAAAGTTGTTTCTTCATGTTGATTTATGTGCGATTTTTTAGAGCAAGGCACATATAAATAATCAAAGAAATGGATATATTAATTCAGAATTATGTACTTTTAGTAGGTACTTAGGTACATGTGTTTGACAGCATTGACAAAACACTATTTAACCATCTGTTGTAAACGCTTCTTTATTTTTAATCCAAGACCTTAGTAAAGCGTTTTGACTGCTTTTATCTTTCGGCATTTTAACAAACAACGGTCCCCTCAAAAGTATTGTAACTTTGTAAACAAAAGTGTAATTTAAGGTTCGAATTCACAAATATGTGAAGAAGACGACGAGAACAAGTTTAATGGTGTCAAATAGTACCAGCTGCTAATGCGTAGATAAAAAGAATGCGTTCAGTAATTTCAAATAGACGAATAGAGAATTTATGAATAAACAATTTTTCGCCATTTTGGGCCACAAATAGGCGCTATAATAGCTCATTAGGTATTTTTTAGGCAGTAGAAATTTAAAACAGCAAAATAGGTTTTTTAAAACTAGTATAAAACGATAGAGAATCATGTAATACGGATTAAGGACTTGTCTTTTTAATCTGCCTATAATGAAAAAAATAGGCAATTACCTAAAGTTCCGACCTTTATTTAAAAAACTTCTTGGACCACTCTTGGAATTTTAAAATCCAATTTTATACGTAAAAACCCGGTTGCGTTCTCATCAATCCGCTACTGACCAGCAAACTAAAAGAGCAGGGGCAAATGATGAAATTGTGTGTGATCCTATTTGGGAGTTACACTATAAGTGTACTACATAAAAATAATAATATCTTTGCAATCCTTATTTTTATCTTTTTTCGAATTTCAAATTTTGTGTTTGTTAATATTTTGTATCGTAAGAATAAAAAAACTTACAAGGAAAACAAAAGTTTGCTGAAAGCACGATGATCTCCGAAAAACTTTCAGGAAGCTGCTTGTAGAAAGTCGCGGACTATTTTTTTATCTCTCACCATGCGTTCCCTTACTTCTTATTTTACCAATACACCACTGCCTACAGGGTAAAGAGATTTATGTTTGGAGTGAAGATTGCACCAAATGTTTGGCAAAGATATATGAACCAAACCCTACAGGGAATGGAAGGTACAGCATGCTTCTTCGATGACATCGCCGTACAAGGAAAAACATATATACAATTATTACAAAGAATTCATATATTTCAGAAATTACAAAAATGTGGATTACGCCTAAATAAGAAGAAATGTAAATTTTTCCAAAAAATCTATTAATTACCTGGGACACACAATAAATGAAAAAGAATTACATCCCACAGATGACAAAGTAAGGGACATAAAGAACAGTCCACGTCCAACAGATCTATCATCTCTCCGCACTTTTCTTGGAATGATAACTTATTATCCACAATTCCTACCCAACTTGGCATCAAAGCTTAATCCACTCTACAAGCTATTACAGAAAGACACCAAATTCATATGGTCAAAAGAATGTCAGAATGTTTTTCAAGAGTTAAAAGATGAAATTTGTGGAGAAAAAGTACTTACACCATTTCATGAAAACTTACTTGTTACATTAGCTACAGATGCATCTCCTACCGGGTATGGAGCCGTACTGTCACACATTATGCCAGACAAGACAGAAAGACCAAATAGCATTTGCATCAAGATCCCTAACAAAAGCTGAAAAAGGCTACAGCCAACTAGATAAAGAAGCAGCAGCACTAATATGGGGACTAAAAAATTCTTTCAATACTGTTATGGAAGAAAAATTACCCTGCTTTTAGATAACTAACCATTGGCCAGAATACTACATCCAGAAAAAGCTACACCAGCAGTACAGCTATAAGACTGGTACATTATGCTAATTTTCTAGGTTTTTTCGCAGGTTTTGACAATGAAATAAAACTACGTAAGACTTACGAACATGCAAATGCAGACTACTTTTCAAGATTACAAAATTCCTCTAATACCAGTCCAGAAAATCGTACAAATGATGATGATGCATTATACTTAAATCAAATAGCTGAAATGCCGATAACATTACAAGAAATTAAAGAAGCTACGAGGAAAGACACAGAACTACAAAAGTTATACGTAGACATCCAATCAGGCAAAGAAGATTCTAAAAGACTTCATGAATTTTCCTTACAAGGCAATTGCATATTTCATGGAATAAGAATATTAATACCTAAGAAACTACAACCTACGATTTTAGAAGAACTTCACACTGCCCATACGGGAATTGTTAAAATGAAAGGACTAGCAAGAAGTTATGTGTGGTGGAAAAATATTGATGCAGATAAGGCTTTCAATACCGGAGCAAAAATTAAAACCGGTATTTTGGTATTATTTGTTTTCAAAACCGAAATACCGGTATTGATACCGGTATTACCAGAAAAAAATATTTTCGACAGATTTTTATGAATATTAATGATAATGGTAATTTATTTAACAGAAAACAAAGGAAAAACTTAAAAATATATTTTTTTAGTTATAAACTATACAAAAAAATATTTAAACGAATTTTTTTTTTACTCCTTCTGTATATAAAAAAACAAATTATTTATAGCACACATTTGGAACAAAGGTATCATAAACATATTACTACATTTCGCAATTTGAGTTTCTTTTATTAAAATATGTCCGTAAAAACATAAACAATCAATTGTTTCGTCGTTCAGACTGGACCGAATCTTTATACATAAGTGACTTGCTGCAGAAAAGGCCTTTTCCGATTCTACACTTGTTGGTGCAATTGTACTTACAATTAAATGGTCTAACGTCAGTTGCAAATATTTTCCTCTTACTCCCGTTTTTCCAAAAATAGCAATTTCGTCTTTTATAATTGGTTCCACCCCTTGCTCTTTTGTAATTTTAGCTTGAACTGAAAGTTTTTGTTGGATTGCTGATTGAAGTTGCAGTTTTAATTTGTCATGGTCCTGAAAAGCAAAGTTCGAGCCAGTCCTTAATGTATTGGTCAGATATCATTCCAAGGATTCTTCGGAATTTTCGTCTTTATCTGAATCTGATCTAACTTGTTCTTCTGCGTTTTCGGGCGAAAGTCTTTTGATCAAACGAATTATAATTTTTATCATAGTCACTTTAGTTAACTGTGGAAATGAAGTTTGAACTAAATCGCTATTATCTTGTTCTGTAAGTACTGAAGTACCTGTGATAAATTATTTCGTCTTTGTAATATGCGAATTTTTAAAGCGTCATAAAGTTCTTTAGCAATTTCACAATTTTGATTCGAAAGAGCTTCCATAATAAATTTTATTATTTCATCTGCTGTAAGAAGATTAGAATCTTGGCGACATAATGCATCAACTGCTAATTTTATAGGAGTAAGGGTAGTGATAATTTCAGATAATAAATGTCTGTCTGTCACAAAAATTCATTCCGGAATTTATGTCAATAAGGGTAACATAAATAACATGCTATTCCATCTTGCTTTACAGTGTAATTTTAAAGAAATTTCTCTATCAAAATCTTCTTTTACATATTTCAGTAAAAAGTTATCAATTTTAATAGGTAAATTTCTAAATATTTTAACTACCTTTCTTATTTTTGTTACAAGAGGAGAAATAGTAGCATGACTAATACTGGCCGTAGTATCTACTAAATTAGATTCTATAACGACGCCGTCAACATATTCTCCATTATAATCATCTTCTTCAATATTTATTTCATCGTTTGGTTCTGAGTCAGAACCAAACGATGAAATTGTCAGAACTTCTGGAACCTGACTTATAAAGCCTGACTTATAAAGTATATCGGTTATAGCTAAATTGATGCCATGCATCAAACAGATCTGTTGCTCAGCATCAATAAGTTTGCCTAATTTAACCATAACCGATGCCCCATCAGTGGTTATGCAGACTATAACTTTAGAAATACGCAAACCAAATTCTTCTAACTTTTCTCTGATCAGCATTAAACACCTTTCTGTTGGCATGACCTACAAATGCTCGTACAAGTCCAATATTCCAAAAAAATCCTCCAGTAGTATGTATGTTTATATTTAGATTGCGTCGATTGCGAATCGATGTCCATTCATAAAATGTTACACTGAATCGTTTGCCTTTAGATTTAAGCTGAGCTATTTCATCTTTTATGGTAATTCAAATAGTTTTATTATAATCGAGTATAATATTTCTTATTGTACTTGCCGAGTTTGGAACATCTTTAAAACCACGAGCAATTAATCCTTCTCTAGTATCAATAGATGTTTTCAAAATATTAAATAATAAGCCGTCTCGAGCTGCCATTCGAACTAATACTTTAGCTAGGCTTTCGTTTTTTTATTGCTTTTTAAATAACTTGTTATTAAATTAGGTTTTTTAGACTGACTTCGTTAATCTTGATCATTGTTTGCATTCAAGTTACCTCACTTCTTTTTCTTAGATTTATTCCCTGCATTGTCTTTAAATGAGTATGTAGTCCACTAGTAGATCCACCACCACATTTTATTTCCTTTGAACACTCTTTACACCTGGCTAGAAGACCATTTGTTTCATATAAAACATACTGCCAAACTAAAGACGCATCGTTGTCCTTTTTGTATTTAAAGAACTCCTTTTGTGTGGACGTAGACATGGCGTGCGATAGGCCGCGTATCGTATATGTACAAAACTTAATAAAATTATTATAAAAATTTGATGTTGTGCAATAGGGTGGAGCACGGATGTATGCAAAAATATTTTTTTACAGATTTAAAGTTGTAATAGGGAGAACTTGGTGCATTATATTAAAGTTTAAATAAATATAATTTTTGAATCAATTTGATGAATATCTTCAGCCTCCGCACTGACCTCAAAAATTTAAATTTAATGATAAAAGTCTAGTACAGTTATGGCCAAATATTAAGCTTAATTTAATGATATATGGGTGCTAAATGATACGCAATATATAATTCAGATATAAATTAATCACCTATAATCAAAAATTCAACAATTTTTTTATAAAAATATTAAAAAAAAAACAATTAATTTGCTCAAAAATCCCGTTTTGTCTCAAATTTAGGCATTACGTTCCGTGATTCCAATTTGGCTTTTATTGCACCTAATCGTGATTTTTTTTGTGCATTGAGAAGTAGCAGCTATTGTCGTCAATCTTACAACCCGTTCTGCAGCTTGAGTATGGCATGGAAGCCTTAAAAACAACACCCTCACCACCTGACGATACACTGAATTTCTAGGTCAGGCAAGTTTTTCAGAATCGGTGCTTCACTTAATATATCTTGAATGTTTTTCTTGAATTTTCATTTCTTGAAAATCTATATGTTGAAGCATTGAAATTTATAGGCAGCACTTCAAACATTCTAGGTGTTAAAGGTTGAGGCATCCTGCGTGCCTTTACTATGCGCGTGGGCTGCCAGTTCTCGAATGTGCTTTCTGTCATCAGTTATCATTGTAAGGAGTATGCTCTCGGGATGTTCAAACTAGCTATTGCGTTTAATCACAAGATCAATAACCTTTTTTAGATCCTCTGACAGGTACCTGGAGGCCTTAATTATGTTAAAAAGGTGTTGTGAGCCATCCTTGCATGATGGTTTATTTTTAATGTAGAACTAAGATGTTGCGTAAACTTTTACAACAAATGTAGAAAAAGTTTTCAAGTTTAAAACGTAGTATTCGGTAGGCACGTGTGTATCTACGGGCATGTGACTTTTTACCTGGAGATTTGTTTGCCAAATCTTCCGGAAAATCACTTGAAAGTAATGCTGAGAGACAATCTTGTGCAGGTACTGTTGATCTGTACTTAAATCTTGAGCCATTTCTGGAAGCAATTCTCCTTCAATGCTGAAATTTTTTAACAGGCAATTGTTCACAAGTCTCGAGTGCTTTCCCCAATGTCACAGTGTAAGACTTAGGTCTCGAAGTACCCCCGTCAAGATGAACAACAAGCGTCTCAAAGGAAGTTCGTTTATATGGAGTAAACAAATTATCCACTGGAGTGGTTTGTGTAGCCTTTTTTAAAGCAGTCTTATAACACCACCATACCTGCCAGTATTTACATTGGTACCATCACAACCGATTGCTATAAGATAATGTTGGGAAATTCCTGCATGTGATAGAAACCTTGTAATCGCAGTTACTATTACTTTAGCTGAGCCAACGTTAAGTACTACGTACCCCATTGAAATAGACCCTGGCTCTTGAATTAGTGAGATGTGCTCCTCAAGTATCTTAGTCCTGTAGCATTTACCACCTTTTTTAATAATCTTCAACGTTTTGTCTTTTCTCCCATAAAAATATAAAGCAGACTGTTTTGGGATTGCGATCTCCTTCATTAACATTTGTCTAGTTTTAGTTCTCTCTCTTCGTACTTTATGTCTGTACCTCGATATCAGACCTAATGTCGAATAAATTAGACGACGCAATCGCTGCTGCTGTTCTGATACTCCATACCTCTCGCAGGTCTTCGATAACGGAAGAAAATCGACGCATACTTTTTTTTCGGAATGCCTTTGTTTATGGTGTTAGTGGAATTATCTGAACTACTACGGCTTTCAGACGCTGACGATACCGGAGAAGTACTAACTTCTATAAGAGATAACAAAGTATTTAAGGCTATAATTGGGCGGTTTTCTCGTTCCAGCCTCCTCTTTTGAGTCTTTTGCAACTTCTTCGTAACTTCTTCTATGCTCAATTAAAAAAGTATGTTCTTGTTTGGGAACCTTTTTATCCTTTCGACAGATACATTGAGGGAAATCTTTACAGTCGCATTCTGCAATATCAAAAAGTACCTTACTACTTTGTCGAAAACTTTTGATAGACGCCTTTTGACAGACACTTTTTCAGACACCGACTATTCAGAGTACGACTATTCACTTCACAGAGTAGGTTTTTGCATTTTAAATGGTATGCTTTTAACATTTGTACGACCTTTGTTCGTGATCGTTACTATCGGAATAGATGAAGTTTGCCATATATTTTCAATTATGGATGTCACTATATCTGCTATTTCTGAAAATGTGGGCTCTTTTGCAATTTTCAATTTGCAACTTTAATTGATCTCTTTTTTTTCAAAAATTCAATGACGTTGCGGAGGCTATTACTATAAATCAAATCAAATAATATTTTGCATCGATTAATTTGAGTCTAATAGGCACCGATTTTTCACTATTAGATCACTCACAACCCAAAAAAAATATTTCGCTCCACCCTATTGTACAATAAAATAATAAATTCAGAAATATAGGTTTTTTCTGTTGTTAATCGTGTGCGTGTGAGATGAGAGATGTAAACAGGAAAGCAAGTTTTTTATAACGAAATTCAGTGACTAACTTCACTATGCATTGAAGAGGTATAAAGATGAATTTATTATTGTTGTTCTTATTCTGTTCTGCTAATTGAAATAACTAATATAAATAAACAGTAAGATACAAATACCGAAATACCGGTATTTTTTTTGTAATACCGATTTTCTAATACCGGAAAAAATAGACTAAAGTCCCGGTTTTCGGGATCCCGGGATTCCGGTATTGAAAGCCCTAGATGCAGACATCGAACAGATGCTAAAGAAATGCAAAGAGTGTTGTTTAATGCAGAAGAACCCTACAAAAGTTCCAGTACATATATTGGAGTACCCAAAAGAACCATGGATTCGTTTTCATATTGACTATGCCGGACCGTTTATGAACCAATAATTCCTGATTGTTGTGGATGCATATACAAAGTGGTTAGAAGTCACACCCACTACATCTATAACAGCTACAGCTACTATTAAGATATTAAAAAATATATATACAACATTTGGCCTACCAATCACACAAGTCTCTGACAATGGAAGACAGTTCAGATCAGAGGAAATGCAAAGATTTCTGAAAGAAAACGGAATCCAAGCTAAGTTCACATCGCCTTTTCATCCAGCGACGAATGGCCAAGCTGAGAGATATGTACAAACTTTTAAAAATAAAATAAAAGCTATGGAAAATGAAGGAGGATCACTTAAAGATAAATTACAGAAATTCCTGATTATGTACAGGAAAGCACCCAATAGTACAACGGGGTTGAGCCCAGTTGAGATGATGTTCAAGAGACTGTATAGTACAAGGATTGATGTGGTAAAGATACCACCAACAAAGGAGTACAAGAATGAAGAAATTAAAGTATTTAAAGAATTCAAAAATGGAGACAGGGTACAAATAAGAATGTATGACTGAAATAAATGGAAATATAGAAAACAGAAAAGGAAAATTACATTATGAGGTAGAGGTTGAGCGCAGGATACACCAAAGACATGTGGATCAAATCACAAAGACATCATGTATGAGAGACAACCCGGACATGACCTACTTTTACAATACAAAGCAGCCAGAAGCTATACCGTCTCGAAGCTATCACAATGTAGAGTCAATTGTAGAGCCTAGCCCTGTACAGATGAATGATACATCACCTGTATAAGAGACAAAGAAGTCGCTAGTTGCGGAAACAATAAAAATACGTATAGAAGTTCAACTGGAACCGAAACCGATAGAACCTGAGAGTACATTGCCTGTGGAAGTGGAAGTAATAATATACAGTTATAAGATAGAATAAAATACAATTACATTATTACATACTACATACACAACAGGTACCTTGTTCACGACGTTCAGTAACTAGGCTCGTTCAGATCTGCGAAAAACAGATAATATTCCCCTAGCTTCAGTAAGAAAAGTTATGCCAAGCTTTCCTCATAACCAACACACACCCGTCTTTATGACAATCGGAGTGCAAATTCCACTTATAAGCTCCATACCAAAACCAAGATGGAATTTTAATAAAGCAGACTGGAAAAAGTTTCAAAGCATTCTTGACAAAACTCTCCATCGGATCCCAGCCAAATCGCAAAACTATGATAGACTCTGTGGGGCTATCACGGCCGCAGCAAAAAAGTCAATTCCTAGAGGATATAGAGATGAATTCATTCCAGGATGGGACGACAACCGTCAAAGCCTTTACGAAGAGTATCTAAACAACGAAGATCCGAAGCTAGCAGATGAGATACTACAAAGTCTCGATACTGCCCGACGAGACAAATGGTTCCAAACTGTTGCCAAAATGGATTTTAAGCACTCAAGTAGGAAGGCCTGGGGCCTCCTCAGAAAACTTGGATCAAGCACGCCACCCGTAAGAACTGACCCGGCAGTGACTCCAGACCAGATAGCAAACCACATTGTTTCTACATCCAGAGCACCTAGTGACAAAATCCATACAACCACCATAAAAAAGAGCTATCTCAGCTTAAAAAAGACATCGTGGGAGAATCTGAATACTCGGAGCCTTTTTAAAAATGGAGATAGAAAACGCAATAAAAGAAATGAAAACTGGAAAAGCCCCCGGCTATGACAGAATTCCTGGCTCAATACGGACCCGCAACAAAGAGTTGGCTGGCAAAATTTTACTCAGAGATCCTCTGTACAGGCTATATTCCTCCAAAACTCAAAAATAATATCAATACTTAAGCCTGGAAAAGATAAGTACAAGCCGGAGAACTTCAGGCCGATCGCTATACTGTTTGTAGCAGGAGCTCTACAAACTACCCGAAAGACTTATATTTATAACCGCATAAGCGAGACTATCATGCAACACATACCGATAGAACAAGCCGGCTTCAGAAAAAATCGAAGCTGCTGCGATCAAGTTCTGAGTCTTACAACTTTCATAGAAGCAGGCTTCCAAAAAAATAGAAAAATCGTCAGTAGTATTCATAGACTTAACAGCAGCATATGAGACGGTCTGGCGCCAGGGCTTAACGTACAAGCTACTCAAAACCATCAGATGCAAAACAATAACAAAGCTCATTGACAACATTCTCAGTATTCGCACCTTCCAAGTACATATGGATGACCAATCAAGCAGAAAGAGATTACTAAACAATGGTTTTCCGCAGAGGTCCGTTCTCGCTCCGCTCTTGTTCAATCTCTACGTATCTTATCTACCTGAAACTCGATTTAAGAAATTCAACTATACTGATGATATGGCTTTTGGTTTTAGACACAAAAACCTAAAAATAACAGAGAACGTCCTGAACGAAGCCCTAAAGGCTATGAACAAATTCTTCATAAAATAGAGACTCAAACCTAGCGTAACTCGAACCGAAAAATCATGTTTCCACATAAATAATAAAATGGAGAATACAGAACTACATGCCGAATTTAACGGGACCCCACTAAAGCACAATAAATACCCCAAGTACCTGGGTGTAACTTTAGACCGCACTCTATCCTTAAAAAAACATTTAACCAATGTAGCTGCCAAATTAAGAACAAGAAACAACATTATCTCCAAACTAAGCGGCACTAGTTGGAGTGCCGCAGCTGAAACGCTCCGGTGTTCTTCTCTACGCCTTGTGTTCTCCGCAGCCGAGTACTGTGCACCTGTCTGGCTAAATAGCCCACATTCAAGATTGGTAGATGCCCAACTAAGCAGCACCCTACGAACAATTAGCGGCACTATAAAACCTACACCTACATACTGGCTACCAACTCTGTGCAATATACCTGCATAAACAGCCGCAATTCTTACCACAAGCTACTTTAAAATAGAAGAAGAGTGGGAAAAATCCTGGCAAAACAGTGTGCCCCTAGATATCCATAACAATCTTCATGTAAACGAATCAGTTCCTGGATCCTCTCTTCCTAGAAAGACATTGTGCTATCTAAACCGCATCCGTACCGAATGCGGCGTATATACAGATGGACTCCTTATACAAATGGGGAAAAGTGCAAAGCAATACGTCCGACTTTGGCGAAGAACAAACCATCCACCACATAGCCTATGAATTTGTAAACCGGCAAAGTTACTGCTCGACCAGAGATTTCTTGGGGCCACTCCATTGGCTGTCACCTGGATCGAAAACTTAGAGATTAAGATATAAAATTGTTATCCTTTTAAATTTAAGTATATTAGAGATACATGTAATGCCATACGATAAATTAATAAAAATAAGTCCATCTAGTCCGTTTAGTCCTTCTAGCCCATGTAGTCCGGCTAGTCTGTCTAGTATTGTCTGTGTAGTGTTGTCTGTCTAGTCTTGTCTGTCTAGTCTTGTCTGTCTAGTCTTGTCTGTCTAGTCTTGTCTGTCTAGTCTTGTCTGTCTAGTCTTGTCTGTCTAGTCTTGTCTGTCTAGTCTTGTCTGTCTAGTCTTGTCTGTCTAGTCTTGTCTGTCTAGTCTTGTCTGTCTAGTCTTGTCTGTCTAGTCTTGTCTGTCTAGTCTTGTCTGTCTAGTCTTGTCTGTCTAGTCTTGTCTGTCTAGTCTTGTCTGTCTAGTCTTGTCTGTCTAGTCTTGTCTGTCTAGTCTTGTCTGTCTAGTCTTGTCTGTCTAGTCTTGTCTGTCTAGTCTTGTCTGTCTAGTCTTGTCTGTCTAGTCTTGTCTGTCTAGTCTTGTCTGTCTAGTCTTGTCTGTCTAGTCTTGTCTGTCTAGTCTTGTCTGTCTAGTCTTGTCTGTCTAGTCTTGTCTGTCTAGTCTTGTCTGTCTAGTCTTGTCTGTCTAGTCTTGTCTGTCTAGTCTTGTCTGTCTAGTCTTGTCTGTCTAGTCTTGTCTGTCTAGTCTTGTCTGTCTAGTCTTGTCTGTCTAGTCTTGTCTGTCTAGTCTTGTCTGTCTAGTCTTGTCTGTCTAGTCTTGTCTGTCTAGTCTTGTCTGTCTAGTCTTGTCTGTCTAGTCTTGTCTGTCTAGTCTTGTCTGTCTAGTCTTGTCTGTCTAGTCTTGTCTGTCTAGTCTTGTCTGTCTAGTCTTGTCTGTCTAGTCTTGTCTGTCTAGTCTTGTCTGTCTAGTCTTGTCTGTCTAGTCTTGTCTGTCTAGTCTTGTCTGTCTAGTCTTGTCTGTCTAGTCTTGTCTGTCTAGTCTTGTCTGTCTAGTCTTGTCTGTCTAGTCTTGTCTGTCTAGTCTTGTCTGTCTAGTCTTGTCTGTCTAGTCTTGTCTGTCTAGTCTTGTCTGTCTAGTCTTGTCTGTCTAGTCTTGTCTGTCTAGTCTTGTCTGTCTAGTCTTGTCTGTCTAGTCTTGTCTGTCTAGTCTTGTCTGTCTAGTCTTGTCTGTCTAGTCTTGTCTGTCTAGTCTTGTCTGTCTAGTCTTGTCTGTCTAGTCTTGTCTGTCTAGTCTTGTCTGTCTAGTCTTGTCTGTCTAGTCTTGTCTGTCTAGTCTTGTCTGTCTAGTCTTGTCTGTCTAGTCTTGTCTGTCTAGTCTTGTCTGTCTAGTCTTGTCTGTCTAGTCTTGTCTGTCTAGTCTTGTCTGTCTAGTCTTGTCTGTCTAGTCTTGTCTGTCTAGTCTTGTCTGTCTAGTCTTGTCTGTCTAGTCTTGTCTGTCTAGTCTTGTCTGTCTAGTCTTGTCTGTCTAGTCTTGTCTGTCTAGTCTTGTCTGTCTAGTCTTGTCTGTCTAGTCTTGTCTGTCTAGTCTTGTCTGTCTAGTCTTGTCTGTCTAGTCTTGTCTGTCTAGTCTTGTCTGTCTAGTCTTGTCTGTCTAGTCTTGTCTGTCTAGTCTTGTCTGTCTAGTCTTGTCTGTCTAGTCTTGTCTGTCTAGTCTTGTCTGTCTAGTCTTGTCTGTCTAGTCTTGTCTGTCTAGTCTTGTCTGTCTAGTCTTGTCTGTCTAGTCTTGTCTGTCTAGTCTTGTCTGTCTAGTCTTGTCTGTCTAGTCTTGTCTGTCTAGTCTTGTCTGTCTAGTCTTGTCTGTCTAGTCTTGTCTGTCTAGTCTTGTCTGTCTAGTCTTGTCTGTCTAGTCTTGTCTGTCTAGTCTTGTCTGTCTAGTCTTGTCTGTCTAGTCTTGTCTGTCTAGTCTTGTCTGTCTAGTCTTGTCTGTCTAGTCTTGTCTGTCTAGTCTTGTCTGTCTAGTCTTGTCTGTCTAGTCTTGTCTGTCTAGTCTTGTCTGTCTAGTCTTGTCTGTCTAGTCTTGTCTGTCTAGTCTTGTCTGTCTAGTCTTGTCTGTCTAGTCTTGTCTGTCTAGTCTTGTCTGTCTAGTCTTGTCTGTCTAGTCTTGTCTGTCTAGTCTTGTCTGTCTAGTCTTGTCTGTCTAGTCTTGTCTGTCTAGTCTTGTCTGTCTAGTCTTGTCTGTCTAGTCTTGTCTGTCTAGTCTTGTCTGTCTAGTCTTGTCTGTCTAGTCTTGTCTGTCTAGTCTTGTCTGTCTAGTCTTGTCTGTCTAGTCTTGTCTGTCTAGTCTTGTCTGTCTAGTCTTGTCTGTCTAGTCTTGTCTGTCTAGTCTTGTCTGTCTAGTCTTGTCTGTCTAGTCTTGTCTGTCTAGTCTTGTCTGTCTAGTCTTGTCTGTCTAGTCTTGTCTGTCTAGTCTTGTCTGTCTAGTCTTGTCTGTCTAGTCTTGTCTGTCTAGTCTTGTCTGTCTAGTCTTGTCTGTCTAGTCTTGTCTGTCTAGTCTTGTCTGTCTAGTCTTGTCTGTCTAGTCTTGTCTGTCTAGTCTTGTCAAAATCAAAATCAAAATCAAAAATTTTATTTATCTCTAGATATAAATACATTACATATTAGACAAGTCATAAAGAAAGAAAGAAAAACAAAGAAAAAACAATTGATTTAGATTAATGCAAACATATAGATGAACAAAAGTATAAAATATAAATACATGTGAAAATATTGTTATTGTTCATTTTCAAAAAATTCACTTAACGTGTAATAACACTTTTCTATCAAATGCCTTTTTAGTTGTTTCCTAAAAGATTTGTAAGTTCCGTGATTCTTGATATCCAAAGGTATTTGATTGAAAATGTGTATACCTATTCTATTTGGCGTCCCTTGGCATAGATTGAGATTACTTCTTATGGATCGTAGTTTTTGACGATTTCTTGTGTCGTAAGTATGGCGATCCTCCCCGATATCAAATAATTGTATGTTTTTAAACACATAGCATGCTATTTCCCATATATAGACGGACGTCACAGTTAGAATTTCCAGTTTCCGAAAAAATGGCCTACATGATGTGGAAATTGTTATACCAGTTATTGCTCTTATAATCCTCTTTTGAGCTAAAAGGACTGTATTTGTATGTGAGGAAATTCCCCATAGCAGAATGCCATACGATAAAACCGAGTGGATCTCGGCATGGTACACATTTAAAAGGGCATCTTTGCCAACTGTATCCCGGACCTTTCTCAAAAGGTATGCTTTGCTGTTTAGTTTGCGTACGATGTAGTCTGTTGTAAGTTTCCACGTTAGGTGTTCTTCTAAAAATATTCCTAAAAATTTAACCACTTGTTTTCGATGTAATTGGTAGTTTCCGATTTGCAAAAGAAGATCTTCAGAGGGTTTCCTTCGACTACATTGAAAAATTATGTAGTTAGTTTTTTCTGGATTTAAAAACAATTTATTTGCACAAAACCATGTATAAAGTCTGTCTAGGATAACATTTGCTTTGATTTCGTTTTCCACCAGGGAATCCTCCGATATTATAATACTTGTATCATCAGCATACATGGTACAATGTTTTTGCCCTATAAAGTTAACCAAGTCTGCTGTGTATAGCGAAAAAAGAATCGGGGCCAGTACACTACCTTGGGGAACACCTATTTTTACCACTGTGGTCGATGACATTCCAGTCCTTTTGTTATTTTCAATTTTAACGTATTGTCGTCTGTTGCTCAAGTAAGATAGGAACCACCGCCCAGTTTTTCCTCTAATTCCATATAGGTATAATTTGTTTAAGAGTATTTCGTGCGAGACACAGTCAAAAGCCTTAGATAGATCACAAAAAATACCCACCGGACATTTGCCTTTATCTACCTCGTTGATGACTTTGTTGTGGAATTCATTTATTGCAGTAGTGGTTGATTTACATTTACGAAAACCATGTTGTTCTTTAGGAATCAAATGGTTTCTCGAAATGAACGGCATCAGGCGATATTCCATACTATATTCCAGGATCTTTGCCATTACTGAAACCAAAGCTATTGGTCTATAGTTGTTCAAATCTGTGCAATCACCTTTCTTAAATATTGGAACTACTGTAGAAATTTTTAATATATTCGGTACTGTTTCTGAGGAAAAGGAGCAGTTAATAATATCTGTGATGGGTTCAAGAAGTTCATTTTGAAATTCTTTTATTATGTTGCATGGAATTAAGTCTGGACCGTAACTGGACTTACTTTTTAATTTATTTAGGATGACCGACATTTCATTAGGGCTGAATTCTTCCAAATACATCGTTTTAGGATTCGTGGGTATGTGGACATTGTCTAAATGAGTATATGGAATTTTCGAAGTTACTCCCTCTGGAGCCGTTTTGAAGAATGCATTGAATAACGACGCCACTCTATCTGGATCTCTTACCATGGTTGACTCTTCCTCCTTAATATGAAGATCTGGCTTATGGTTTACTTTATTTGATAATTCCCCAACTGTTTTCCACAATGCCTTTTGTTTGTTTGTAGAGTTCTCGATTTTGTTTTTATAAAAATTTCTTCTTGTTGTTATAAGTAAATTTATATGTTTCTTCTTCATAGTTAGGTATAAATCCTTTAAGACTGGATGTTTCTTTTGAATTATAAATAGGTCCTTTAAGTTTCTGCTTGAACTTTTAACTTCCTCCGAGATCCATGAAGTTGCATTAATCTTTATCTTTTTTATCGGAAAAAAATTAAAAACGTAGAATTGTAGCAGCTGTATGAAAGCTGTTGTCTTGCGTTCGCAATCAACCTCTGTATAGACTTCTGTCCACGTTTCTTGCTGAAGAGCCTGTAGTAGCGCAGCTTTGTTGGCAGTGCAGTAGTTTCTAGCAAAGTAATAATTGTTATCGTTCTTAGCACAATTTACCTCGGTACCAACTAATATGAAGCTATGGTCGGAGATTGGATTTTCATCAACCGTAATTGAAGCTGAGTTGCTAAGACTCATAAAGACGTTATCAATGATGCTTTTAGACTTTTTAGTGACTCTAGTTGGAACTTTTATTCTATAATCCAGTCCATATGCCCGTAGAAGATTTATTAAATTACTTTTCCCTTTCGATTCTTTTTCAAAATGTATGTTAAAATCACCTAACAGGATGATTTCTTCAAATTTATCGAATGCCAATATTAGTATTTCTTCAAGGATTAACATAAATGTAGTTATACAGCCTAAAGGTGGTCTATATAATGTAATTATGGCTTTGATGTCAGGTCCAGACTTCCATATAGTACCACAAATTTCGATATGTTTTTCTATAGATTTACTAGCGAAGTCAATAGGATTGCAGCAATTACGGAATACATCTTTCACCCAAATTGCTACTCCACCGCCACTAGATTTAGCTCTGCTGTACGATGAAATAAGTTTATATTTGGGAACACTAATCAGTTGTATAGTGTCTGCTGATAACCATGTTTCAGCTAAACATAGGAAATATGGCTCGTGATCCTTCAATAATAATTCAAGCTGAAGGAGTTTTGATTTAACGCTTTGTATATTAATATATAATAAAAACTTATCTGAATTTCGTGCATACTTCGCTGTTACTGGGTTAATATTTATTTGTTCAATTTGGTCTTCTCCAGATGAAGAAAAAAACGATTTATATAAGTATTTTCTGGCCATAATTCGGGATTCTTTACTTCCTCTAGCTTATCTATTGGGACAGATACTTTAAACGAAGCATACTCCTCCGGCCGATTTGATGTTAATTTCTTACAAAAAACAGATGAGAAGTTTTTACTTTGTAGATAATCCCTTAATTCATCTTCGGTTATTTGTGGTTCCAACTTTGAAACATGTAAATGTGCATATCTAGTTACAGCTCTAATATTTAAGTTTTCAGAGTTTGAACCGATTATAATATTGTTATTGCGTGTTGATCTTCTCTTGTACTTATTTTGAATTTGCCAATTCTCTACATTTGCTTTGTTTTGAATTGGATCGGCATTATCGGAAGGTCCTTGGTTTTGTTTTGGGTTTTTATGCTCTATGCGAGTTGACTTATCGCTCCGCGATAATTGTTTATCTACAATGGGTTTAGCGACGTTCTCCGCACGTAGAGATTCTTCTTCTAAAATAACTATATTCGGCTCTACGATGTTTAATTGTGTTTTGTTTATTATATCATTTACCTTCTCCTTTTTGGATTTAAACCGTTGCACTTCGTCAGTTAGATCACGAATCTGTTTTTTCAGAGGTTCAACTTCCTTCTTTATTATGCGACTAATGATTTCTTCAAATGCAGCACTATTCAAGTAATCAATGACTGGATCATAAGATTTTTCAGCTGAGATGTTTGATCGTAATTCCCTTTTCGACATTTTTTTTTCTTCTTGTTATATGTTTATCACGTTAATAATAAAATTAATATAAATTAATATTTCTCTCTGCGGTACTCTCGCGCACAACCACTCGCGTTCGCTGCCTGGTGAGAACTGTCTGTCTGTCTAGTCTTGTCTGTCTAGTCTTGTCTGTCTAGTCTTGTCTGTCTAGTCTTGTCTGTCTAGTCTTGTCTGTCTAGTCTTGTCTGTCTAGTATTGTCTGTCTAGTCTTGTCTGTCTAGTCTTGTCTGTCTAGTCTTGTCTGTCTAGTCTTGTCTGTCTAGTCTTGTCTGTCTAGTCTTGTCTGTCTAGTCTTGTCTGTCTAGTCTTGTCTGTTTCTTCATTTTAATCTATTCTACTCCAAAACACAAACAAACACGTTCCAAAATTCTTTAATTAAAATCTCCTAAAACTACTTTTTCCCTTTTTTCCCCTTTTTTCCCTTTCCTTTTCCTTTTTTTTTTGCTGCTTTCTCTGGTTGTATCGCTGCGTCTTGGACCATGCAAGGGCAACCGGCGCTGTTTGGTTGACTCTTAGCTTGGCAGCAGGTCAGTTGTTGTTGCCCACTTCCTCCACACGGATCGTATGGTCCACAAGGCGCTGGATTTCCACAAGGTGGAACTTGGTTAGATTGTGGTGGCTGAGGTGATGGGCATATGCCGCAAGGGGGTTGTGGAGGAGGACAGCGCGGTGGTGGGCATGGGGGTGGTGAACAGGAAGGTGGGCAACAGGCTTGTTGTGAGGTTTTTTGGGGGTAGGATTTCTGTGGGAAGGAACTTGGTGGTGATCCTCTTTGGTATGGCTGGTTGGTGGTTTCTGATGGGGGTTTCTTGTTGTATTTGAAGAGGTAGTGGCCTTCGTCGGCTTTGAAGTCGACGGTGTTGTCCTTCATGTTCATCTGGAACTTGTTGACGATATCTTTGCCGAAGCAGGATAGACGGACGTATGCGCTGATGTGGCCCACAAGGTCTTTGTTGTTGGGGTTGCTGCTGCAGATTCTGTAGCAATCTTTGATGGTTTTTGTTGAGGTGGCGTCTTGGGTGATAGCTGTGGTCATGAGGTCTTGGAACATGAAATGCAAGGGGATTTGAGTTTTCCCGACTAGAGTTTTCTCATCGCCTTCATCCTTGAGTTTCTTGTAAACCTCTACTTTTAAATCGAAATTTTTCTTCAATTGGGGTATTTGTTCTTGGCTTAGGGAGAAGAGGCAGGATTTTCCGTTTTTGACGCTCCCGCAGCCGCCGCAACCTTCCATTAAATTCTTCATTTTTGGAACGAAATCTCGTTCGCAGATCGGAATCGGGGGGTTGTCGAGGAATTGGAAGGAAACGCATGTTTCGCCTGATATACAACGGATTTTTTGGGCCACGCAGAAATCCAGATTTACTTTGTCCACCAGAAACTCCAGTAGGTAGAGATTTTCCTTAGAGAATTTCGACATGTTTGATGGAAATTTACGAGAATTTTATGAAAGATGATGTTAATGCAAAATTTACTGTCACATTGTTTGTTCAATTTTTGTTTGCATGGTTTCGTAGTTACAAAACAAAAATTTACGAGAATATAAGATAAACAGTGAGCAAACGAAATTGAATAGAGAAGACGAAGCGAAAATGAGTTGGTAAACAGAAATGTGTGGACAAGACCAGACAGATAAGGCGTAACAAGACACGTTTTTAATAATATTTATAATAGCATTGTTTTTTATTGTGCTGTTATCGCGGAAAATCTACGCCGAAGGTTTTGGTGCGTGGAACGCATTTATTATTTATATAATATTTTGTTTGTTGGATAAATATTCACGGGGTTATCTAATCAATTTTCCTGTAAAAACATAGAACAAACAACGAGTTCTTCTAATCGTTCCAATAAAACTAATCAACCGTATTAATCTTTCCACAAAATACTTTTTATATAATTCGAATTTTGCGATGTGTAATGTGGAAGGAATGTTTAACGTAGATGATAGATTTGTAGATTTCGGTTGTAACTTGTACTGCGGTCTTCATAGATCTTTTGTACCCCACCTTTTTCCTCTAATCTACCCATTTCTAGTCCTGATTCCTTCAGGAATATCAGGATCAAGGTGGGATTCAAGGACTGCAACTCCTCTGCGTTTAAGCAGTGGGCCCCAAGGTACAACTCTCTCTTGCGCAGCAATGTTCCGCAGTCTTTGAGCAGATGTATGGGGGTTTCCTCTGTTTAGCCGCAGAATCTGCATCTGTCTTGTTCCTATTTAGTTTCAGCCATGCTTTTGTTCTTTTCTGGTTAAAACATCCCAGCATTACTGGATTGTCTCAGCCAACGAAGTTCTTTCCAGGTTTTCATCCACAGTTCTCTTATTTCTTTTTCCAAACTGAGCCTCGTACAAGCAGAGGATCATACTCATAGTGTTCATACTCATACGGCAAAAGGGTTCCGGACCAATAAAGGGATGACTGGATCCCTTGTTTGCTAGTTGATCGGCTTCTTCGTTTTCGTCTATACCAGTGTGACCTATACATATGTTTAGCTTTCGCACACAGTCCCATAACAGTTTGGATCTGATGGTGTATGAGCTAATGGCCTTGATGTTCGCTTGGCTATCTGACAGAATAGCAATTCTTTTTTTAGTTTTCTATTCTTTAGAGACCAGCTTAGTTCTACTTCCTCATGCAACTGCTCCGTAATTGATCGCAGACCTCACTATCATGGTGTACATCCGTAGCAGGATTGTGGGGTTTCAACCCCACGTTTTCCCTGCCAGATTTCTGCACACCATTAGAGCCGCTACTTCTTCAGAATACCTATACCATAGGAGTTTGCTATCTAATGTTATACACAGATACTTTATCTCCAGCTTGTATTCCACTGCCCTCCCATCTAACAGTATGTATGTTATTGTTGATAGGGAAGTCAAGCCTGTAGAATTATCGAGTTCGAGGTATCTCTGAGTGTACGTGGTCTGTTAGAAAAGTATCCGACCTTTAGCCGGTAAAAAAAGAGGCATACCTGGACCGTTGGAAATCTAATCACCCTCAAAGTAGTCTACTTGGGGCTTCACACACTTCTTCCTGCGGTGCCGCCATTGTTGGAAGCATTCCGAAAAAGCCTCTTTCGGAA
This sequence comes from Phosphuga atrata, assembly GCA_944588485.1. Taxonomy (NCBI): domain Eukaryota; kingdom Metazoa; phylum Arthropoda; class Insecta; order Coleoptera; family Silphidae; genus Phosphuga; species Phosphuga atrata. The sequence continues at coordinate 39,671,486 of OX155903.1, forward strand.
TCGACTTTACCTCGGCTGTCGTTGCAGCTATAATGTCCTCTCTTGTCTGAAATCGCGTTCCTTTCAATGGCCTCTTGACTTTGGGGAATAGTCAGAAGTCGCAGGGAGACATAGAGTAAGGAGCCTGTCGAACCAGACGAGTCTGGTTTTTCGCCAAAAAATTGTGAACCAAGTGCGAAGAATGTGCTGCAGTATTGTCGTGATGGAGTCGCTTATTTCCTGATGACCACAACTCCAGTCGCTTGCTCCGCACAGCATCACGTAGGACATCCCTATAGTACTCCCTGTAGTCGTTCAAAAAGTAGTCGTTGAAAACCCGACGAGAGCACTACACACTAAGTCACTCGAACACTGTTCGACAGCAACTGATGCTATGTACGGGCGGAAAAAAATTTACGCATGCGCACGAAGGTTCAAGGTCGGCTCATGCAAGCGCGTTTGATTCAAATCCATCAGGTTTTCAAAATAAAAAAATTAGGTCGGATACTTTTCTAACAGACCACGTATAACTGCTCTTCTAGGGTTCTTTTGAGATTCCCTATAAACTAATTACATGTGAACTTTTTCGTTGTGCGTGAACAGTTTTGATAGTAAGAGTAGTCATTGTTATCAGTCATTTTATCAGAGAGAACATGTGACGCTTCGCAAATTCCAGTTTTCTTAGAAAAACTTAATGAAAACCAATACGGAATGCAGCAAATCTATAATAGTGACAGGGCTAGTCTACGAAGGATTGCCATGATAAAACTGATGAGGCAAAAGGCTCTCGTTGAATGAAAAAATAGAAAAAAAGGGTCACTTTAATAAGACAGGTAATCACAAATTACCCTTAATGATGATAGGAAAGACAGGTCGCCCAAGGTGCTTTAAAAATGTTACAATTCCTTTATATTATCGATCATCCACCAATGCCTGGTAGACGAAAAATTTTGGAAAAAAATTATTTCTGAAGTAACTTGACGTCAAAAAAGTACCTATGAAAGCCCCACTAATCGTCGAGAATGCAATTTATCATTGGGCAAATGAAAACGAACATTTCAAAATTTAGTTTTTGTCTACAAATATGACCCCTTACCTACAATAGACCTTTTCATAGGTGAAACCTTTTTATGGGCACTTTTATTTAGTACTTTTACTTTTTTTACTTTTTTTCGGGCACTTTTTTGACGTATAACCAGTGAAAATAACAAAATGTGTCCTTTCTTATTCCGCTTCTTTAACGCTTAAAGATGATGTAGCTTGTTTGAAATTTCGACCTTGTTTCCCAAGAGCAAAGACCGTAAAACATTTGATAACAATTATTGCAAGAAGAAATATTCAGGCGGTGAATCACTACCTGACAGATCTTTTATTTTCCCACGGAAACTGCGAACTTTCTTCGAATCGCATCACAGGAAGCAACCCGGACACGGAATTTTAGTTTAAAATAAAACGTCGAAGAAGAAAGACGAGCATTTTTTGCTTTTAAATATTTGTTGAATGAAAATGGGTCGTGAATTGAGAAAACTAGTACCAAGTCTAGTGGTGAAGTTACGTGTCATCTTCTGCAAAATATCACAACCTATGACAGTGGAGAGTACGATATTAGGGTGGAAAATCGTTTGGGATCCGATTCCCAGTACATTTTAGTCTCAGTTGAAGGACCTCCAGATCCTCCAAGTGGCCTTATCCTCCAAGTGGCCCGATCCTCCACGTGGAAAACCATGTATGCTGGCAGGCACCGACTTTGCCACGGTGACCTAGAGCAGTTCCCATCGCCGTCGTTTACTCTGTAATCGGCAGCGAAGTCTGGTCTACAGACATCGAAAATTGCCACTCCCTCAGCCACCTTGTCAAAGGCTTACAACTTGGCGGGCGATACGTCTTCAGAGTATGTAGCCTCAACATCTGCGGAGCCAGCGAACCTGGCCACGATATCCGAACTGATAACCCTCCGATCTGATATCCCTCTACTCGAAGAAGAAAATGAATGATGACCAACTCAGGCAATCAAAATTTGCTACAGCTGCCTTTGAAAATCGTTAAAAAACCATCATGGTCATGGAATATACTTCTGGTGGTGCACTATTCGAGCGCGTCGTCGCAGACGATTTCACATTGACCGAGAAAGAATGTATTTTTTTATACACGGCCGGCAGATAAGCTGCTAATTGGATGGCTAGTTGGACTTGAAACCAGAGAACATCATGTGCCACACCAAGCTATCGCACGACTGACAGCTGCCTTTGAAAATCCTAAAGACACCATCATGGTCGTGGTATATGTTTCAGCTGGTGCATTATACGTCCAGTTGGACTTGAAGCCCGAGTACATCATGTGCTACAGCAAGACATCGCAAGACTGGCAGCTGCCTTTGAAAATCCTAAAGAAACCATCATGGTCATGGAATGTATTTCTGCTGGTGCATTACTCGAGCACGTCGTCGCAGACGATTTCACATTGACCGAGAAAGAATGTGTTTAATTTATGCACGGCCTGCAGATCGTCCAGTTGCACTTGAAACCCGACAACATCATGTGCCACACCACGATATAGCACGACTGGCAGCTGCCTTTAAAAACCCTAAAGAAACCGTCATAGTCATGGAATATATTTCTGCTGGTGCATTATTAGAGCGCGTCGTCGCAGACGATTTCACATTGACCGAGGAAGAATGTATTTTATATACCTATACACGGCCAGCAGATCGTCCAGTTCGACTTGAAGCCCGAGAACATCATGTGCCAAAGCAGGACATCTCAAGACTGGAAACTGCCTTTGAAATTCCTAAAGAAACCATCATAATCATGGAATATATTTCTGCTGGTGCATTATTCGAGCGCGTCGTCGCAGAAGATTTTACATTGACCGAGAAAGAATGTATTTTATGTATGCACGGCCAGCACCGAGAACATCATGTACCACACCAGGTCATCGCACGATATCAAAATCATCGACTTTGGGCTCGCCCAAAAACATCAAGCGCACACTCGCGTCCTTCGGAACCCCAGAATTCATCCCACCGGGAATCATCAATTACAAACCGATTGGAACAGAATTTGATATGTGGAGTTTGGGCGTGATCTGTTACGTTTTGTTGTCTGGATTATCGCAGTTTATGGGCGATAGTAACGCTGAAACTTTTGCTAATATTACAAGAGCGGATTACGATTTCGAAGACGAAACTTTCGACGCAGTCTACCAAAACGGAAGAGATTTCATTGGTGCCCTCCCCTTAAAAAGAAAAGAGGATAGAATCTCAGCGGAAGAGTCTTTGCTCAAACACGAGTAGTTGGACCCTGAAAGCCATATTAGTACTTTAGTTATTTCTACAGACAAACTAAGGAAGTTCATAATTAAGCGAAAGTGGCAGAAAACCAGCAATGCCTTCCGTGCTTTGGGACGTATGGCAACTTTAAGTCGCCGAAATTTCTCGACCGGCTCGGCGAGCGGAAGTCCATCCCTCTCGATATCCTGAATGGTCTCCAGGATGACCAGCCTAAACGAAGAAGACTTGGCCAATGCAAGTGAGAATCCCCACTAATCAGATACCAAATATAAGAAAGTAAGGCGGAATTGTAGCGAGCCTAGCGATAGCGGAATTAGTGATTTCTCGCAGACTACCGATAGAGCAATAGGAAAGCATTTGATCATCAAAGTGGAGAAGGCCGAAAATCAGAGGCTTTGCTTCAATAAAAACGTTGTTATTGCTAATATTAGTGAGTGTGTAATTACTAACAACAATTTAGACAAAGGTAGAAAGGATCTTAATTTTACCCAATGGAATCTCCGATGACAATGGGAAATATGCCAACGTGCCGTCGATAAGCATAAAGGCTATTAGCATAAAGGCTAGTTGTTTATTTCATGGCTGAAGTGTCGTAATCCCATGCTGGCGTTTTATTATGTCATAGCGGAGTTAGCAATCTTCCTCCATTTACTACTGTCTGCCGCCGTTCTTATGTTTTCTTGTAGTGGGGATCTCTTGCACCTGGTCGATTCAGCGTTTTGGAGAGCGTCCCCGAGGTCGCGTAGCTTCAATTTTCCCTTGGATGACTAGTTTTTCGAGAAAGTCACCCGTTCCACGATTGACGAGTCCAAAATATTTAAGTATTCGTCGATTGATAACGGTTGATAGCCTTATGTCAATATCGAGTTCTTTTCTTCTTCTTCTTTCGAATAGGCCTACTTTGGACCACGCTTGTTCATCTGTTGGGCTTTGACCTTTGCCCAGTATTGTCGCATCTTCTGCCGGTGTAACTCCTTTCTCTCTTCTGTCCAGGGGGTACCTTTCCTTCGAGGTTTTTCCTGAAATCCACGGACTTCCTTTAGGGTGCGTCTCACAGACTGTCTGTTTTTGAGATCTGTTATTCCCAGTTCTTTAATATCCTTCTCGGTCTCTGTCAACCAAGTGGTACGAAGCTTCTTGTTTTGCCAGAAGGTGAACAGACGGTTGGTTAGTCGGTTTGGAGGCAATCTTGCAATGTGGCCATAGAAAGCTACCCTTCTTTTCCTTGCACAGTCAGAGAGCATCTCAATATGTTCGTAGAGCTCAGAGTTATGCCGTCTTCGGAATTCCCCATCTTCCTTTACCGGGCCTAGGATCTTCCTAAGGATTCTCCTCTCTCTGATTTCCAATTTCTCTATTAGCCCCCTTTGGTTCAAGGAAAGACACTCCATGGCATATAGGGCTTCTGGTCGTAAGACTGATGTGTAGTTTAAACTTAGATTTCAGGTTGCGCGACAGGCATTTCTTATTGTAAGTGTTTTTAGTCAGCCGATAGGCTAGTTCTAACTTGCTGACTCTCTTGGATCATCATGCTCTTTCTGATAAGTTGACTTCAATCCATTCGCCGAGATACTTAAATTTCTCAGTCCGCTTGACGTTTCCCTGTTCTAGTAACATATCTCTGTTTGATTCTCTAATGTTGGTGAAGAATTCTGTTTTCTCGAGTTATATAATATATATAATATCGAGTTCTTTTAGTATATATATATACATTAGTTCTATGCGCTGTCCAAGTGATCCTTAGTAGCCTCTCCACGTCCACATCTCGAAAGCGTCTATTTTCTGCCGATCTACTGCTTTCAGAGTCCATGACTCGGCTCCGTATAGTGCAATTGGAAATACCAGTGTGTTGGCGAGCCTTCGTTTTGTTTCTATCGTGATGTGGTCATCTTTCCATACTTCGGTTAGTTTCGTCTTGACTGTTTTCGCAAGTGTTATGCGTCTTCCAATTTCTGTGGATGTATTGCCGTAACGACGTATTTATGCAGGAGCCTAGATAAATTATGTTGCCGGCGTTTTCTATGTTCATTATATTGGATGGATTTTCTCCCTTGTTGCCACCATCTACTACCATCAGCTTTGTTTTCTTTGGCGATTTAGCCAAAGTCCGAATTTTGAGCTTTCTCTCTCGACTCTTCCCAGAAGTTCGGTCATTTCTTCTTCCTTTTTTGCGATGATTGTGGTATCGTCGGCAAACCGTAAGTTTTTTCCTACCGCCAATGACTATTCCGCCTTCCCAGTTCTCCAGAGCTCCTCTTAGTATAAGCTCACCATATATGTTGAATAGTAAAAATGATAGGACGCATCCTTGAACTCCTCGTCTTATCCTAAGAGGACTTGAGTTTCTTCCCTCGATCTTGATGATTCCGATAATGATGATCTTGATATTACCCCTGATCTTGGCACCCCTGACACATTTAAGTGTCTCTCCGGTACTCGGGCCCATTGTTGATTTTCTCGTCCATATTTGAAGAAGTTTCTGGGATACTCCTAATCGTCCTGGGGAGTTTAATTAGATAGTTTCTCGTTGCTTTCCTCGTATTAGTATCATGACCAAATCAGACGAATATGTTGCCCATGAATGTTGGATAATAAACCGAAATTTGATAAATATGTCAAATCGCCTTATCTCCAAACTGAAACAGCTGATGACCTATATCAGGCGAGTATTTAGCTGGTGTACATAACCGCCTAATCTAGGACAAACGCTGTGTTGTTTGCTAGTTTTGGCCCGCCCCGAGCATTTGATTCCCTCGGTGCCACTCATATCTGAGAGGCATTCACCTGGGGAACTGGGACACCCGGGGAGGCGCCCGATGGGGGACTAGCAACCCCACACGGGAATATATCATTGCGAAATTGAAAATGGAGAGTTGTAAACGGAATAGTATTCAATAATATTAGATATGCTGATGATACTGTGTTGATAGCAACAAGCTTGAGCGACCTGCAAATATTGTTACAGTAATTGTCACAGTAATTGTATAGAAATGAGACTGAACGTTCAGAACACAAAATGGTTGTTGTTCAGAAAAAACTCATATAATATCAACCAGTCATTAATGGTTGGCAAAGAAGCGTAGACAGGGTACAGAAACACTTTAAATATTTTGACTACTGAAATTACTCGAGTGAGAATGGTCAAGAAATCAGATTCAAAATAGAACTGACACGAAGTGCATTTGTAATAATGAAAAAAGTGTTGACATCACGTGACCTGAAATTAGCTCTCCGGCTAAGGTTACTGCGTTATTATGTTTTTAGTATGTATCATCATCAATCAGCTTTTTGAAGTCCACTGCTGGACGTAAGCCTCCCTCAATAGTTTCCACTGTCCTTGGTCTTGTGCTGTCTGAATCCAGTTGTTACTGATGCGTTTTAAGTCGTCGGTCCATCTGGTGGGGGGACGCCCTCTATTTCCGAAGGCTTCCGATCTAGGCCTTCATTCAAGGATTCATCAGCAGATCTCGCAATGTGTCCGGCCCAGTTCCATTTTAGTACAGTTATTCTCTCTACGGCGTCTGCAACTCCGTATCGTGTGCGGATTTCAGTATTTGGTATGTGATCCCTGAGAGAGATTCCCAGCATTGATCGTTCCATCGCTAGTTACGTAACTCGTATTTTCTTTATTGTCCGTTTAGTAAGTGTTAGGTTTTCGGTTCCGTAGGTAAGGACTGGAAGGACACACTGGTTGAAAACCTTTCTCTTTATGTAGTTAGGCAACTTTGCCTTGAACACATACTCGAGATTCCCATATGCAGCCCATGCGAGCCCTATTCTTCGACGAATTTCTAGGGTCTGATTATCGCTTCCAATGGAAATCTCGTGTCCGAGGTATTTAAAGGATGTAGTTTCTTCCACCTTGATACCGTCAATGTATATGCCCTCACCGAGCACAAGGTTTGTCATGATCTTGGTTTTGGGGAAATGTATTTTAAGTCCTACTTTCTTTGACTCTTCATAAAGATTTCTTAACATTGAGATGGTGTCATCCAATCGTTCGGCTATGATTTAGTCTTTCTTTTTATATTCACACCTAAGTTGTCACAGTTTGTTTGTTAGGACATGTACTGGAGAACAGTATTGAAAAGTTTTGGTGAGATGGTGTCACCCTGACGTACGTCTCTTTCAATATTGAATTTGTCAGTGTTGTCGTGGAGTTTGACACATGCAATAGCATTCTCATACATATTTTTGATAACTGTCGAGTACCGAAAATCTATTCTGCAGTCTGATAGAGGCTTCAGCATTGCGTGTTGGTCTACTGGATCGAATGCTTTCTCATAATCTACGAAGATAAGTAGAGGTTTCTTGTACTCCACATATTTCTCAGTAAGGTTCTTCAAAACCTGGAGGTGGTCACCCGTTCCGTAGCCTGCTCGAAAACCAGCTTGTTCTCTTGTCTAATACAAATCTAATTTGTGACAGAGTCTTTTCGTAATTATTTTAGTAAAGAGCTTGTATACGTGTGACAGGAGACTTATGGGGCTATAGTTTCCGATATTTGTTATGTCGCCTTTTTTGTGTAATCATATTGTAACTGCATTGTTCCATTCAGAGGGCGTAGTTTCTTTTGAGAGGCATGCATTAAAAAGAGTTTTTATGGCCTGCAGCAGCTTGTTCCCTCCCTTTTTAATTGCTTCGATGACTAATCAATCTTCTCCTGGGGTTTTATTGTTTTTCATCTTGGAAAGGGCTCCATTTATTTCGCTTACTGTGATCTCTGGGATATCTTCCGACCCTTGGTTCAGAACTGTGATACTTGTCGTCAGGTGTTCCTTCTGTTTGTTTTTCATATAATTCGGCATAAAATGTCTCTACTATCTTAAGAATCTCTTCTCTGTTTGTTTTCACATTGCCTTGTTTGTCCCTCAGCTTGCAGATATTCTTCTTGCCTTGTGACAATTTTTTCTTGAGTACTTTTGGGCCTTTGCTTTCCTGTATGATCTTATTTATATTCTCCAAATTAAATCTTCTTACATCGTTTCTCACAGCTTTTGAAATTTCTTTATCGAGTTCTCGTAGTTGTCTCATCATAGTCTCATCATATTTATTTCTTAGTTCATTCCTATTTTTGATAAGCTCTTTAGTATTCTAACAGATCTTCTCATCTTTGGTTTTCCTGCTTGAGCAGTGTGCCTTCTCAGCCGATTTGCGTTTAGTTCCTCGATGTGGATATCTTCATCTTCTGAATGTTCAATCTCGCCTAGTACTTCAGCTACTTTATTTTGGTAAGCCTTGGAGTTCTCAGGAGGTACCCATTTGTTGCACTTAGTTTTATACATGAGTTTTATTCGTTCCTTTTTTATATTTAGGGCTACCTTTGCTCTGATCATTCGGTGATCGCTGCCAGTTGTGAAGTTGTTCAGTACTGAGAGGTCTTGGACTATTTTCCTGTTGATCGTGAAGCAATAGTTTATTTCGTTTTTGTGTTTACCATCCGGGCTTATCCAGGTCCATTTGTTTTGCGGTTTTGAACAGAAGAAAGAGTTTAGAGCCAATAGTCTGTGCTAGTGTAATAAGTTCAACAGTATACATCTTCTCTCGTTACGTTCTCCATAACCATGATCTACAAGGGAACTTTCTGCTTCATTTTCTTTTCTCACAAGTTTTGCATTAAAGTCACCTATCATAATGGTGTAGTGAGTTGGACTATCATGCAAAGCGGTGTTTAGGTATTCATAGAAAACTTCAATATCCTCCTCATCCGAATCGGATGTTGGTGCGTAAGCTTGTATTATTTTTAAACTATATCTGGTGTTTAGTTTAAACGTTATACGAGCTGATACTTTTGATTTCCTTTATATTTGCAAGGCGTCTCTTGTGCACGATGAAGCCTACACCTCTCTCGGATTTTTCTTCCAATCCTTTGTAGTGGAATAAGTTTCCGGACCTCAGAGTGACTTGATTTTCTCCTTTTCTCCTGACCTCGCTAAGACCTACGACATCGCACCTGATTTTTTGCAGTTCTTCCTCCAGTTGTATCATCCTCTTATCTGAGAGCAGTGTCTGATATTATAGGAACATATTCGTAACAGAGGTTTTGCTTTGGAAATTTGTGGCATAACTAGCTAATTTTTGCACTCCCCAGATACCATAGGACAGCCCTCCTAGGAGGGGTGTGATTTTCTCACCTGGGGACCATATCCTTCGTTTTCGATATTCGCCATTTTACTTCTTACGAGGGTTTTAGGCATAATCTTCCACGTTGGCTAAACGGGTTGGAAGATGGTAAAGAAAGTGGGAATTACATTTCGTTAATTCCCGTTGTAACAGTTATACCGCTGTGACTCGGTCGCCAGAGCCTCGTCTGTTTTCTAGCAGAGTGTACCGGATGTTGCAAGGCATACATCACGCGAGCAGGTGAGGATGACAATTGGACAGGCTTTATTTACCTTTCTATGCCTTCATCCCTTACACTCCTCTTTTTAGTACTATCTTCTATGAAATGGCAGCATGGACAATAACAGATTTTATGTCTAAAATAATTGAGGCCTTTGAAATGTTGGCTTACAGAAGAATTTAAAAAATATCCTGGATATCAGTTCTAGCTCACATGGGCAAGCAACTCGAGGTAATCAATACTACAAAACGGAGTAAATTGCTGTATTTTGGGCATGTGATGCACAGCGAAAAATACAGTTTGTTACACATCATTATTCAAGGAAAAATTGAGGGTTGCCGTAGTCAAGGCAGACGAAAGACCTCATGGTAAAAGAACTTACGACAGTGGTACGGTCTCAGCTCTCATGCATTATTTCGCATATTATTTCGAACGTTGGCGACTACAATTTCCAAACTTATCTTATTTACGGCAATAAGATAAGTTTAGAAATTCTAGTCGCTAACGTTCTTGGAAGACATGGTACTTAAAGAAGAAGAAGAATCAGAGAAAATCTCGCAACTGATGATGAAATTATGTAATGGGAGCAAGGACAAAATGAACTATCGAACGTTTATGATTTGAATTCTGTAATGAACATTAACCCTGTGGAATTTGTCGAAGAAAATTTAGATGAGATGATTTAGATGATCTTTAAATATTTGATATTTACAAGGTTATCAAGTCGGATAGTATCTGCCTCCTCGGATAGTATCTATCTCCTATTAATGATATTCTCCTCCTGAGAAAAATTCGAGCAAACGCAGTTATTAAAAAATAAAATTGTTATTGCAAATTATGTTCTTTCGATAATATAGGGTCTTCCAATAAGAGGTTTCATTTTCAATAGCCCGCCATTTTAACAGTTGCAATAAGTCAAACTGTAACTGCTTGACAGTTGACTCGTAAAAACTACGCCATTAATAAAAATGGAACGATATACGCTTTAACAACGCGTTGAAATTTACTACAAAAAATGGTGAAAATTTCGCGGTCACAGTTCGCAAAACTAAAGCATTTTAGAGTCGTCGTGAAGCACCTTCTCGACCAGCTGGTGGAATAGTTTGAGCTGTTGGGACAAGTTATTGATGTGTAGAACCGAATTCGTGCACATCGCTCAAGAAAAACTGAGAATATTGCCGAATATTGCCAGGTTTGTCTATTTCTCGTCGATCTTTGGAATTGGACGTTACACAAACGACATTACACCGTATTTTGCATATAGACTTAGGTCTTAAGGCTTTTAAAGTTCAGTTAACACAAGAACTCAAGCCTACCGATCATCAACAACGTCGTGTCTTTGTTAAGTGGGTTCTTGAAATGCATCAGACTAATCCGGAATCTCATCGAAAAATCATCTTAAGTGATGCGGCCCATTTTCAAGTTGGAGGCTACGTTAACAAGCAGAATTGTTGCATTTGGGGCTCAGAAAACTCAAGAATTATTGATGAAAAGCCTCTCCATCCTCAAACTGTTTTGTGCGGTTTTTGGTCTGGCGGGGTCATTATACCTTACTTTTTCGAAAACGAGGCTGGAGCAACTGTTACGGTGAATGGATTGCGCTATCGAACGACGATTAATGATTTTGTGTGGCTGTAATTGGAAGATATTGATGTGGACGACGTTTATTTTCAGCAAGACGGCGCTACGTGCCACAGAAGTAACGATCCATAGCTCTTTTGCGTGAAAAATTTCCAGACCGTGTGATTTCTCGAAGAGGCGATCACAATTGGTCACCGAGATCTTGTGACTTAACGCCTCTAGACTTTTTTCTTTGGGGCTACGTAAAAGATAAGGCCTATGTCGATGGCTCACAATCGATTCAAGACCTCAAAGATGGAATTCGTGAAGTTATCGGAGGACACACTGCCGCAAATGTGCGAATTAGTGGTGGAAAAATTTCATGAAAAGATTATGGTCCTGCAAGTGTAGCCGTGGCGGCCATTTGTAAGCATTATTAATGGCATACCCTCTTCTTTACAATTAAATAGACATCCGATCTTGCATTGGAAAATTCACTATATTTTTACCACACTTGTGTTACTACAAGTGTGGTAAAAACATAGTGAATTTTTCAATTCAATGCAAGAATGAATTACCACGTAGTAACTGTTGCAACCATCCTATTCATAGACATCCGAAGGTTTCGCTTAAAAATACTCGTTTTTTACATATCAAAATGATACCTCCTATTGGAAGACCATTTAAAAACTTATATTACCATTGAAATATAACTATATCGAATGTTCGCTGTACTTTTTTTATAAATTTGCTTATGATTTTTAACGGAGAAAGATTTTTCAAAGAAAAAATTTTTTTCAGAAAATTTTTTTTTCAGAATAAATTTGCCCTTTATAAACCTGCCAAAATATGGGTATATTTCTAAATAAACAAATATGGCAAAATTTGCAAATTCGACTTAAAATGGACCTTACTCAATCTCATTTAATTACATCAAGTATCGCTCACCCTGTATATTTCTACCTTCATTTTTTTGTTAAAACAATTTGATTTAAACAGTTTTGCTTTTACAAACAATTATGTTTTTACAAAACAACTTTTACAAACAATTTTTATTATCAAAATAATTCATTAAGCAAACCTACCAACAACCAGTTGTACATTTACTGCTTTTAGATGGGAAGCATGCACTACAGTCTCTGTAGCTCGATCGGCCGTTATGTGAGTCGTAGGCCGAGCAGGGTCTGCAAGGAGGACACGGTTTGCTGGGCATACAAGGACGATACGCAGTGCAAGGCCTACAAGGTACACAAACACTGCAAGGATCAGCATTATTCGCGGTCTTATCCTGAAACACTCCAGGAGCTCGGCTTGCTGGAGGAACTCTTCCACCTTTACCGTCCTTTCCATCTTTACCGCCATCTTTACCGCCACCTTTACCTCCACCTTTCCCACCTTTACCTCCTTTTCCACCTTTACCACCTCCTCCGTTCTCAGAGTCATCATCATCTCCACCACCTCTTCCACCTTTACCACCTCTTCCTCCTTTTCCCTTTCCACCTTTTCCTCCTCCTCCTTTTCCTCCTCCTCCTTTTCCTCCTCCACGTTTTCCACCAGAACGCTTTAGTTCTTCTTCCATAGCTTTCTGCATAGCCTTCCACTTCTCCTTGCCATAAAACTGTTCCAAATATTCAAGAGGCAAGTCCAACATGTCGTACTGTGTATCTCTAGTCTCCAGTCTAAAATCTTTCTTTACCTTTCCCTTCGGAGTTCTAAATTCGACTTCGAGTCGTTTCTTCCTTGCCACGCCCTCGGTTTTCTTTCCAAGTTTTAAAACAAAAATGTCTTTGGTAGGGTCAGAAATCTCGGTAACTTTTGTACCATCATCCAAGGTTTGATAAGGCGAATTCACGAAAACGTTATTATCGCAGTCTTTTTTTTCTCCATTCAGACATATATTAAACGAATCGTCTGGAGTCGCTCCAGGCTGCATTCGGAGTTTCGTGTCATCGCGACATTGTTGCGTCGTAGCGGGCCGTTGTTTCGCAAGAGCAGTTTTTGGTCGGCAACAGCACTCGCAATTTCGATCGGAAATTTGTTCGGGTTTCGGTTTCGCTTGGACCCGAATTTTGACTTGGTTCTGACCCATTTCGGCTCCGATTTCTTCGAATTTTTCCTCTTCGGCTGGGCACTCATACTGTTCGTTGCGAATTTCAGTTTCTTGGCAAAGTTCAGGAGTTGGCGGAGGAGCTGTGCATCTGGCTGGAGGAACACAAGCGGGAGCTGTATATGGGCGGTTGTAATTTTGGTTCTGCGGAGGAGGACAATTTGAGGTCGAATCATCCAGTTTGCAGGTGTCCGGACATCCACCCTCTTCTTTGTTATTGTATTTGAACAAATAGTGTCCTTTCTTAGCTTTGAATTCAACGGATTGTTCGTCTAAATTCATTTGAAACTGCGTGACAATCAATTTGCCGAAACAAGACATTCGTATGTAAAGTTCAATTTCTCCGGCTATTTCGCAGGAAGTTGGGTGTTGTATGAAAAATGAGTCTTTTAAAACTTTTGCACAAGTCTCCCCATCTGACATTAAAGATTTTATCAATTCCTTGAACAAGTTGCAGATTGAAACTGAAGCGTTGCCGACTGGTATTTCTTCAGGTAACGTTCCAGCTGGCATCTTCTTGAAAACGTCTAGTTTGACATCGAATCTTTGTAACGCCGTTTTCGCTTGTTGCGGACTGATGGAAAACAAACAGGATTTCCCTTTCTTCGTGTTAGATCCACCTTTTTCGCCGCACTCGAGCTTTGGCTTGTAATCATCTTGGCAAACGATTAGGCGTTCGTTGTCTAAAAACTGGAAAGCGACGCAGGTTTCTCCAAATAACGATTTATCGTTGGCCAAGTGTACATTGTCAACCAGAAACTCTAATAAAATTAAGTTTTCGTTCGCGAACTTGTCCATATTTTGATACTATTCATATTCTAGTTAATTTTGCTTGAAAATAAACCGACGACCAGAAATTAATTTTATACAGAAATTTTAAATACATATCAATTTTTGACATAATTTTTTTGACGGATTCCTATCTCCATAGAAATTCAAATTTGCAAAAGACTTTTTGATGAAAAAAAAACCGTCTACTTATGAATATTTAGCAAGGAGAATTTATAAGGCAGTAGGCTGGGGCTGTTGTTCTGCAGGCTACCAGTCGACTCACAGATAGAGGATATTGAATGGTAACTAAAAATAAAAGTTAACTGTGAAATAAGCATTGAACCATTTTCTGATTGAATAAGCAGTCCCCGATCAAGCAGACCGAGTTTATTGCCGATATAAGCAGATGATCCTCCTGCTGGCCAACAGCTCCGGGTGGAAGAGCCAGCAGGAGGAAAGCCACCCAATTTTGCTCTAGGGAGGAGAAACTCTGCTTAATGGAGGGAAAAATATGGTGAATAGAAACCATTGCATTAAAGATCTAAATGGATATCCTTAGTAAAATCATCATGAAAATGTTCAAAACATAGTATATTTTACGTTTAAATCTAAACCTCCTCTCGATTTTTGGCCAACTTTTCTGAAATCCAAACCACTGTGCGATGGTAGTAAACATTTACGAATATTGTTAGCATTGTACGTGTTAATGATGGGAAATCGTGATTCGTGAATCGTGAATGAAACATGGTTTTATATTGTTCTTCAGTTGGAGTGGGTAATGGATATAGGCGATAAAGGTTATAGCTATTTGGTTCGACGATCGGGATTTGTATTATGAACACTATTTGATTTTCTCTAGTGTAACTCTTAATTTTCATTATTGTTTCGAAAGATAGCAAATCTTTTAATTTTGGTTCAAATGGTAATTTATTTCCTTTAAGCTGATCGTTAATGAACTTAAGTTCATGTAATAAATCTGTGGGTTCGATTAGTGAATTGTGGAATACGTTAAATTTCGAGAAAGAAATTGATGTTTCTAATTTTTCAAATATTTCATAAATTACTTGTAAAGATGTTGTAATTTGGAAAAGAACTGTTTGCAATAGCATGAATTCATACAATTCTGTGTATTCTGTATTTTTTTGTTTTCATTGCTTGTTCTACTTGTGTAATACGTGCATCCAAAATTAATTGATTGTATGCTAGCTTTTGTGTGTCATTACTAAATTTATATGTTGCCGATTGTAGTAGGGTAATTTGTTCTTTAATGATCGTTTTCAATTTTCATTGGTTATTTATTAAAACAGAGATAGCTGCATCATATTTTTCAGCATCAGTTTGGTCAAGATTGCCTGCTAGTATTTTAATTACTGAACCAAATCCATTAATTATACCTCTTTTAGTTCTCTTATTTATTAGGAGGTTCATTTGTTGAATTTGGTTAATTATTTTGTCTTCTAAATTATTAATAATGTTATAGGAGTTATGATATTTTTCTTTGTACGTTGTTAAATTTAGAACAGAGGATTTTAGCGTTTGAAACTGTTTTTGTAGAGCGTGGAATTCATTAATGATAGTTGATATGTCGAGTATCTGAACAAATGACTAGTAGTCATCAATATTCTGAGCTGGTCCTAATTTTAGTGGTAATAATCCTGGGTTGTCGTTTAAGTTATGGAATTTTGGTAGGGTTAATTCTGTCGCTACGCATAGTTGGGATCCGTAATAGAAGGGGCTATTAGTTCCTTCATATGAATGGTTTATATTTTGTTGTTTACTTTATTTTTAATTTTGACTTTATTATTTTCTAGGATTTCTATTAATGTGTAGGGCCCTGGAAACTTATTTTCTTTCTTATTTCGTCTCCAGTTGGTTTTGTAAATAGTTTGTCCGATTTTAACGGTACGGTTTTGTAATATTTTTTCTATATTAGTTTCTATTTTTTCGTTAACTTTTTTGTAAACATGGTCAATTCTTTCTTTATGGTTGGTTATGTAGTCTGAATAGAGTGAAGTATCGACTAAACAGGAAGGGTCGCGAGTGTTTGTATGTCCAAGGGTTAGTTCTAGAGGTGTAAAATTTGTAGAGGCGTGTATTGAATTGTTATATGCAATTATAGCGTATTTCATAAGAATTTCTACGTTATTTCTTGTGTTAGTCTGTCTTCGTGTTGTGTTAGTCTGTTAGTATTCTAAGGAGTTCAATTAATGTGGAATGAAATCTTTCTACGGGTGCATTTGACTCGTGATGAAGTGGGGTGGTAAAATGAATTTCGATTTTATGTAGCTTTAAAAGGTCTTTAACGATTTCGTTTTTGAATTCAGTTCCGTTGTCCATTGTAATTTTTTCGGGGAGACCGTAATAGGAAAAATAGTTGATTAATGCATTGGAAATTTCGATGGCTGTCTTAGATATGATCGGGATAGTTTGACCTAGTTTAGAGAAAGCGTCTATTATAGTTAAGAAATTTTGGTTATCGAATTTAAAAATGTCAATATGTAAAGATTGGAAGGGTTTACCGACTATTTCTGTGAGTACTATTGGAACATAGAGTGGTTTTCGTGCGTATTTAGAGGTTTGACAGATATTGCAATTGTTTATATAGTTCGTAACGTCAGATTTCAACGAAACGAAACAGGATAGACTTAGACTCCAGTGGAAAACAAACAAGTTTGATAAAACCAACAAAAGTTACTAATAAAATTGAGATCATGGAAAACAAAGTGGGAAAAGACGATATGAAGGAAATGAATGAAATGCTAAAACAAATGATTGAAGCCCAAAACCAAATGTCGGAGGAAATAATCCAGATGAGAAACGAATTAAAAGTAAAGGAAGAAGTATGGAAAGAAGAGAGAAACGAATTAATTGGAAGATTGGAACGGCTAGAGATGGATATGGAAAGAAGAGAAAGATCAAAGAAAAAGGACAATATAATAATTAAAGGATTAGAGAGCAGCAAAAACAATAAAGAAGATATTGAAAATATGCTTAAGGTAGACATAGAGGTAGAGGTAAAAGTAAACAAAGCATTCGAACTGAAAAAGACTAACATGAACATTGTAGTAGCTGAACTCGAATCTATGGAATCAAAGATTGCAATAATGAGGAATAAAAACAAACTGAGAGAGAAGAACATTAACATCTACATAGATGATGACCTAACAATCCAAGAACAAAGAATCCAAAAAGCAATAAGAGAGAAAGAAAAAGTGGAAAAGGGAAGAGGCAATAGAACTAAAGTAGGCTACCAAAAATTATGGATCAATGAAACTTTATGGAAATGGTCAGAAAAAGAAAATAGATTATATCAAAAAAACTAAGTAACATAATAGACCATGAACTAAAGAAGACAAAGGCAATGAATAAGGAATTGAATATTAAAGACCAAAGTAATAACAAAGACAGAAAGTTAACAAAAAACCAAAATAAAGAACCAAAGAGGGCAAAAATAAGAATTGGAACATGGAATGTGAGAGGCATAAAGGGAAAAGAAGTCGAACTAGTAGATGAATGTGAAAAGGCAAACCTAAAATTGCTTGGAATTGCAGAAAAAAAATGAAAGGAAATGGAGCAAAAGAGATAAAAAAACGGGCACCTTTACATATGGAGTGGAGTGGAGGAGAAAGAAAGAGCAAGAGCAGGTGTCGCATGTATTGTACACAGAGAACCCTCACGTGGAAGTCACCTTGTCGCGGTGTGAGGGCTTAGTTTCGCAACATACCGTTGGACGTCACGACTGGAACAACTCCGGTCGGGGCGTTCGGTGGAGGGCGAACAACCAAGAACTTCCAAACCCTTAATCCCAAGGTGTCATGCGACCCGTGCCAAAGGGACTGGTTGATGGCCAAGGGCAACCGGCCATCGCTTACGGAGCCCCTCTGATACCTGGCGACCTCAGAGGGTATCCAGCCTTACCACTATCAAGCGGGGCTCTGATGTGGTGGACCTTTAGTTCCCTTGCGACTCGTGGGATTTATATGAATTCCAAAAGTAAAAATAATCCATGTGTACCGGACCTAACCGACACAGAGAACAAGGAAGTCAGCCCGGATTCCCGGGAAGACGACCTTGACCTCACACTCGTAGACATGAGCAGTCCAGCCATGTCTACAGAGGCAGAGGTAGATGTTCTTGTAGGGACAGAGGAGGACTTGCCGTCTCCTGTCACAAAACAAGAATGACCAGCAGGCGCACCAAAATAGCCCAAGTGAACATCCATCATGCAAAAGCAGCTTCAGCTGTGATGGCTAGGATGTTCACCAAGCAGCACTTACGGCTAGCGCTGCTTCAAGAACCCTGGACCTACGGAGGTAAGATCAGAGGCCTTAGCAACAGGGAATGTAAGTTGGTATGGGACAGCCGTGAGGTCTCCCCTAGAACTTGCATTATGGTAAGAAATGGCATAAATTACTTATGTCTTTCAGAATTTTTAACGCGGGATTTAGTACCAATTCTGGCCCTCATCAAGATCGAGGGTCTCCACCGCGAAGTAGTGATCGCATCAGCATACTTCCCTGGCGATGGTAACAGCATACCACCCATTGAAGTACAAAAGCTGGTGGAACACAGTATTAGGAGAAGGCTGCCACTCATCCTGGGATGTGACGCGAACGCACACAATGAGATGTGGGGCAGCACGGACACTAATAAGAGGGGTGAGTACCTTTTAGAATACCTCATTAAAGAGAACTTAATTGTGTAAGACGTTGGGAACACACCAACATTTGTCACTAAAGTCAGAAATGAGGTACTGGATATTACGGTAGGTAGCGCTAACGTAAGTAAACTAATTAAAAAGTGGAGGGTTTCAAGTGAGCCCTCAATCTCAGATCATAGGATCATAGAGTTTGAGCTGGAAGGAGCGAGTGAGGAAAACACCCCCATTCGAAACCCCAGACAAACTGTGTGGCCTATGTTTAGTTCCCAACTAAAAGAAAAGCTAGAGCAGGTGACAATGCGGGGTAGTATTAAACACTACACCGTGCTGGAGCAGGCTGTAGGAGAAATAAATGTAGCAATCACCACGGCATTTGAATCCAGCTGCCCGGTCAAAACCGTGAAGGAGCATAAGGACGAAAAATGGTGGAACAAAAATTTGTCTACATTAAGAGCAAAAGTACGTAGGCTTTTCAATAAAGCCAAGCAATTCGGAAATTGGTTAGAATACTCTGAGGTGCTTACCACCTACAACAAAGAGATCAGAAGGGCAATAAGGGAAAACTTTAGGACCTTCTGTGAAAACATAGAATCCACGCCGGTGGCAGCTAGACTGCACAAAGCACTAGCGAAGGATAGAGTGGAAATGACAACCACTCTCAAGAAACCGGATGGGACCTTTACGGAGGATGAAGAGCAAAGAGCTCTCCTCCTACTAGAAACCCATTTTCCGAGATGTAGAGGATACAGGGAGACCGAGGGCTTGATGCAACCACGGAAACCAAGTCGGGCCGACTGGAAGAGGGCAGCGTCCATCTGTACGGAAAACTGAATCAGATGGGCTATCGGCACTTTCCAGCCTTTTAAGGCCCCAGGTGTGGACGGACTAGTTCCTGCCTTCCTACAAACGGGAGAGAGAGAACTAATGCTGTATCTTCTAAATATCTTTAGAAGTAGCTTAGCGCTCGGATATATACCGGAGCTATGGAGAAGGGCTAAGGTGGTATTTATACCGAAGGTGGGGAAGAAAGACACCACTCAACCGAAGTCATTTAGACTCATTAGTCTAACATCTTTTATGTTAAAGACAATGGAGAAGGTGATTGATAATTACCTTAGGACTATAGTGCTGGTAGGTACACCACTACACAGGAGTCAGCATGCTTACAGAGCAGGGAAATCCACAGAAACCGCCCTGTATCAGCTGACAAAAGAAATAGAAGAGACAAAGGAAGTAGCGATATGTGCCTTCTTGGATATAGAGGGAGCTTTTGACAACACCTCACACGAGGCTGTCAGAGCGGCCCTTGAAAGAAGGAATATCGACAGCACTATCTCAAAGTGGATGGGAGAAATGCTGAGAACTAGAACGGCGGAGACACAAGTGGGAAAATACACCATTAGGATCTCCACAACTCGAGGGTGCCCACAGGGAGGTGTTCTATCACCGCTAATGTGTAGCCTGGTAGTTGATGAACTACTGGTTAGGCTAAACGACCTAGACATCAAATGTCAAGGTTACGCCGATGACATAGTCATAATGGCTAGAGGGAAATTTGAGGGAACGCTCTGTGAAATTGTTCAGAGAGGCCTCAATGTAACTAGTAGATGGTGTCAAACAGTGGGACTAAAACTCAACCCGAGCAAAACCACGGTGATACCATTTACTAGAAGGAGAAAACTAAACTGCCTACATCCCATACTCATATATGGGAAGGCAGTAGAATACCAACAGGAGATAAGGTATCTGGGTATCACACTAGATAGCAAACTCCTATGGAATAGACACGCTGAGGCAGTGGTAGGTAAAGCCAAATGCGCCCTAATGGTGTGCAGAAAACTGGCAGGAAAAACGTGGGTTGTAACCACACTATCCTGCGATGGATGTACACCATGATAGTGAGACCTGCAATCACTTATGGGGCAGTTGCGTGGGGAAGTAGAATCAAGCTGGCCTCTATGAGGAAACAGCTTGAGAAGATTCAAAGACTGGCGTGTGTCTGCATCACGGGGGTGATGGGGTCGTGTCCGACAGCAACATTGGAGCTGCTGCTGGATCTGACTCCGCTGCACCTTGTGGTGGAGAGCGCCGCCAGATCGGCGATCGTAAGATTCAGCAAGGACGGAATGGGCAGAGGTAAAATAATCGGGAGCAGAGACCGAAACAGCCTCGCTGCCAAGATCCCCTGGAAGTACCAAAAGACGAAATGGTATGCAAATACCATTTCGAGAGAAACTACACAGCAATGTGTAGTAGTAAAGCCGATTAGAGCGACGAATCCTCAGCATACCACATAGAGCAAAATGCCATCAAGTGGTATACCGATGGTTCGAAGACAAAGGAAGGCACTGGTTCAGGAGTGTTTGGACCTCGTACCAGATACTTCGAATCCATGGGAACATCCCCAAGTATCTTCCAAGCAGAGGTACACGCAATCGAAAGATGTGCACAGTTTAACCTCGACAGGAATTACCGCAAAAAACGAATTGCTATCCTGTCAGATAGCCAAGCAGCCATCAAGGTCATTAGCTCATACACCATCAGATCCAAACTGGTATGGGACTGTTTGGGAAAGCTGAACAAGCTTGGCAGGGATAATAAAGTGACGCTATACTGGGTACCAGGACACACTGGTATAGACGGAAACGAAAAAGCCGATCACCTAGCAAACAAGGGATCCAGTAGCCCCTTTATAGGTCCGGAACCCTTTTGCGGTATGAGCGTGAACACCATCCGCAAAAGTTTAGATGAAGAAATAAGAGGAAAATGGATGAAACCCTGGAAAGAACTTCCAGGGCTAAGGCAATCCAAAGTGATGCTGGGATCTTTTAACCAGAAGAGAACGGGAGCTTGCCTGAAACTAAGCAGGAACAAGCTCAGAATTCTGACATAAGCCCTGACGGGACACTGCAGACTTAGGAAATCTCAAGGCCCTAGGCCTTCTCAAGGCCCTAGGCCTAGAGGAGGATGATGGATGCAGATTCTGTGGCTCAGCAGAGGAAACCCCCATACATCTGTTCAAAGACTGCGGAGCATTACTCCGCAAGAGACAGATGTACCTTGGGGCTCACTGCTTGAACACAGAGGAGCTGCAGGCCTTGAATCCCACCCAGCTCCTGAGATTCCTAAAGGAATCAGGATTAGAGGAGGCGCTCTAAATGGGTAAGTACACCAACACTTGGAGGAGGAGGGTGGGGTACAATAGATCTATAAAGGTCGCAGTACAAGTCGTCACCACCATATCTACAATCTTCAATCTACACAGAGAAGAAAAAGAACTTATAAAGAGATGGAAAACAATAAATGAAAGAATAATGACAATTGAACTGAAAATAGGAAATCAGATGGCGTCAGTGGTAATAACATACGGCCCAGATGAAGACGAACGAAAAGAGAAGAAAGACGAATATTGGGAACAATTGAATGGAAATTTGGGAACCGAAGGGACGACATACATACTAGGAGACATAAATGCTAGAGTAGGGAGGAGAGATTGAGTATACAGAGAAACAATTGGACAATATGGTGAAGACAAACGTAACAACAATGGAAAAAGACTATTGGATTTTTCATGCTGCATGACCTGATAATAATGAACACATTCTACAAACATAAAGACATCCATATGTATACCAGAGTCCAACCAAGCAGGGAGGAAAAATCTATACTAGATTATATAATAACAACAAAGAAAAACAGAAAAACAATAAAAAATGTAAGAGCTATGAGGAGTTACGAAATAGGAAGCGATCATTATCGGATAATTAGCGAACTGACAACAATAGAAGAAAACAAAAGAAAAGAAATAGGTAATAAGGAAAAGTATGACGAAACAATTAACACCTATAAATTAAAGGATGCAAAAATTGCAGAAGAATATGAGAAAGAAGTGACCAAATCAATCCAGACTTTGGGAATGAAAGACGACAAGAACGTAGAAGCAATGTGGAGAACATTTAAAACAATCATAAGTCAAGCGGCCAGAAGAATATGTGGAACAAGTAAACAAAACCAATACAAAAAACCAACTGCTTGATGGAATGAAGAGATTAGAGAGCAGGTTAAAGAAAAGAAGCGAAAATGGAAGAAATACCTAAACGAGAAGACGGAAGAAAGCTATAACATCTATAAACAAGAAAGACAGAAAACGAAAAACATAATTATAAGAGCAAAACAAAAGTCCTGGGAAGCATTCGGACAGAAAATGGAAGATAACTTTAAGGAGAATCAGAAAGTATTCTACCGAACACTAAAGAACCTACGAAGCAACCGTAGGGAAGAAACCATAACAATAAAAAACGATAAGGGAGAATTGATTATGAAATTGATTATGAAAGAAGAAGAGATATGAAACTACTTTACTGAATTACTAAATAGGGGCTATGCTTTGGCCGAATAGGAAGACACAAGTGAACAAATGGTCAAGAAAGAACAGGAAGAAACCACAATAGACAAAGCAGAGATAGAAGAGGCGATTAGAGGAATGAAAAATGGAAAAGCTCCAGGAATCGATAAAATAACAACGGAAATGGTAAAATATATGGGCAAAGAAGCAATAGACTACCTGACAAGACTATTTAATCAAATATGGATGCAAGAAGTAATACAAGAATGGGAGATTGGGCTAATTCTTCCAATTTACAAAACAGGAGACAAGAAGGAATGTACCAACTATAGAGGGATATCACTGATAGGGACACTAATGAAAATATTTGAAAAGGTAGTGGAGAAAAGACTAAGGAAACAAATTTAAAACCAAATAGATGAAGCACAAGCGGGTTTCCGACCTGGAAAAAGTACCCAAGACCATATCTTCACACTAAAAACTCTAATAAACAGAGCCAAAACAACGGACAAAAAACTATATATAGCATTTATAGATATGGAAAAGGCATTTGATTTGGTACCCAGGCAAAAAATATGGGAAAGCTTGGTTAAAAAAGGTGTTGACCACAAACTGAAACAAATTTGTAAATGTATATATAACAAAACAAGGAATATGGTTATCAGTAAAAACAAAAAATCAGAAGAATTTGAAACGAAGCAGGGGGTTAGACAAGGAGGGAGCCTCAGCCCATTACTATTTCTTGCGTTTATTGACGAAATAATTAAAGAAGTACAAAAGAAGACTAAAGCCCTACACATTGGATACAGGAACATGGGGAGGGTATATGTAAGTATGTGTGCGTTCGCAGACGATATAGCAGTAATTGCAGGATCCGAGAAGGAATTGGAAGAAAATCTGAAGATATGGCAAGACGAACTGACCAAGAACGGAATGAAAATGAACGCAGAAAAAACAAAAATTGTAGTGATATCTAATGACCCAATACAAACAAACATTCGTCTTAATCAAAAACAAATAGAACAAGTAAAAGAATACAAGTACCTAGGAGTGACAATAGATGAAAAAGGAAGCCAAGAAGCAGAAATCAACACACGAATAAGAAACGCAGACAAGTCATATCATGCCCTAAATAAAATAATTCTATACAAAAAAGAAATAACGAGAACAACAAAAATGAAAATATAAAAAGCAATATGCAGACCAACCTTAACATATGGATGTGAATCGTGGGTTTTAACGCAGCGAGAAATAAGTAAAATAAGAGCCACAGAAATGAAGTACTTAAGGAAAGTATATGGAGTGAATATAATGGACAAAATAAGAAATGAAGATATAAGAAAAGAACTGGAACTTAAAGGAATAGAAGAGTTCATAGAAGAGAGACAATTGGGATGGTGGGGTCACCTACAAAGAATGAACGAGAAGGCCCAAGTGAAAAGAGTATGGGAAAGCAGAATGCCAAAAGAAAAGAGACGAGGGAGACCAAGGAAATCATGGGACGAGATGGTGCGAGGATTGATAGAAAAAAGAGGGTTACAGGTGAATGAAGCAAAGAAGATGGCGAAGGACCGGAAGAAATGGAAGGAATTAATTAAAAAAATGTAAAATAGATAGGAAATAGCTTACACCCTAGCGGGTATAAAGCAGTTTTGAATATATATATATATATATATATATATATATATATATATATATATATATATATATATATGTATATATATATATATATATATATATATATATATATATATATATATATATATGTATATATATATATATATATACGTCAGATTTCATGGAGGGCCAATAATAATTTCTTTTTAGTTTTTCGAGAGTTTCATTTATTCCGCGGTGATTACATTTGCTTTCATGTATCTTTGTCTTATTAACACAAGTCTTTCTTCTTCATCCCAAATTAAATTTACCATTTTGGTGCACTTTATTAAATTTAGTCCTGTTTCGTAAAAATGCTCTGAGTATACTTCATTGAAATTTAGGTACATGCTGTCAGTGTGAAAGTACAAGTGGAAGGTTTCCTTTTCGCAGGTGTATTCTTTTAGGGATTCGAGAATTAGGTTTTTATTTGAGTCGGAAATTTTTACTAGAAGGATCTTATGATGGCCAACATTTTCTCTTTTTATTTCTAATTTATTATAGGGATTTTTTTAGATTATTATTTGGTTAGGCTTGTTATTAATTACGTTGTCTAAGATGGGTATTCCGTTAATTGTAAGGTCGTTACTGTTTGAATGTGCTGTCGATTGTAATGAGCGATCAATAAGCTTTATTTATATATCTTGATTTAGATATCTTGTAGAATTTTGATTTTAGGTTTAGTGTTTGTGCTTTTACTAGTAGAGGGTTGTGTGTCTTTAAAGGGGTTTTCTGATAAGTAGCGTAAATAATCTGAAACGTCTTCATTAATTTCTCCAGGGTTATTGAAGGTACTTTCGGTTTCTAATGCATTATTGTTTATTCGTGATAAAGCGTCAGCGTTAGTATTCTGATTTTAATTGATTTGCGTTCTTCTGAGTTGTAATGTCGGTCATAATTTTTTAAAATTTTATTTAAAGATGTCATGTGAGATTTCAAAAAGAGTTTCGTCGATTTCCATTTTATTACTGAAATTTACGTTAGGGTCGATTTCATTTATTTCAAAGGGTGAAGTTACATCAACTTTTACTGTCTTGTCGCTTGAGTTTGGTATGGTAGTGATTGTAAAATTGTTTTTTACATTTATTAAAGCTTGGGGCATTTCGATATTAGTTGTGAAATTCGTATAATTTTAAATTCGTGGTGGTATTGAAATTGAACAATTTTCATAGATTATTATAATTTTTATAGATGATAGGTATTTCTATCAAGGGTGTTGTCAGTTTTCGGGTTTTTATGTTAATGTTAGCTTCTAATTGGTTTAGTAAGTCAGCTCCTATAAGTCCGTCATAATTTTTTGAGAATTTAAATAAATAGAATTTATGTCTTTAAGTTAAGTCTTTAGTTTTGAAAATGTTAAATACGGGAATGTTAGCTATAGGGTTTCTGGTTCGGATATATTCGAACCGCAAAACCGCGGTTTTCTGTGCAAAAACCGAAACCACATAACCGTCATAAAAATCCGCGGTTTTCGATTTTATCTAAAGATAAATAAAAATAAAATACATTGAATTAGTGCTCTTCCAAACATTGCAAAATGTTGTTGCAAAAATGGCAACCATCGATATATCCATCGATATATAACCATCGAATATGTTGTTCGAGCAATTTCAAAATCTGCATTTATTCGGAAAGCAATAGCTGGCCGATTTCCCAACCAAAACTTGCCAAAATGTTCTTCAGGTATTATGATCTTAATTAAAAAGCATTTTAAATTTTCAAGAATTAAAAGCAAATGGACAAAAAATGAGTACTACGCTAGATGAGTGGACTAGTTTGAGACGCCGAAGATACTTAAACATTAATATTCACGGAGAAAACAATTTTTATTGCAATTTGGGCTTTCTGCGAAACGAAGGAGCTTATTCTGCAAATAATATCGTAATAAGTGTTGAAAAACATTTATATTCATTTAGTATCAGTTTCAGAAATGATATTGTGGATGACTTGGATTAGAAAGTTGAAGTTCGCGGTGACGTGGCGATACCGTTGTCAAAAATTTAGCAATGCAGTTTTTAGTCGCGCTTTATCACAAGATTTCCCTTCACCAAAACATTAAATTTTTTTCGCTATCTGCAAAATTGCGAAAACTACAGCGGAAAAATAACCGCGTGTTCCCGAAATTCGACCTAGATTGGCAAGTAAACTTTGCGGCGACGTCGCGATGCCGCTGTAAAAGATTTTGCAACGCGCTTTTCACTACCGCTTCCTGACAAACAATCCCTTCTACAAAACGTCAAACTTGTTTCGCTAGCTTGAAAATTGCGAAAACTACGGCGGAAAAACCAGCAGTCGCATTAGGAAATTGAACTTTCCGGTGGCGTCGCGACGCGACTGTCAAAGATTTCGCAACGCGGTTTTCAGTCTCGCTTTTCGACTACGTCTTGCTTTAACAAAACGTCAAATTTGTTGCGGCAGCTGCGAAATTTCGAAAAAACAAATGCAACCAATCCTCGGTAGATCTAACTTTGACGGGTCGTCGCGGCGTTAGTTATCGAGCGATTTCAACGCGGCTTACAATTTCTGGTTGCAAAAACCTCAAAGTTTGATTGAGTCTGGGATTTATTGCCGTGGGTTTATTATTGAGTAAGATACTCCACATAATGATGCCCGGGTAATTAAAAAAATGACACAGATTGTCATGTGGAACCAAAGATTTGCAACAACCATACAATTCATCTCACTGTTTGCGTGTATTCCTTGCAAGACGAAGTACAAAAGGCTATTCAAGAAGAATTAAACAAAAGTACTTATATGCAAACAAATCGCTATCCTAATTCTATGAAAAAGGAGTTTGCTAAATATAAAAGAACTTCCTAGAGAACAAAAAGATTAATTATTTTGTTTCAAGCACTCTCTACTAATTAAAGCTACATACTCCGAAAGATCATGTTCCCTAAACGGCAACTTTTGTACAAAACTAAGAACTCGTTTAAATATCAGACACTGCTACCAAAAATTCTTAAAAACCGAATCCGAAACCGAAACCGCGGTTTTTAATTTTCAAAAACCGAAAACCGCGGTTTTGAAAAAGTGCGGATATTCAGAAACCCTAGTTAGCTATTTCGTCATGAATCGTCTTGCGTGTGCTATTTGGACGTTAAATTTTTCTTTAGTAATTTAATTTTTATAAAAATTATGGGCTAATGATGTGTCAATGAGTGTCAATGAGTGTTAATGATGTGTCAACTACCTGTGTCTATCAAAAATTTAGCTTTAAGTTCAGTAATATCAATGTAAGGAAGGTTTGTGCGTATGCTATTTAGATGAATTATGTCTGGTCGGGATCTTGGTCAATCTCGTGAAAATTTGACTGTTGAGGATTTTCTTCGGTTTGGTGATTTGGAATGTCATAGTTTAGATTGTATTCTGAGTTATTGTTATGAGGGAATTGAAATTCTTCTTGGTGATTGTAATAGTTTTCGTTCGTACAATTTTCGTTGTTAAAGCATAATTCGTCTTGAACTGAAACATATTGTCCTTTCTTCGTTCTTGATTTATTACTTCAGCAAATAATTCTTCCATAGCAAAGTTTTGTTTAGGTTTAAAAGTGATTCCAGAGCTAGTGTCCATTGGTTCAGGTCTATAGCTTGTCTGTGAGAAATTTCTACTCAAGTGACTGGGTTTTAGGTTATATGGAATGGTCTTTGTTGATTATTAAATGATTGATAATTGGGTCTGGAATTTTGAAAGTTAGTGGGTTTTGGTTGAAAATTTGGTTGGAATTTTTGTTGGTAACTTGTTTGGAATTTTTTTTGGAAATTTTGTTGCAAATTTGGTTGGGATTTCTGTTGGTAATTTGTTTGGAATTTCTGTTGGAAATTTGGTTGAAGTTTGGGTTATAATTGAATTTAGAGTAATTTGGATTAAGTAATGGTTGTGTTCTATAGTGTGTTTGTTGTAAATTCGGGTTATGTCCTATATTAATGTATTTAACATTTTCTTCTTCGCTAACGAAAGCTAGAGCTTGTTCGAGTGAGCTGGGATTTCTAAGTCTGATGACTAATTGAATTTGGTAAGGTAATCCGTGAAAAAATGTTTTAAGGGCAAAATCATCGTAATGGTTTATCTTTATAAATTTTTCGCCTTCATTATCAATAGATGAATTTAATTTGGAAAACAATAGATAGCGTGCGTCTTGTATTCTCATGCCAAATTGAATTGGAGTTTAATTTTTGAAAGGTTTCATAGATATTAAATCTTGAATGAGACAATCTGTACCTCTCTGATCCGAAAATGTTTGATTTAGAGCATCCTTAATTAATTGCCAATTGTTTAATTCTGTTCTAGTGCCGATTAAGTCAGCAGCACGATCTCTTAATTTTTATAAGACTGTGTCTAGCAAGCATATATTTATAGGGTCGTTAATATTTTGTGAATTTTGAAAGTGTGTAAAAAATGCTCACAAGAATTTATAAATCTATGCAATTGCCAGGGATTGCCGTCAAAATGAGGAATATTATCAGCTTGATATCATAACAATGGGACGTTTAATGCCATTTTATTTGTTTCTAAGTAAACTATTTCTAATTCTATGTTATCTTCTAAACTAATTTTATTTAAATCTTCAATTATTTCTGTTAATTCTTTTTTCATAAAGTTTTTATTAAATTTAATTTGAGAAAATCAATGCGTTTGGTAAAAAGTTAAAAAAAGGAATGAACACTTACAGTAATAAGCATATGAAGATTTTCTGCTTTTTCTTGTTTCTTTCTGGTTCTTATTGTAGTGCCTATAGGTGTGGAGAAGTTGTCCTTTCCCAGGTGTTCCTATTCTAATTGAGTTGATCACAATTCCGTTCTGGAGTAGAGTCGAAGACTTTCTTCTGGAAAGTTGAAATTAGTTTTCTTCGAATACTTCTGCTAGTCCTCGATGGATGGCTTGGGTATCTTCAGAGCGTTTATGTTTCTTCCTCGATTAGGCTTAAGGGTTGAGACCCAAAAACAATTGTTTGATACAGTGTTTTGCCTAATCCTACCGACTGCGCCAGTTATTTTTCGGTGTTTGCCGAAAGGGTTTTTAAAAACAAAACCAATTTTTATTTAAGAAAAGGAATGTAGTTTACTCAAGACTTAAAATATAATTTTATAAACTAACAGTGTGACAGCTAATACGATATGTACAATAATGATTTTGTTGTTTAAAATAATATTAACTTATAGTCGTAAAAGATGCGACTCTGGCATTTTCCCGTGGGATCTGCAATTCAGCGTTTCCATCCATCGGATATGTCGAATCAGCGCATAACTTCTAGCGTTGGCCTTGGATGAAGGTCTTAACTCGCCTATTTCCTGATAATTACCTTCATCAGGCTCTTCTGGCTTGTAAGTAGTCGCTGTTGAGGTGCAATGCTTCTCGTCTTTTGGTGGGGGATAACAAGGAACTTGAGAACAGCTTTTGTTGACTTGAATTGTAGTTGAGCAGCAGGATTTGGGTTGTGAAGGGTAACAGGGGGTGGTGGTTTTTTGGAAGGTGGTGGAGGAGAACAGGGGAATGATGGGGAAGGAGGAGAACTGGGAAAAGGATGGGGGACGAGGACAACTGATGGAAGGGGAAGGAGGACATGGAGGAAAACATGGGGATGTTTGGCGTGGGGAGAAAGGGCAGGAGGGAGTACAACAGCCTGAACCCTTTTTGTTGTATTTGAAGAGGTAGTGGCCTTCTTTTGCTTTAAATTCCACGAAATTGACTTGGAGGTTCATTTGGAATTGGGTGACGATGAGTTTGCCGAAACAGGACATGCAAATGTAGACGCTTATGTAGCCGACCAAATCGCCGCTTTGTTTCTTGATCTTGAAACACTCCTTCAGAGTTTTTGCGACGGAGTCTTCGCTTTCATTGGAAGCTTCGACGAGTTCTTCAAATAGATTGACCATTAAAGTTTGAGTTTTTTAAGAGCATATTTTTGGTTGCCCTATGTATCAACATATAATTTCAAAACTCATCCATTACCTAGGGAAAGCCCTCCACAAGACATAGGTGTTATATTTATTGAGGGGGTCCAAAGGAGTACTGCATGCGTCATACACGATGCTGCTTCCAGATAGCGTCGCATAGCCTCTCCTACCCAATCCCGACTCTCACCTCTCCGTGGTGGACCCTAGTAACCTGAGCAATCCTACCGCATATCGGGTAACCAACCCCGGTGGAAGGTAGGATCAGGGCTAACGAGAGCGGAAGAAATGGCCCTCCGAAAAGGGGGTTGGGCATGGGGCTAACTACCCTATACCTATAAAAAAAATCCATATACTTACGAATACCCTAATTTTGCCTCGGATTGGACGGCTTAAAGGACGACGACTCAAGCAAAGAGATAAGGACATGATTTTGGGAACATGGAATATTAGAACGCTGTACCAAGCGGGAACCCTAGACGCGACACTTAGAAAAATTAAGAAATACCACCTTGATATTACAGCCTTACAGGAAATGAGATGGACAGGAAAAGGACGACTAAGGAGACAGGAATGCGATATCTACTATAGTGGAACAAACAACAACATCCACGAATTCGGTGTTGGTTTCGTAATCAACAACAGATTGAAAAACAAAATAATTAGCTTTAAACCCATCAATGAACAATATGCTTCCTAAGGGTAAGAGCCAAGTTCCTTTACATATCAATCTTCTCAGTTCACGCCCCAACCGAAGAAAAAGAAGACCCAACTAAAGAAACCTTCTACTCAGAACTTGAAAGAGAATTCGATAGGATACCAGAAAACGACGTTATGATAATTATGGGAGATCTCAATGCAAAAATAGGCAAGGAGCAAGCCTACCTACCTATAGTGGGAAAACATAGTCTACATGAAATATCCAACGACGACGGAGAAAGAGCAATAGAATTTGCGGCAGCCAAGAGGTTGGTAATAAGAAGTACAACATTCCCTCACAAACAAATACACAAGGGTACATGGACATCACCAAACGGAAACACAGTCAACCAGATAGATCATGTACTAATATCTGCAAGACATTACTCAAGTATAAGGGACATAAGAACTATGAGAGGGGCAACGTCCGAATCTGACCACTTCTTGGTAAAAACGAGACTAAGGGAAAAAATTAACAAAGCAAGAACAATTCCAGGAATCAGAACGCCCAAATACAACATACACAAGCTCAAAGAAGAAGAAACTCGACTGAGATACGCACAGAACCTCTCTGAAAATATCGAAACGGAGGGAAGGGGCAATGATCAAGAGGGAGTGGACGAGATATGGATGAGAATCAAAGAAAAAATAAGTAACGCGGCACAAGAAATACTAGGAACTACCGAAAGGAAAACTAGACCCATTTGGTGAGACCACGACTGCGAGGAAGCCATAAATAGACGAAACGAAGCCAAGAAAGCATTACTACAGAGACCCACAAGAGCCAAAGATGAAAGATACCAACTACTTAGAAGAGAAGCAAAGAGGACTTGTAGGGAAAAGAAGAGAGAAATGCTAAATAAAAAACTGAGAGAATTAGAACAAGCGAACCATATGAGAGAGAGTAGGAAACTATATCAAACACTGAAGGACACAAGGAGCGAGTTCCACCCCAGAACGTCCTTATGCAAAGACAAACAAGGGAAATGGATAAGAGAAGAAGCAAAAGTACTGGAAAGGTGGAAGGAGCATTTCTAGGATATTCTAACAAACCAAACGATAAGAGAAAATCGCCTGGAGAATGTACCCTATCACACGGCACAACCACTCGTACTAGAGCCAACTCTTCAAGAAGTACAAGACAGCATTACGGATATGAAAAATAACAAAACACCAGGAGCAGACAACATCTCAGCAGAGCTTTTCAAATATGGAGGAGATATAGTGGCCGAACAACTCCTACACTTAATTAAAAAGATATGGCTAGAAGAAAAAATCCCCCAAGAATGGACCACTGCCATAATATGCCCAATATATAAGAAAGGAGATCGATTGGACTGCAGAATTATAGACCAATATCGCTATTGTGCGTGGCCTACAAAATATTTACGAGCATACTAAGTAAACGCATAATGAATTATGCTGAGGAAATTATAGGGGAGTATCAGGCTGGATTTAGAAAGAACAGGTCAACAACAGACCAACTCTTTACAGTGAAACAGATCATGGAAAAATGATGGGAATATAACACCCCTATATACCAATTATATGTAGACTTTAAGCAAGCATATGATAATGTAGATAGGGAGGCGTTGTATCTAGCCATGGAAGAACTCGGGGTACCACATAAACTTATAAAACTAACCCGAACAACGATGAACAACACCAATTCCCAAGTAAAGATACAAAATAAGCTAACAGAGAAATTCAACACGGATCAAGGACTGCGTCAAGGGGACAGCTTGGCCCCTATACTCTTTAACCTACTAATGGAAAAGGCCATCAGAGAAACGAAAATACAAACGAACGGTACCATAGCAAATAAATCTCAACAAATTGTTGGCTATGCAGATGATCTAAACATTAGCAGAAGATCAATAACAGCCCTTAAAGAAACGTATAACAAGATAGAAGCCAAAGCACATGAAGTAGGGTTGGAGGTAAACGAGGAGAAAACCAAATGTCTAGCCATGAAACCATCTAGAAGAATGGGACAAAACTTATCAATAGAGGATCGCAACTTTGAAGTGGTGAAACAATTTAAATATTTAGGATCACAACTAAATGAAAATAATGCAATAATTCAAGAAATACAACAAAGAATAATATCAAGCAACAGAACATATTACTCCCTCCAAAACACGTTTAAATCCAATATAGTAGGAAAAAGTACAAAAATTAAAATATACCAGACTATAATCCGACCTATATTGACCTATGGATGTCAAACCTGGACCCTGACAAAGAAAACGGAAGAAATACTCCTAAGGTTTGAAAGAAGAATACTTAGAAGGATATTCGGCCCAATACAAGAACAAGGCGTCTGGAGAATAAGATATAACCACGAGCTAAGAGAATTATACGGCTATCCAGATGTGGTAACACATATAAAAATCCTCAGAATAAAGTGGGCTGGACATATGATTAGGATCAGAAGAAAGAATCCCAAAAAAGATATATAAGGCACAACCGGAAGGCACCAGAACCAGAGGAAGACCACGTCGTCGATGGGCGGAAAATGTCGAGAAGGATGCGGAACAAATTCTACAAAGCCGAAATTGGGAAAATGCAGCCAGAAGTAGAGAGAATTGGAGGAGAAAATTAAGGGAGGCCCTGGTCCATATAGGACTTTAGCGCCACGGAGCGAAAGAGATTTATTGATCTACGTTATATAGTTAAGCAACAACCTCCGATCAACGAAAATCCGCAGTTTTGATGCTGCTCTTTATCTTTGAATAGAAGTCAGTTCCGACTGGACTACATCATTAGACATATTAATTAAACAAGGTATCACGTTCGCTAACACGTACTCAGAAGAACAAAAGAAAAACGAATTTTCCAACAACACACTTTATATAAAGATGAAACTATTACGTGTGATCTGTACGTATCCGTAGTAAGAACTTTAAAAAATATAGTTATCTCCAAGATATTCAATTTGAAGATAAATATTAAAACTGAAGATCACTATTATCACAACAATTATTAAATATGCTTTGGACTAAAATAATTTATTATAACAAAAGACATATCACAAAAATAAAATAAAACAACATCGGCCAAACTATTTTTATTTCTTTCCCTTCTTTCCCTTCTTGCCTTTACCACCTTTCCCACCCTTAGCGGCACCCTTCGCGCCTTTCTTGCCGCCCTTCTCTGGCACAACCGGGGGGAAATCTTTGTCGTCATACTGGGTGTCTCTAGTTTCCAGCTTGGGCGGCGGTTTGACCTCCTTGCCCTTCGGCGTGCACAACTCCAACTCCAAATTGTTCTTCCTATTAGTACCTTCACTTTTCTTTCCTATCCTCAAAATGAAAACCTCTTTGTCCGGGTCGGAAACTTCGGCTATTTTGGTGCCATCCGCAGCCGTGCAAACCGGTGGAATAACTGTAACGTTGTTATTGGGGTTTTCACAACCATTCACTTTTAACGTGAACGGGGGATTTTCTTGAGAATCTTCATCGCAAAGACAATCCGGTGGTTTTTGTCCTTTATGAACTCTTATTCTAAGCGAATTTCCTCCCATTGTAGCGCCTATTTCCTGATAATTACCTTCATCAGGCTCTTCTGGCTTGTAAGTAGCCGCTGCTGAGGTGCAATACTTTTCTTCTTTTGGTGGGGGATAACAAGGGACATGGGGGCAGCTTTTGTTGAGTTGAGTTGTAGTTGCGGGGCAGGATTTGGGTTCAGGAGGGTAACAGGGGGGTGGTGGAGGGTAACAGGGAGGTGGTGGAGGAGAACAGGGGAAGGATGGGGGAGGAGAACAGGGGAAGGATGGGGGAGGAGGACAGGGGAAGCATGGGGGAGGAGGACAACTTACGGCAGTGGAAGGAGGACATGGAGGAAAACATGGGGATGTTTGGGGTGGGGGGAAAGGGCAGGAGGGAGGACAACAGGCGGTATCTTTTTTGTTGTATTTGAAGAGGTAGTGGCCTTCTTTCGCTTTAAATTCAACGGAATTGTCTTGGAGGTTCATTTGGAATTGGGTGACGATGAGTTTGCCGAAACAGGACATGCGAATGTAGACGCTTATGTAGCCGACTAAATCGCCGCTTTGGTTCTCGATCTTGAAACAGTCCTTCAGAGTTTTTGCGACAGTGTTTTCGCTTTCGTTGGAAGATTCGACGAGTTCTTTGAATAGGTTGACTATTGAAATTAGTGATTCTCCGATGAATGCTTTGTCGGGAAGAGTACCTGCGCCTGTTTTCTTGAAAACTTCAACGTAGATGTCGAATTGTTGTAGAGCGGCTTCGGCTTGACGAGGTGTTAGGGAGAAGAGGCAAGATTTGCCATTTTTCACTTCACTGCAATCGCAACCTTGTGCGTAGTTTCTACTTTTCGGGGCAAAATCTTCCTCGGATACCATCAAAGGACTGTTATCGAGGAACTGGAAGGACACGCATGTTTCTCCAGGGATCGTCAGCAATTCCTTTTTGACCGAATGCTCCAAATTTACCTGGTCCACCAGAAACTCCAATAAGATTAAATTTTCCGTTGCGAATTTATCCATAACTGAGAATTTGTCGAATTTTTTACATATATAACACTTTGGATTTTGACTTTTCCGAAACTTTAATTTTTGTTCAGCTGACAGCGATCATACTCACAACCAACTACACAAACTTTTTCTTCCGAAACTTAATCACCGGCGCCGGATAATGCTTGTAATAAAAATTACAAGCTTCGCTCCGATAATTCTGACCCCATCTGCAACAGAAATTGTTAAAACAGCTAAACTCCAATTGAAAACCAACGTTGTTACTGTGCAAAACTTGCTCGGCGCACGCACGGATCGTCCTGGTATTTGGCGAAAAGCTTCGGCGGTTCCTGCCATCTCAGAGGCTTCGGAATTTCGATCGACGCCTCCAACGATTTCCCCGCCTCTTCCTGCTCGGCTTTCTTCTCCAGCAGACTTTTCCGACGCGTCTCGAAACAGTCCAACTCATACTTGAAAGATCGAGGGAATATCGATGCTACGAACAATAATTTAACTTGGTGATCAGTCGTAATGAGTTTCATTCTGCCATTTCTACTATATTTAATGTTCTGTCATTAGAATTTTAGGGTAATATACGTCGTTTTGAAAACTGGAACTGAAAACGGCATTGAGCCAGTTAAACGGCAAGGCATCTGGTGAAGAACGAAATGCTGATGGCCGGAGGAGAAACACTAAAAGAAGCAATTTTGATACTTCTGAACAAGTGTCTCGATGAAGGCAAAATCCCTGACCCATGGCTGAACACAGATGTTATCTTGGTTTTCAAGAAGAGCGACTGTACGAATCTCGAAAATTATAGATCAGTCTACTATCCACCCTTTATAAGCTATTATCCAAAATCATAACCAATCGTCTTACATAGAAATTCGACGTATACCAGCCAGTCGAACAGGCTGGCTTCAAAAGGAGATTTAGCACGATTGACCATATCCAAACGGTGCGCACATTAATTGATACATGCACGGAATACAACATTCCTCTCCATATGGCATTTGTGGACTATCTTTGACTCGATTGAAACCTGGGCAGTGCTTCGATCAATGGATAGTTCTCGTATGAACACTAGATACTCAACCTTGATTCAATATATCTATGAACATACAGCCTTGCATGTCAAGCTAGAAGAGGAATGGGTTACGGTAAATTAGTAGGGGCGTCCGACAAGGCGATACCATCTCACCCAAACTTTTTACGCTAGGGTTGGAGAAAGTATTTAAAAATCTTTCTTGAGAACGAAAAGGAGTCGACACATATTGTATCTACCAGCTGCGACCCAGATGAACTAGGGACAATGCTACGTGAACTCAACGAAGTCTCACAAGCGATGGGGCTGAAAATGAATCTTCAGAAAAGTAGTCCGAGCAATATAATGGTCACTATCGGTAATAATACTCTTGAAAAGTCGATGAGTTTGTATATCTAGGACGCAACACCAAGTTGAGAAAGGACAATCAGACAGCCGAAATCACCAGACGTATCGGCTTGACCAGAGCGGCGTTGGCAGACTCAGTTACATTCTCCTGGAACCACGCATCCCTATAAACCTCAAGAGGAACGCTTATGACTCATGCATCTTGGCGGTCGCAACGTGTGGGCTCGAGACTGTAACTTTAATGATGTACAGCGCAAATCGACTTCAAGTTTGCCAGCGAGCGAGTGATGCTGGGAATCAGCCTCAAGGACAAAATACGAAATGAAGAAATCAGGAGAACAGGTCGTGGTCGCAATCAGTCGTGGATGTGGTGCGTCTAAGTGGCAATGGGCGGGTGACATAGCGAGAGACAACATCAAGTGGACTAAAATCCCATTACAATAGAGGCCGTTGAGATCGAAGAGGAGTGTTGGCAGGCCTCAAGCAACATGGTGGGACGACATGCGACGCCACGCGGGAGGAAACTGGATGAAAGTAGCCCAGGAAAGATCGATATGGAAACATTTGGAAGAAACCAATTTTGAGGAGTGGAAGAAAACAGAGAAAGATATATGTCTTAAGTTAAGGAGACCGCGGCAGATGACTTTGTAGATATTAGTGACCGTTTTGGTGGAGATAACTTTATTTCCTTGGGTAAGGCCACGGAAATATTTACTCATTGGAGTATCTTGGTCTTACGTTGTCTCGCGTCAATTTTGTTTTGTTGGTAAAGGTCGCGCCTAAGTAACTGAATTGGGGAGTTGGTGTAATATCGATGGAGCCTAGATGAATGTAGGTAGAGCTTGCAGCAATTCTTTGGTTAGGAATGAGGTCTTGGAATTTGGATGTATTTGCGGAAAGTATCCTACGATTAAAGCAATTAATCATTTTATACATCAGAGGGCTAATATGGAGAATACGGGTTTCTTTGAAACTAAGGATTGTGGACTTGACCTTACTGGATCTGGTGTAACTGTTGTTAATCGTCTGTTTTTAAGGGATATATTGTGGCAGATGAGAGCTGTGTCGTCGGCACATGTAAGAGGAAAGGATGATTTGGGATTTGTCGACAGAGTAGCAATTGGCAGATGAAACTGTGTCGTCGTCATATTGTAGGATGTAGGAGGAAACGATGATTTGGGATTTGTCGACAGAGTAGTAATTGGCAGATGAGAGCGGTGTCGTCGGCATATTGTAGGATGTAAGAGGAAAGGTTCATTTGGGATTTGTAGTCAGAGTAGTAATTATATACAGGGTGGATCATTTAACATGACCACCCAAAATATCTCCGTTACCTTTAGAGTGACAAAAAATGTTTTAAAAGAGAACTTCATTGATTTCGAAGGGCTGACACAGTGGTTAAAAATTATTTAATGACAAGATCACAGTTTATGCGTTCTCAAGGTCATCAATGGTTTTTCAAATGGAAACATATTATTTTTGAATCAAGATATTGTAGCCACTATTCAGACGAATCCAGTGAC
This sequence comes from Phosphuga atrata, assembly GCA_944588485.1. Taxonomy (NCBI): domain Eukaryota; kingdom Metazoa; phylum Arthropoda; class Insecta; order Coleoptera; family Silphidae; genus Phosphuga; species Phosphuga atrata. Next base: position 39,710,182 of record OX155903.1, read on the forward strand.
CCATGATATCATGACCTTGGAATGCAAATAACTTTGAATAACCGTATCGAAAATGGTATTGCACAGTCAAGCAGAGAATGACGATATGATTCTGATTCATGATGAGACTGGTAGGAACTCTTTGCGAGCGCAGGAACTTTATGCACAACGTTATACTAACAGAAATCAACTTTCCATCGATGTTTCGATAGAATTTTTCATTTATTCCGTGAAAGGGGCAGTGTTAATCCACGCAAAAAGAAACGTCAAAGGTCATGATATTATGGATTACTGGATTTGTGAGAATAGTGGCTACAATTTTATGATAAAAAATTTACATATTCCCATTTGAAAAACCATTGTTGATCTTGGGAAAGCATAAACTATGACCTTGACAAAAAAATCCTTTTAACAGCTATCCCTTCGAAATCAATAAAATTCCCTTTAGACATTTTTTCCGTCACTAAACGTAACGGAGAAATTTGGGGTGGTCACGTTAAATGGCCCACCCTGTATATATCGTGCGAGTATAAATTGTTGAATAGGGGCGAGAACAAAATTTAAAATTTACGTCTATTCATATATCTTGGATCGGTTTCCCTGTTTGGCACATTGAACTTCCTGAACATTTCAAACAACAAATCGGCGTTTTGGCCAGGCCGATCCACCCAGTCCTGCCTGTTCAGCTCCATCCACCTCTTCAGGGTGGTCTCGGGGGTTTCGGGCATGTTGACCACCTTGGAGTTGGTGTTGGGCACGGGGGCGAGGAAGTGCGCGATGTTCGGCTGAGTCACGCGCGGGTTAGCACACGGCGAGAACTCCTGCGAGGAGAGCGCGTTCGGCTTGATCCGCTTGAGCCGGTGCTCCGTCGGAACCGGTTCCGGCAGAACAAACATCTTGGATGTTTTTGACACACGAACTGACAAATATTTGTTTTTTGTAACAATATTAAATCGGTTCTGACAGATAAGACTGCGCAGATAAAACTAGACAGACGGGACTAGACAGGCAAGACTAGACAGAAAAGGCTTGACAGAGTAGACTAGATAGCAAGACTGAATAGACAAGACTAGACAGGCAAGACTAGACAGACGAGACTAGACAGACAACACTAGACAGACAGGACTAGACCAACAATACAAGACTAGACAGACAGGACTAGACAGACAAGACTAGACACACAAGACTAGACAGACAAGATTAGAGAGACAAGACAAAACATACAAGACTAGGCAGACAAGGCTAGACAGATAAGACTAGACAGATAATACTAGACAGACAAGACAAGATAGACAAGATTCCACGGACAAGACTAGACAGACCGCTCTAGATGGGAGCGCCGTATTGTAGCGTCCAGTAGACAACACTACTCAGTAGTCTTCTTTTGCTGCTAAGAGGCATGAGCCGTCCCAAGGCTGCAGAAGTTTTTAACGCCTTCGTGGTTACTTTCTCCTTGTGCTGGTTGAAGCATAGCCTTCAGTCAATCTTTACCCCCAGGTATTTAATGGCATCCTTTGGGACGATTATTTCGTTTCTTACTTTGAATTGTACGGGCCCGATTTTCCTTTTACGGGCTAGAAGTACCGCCTCTGTCTTTTCAGGGGCCAGGCAGAGTTTCTTGGCTGGAAAAAGGCGTAAGATGGAAACCATCCAGCCGTCTACAGTTTCAATGGCTTTGTTTACTCGGTTCATTAGGCCGCGTTCGGTTTTAGCAGTGATGACGGTGGTAAGGTCATCGGCGAAGACAACCATCTCCGCAGCTCCTGGCAGATCTAATCTTAGGACGCCATTATAAAGAATGTTCCACAGGGTAAAGCCCATAACTGATGCCTGCGGGGCACCACATGTGGCATTATTGTATAGCATTGTCCCACTGACAAACAAGACTAGATCACAAAACTACAAGACTAGGCAGACAAGACTAGACGAACAAGAGTAGACAAACAAGACTAGTCCACAACACGAGACAGTCAAAACCAGACAGACAACACTAGACAGACATGACTAGACAGACAAGACTCGACAGACTAGACAAGACTAGACAGACAAGACTATTCAGACAAGACTAGACAGACAAGACTATTCAGACAAGACTAGACAGACAAGACTAGACAGACAAGGCTAGACAGACAAGACTAGACAGACAAGACTAGACAGACAAGACTAGACAGACAAGACTAGACAGACAAGACTAGACAGACAAGACTAGACAGACAAGACTAGACAGACATGACTAGACAGACAAGACTAGACAGACAAGACTAGACAGACAAGACTAGACAGACAAGACTAGACAGACAAGACTAGACAGACAAGACTAGACAGACAAGACTAGACAGACAAGACAAGACTAGACAGACAAGACTAGACAGACAAGACTAGACAGACAAGACTAGACAGACAAGACTAGACAGACAAGACTAGACAGACAAGACTAGACAGACAAGACTAGACAGACAAGACTAGACAGACAAGACTAGACAGACAAGACTAGACAGACAAGACTAGACAGACAAGACTAGACAGACAAGACTAGACAGACAAGACTAGACAGACAAGACTAGACAGACAAGACTAGACAGACAAGACTAGACAGACAAGACTAGACAGACAAGACTAGACAGACAAGACTAGACAGACAAGACTAGACAGACAAGACTAGACAGACAAGACTAGACAGACAAGACTAGACAGACAAGACTAGACAGACAAGACTAGACAGACAAGACTAGACAGACAAGACTAGACAGACAAGACTAGACAGACAAGACTAGACAGACAAGACTAGACAGACAAGACTAGACAGACAAGACTAGACAGACAAGACTAGACAGACAAGACTAGACAGACAAGACTAGACAGACAAGACTAGACAGACAAGACTAGACAGACAAGACTAGACAGACAAGACTAGACAGACAAGACTAGACAGACAAGACTAGACAGACAAGACTAGACAGACAAGACTAGACAGACAAGACTAGACAGACAAGACTAGACAGACAAGACTAGACAGACAAGACTAGACAGACAAGACTAGACAGACAAGACTAGACAGACAAGACTAGACAGACAAGACTAGACAGACAAGACTAGACAGACAAGACTAGACAGACAAGACTAGACAGACAAGACTAGACAGACAAGACTAGACAGACAAGACTAGACAGACAAGACTAGACAGACAAGACTAGACAGACAAGACTAGACAGACAAGACTAGACAGACAAGACTAGACAGACAAGACTAGACAGACAAGACTAGACAGACAAGACTAGACAGACAAGACTAGACAGACAAGACTAGACAGACAAGACTAGACAGACAAGACTAGACAGACAAGACTAGACAGACAAGACTAGACAGACAAGACTAGACAGACAAGACTAGACAGACAAGACTAGACAGACAAGACTAGACAGACAAGACTAGACAGACAAGACTAGACAGACAAGACTAGACAGACAAGACTAGACAGACAAGACTAGACAGACAAGACTAGACAGACAAGACTAGACAGACAAGACTAGACAGACAAGACTAGACAGACAAGACTAGACAGACAAGACTAGACAGACAAGACTAGACAGACAAGACTAGACAGACAAGACTAGACAGACAAGACTAGACAGACAAGACTAGACAGACAAGACTAGACAGACAAGACTAGACAGACAAGACTAGACAGACAAGACTAGACAGACAAGACTAGACAGACAAGACTAGACAGACAAGACTAGACAGACAAGACTAGACAGACAAGACTAGACAGACAAGACTAGACAGACAAGACTAGACAGACAAGACTAGACAGACAAGACTAGACAGACAAGACTAGACAGACAAGACTAGACAGACAAGACTAGACAGACAAGACTAGACAGACAAGACTAGACAGACAAGACTAGACAGACAAGACTAGACAGACAAGACTAGACAGACAAGACTAGACAGACAAGACTAGACAGACAAGACTAGACAGACAAGACTAGACAGACAAGACTAGACAGACAAGACTAGACAGACAAGACTAGACAGACAAGACTAGACAGACAAGACTAGACAGACAAGACTAGACAGACAAGACTAGACAGACAAGACTAGACAGACAAGACTAGACAGACAAGACTAGACAGACAAGACTAGACAGACAAGACTAGACAGACAAGACTAGACAGACAAGACTAGACAGACAAGACTAGACAGACAAGACTAGACAGACAAGACTAGACAGACAAGACTAGACAGACAAGACTAGACAGACAAGACTAGACAGACAAGACTAGACAGACAAGACTAGACAGACAAGACTAGACAGACAAGACTAGACAGACAAGACTAGACAGACAAGACTAGACAGACAAGACTAGACAGACAAGACTAGACAGACAAGACTAGACAGACAAGACTAGACAGACAAGACTAGACAGACAAGACTAGACAGACAAGACTAGACAGACAAGACTAGACAGACAAGACTAGACAGACAAGACTAGACAGACAAGACTAGACAGACAAGACTAGACAGACAAGACTAGACAGACAAGACTAGACAGACAAGACTAGACAGACAAGACTAGACAGACAAGACGAGACAGACAAGACTAGACAGACAAGACTAGACAGACAAGACTAGACAGACAAGACTAGACAGACAAGACTAGACAGACAAGACTAGACAGACAAGACTAGACAGACAAGACTAGACAGACAAGACTAGACAGACAAGACAGACAGACAAGACTAGACAGACAAGACTAGACAAGACTAGACAGACAAGACTAGACAGACAAGACTAGACAGACAAGACTAGACAGACAAGACTAGACAGACAAGACTAGACAGACAAGACTAGACAGACAAGACTAGACAGACAAGACTAGACAGACAAGACTAGACAGACAAGACTAGACAGACAAGACTAGACAGACAAGACTAGACAGACAAGACTAGACAGACAAGACTAGACAGACAAGACTAGACAGACAAGACTAGACAGACAAGACTAGACAGACAAGACTAGACAGACAAGACTAGACAGACAAGACTAGACAGACAAGACTAGACAGACAAGACTAGACAGACAAGACTAGACAGACAAGACTAGACAGACAAGACTAGACAGACAAGACTAGACAGACAAGACTAGACAGACAAGACTAGACAGACAAGACTAGACAGACAAGACTAGACAGACAAGACTAGACAGACAAGACTAGACAGACAAGACTAGACAGACAAGACTAGACAGACAAGACTAGACAGACAAGACTAGACAGACAAGACTAGACAGACAAGACTAGACAGACAAGACTAGACAGACAAGACTAGACAGACAAGACTAGACAGACAAGACTAGACAGACAAGACTAGACAGACAAGACTAGACAGACAAGACTAGACAGACAAGACTAGACAGACAAGACTAGACAGACAAGACTAGACAGACAAGACTAGACAGACAAGACTAGACAGACAAGACTAGACAGACAAGACTAGACAGACAAGACTAGACAGACAAGACTAGACAGACAAGACTAGACAGACAAGACTAGACAGACAAGACTAGACAGACAAGACTAGACAGACAAGACTAGACAGACAAGACTAGACAGACAAGACTAGACAGACAAGACTAGACAGACAAGACTAGACAGACAAGACTAGACAGACAAGACTAGACAGACAAGACTAGACAGACAAGACTAGACAGACAAGACTAGACAGACAAGACTAGACAGACAAGACTAGACAGACAAGACTAGACAGACAAGACTAGACAGACAAGACTAGACAGACAAGACTAGACAGACAAGACTAGACAGACAAGACTAGACAGACAAGACTAGACAGACAAGACTAGACAGACAAGACTAGACAGACAAGACTAGACAGACAAGACTAGACAGACAAGACTAGACAGACAAGACTAGACAGACAAGACTAGACAGACAAGACTAGACAGACAAGACTAGACAGACAAGACTAGACAGACAAGACTAGACAGACAAGACTAGACAGACAAGACTAGACAGACAAGACTAGACAGACAAGACTAGACAGACAAGACTAGACAGACAAGACTAGACAGACAAGACTAGACAGACAAGACTAGACAGACAAGACTAGACAGACAAGACTAGACAGACAAGACTAGACAGACAAGACTAGACAGACAAGACTAGACAGACAAGACTAGACAGACAAGACTAGACAGACAAGACTAGACAGACAAGACTAGACAGACAAGACTAGACAGACAAGACTAGACAGACAAGACTAGACAGACAAGACTAGACAGACAAGACTAGACAGACAAGACTAGACAGACAAGACTAGACAGACAAGACTAGACAGACAAGACTAGACAGACAAGACTAGACAGACAAGACTAGACAGACAAGACTAGACAGACAAGACTAGACAGACAAGACTAGACAGACAAGACTAGACAGACAAGACTAGACAGACAAGACTAGACAGACAAGACTAGACAGACAAGACTAGACAGACAAGACTAGACAGACAAGACTAGACAGACAAGACTAGACAGACAAGACTAGACAGACAAGACTAGACAGACAAGACTAGACAGACAAGACTAGACAGACAAGACTAGACAGACAAGACTAGACAGACAAGACTAGACAGACAAGACTAGACAGACAAGACTAGACAGACAAGACTAGACAGACAAGACTAGACAGACAAGACTAGACAGACAAGACTAGACAGACAAGACTAGACAGACAAGACTAGACAGACAAGACTAGACAGACAAGACTAGACAGACAAGACTAGACAGACAAGACTAGACAGACAAGACTAGACAGACAAGACTAGACAGACAAGACTAGACAGACAAGACTAGACAGACAAGACTAGACAGACAAGACTAGACAGACAAGACTAGACAGACAAGACTAGACAGACAAGACTAGACAGACAAGACTAGACAGACAAGACTAGACAGACAAGACTAGACAGACAAGACTAGACAGACAAGACTAGACAGACAAGACTAGACAGACAAGACTAGACAGACAAGACTAGACAGACAAGACTAGACAGACAAGACTAGACAGACAAGACTAGACAGACAAGACTAGACAGACAAGACTAGACAGACAAGACTAGACAGACAAGACTAGACAGACAAGACTAGACAGACAAGACTAGACAGACAAGACTAGACAGACAAGACTAGACAGACAAGACTAGACAGACAAGACTAGACAGACAAGACTAGACAGACAAGACTAGACAGACAAGACTAGACAGACAAGACTAGACAGACAAGACTAGACAGACAAGACTAGACAGACAAGACTAGACAGACAAGACTAGACAGACAAGACTAGACAGACAAGACTAGACAGACAAGACTAGACAGACAAGACTAGACAGACAAGACTAGACAGACAAGACTAGACAGACAAGACTAGACAGACAAGACTAGACAGACAAGACTAGACAGACAAGACTAGACAGACAAGACTAGACAGACAAGACTAGACAGACAAGACTAGACAGACAAGACTAGACAGACAAGACTAGACAGACAAGACTAGACAGACAAGACTAGACAGACAAGACTAGACAGACAAGACTAGACAGACAAGACTAGACAGACAAGACTAGACAGACAAGACTAGACAGACAAGACTAGACAGACAAGACTAGACAGACAAGACTAGACAGACAAGACTAGACAGACAAGACTAGACAGACAAGACTAGACAGACAAGACTAGACAGACAAGACTAGACAGACAAGACTAGACAGACAAGACTAGACAGACAAGACTAGACAGACAAGACTAGACAGACAAGACTAGACAGACAAGACTAGACAGACAAGACTAGACAGACAAGACTAGACAGACAAGACTAGACAGACAAGACTAGACAGACAAGACTAGACAGACAAGACTAGACAGACAAGACTAGACAGACAAGACTAGACAGACAAGACTAGACAGACAAGACTAGACAGACAAGACTAGACAGACAAGACTAGACAGACAAGACTAGACAGACAAGACTAGACAGACAAGACTAGACAGACAAGACTAGACAGACAAGACTAGACAGACAAGACTAGACAGACAAGACTAGACAGACAAGACTAGACAGACAAGACTAGACAGACAAGACTAGACAGACAAGACTAGACAGACAAGACTAGACAGACAAGACTAAACAGACAAGACTAGAAAGACAAGACTAGACAGACAAGACTAGACAGACAAGACTAGACAGACAAGACTAGACAGACAAGACTAGACAGACAAGACTAGACAGACAAGACTAGACAGACAAGACTAGACAGACAAGACTAGACAGACAAGACTATACAGACAAGACTAGACAGACAAGACTAGACAGACAAGACTAGACAGACAAGACTAGACAGGCAAGACTAGACAGACAAGACTAGACAGACAAGGCTAGACAAACAAGACTAGATAGACAAGACTAGATAGACAAAATAGACAGACAAGACTAAAACAAAAACAAGACTAAATAGACAAAACTAGACAGACTAGATTAGGCAATGTAATCTAGAAAAACTGTTTGAAGTAAGTAAAGAGTTTATTATCTTCCAATTTTCAAGTCTTTCTAACGGGTTTTAGTCATTTTGTATAAATGTTGCATCAGAATGCGTCGTGCAGCCATAAAAATGTTGCATCATCTTTCCATTCATAAACACATGGCGTGCTATACGCATATTAAACTACCGTAAATGTTTCGAGTTTCTTGGAATGGGATTGGCGATAAATAGTCAGTGATAAGCTTAGAAAGGAAACTAGAAATGATAAGGTACAACTGTAAAATTGGGAAAAATAATTTTCTTAAGTTGTACTTCTAAATTATATTTACTTATTCATTCACAAGTCATTTAAAAACAACAAACTAAGCGAAACTTTGAAAAATGCTTCAAATAAAACTTGTAGAGAATTAAATTTCATATAAAAAAACCTTGTTATCTAGTGATTTATGTTCCGTTAATTTGGTAATTATCAACCTGGAACATTGAAAAAACCTTGTTTTCGTTTTATCAAAAAATTCTTATATCAAAAATACAAATATAACTGGGAAACTAAGCGAAACTTTGAAAAATGTTTCAAATAAAACTTGTAGAGAATTAAATTTCCTATAAGCAGTACTTAAAAACCTAATGATTTTTTGCCGGTTTCAGGTTCCTATTAATTAACATTGAAACAACATAAAAATCTTATTTTTTTTCCTTTCAAACAAGCAAAAAATGGATATTTTTTTTTCGGGCAAATATCGATAAATCTATAATAACGTCCTATCCTAACTAACCCGCCATAACCTAACCTAACCTATCGACGCGTGGATGGGCAATTTGTTGTATTATTAGCTACAGCCTGCGGCTTCGCTCGAGTGGATTAATATAAATTAATTCAGGGCGGCTATGTTTACCAACTATTAATTATCTTGTGTGTAATATGAAGACTTATATGAAGTCATACCGCAAGTAAGATTTGAAAATTGTTACGAGGCCGTGAGCCGGATGAAATCAAGATGAAATAAAATAAACATTTGCAAAAATTACTTTCTCCGAAACCTTTAAGGGCACACCATTTATGTTTACTCTTTGATTCCGACAAAACAAACCGAAATACATTCCTTGATTTCAAATCAATTTCCTGGAACATTTCTTTGCCGAATTCCCGTCAAGCTGACGCTCGAACTTCTATTATTGCATCACCTTACATTCCTCATTTATAAATAGTTTTTGCATAATCTTTAACTAGAGATTTTTACTTCAGCACAACATAAGATAACGCATACAACAAAATGAATCTTGTTGTGTGGAGACTCAATACGTGTCTTAGTCTTGTCTGTCTAGTCTTATCTGTCTAGTTTTGTCTGTCTAGTCTTGTCTGTCTAGTCTTGTCTGTCTAGTCTTGTCTGTCTGGTCAAATCAAAATAAAAAATCAAAATATTTATTCCCAATGAGATATAAAATCTATAGGGTTCGTCAAAACAAAAAATTTACAGAGAGTTAAGACAATACAAGAGTAAAAACTTAATTAAAAATTAAATTCTGGTAGGCTGTAAATTGTTTTAGTGAGTAACAGTTCTTTCAGTCTTTTATCTAATTTTTTTATGGGACTTTTCTTCAGTAAGTTGGTTCACGGAGTGCACTTTAAAAATTACAGTTCAAATAGTAGCAGCGGCCTTAGGAATACAAATTTGTAAAGATTGCAGTCGCACAATGTAATTTTTAAAATTTATTTACTAATACCGGAAACTGTAATTTTAACAGCAGCAATATTTAGTTTTTACAGTTTAAAATTCGTCAGGGCGCTACTACTATTTGAAACTGTAATTTTTAAAGTTTCGTGTTAAATAACAACTCCTTGATTATTTGGTCCTTTTCCACAAATTGTAAGATTGGTCTTGGGCATGTATAAAAGATGTTTTCCCCTTGTGTGGTGGTGGTGGTGTATATCCGAGTTCTTTTGGAAACGGTGTTTATTCTTATAGATATAGCAGGCGATTTCCAGTATGTAGAGGCTCGTGATTGTTATAATGCCTAATTCCATGAAATGTGGCCTACATGAAGTAGTTATATTGATACCTCTAATGGTTCTGATTATTCTTTTTAGTGCCAGTAAGATTGTCTCCACCTGCGGTGAGAATCCCCATAGCAGTATACCATATGCAAGTATTGACTGTATTTCAGCAAAATAATATGTGAGAATATCTTCATTCCGTAAAAACTGTAGGAGGTACCTGATTTGAAATATCTTTCTGGTGATGTTTGCTGGAAATTTCTTGAATGGTGATATTCCAGTGCAGGTTTTCCTCTAAATGAATACCAAGAAATATGGTTACATTAACTCTCTTGATGGTGTCGTTATTTAGTTTAAGTGGAAAGTCTTTGGCACGAGAGCTGCGTGCAGTCTGAATTATCATATATTCAGTTTTATTTGTTGAATAGTGAACACGAGTTTAGGTCCATATGTTTTAGTGTTTTTTAAGGACCCCATTATTTGTAGAATCTCGTTCGCCGAAAACTCGTCAAGGAACATAGTATTTGGGTTAAATTAAAGTGGCTGTTGGAGATTTCCGTTGGTGTGATGTTCTGGCTGATTCACTTTGGCGCTTGATCAAAATAGTCGCTGAAAATTGTCACTATTTGCTTCGGTGCAGTGACAAGCTTGGAATTTTCCCAAATATCGATCTTTTCAGAATGTTTAGTTTTATTGCTTTGCTCCTTTATCACCCTCCAAAAAGCTTAATGTTTATTCGGTGCTTGAATTACTCTTTGGTGAAGAAATTTTTCACCAAAAATTTTTTTGGTTCGAAGAAATTTCAGATTGGATTAAATTGTTGTGTACCATTTTTGATACAGATACCTCTTATTTAAAACTAGATACTGTTTGGTAAGAATAAACATGTTAATTAATTTAGTGGCCGACGTTTTTACCCACTTGGTAATTCAAGACTTATGATTGGCATTGATTTTCGATATGGGGAAGCAAGAAAAGAAGTGATGTTGGAGGGTCTTGATGAATGAAACAGTTTTGCCGTTACAGCCTGGATTATTGTAGATCCCCGACCATGATTCACTCTGAAGTTGTTCAGAGAAATGTTTATTGTTAGAAGTACACATGTTTCTGGCGAGGAGGTATTTTTTTCTATACTGCGTCTGCAGGATGCTGCTTAGCCTAATTAACTGGTGGTCTGACATCAGTGTCCATCTTCCAATGACGTAAATAATGATATGGCATGATATGGCAATATCTTCTGGATATGGCAAAGATGTTGTCGATTTTTGATCTTGTCGATGACGTTATTCTAGTGGCCTGGTGCACATATTCCATCATTCCATAAGCCTCGCCCCATTCCAAATAAATTAGTCAGGTGGCTTTTGTCCTTAGAGTTCTTGGAAAAGCTGACATTAAAGTCACAAACTAGAATTATGTCTTTAGATTTTGGAATATTTATGGAGAATACCATGTAATATTGTCATAAAAGTGTGTAAACCTGGTGGTCTGTAGATATTTAGAGTAATTTTATAGAAGTCAGTAATTTTCCATTAAATACCGCAGATTTCGATGACTTGCTCAATTTAGTTTAGTTTTTAATCGAGTTATCAACATCTAGTCTATCCACACCCATGTTGCTGTGATGCACTGAAGACCTGGCCCATATAGCAACTCCCCTCCAGTTGACTGGGTTCTGCCGTAGTATGTTCTATTGTCGTGGGTATGTTCTCTGGATAACGATGTTTCAGCGAGGCAGATGAAATTAGGGTTTTTGTCTTCGATAGCTGGTTCTAGTTGGTTGCTTTTCTTACGTAGTGCTTGGATATTTAGATACATAAAGGTATGTCCACACTAGGCAACAAATTTGTGGCAACATGTTGCCACCAACACTTTGACATGGCAACATGAAATTGCTTCAATTGTATCTGGATACATGTTGTCTGTGATGTTATGCGTCCATACCACAACCAATCAAATGTTGAAAATAGACGTGAAAGTTGCTGGTGTTTGTGCTGCTTATGTTGTGTTTAGTTGCCGGTTCACAAAAACGAAAAAGACAGATATTGGCAAAGAGAATTTTTGAAAACTGGGTCGTTCCATGGCGACAATTTGGTGTCAGAACTACTATTAAATGATGGTAGTTTGTTTCGAAATTTCGTCAGATTAACGAAAACTGACTTTGAAGAAGTTCTTCGTTTAGTAGCTCCCCTGATATCAAAAAGGGATACACAGGGCGCCACTTCTACTTTGTTCCTCAATTTTTTTCTTTCTCGAGCAAACTGTGTTTTTAGCGATTTAATTTTTCTTGCAATCTCATCTGCATTTGTTTTAAAATGTACAGCCATTTTACACATTTCGTCATATTTAATATTCGTGTTTTTTATTCTTTCGTTGCAACATCCCACAAAGCTGGCGCACCTTGCAACATTTCTATCAGATCTGTACTTTTTTGTTTGGTCCAGGAATATTTAATTACTTCACCACCACTATTCTCCATCACTTTTTTGAATTATAAACTATAATTATAATTAAGAATTAATGAATATTATTATAACAAAAACGAAGTAGGTAGCTAACCTGCACAAATGAAACCTCAACCACTGGGATTCACGCAAAATGTTGTCAACACTGTCCACACTGAACGATGTTACCCGTATAAAACGGGATACACGGAAACAAATTTATTTGATGTGCGCAGCCAAATGCTCACGAGTATCCATCAACATGTTGCTTGTTTATAGCAACATGTTGTCAACATTGTGTTGACAACATGTTGCCAACAATTTGTTGCCCAGTGTGGACTTAAGAATTTCCGATTGTTGCTTATAATTTTTATTTACTTGTTTAGTAATTGTGTCTGTCTAGTATTGTCTGTCTAGTCTTGTCTGTCTAGTCTTGTCTGTCTAGTCTTGTCTGTCTAGTCTTGTCTGTCTAGTCTTGTCTGTCTAGTCTTGTCTGTCTAGTCTTGTCTGTCTAGTCTTGTCTGTCTAGTCTTGTCTGTCTAGTCTTGTCTGTCTAGTCTTGTCTGTCTAGTCTTGTCTGTCTAGTCTTGTCTGTCTAGTCTTGTCTGTCTAGTCTTGCCTGTCTAGTCTTGTCTGTCTAGTCTTGTCTGTCTAGTCTTGTCTGTCTAGTCTTGTCTGTCTAGTCTTGTCTGTCTAGTCTTGTCTGTCTAGTCTTGTCTGTCTAGTCTTGTCTGTCTAGTCTTGTCTGTCTAGTCTTGTCTGTCTAGTCTTGTCTGTCTAGTCTTGTCTGTCTAGTCTTGTCTGTCTAGTCTTGTCTGTCTAGTCTTGTCTGTCTAGTCTTGTCTGTCTAGTCTTGTCTGTCTAGTCTTGTCTGTCTAGTCTTGTCTGTCTAGTCTTGTCTGTCTAGTCTTGTCTGTCTAGTCTTGTCTGTCTAGTCTTGTCTGTCTAGTCTTGTCTGTCTAGTCTTGTCTGTCTAGTCTTGTCTGTCTAGTCTTGTCTGTCTAGTCTTGTCTGTCTAGTCTTGTCTGTCTAGTCTTGTCTGTCTAGTCTTGTCTGTCTAGTCTTGTCTGTCTAGTCTTGTCTGTCTAGTCTTGTCTGTCTAGTCTTGTCTGTCTAGTCTTGTCTGTCTAGTCTTGTCTGTCTAGTCTTGTCTGTCTAGTCTTGTCTGTCTAGTCTTGTCTGTCTAGTCTTGTCTGTCTAGTCTTGTCTGTCTAGTCTTGTCTGTCTAGTCTTGTCTGTCTAGTCTTGTCTGTCTAGTCTTGTCTGTCTAGTCTTGTCTGTCTAGTCTTGTCTGTCTAGTCTTGTCTGTCTAGTCTTGTCTGTCTAGTCTTGTCTGTCTAGTCTTGTCTGTCTAGTCTTGTCTGTCTAGTCTTGTCTGTCTAGTCTTGTCTGTCTAGTCTTGTCTGTCTAGTCTTGTCTGTCTAGTCTTGTCTGTCTAGTCTTGTCTGTCTAGTCTTGTCTGTCTAGTCTTGTCTGTCTAGTCTTGTCTGTCTAGTCTTGTCTGTCTAGTCTTGTCTGTCTAGTCTTGTCTGTCTAGTCTTGTCTGTCTAGTCTTGTCTGTCTAGTCTTGTCTGTCTAGTCTTGTCTGTCTAGTCTTGTCTGTCTAGTCTTGTCTGTCTAGTCTTGTCTGTCTAGTCTTGTCTGTCTAGTCTTGTCTGTCTAGTCTTGTCTGTCTAGTCTTGTCTGTCTAGTCTTGTCTGTCTAGTCTTGTCTGTCTAGTCTTGTCTGTCTAGTCTTGTCTGTCTAGTCTTGTCTGTCTAGTCTTGTCTGTCTAGTCTTGTCTGTCTAGTCTTGTCTGTCTAGTCTTGTCTGTCTAGTCTTGTCTGTCTAGTCTTGTCTGTCTAGTCTTGTCTGTCTAGTCTTGTCTGTCTAGTCTTGTCTGTCTAGTCTTGTCTGTCTAGTCTTGTCTGTCTAGTCTTGTCTGTCTAGTCTTGTCTGTCTAGTCTTGTCTGTCTAGTCTTGTCTGTCTAGTCTTGTCTGTCTAGTCTTGTCTGTCTAGTCTTGTCTGTCTAGTCTTGTCTGTCTAGTCTTGTCTGTCTAGTCTTGTCTGTCTAGTCTTGTCTGTCTAGTCTTGTCTGTCTAGTCTTGTCTGTCTAGTCTTGTCTGTCTAGTCTTGTCTGTCTAGTCTTGTCTGTCTAGTCTTGTCTGTCTAGTCTTGTCTGTCTAGTCTTGTCTGTCTAGTCTTGTCTGTCTAGTCTTGTCTGTCTAGTCTTGTCTGTCTAGTCTTGTCTGTCTAGTCTTGTCTGTCTAGTCTTGTCTGTCTAGTCTTGTCTGTCTAGTCTTGTCTGTCTAGTCTTGTCTGTCTAGTCTTGTCTGTCTAGTCTTGTCTGTCTAGTCTTGTCTGTCTAGTCTTGTCTGTCTAGTCTTGTCTGTCTAGTCTTGTCTGTCTAGTCTTGTCTGTCTAGTCTTGTCTGTCTAGTCTTGTCTGTCTAGTCTTGTCTGTCTAGTCTTGTCTGTCTAGTCTTGTCTGTCTAGTCTTGTCTGTCTAGTCTTGTCTGTCTAGTCTTGTCTGTCTAGTCTTGTCTGTCTAGTCTTGTCTGTCTAGTCTTGTCTGTCTAGTCTTGTCTGTCTAGTCTTGTCTGTCTAGTCTTGTCTGTCTAGTCTTGTCTGTCTAGTCTTGTCTGTCTAGTCTTGTCTGTCTAGTCTTGTCTGTCTAGTCTTGTCTGTCTAGTCTTGTCTGTCTAGTCTTGTCTGTCTAGTCTTGTCTGTCTAGTCTTGTCTGTCTAGTCTTGTCTGTCTAGTCTTGTCTGTCTAGTCTTGTCTGTCTAGTCTTGTCTGTCTAGTCTTGTCTGTCTAGTCTTGTCTGTCTAGTCTTGTCTGTCTAGTCTTGTCTGTCTAGTCTTGTCTGTCTAGTCTTGTCTGTCTAGTCTTGTCTGTCTAGTCTTGTCTGTCTAGTCTTGTCTGTCTAGTCTTGTCTGTCTAGTCTTGTCTGTCTAGTCTTGTCTGTCTAGTCTTGTCTGTCTAGTCTTGTCTGTCTAGTCTTGTCTGTCTAGTCTTGTCTGTCTAGTCTTGTCTGTCTAGTCTTGTCTGTCTAGTCTTGTCTGTCTAGTCTTGTCTGTCTAGTCTTGTCTGTCTAGTCTTGTCTGTCTAGTCTTGTCTGTCTAGTCTTGTCTGTCTAGTCTTGTCTGTCTAGTCTTGTCTGTCTAGTCTTGTCTGTCTAGTCTTGTCTGTCTAGTCTTGTCTGTCTAGTCTTGTCTGTCTAGTCTTGTCTGTCTAGTCTTGTCTGTCTAGTCTTGTCTGTCTAGTCTTGTCTGTCTAGTCTTGTCTGTCTAGTCTTGTCTGTCTAGTCTTGTCTGTCTAGTCTTGTCTGTCTAGTCTTGTCTGTCTAGTCTTGTCTGTCTAGTCTTGTCTGTCTAGTCTTGTCTGTCTAGTCTTGTCTGTCTAGTCTTGTCTGTCTAGTCTTGTCTGTCTAGTCTTGTCTGTCTAGTCTTGTCTGTCTAGTCTTGTCTGTCTAGTCTTGTCTGTCTAGTCTTGTCTGTCTAGTCTTGTCTGTCTAGTCTTGTCTGTCTAGTCTTGTCTGTCTAGTCTTGTCTGTCTAGTCTTGTCTGTCTAGTCTTGTCTGTCTAGTCTTGTCTGTCTAGTCTTGTCTGTCTAGTCTTGTCTGTCTAGTCTTGTCTGTCTAGTCTTGTCTGTCTAGTCTTGTCTGTCTAGTCTTGTCTGTCTAGTCTTGTCTGTCTAGTCTTGTCTGTCTAGTCTTGTCTGTCTAGTCTTGTCTGTCTAGTCTTGTCTGTCTAGTCTTGTCTGTCTAGTCTTGTCTGTCTAGTCTTGTCTGTCTAGTCTTGTCTGTCTAGTCTTGTCTGTCTAGTCTTGTCTGTCTAGTCTTGTCTGTCTAGTCTTGTCTGTCTAGTCTTGTCTGTCTAGTCTTGTCTGTCTAGTCTTGTCTGTCTAGTCTTGTCTGTCTAGTCTTGTCTGTCTAGTCTTGTCTGTCTAGTCTTGTCTGTCTAGTCTTGTCTGTCTAGTCTTGTCTGTCTAGTCTTGTCTGTCTAGTCTTGTCTGTCTAGTCTTGTCTGTCTAGTCTTGTCTGTCTAGTCTTGTCTGTCTAGTCTTGTCTGTCTAGTCTTGTCTGTCTAGTCTTGTCTGTCTAGTCTTGTCTGTCTAGTCTTGTCTGTCTAGTCTTGTCTGTCTAGTCTTGTCTGTCTAGTCTTGTCTGTCTAGTCTTGTCTGTCTAGTCTTGTCTGTCTAGTCTTGTCTGTCTAGTCTTGTCTGTCTAGTCTTGTCTGTCTAGTCTTGTCTGTCTAGTCTTGTCTGTCTAGTCTTGTCTGTCTAGTCTTGTCTGTCTAGTCTTGTCTGTCTAGTCTTGTCTGTCTAGTCTTGTCTGTCTAGTCTTGTCTGTCTAGTCTTGTCTGTCTAGTCTTGTCTGTCTAGTCTTGTCTGTCTAGTCTTGTCTGTCTAGTCTTGTCTGTCTAGTCTTGTCTGTCTAGTCTTGTCTGTCTAGTCTTGTCTGTCTAGTCTTGTCTGTCTAGTCTTGTCTGTCTAGTCTTGTCTGTCTAGTCTTGTCTGTCTAGTCTTGTCTGTCTAGTCTTGTCTGTCTAGTCTTGTCTGTCTAGTCTTGTCTGTCTAGTCTTGTCTGTCTAGTCTTGTCTGTCTAGTCTTGTCTGTCTAGTCTTGTCTGTCTAGTCTTGTCTGTCTAGTCTTGTCTGTCTAGTCTTGTCTGTCTAGTCTTGTCTGTCTAGTCTTGTCTGTCTAGTCTTGTCTGTCTAGTCTTGTCTGTCTAGTCTTGTCTGTCTAGTCTTGTCTGTCTAGTCTTGTCTGTCTAGTCTTGTCTGTCTAGTCTTGTCTGTCTAGTCTTGTCTGTCTAGTCTTGTCTGTCTAGTCTTGTCTGTCTAGTCTTGTCTGTCTAGTCTTGTCTGTCTAGTCTTGTCTGTCTAGTCTTGTCTGTCTAGTCTTGTCTGTCTAGTCTTGTCTGTCTAGTCTTGTCTGTCTAGTCTTGTCTGTCTAGTCTTGTCTGTCTAGTCTTGTCTGTCTAGTCTTGTCTGTCTAGTCTTGTCTGTCTAGTCTTGTCTGTCTAGTCTTGTCTGTCTAGTCTTGTCTGTCTAGTCTTGTCTGTCTAGTCTTGTCTGTCTAGTCTTGTCTGTCTAGTCTTGTCTGTCTAGTCTTGTCTGTCTAGTCTTGTCTGTCTAGTCTTGTCTGTCTAGTCTTGTCTGTCTAGTCTTGTCTGTCTAGTCTTGTCTGTCTAGTCTTGTCTGTCTAGTCTTGTCTGTCTAGTCTTGTCTGTCTAGTCTTGTCTGTCTAGTCTTGTCTGTCTAGTCTTGTCTGTCTAGTCTTGTCTGTCTAGTCTTGTCTGTCTAGTCTTGTCTGTCTAGTCTTGTCTGTCTAGTCTTGTCTGTCTAGTCTTGTCTGTCTAGTCTTGTCTGTCTAGTCTTGTCTGTCTAGTCTTGTCTGTCTAGTCTTGTCTGTCTAGTCTTGTCTGTCTAGTCTTGTCTGTCTAGTCTTGTCTGTCTAGTCTTGTCTGTCTAGTCTTGTCTGTCTAGTCTTGTCTGTCTAGTCTTGTCTGTCTAGTCTTGTCTGTCTAGTCTTGTCTGTCTAGTCTTGTCTGTCTAGTCTTGTCTGTCTAGTCTTGTCTGTCTAGTCTTGTCTGTCTAGTCTTGTCTGTCTAGTCTTGTCTGTCTAGTCTTGTCTGTCTAGTCTTGTCTGTCTAGTCTTGTCTGTCTAGTCTTGTCTGTCTAGTCTTGTCTGTCTAGTCTTGTCTGTCTAGTCTTGTCTGTCTAGTCTTGTCTGTCTAGTCTAGTCGGTTCGTTTGGTACAGGGAAATTAGTCATCTAAAAGCCGTGGTTCAATGCCCCTTTGGCACAACTTGACGCATGCCACCGTATATACAAAGACAGATACGGAGTTATCTGAAAACAGGAAACTTGTCCTATAAGCATGCAGCAAGACACAAGACCACGATGTCTGCATTGGTGCCCCACAGGGTTCGGTGCTGGGTGCAACCCCGTGGAACATCCTATACGATGGCGTCCTCAGACTTAAGCTACCAGAAGGAGAAGAGATGTTGGGTTTTGCCGATGACTTGGCAACGGAAGTGACGAACGAGGGTTAATGCTCAGAGCTAACAGGGCCATGGAACAGTTGGCGGATGGATGGGCGAAAACTGTTCAAATTGGCCCAAGCAAAAAAAGGAGTTAGTACTAATAACGGGGATGAGGAAAGTATTACTTTTATGGTAGGGGGGGGGGGGGGAGGTAAATAATAGAAAAGGGGTCAATCAAATACCTAGGTGTGCCAAAATAATACCAAATGTTGGTGGTGATTGTGGTGGTGATGATTATCAAGTTTCTTGGGGAGTAATAACATGCTGGCAAAAACTCAAAAAGGCTTTTGGAAAAGAAGCTCAACTGATACTGCTCTGTTGGATAGTGTTAATTTTATAATTACTTCTCTAAATTTTAAACAGGAGGTTCTTGCTTCATTTTACGACCTAAGTAAAGCATTTGATCACAAGCTCTTTCCACAAAAAAATGAAGATATTGGAGTTAGAGGCGTCGACAAGAACTGGGTAAAATCTCCGTTGCATCAAAGAGGACAAACAGTGATCGTAAACGGTTCAAAATCGGAAAGAAAATTAAAGAAATGGGTGGTTGGTACCTGCACCTCCAATCACCAATGGTGGAAGGGACACACGACATCTTGGTGAAAAACACGACATCTTGGTTATGCGAGAAGCGTTTCCAAGATGCTCGGGAAGTTTCAGGGGGGGCTCTTAACAATTTAACTTTAAGGTGCTTGCTATGTCCCATTTAAAAAAATGTATTGTCGGTCTAGTCTTGTCTGTCTAGTATTGTATGTCTAGTCTTACTTGTCTAGCCTTGTCTGTCTAGTCTTGTCTCTCTAGTCTTGTCTCTCTAGTCAAAATCAAAATGAAAATCAAAGTCCTGACTCTCTAGTCTTGTTTGTTTAGTCTTGTCTGTTTAGTCTTGTCTTTCTAATCTTGTCTGTCTAGTCTTGTCTGTCTATTCTTGCCTGGCTAGTCTTGGTTGACTAGACTTGTCTGTCTAGCCTTGTCTATCTAGTCTTATCTCTCTAGTTTTGTCTGTCTACTCTTGTCTATCTAGTCTTCTCTGTCTAGTCTTGTATGTCTTATATTTTATGTCTAGTCTTGTCTATTTATTCTTCTCTGCTTATTTTTGTCTGTCTAGTCTTGTCAGTCTAGGCATTCCATCTAACTTTCTCTAGCTAGTAGCTTGTATTTCTAGCCTTGTCAGACAAGTCTTAACGGTTTAGTCTTGTCTCTAATCTTATCTATCTTATCTATCTAGTCTTCCATGTATAGCACTGTCTTTCCAGTATTGTCTGTCTAATTTTCTTGTCTGTCTAGTTTCATTTATGGAATTTAGTCTAATGAACAACTGCTGTTTCTCTAATCCAGGCTTTGATTAATTCGAGCGACAAATCTATGAAGCCTAAATTTATAAACTTGTCGTGTGAAACATTGTCTATTTCCCACTGAATTATAAATCCAGACAAGACAAACGTGTGCATAGATAATTATAAAATCAATCGAATGTATTATATATAGGGGTAGATTTTCGACCCCCGCTACGATTATACACGACTGCAGTGGGAAAAGTGGCCGAGAGCCGGGGTAAGCGTATTAAGTCAGCCGCGTGTTGGCTGAGTAGTAGTTACGGTCTAGAATTACGAAAGTAGACAGCACGTGTGGTCAGTGACTTGAAACCGGCAACGAGACAATAAAGTTAGTTTTGGACGGGAGTTTTGCTAAAGTTTTTATGTTTTGGGTGAATTAAAGTCGTAACCAAATGGTATGTTGAATTCAAAGAGAGAGATTAGTTAAGATTTAAATTTTGTTTTGAAACGCACATGGTTTTTCCGTTTTACTAGTTTTAGTTGCGTCGAACATGTTTTAAACGTAGTCAAAACCAATGAAATGTAATAAAATTTAAAGATTCAGCTGTGTAGGCACTAGGTGAAACATTATAAGTTACAATGTTATAATTCTGTTATAATTTCTAACAAAAGTAATCATAAATTAGAGAGAGACACTAGGTGTAACTCAATTATGAAACTTACACCTATTGTCTCTAATTTATTATTATAAATTTTGTTTTTTCTTTTGATTTGTGTTACTATTTTTGGCCATTCGCTACTATTACTTACACTTACAATGTGCGGTTTATTTTTAGCTAGCAAGGGCGCCAAAATTCTATTCGCTTCTAACCCATGCAAACGCCGCGCCGATAAGACGCAATCCAGTCCGTAGATAAGATTAACTTACATAAGTCTTCATTAAATAAAAAATTCTGGTAAATATTTAGACAACCAGAAACTGTTTTTCAACGACGCTTTTATTCAGATATTTTGAGACAGTTTTTCAAGGCGCGCTTATTTAGACATTTTTTTTTAAATTAAAACCGTTCTTATTATTCAACATTGCATTCGCAAATAATTTTCATGAGATTTATAAATTTAGATAAATTAATATCAGGTTTTACAAATCGAGCGAAGTTTGTTTGATGAATAAGACCAGACAAATAAGAATAGACAGATTACAGAAATAGGCAATCAAAATTAGACAAACCAGAATAAACCAATGAAAGTCGACAAAGACTAGACAAATAAAACAACAGAGAGAGCTAAACGGACTAGGTAGTCAAAAATATGCAGACAACATAACACAAATAACACTAGGTCAATGAAAGTAGTAAGACAAGAGTCAAATTACAAGGACATCTTCATGACAAGGACCAAATCTAGTCTTTGCTATGTAGAGCTAGACTATACAGCACTAGACCTACAGCACTAACCTATACAAGACTAGAATAAACAAGTAAATATTTTGTTTATCGGGTCTTGTCTAGTCTCGTCGGTCTTGTCCTGTCAGTCAAATTCAAATTCAAAAATATTTATTTCATTATTTAAACACGTATAGTAAGTACATTAAGTACATTACAAATACATTATAAATGAAATGTGTCGCTGGCGCTGGTAGGAATAGCAAATATATATACGTAGTATAATAGATATACGTAGCTGTAGTTGTTAAAATGTTTGCCTTACGAAAATGACCTGCATTGAATTCACGTTAGTTCAAATTTAAGAGTATTCGCAGTGCTAGTTATTGTATCTTGAAGACACATTTGTAGTATGTACCATTTCCCCAGAACATAATTCCAAATCTAAGGAGGCTGTAGAAGTTGGAAAAATACACCATCCTCAGGACGTCGGTTTTAACATATCGTTGGAGGGATCTCATAGCGAATGCTGCCTTGTCCAGTTTCTTTGTCACAAAGTTCATATCCTATAGACATCATTAACCTTTTCCGCGAAAAAGGAAAACAAAGAAATAGATGGCACCAAACAAGATCCCCACAAGATAAAAGATTACTTAACAACTTAACTATACTGTTAAGAAGACAAATTCAAAGATATAACGACACCACAATGAAAAATAATTTTCAATCACTAACCGCTGATAACTATAATCACTATAACTTGTGAAAAGCAACAAGAAAATTGTGCAAAGTTCTCCAATTAAAGATGAAAACGGAAAATGGGCAATTAATAATGAACAAAAAGCTACAAGATTTGCAGAACACCTAGCAAACACTTTCCAGCCAGTAGATTATGGCCAGTAGGTAATGGTTTCTCCTTAAACACAGAATTTGTTCAAGAAGAAGAAATTTTGCGGGTTACAAGCAAAATTTCTTCTTCTTCCTGAACAAATTCAGCTAGAACAAAGGAAGTTCTGAAAGAAATCCAAACTAAAATAAGTGCAAAAATATCTCCTAGCTATGATCTAATAAATGAAGAAGTATTAAAAAATCTCCCGCGAAAAGCTATTTTTAAACTTACAACAATCATAACGCTGCATTTAGATTAAAGCATGTACCAGAGTTATGGAAACTGCAGAAGTGATAATGATAGCAAAACCTGTAAAGCCTCCACACGAAGCTGCTTCTTACAGACCCATATCGCTACTTCCTATCATGTCTAAACTTTTTGAAAAACTTTTTTTAAAGCCTCTTATTCCTATAATAGAAAAAAATAACATAATACCAGACCATCAGTTTGGATTTCGACAAAAACATTCCACCATTGATCAAGTTCATCGGATTACTGCAGTTATAGAGAAAACTCTCGAAGAAAAGAAAGTTTGTGCTGCTGTATTTCTCGACGTAGCACAAGCCTTTGATAAGGTATGGCACGATAGTCTTATAAATAAACTTAGACAAATGTTACCAAAACAGTTCTGTGATCTTCTGATTTCATATCTGTCAAATCGAACTTTTAGAATAAGGCAGGAAGATGCGTACTCAGAAATTAAAGCTGGGGTACCACAAGGAAGCGTTTTGGGTCCGACGCTATATTTACTGTACACTTTTAACATTCCACAACTAGAACACGATACTATGGCGACCTTCGCCGACGATACCGCTATTTTAGCTATTGGAGAAACTCACCAAGCATCAACTGAGAAAATACAAACTAACTTGAATTATATCCACGAGTGGACAAAAAAATGGCGAATTAAACAAAATTAATCAAAATCAGTTCATGTGAATTTCACAACTAAAGAACCAAAATACTATCCACTTACCATAAATAACAACCAATTACCTTACGTAAATACTGCAAAGTATCTTGGCATGACTCTCGATGCAAAGCTGCGCTGGAAGGCACATATCAAAAAGAAAAAGGAAACCTTGGAAATTCGATATAAAGAAATTTATTGGCTAATAGGTAGGAATTCGGTCCTATCGATTCAAAATAAACTTCTCCTATACAACCAAATACTAAAACCCATATGGACCTATGGTATACTACTTTGGGGGTATCCCAAACAAAGTAACATCCAAATCATACAAAGGTTTCACAATAAAGTACTAAGGATCATAGCAAAGGCACCTTGGTACATCAGAAATTGCGATATCCATAGGAACTTATGTGGATAATATTATTAAAAAACACGCTGCTGCTCACGAGCAGAGACTCCATCGCCATGTGAATGTTGCGGCAGTCCAGCTACTATATAGCTACATTATTGTACAGTTCATGGACTATGTAAATACATCATAATACACGCGTATGTAACAGTCCGCGATGAATGATAAGTTATGATTGATAACACACACGTGCGTTTGGTTTACGATTCGTTGATTGGTTGAGAGCTGCTACTATTGTTAAATATAGGGTTAAACTGGAGTGCTCATAGAAATAGGCAACCAAATGGACGCATTTTGCGGATGTAAAACACATAGGTGTAGGGAAAATAATTTTGAAGGGAGTATATAAAAATTGTTTAAACTATTGAAATTTTTTTCTTATTTCGGTTCGAGTCGCGATATGTGGTCTTAATTTATCTGCTCCTAAATTAATCCTAACCTAATCCAACCATCCATTTTGTTCAAGTCTGTAGCTACGGTGGCTGTGAATCTACTAGGACTTTAGTTTTGTTCACGAAACAGTTGTTTATATTTGAATAACACTAGTAATAGGCTCAGCATCTGCAGTATGTGTTCTTTTTCTTCTTAATCTCTGTTACTCGTCTGACTATATTCCAAGTAGCTTTCTGTCTGGTTGATGCTATTTCAATTTCCCTTCTCAAAACTCTTCTCTTGTTGTCTTTCAATAACTCAATAAATCATCTACGTAGTTTATTATAAAGATTCTTGAATGTTGAATTATATTTTGATAAAGTTAGATAAAACGAGAAAGAAAGATAAAGGAGTAGGTTAAGGTTAGTTGTTGAAGACGCATTTAGATGTTTTATTGGTGTGTACGATAACTTTTGGAAAGGCCTAGTGGAAATTTATTCGAAAAATATCTATGGAAACGACCCATTGTCTGTCAATATCGTGATTTCTAATATTAAAAACCTCCTTCCATGTTACATTTTCCATTAGTTGCCTATGGTGCTCCATATTTTCTTTATTAAATCGTCTTGTACACATTGTGTTCGAGACTGACGGTCCAATTTTGCACTTTGAACAATGATAGAATTTGTGCACAGTAGATTGTAGATTTTAGATGTGGTGGTGACGACTTGTACTCCAACCTTTATAAATCTATTGTACCTCACCCTCCTCCTCCAAGTGTTGGTGTATTTACCCATTTAGAGCGCCTCTTCTAATCCTGATTCCTTTAGGAATTTCCGGATCTGGGTGGGATTCAAGGCCTGCAGCTCCTCTGTGTTCAAGTAGTGAAGCCCCAAGGTACATCTGTTTCTTGCGGAGTAATGCTCCGCAGTCTTTGAACAGATGTATGGGGGTTTCCTCTGTTGAGCCACAGAATCTGCTTTCTCGTCTGAATTTCTCGTTACTGCGTTACAGTCTAGTCCTGTCAGTCTAGACTTATCCGTGACAGTGTCTCCGCGAGTCGAGTTCTTTCGTTCTCTCATTCTGTACACATGAAGATAGTGTGTTGTGCGTCGTCTGGGATATGACCGCAATAAAAACACTCCGTAGTGTCTCTTTTTTTAAACCGTTCGAGGTATGCGTTGAAGCACCCATGACCAGTGAGCGCCCGTGTAAGATGGTAACTCATATGTCCGTGTGACCTTTCATACCATGCTTTTACGTTAGGGATAAGTCTGTGTGTCCACCTTCCACTAGTGTCGTTATCCCATCTTGTTTGCCATCGGTCCATGAGTCTCTTACGTGCCCTCTCCTTAGCGGCTGCTCTTTCATGTTTTACTTCCTTTTTCGCCCTGTGTTGTTGCAGGTGTTCATAGACTTCTTGTTTCTCGCGAATCAGTAAGTCTATTGGGGGCGTGCTTGCAAGTATCAGCGCCGCGGCCTCCGAATCCGTTCTGTAGGCAGAAATTACTCTTACACTCTCTGAACTTCTGTTCTTCTCTGAACACCTGTAAGTTGTTTTTTCGCTCCAACCTTTTTCGTTACGCCCGCCCATATTTCCGCCGCGTAGAGAATTTTTGAGTGTACCACATTGTTGAGAAGTTTCAATTCCCTCGGGCCTCCAATGTTCGGTTTTTTCAACCTTACCAGAGCTGTCACTGTAGACGCTGTCTTTTTCGATGTTTTGGCTATATGGTCTGTGTATCTCAGACCGCTATCTAGTTGGACGCCAAGGTATCTCAATGATTTCGATAAAGGGATATTTTGCCCTTCCAGAACGAGGTGGAGTGTTTCGGTGGGGTGAATAGTCTCTTACCCGTGATAAGTATCGCTTCTGTTTTATGAACTGCCATTGTTAGACCCTGCTCTTTTAACCAATTATTTGCCCGCCGAAGGGTTTCGTTAGTTGCTAGTTCTAGTGTACTTACTTCCTTTGCAGTCGCTACCACTGCGGCGTCATCTGCGAACACAACTATTTGCGCTGTTCTAGGCAAGGCTAGGTTTAGCAAGCCATCGTACATAATGTTCCAAAAGAATGGTGCCAGGACCGATCCTTGTGGGACACCCGCAGATACCTCATACTCAACTTCACCTTCGTCCGTGTGGTATATCAACCGTCGGTCGCTCAAGTAGCTGCTTATCATCTTTCTCAAGAATTCTGGTGTCTGTCTTGATGATAATGCCTTCATGATTACATCCCACCTGGCTGAATTAAAGGCGTTTTTAACGTCAAGGGTCACTAATGCACAATAACCTTTCGATTGCCGTGTTCCATTTTTGACCTTTTCTGCTGCTTTAATTACTTCAGCAATAGCGTCCACGGTTGATCGACCTTTTCGAAAACCATACTGCCATTGGGACAGTCCTCCGTTGTTTTCGATGCATGTCTCAAGTCTCCTAAGTAATAGTCTTTCAAAAAGTTTCCTCATGTTGTCCAGGAGGCATATCGGTCGGTATGACGATGGTTCTTCCAATGGTTTGTCCCCTTTTCTCAGTAAGACGAGTTTTTGTCTTTTCCATTGCGTAGCGAAAATTCCATTTCGAAGACACGCATTGTATGTTTCCAGCAACAACTCTGGCCACATTTCCACCATCTTGTCTGGCTAGTCTTGTCTGTCTAGTCTTGTCTGTCTAGTCTTGTCTGCCTAGTCTGGTCTGTCTAGTCTTGTCTGTCTAGTCTTGTCTGTCTAGTCTTGTCTGTCTAGTCTTGTCTGTCTAGTCTTGACTGTCTAGTCTTGTCTGTCTAGTCTTGTCTGTCTAGTCTTGTCTGTCTAGTCTTGTCTGTCTAGTCTTGTCTGTCTAGTCTTGTCTGTCTAGCCTTGTCTGTCTAGTCTTGTCTGTCTAGTCTTGTCTGTCTAGTCTTGTCTGTCTAGTCTTGTCTGTCTAGTCTTGTCTGTCTAGTCTTGTCTGTCTATTCTTGTCTGTCTAGTCTTGTTTGTCTAGTCTTGTCTGTCTAGTCTTGTCTGTCTAGTCTTGTCTGTCTAGTGTTGTCTATC
This sequence comes from Phosphuga atrata, assembly GCA_944588485.1. Classification (NCBI taxonomy): domain Eukaryota; kingdom Metazoa; phylum Arthropoda; class Insecta; order Coleoptera; family Silphidae; genus Phosphuga; species Phosphuga atrata. The sequence continues at coordinate 39,737,459 of OX155903.1, forward strand.
TAGTCTTGTGTGTCTAGTCTTGTCTGTCTAGTCTTGTCTGTCTAGTCTTGTCTGTCTAGTCTTGTCTGTCTAGTCTTGTCTGTCTAGTCTTGTCTGTCTAGTCTTGTCTGTCTAGTCTTGTCTGTCTAGTCTTGTCTGTCTAGTCTTGTCTGTCTAGTCTTGTCTGTCTAGTCTTGTCTGTCTAGTCTTGTCTGTCTGGTCTTGTCTGTCTAGTCTTGTCTGTCTAGTCTTGTCTGTCTAGTCTTGTCTGTCTAGTCTTGTCTGTCTAGTCTTGTCTGTCTAGTCTTGTCTGTCTAGTCTTGTCTGTCTAGTCTTGTCTGTCTAGTCTTGTCTGTCTAATCTTGTTTGTCTAGTCTTGTCTGTCTAGTTTTGTCTGTCTAGTCTTGTCTGTCTAGGTTCTCTGTCTAGTCTTGTCTGTCTAGTCTTGTCTGCCTAGTCTTGTAGGCCTAGTTTTGTCTGTCTACTCTTGTCTGTCTAGTATTGTCTATCTACTCTTGTCTTGTCTTGTCTGTCTTGTCTAGTCTTGTCTGTTTAGTCTTGTCTGCCTAGTATTGTCTGCCTACTCTTTCCTACCTAATCTTGTCTGCCTAGTCGTGTATGTCTAGTCTTGTCTCCCTAATATATTAAGGTCGGCAAAGCGTGGCTCGGCAGCCAAATGTGGCTCTTTGCATAGACATTTGCTGCTCTTTGAGCATGAAACACTCCGCTGTTCCTTCATTCAACTCCGAGTTTGCATTATAAAATTATTTTTTTTAAATATGAAGCGTCTGAAAAAATATTTTTCCTTTCGAAAATATTTGCTCTGTGATACTTTTATTGTCTCGTTTACTAGATAACTTGGCTTTTCTCACTTGAAAGTCTGTCGACCCCTGGTCTAGAACTGAAAAAAAAAGGAAAACGAAAAGGAATATTCTAGAACAGTTTTCATTTTCGGAAAGGTTACGGAAATGAAAACTAGAGATTGCATTGTGAGTCAGTTTGGCATAAGTTTCTTATTAAAACTAGTCGCGGAATTGTTTCGAAAATTTATCGGCTCTATAAATATAGCATGCAATTTTCATAAAAGTAAAATTAGACGCGAAGGTTACACACAACAGCTTACTCCTCCAACCGCAAATTGTTGTTACACGTTTGACCTGCCGAAAAAAGTAAAGAAAAATGTTCGGCAAACTGATAAGAGTTTTACGTAGAAATCGATAAGTTTATTCTGAGAGCCGACTTACCGGTTACATTTCAATAATTTTAAATAAATATTTTATTGTGAAATTAAACGAAAACGAAAAATTTGTGCATTATTTGCCTTATCTTGCAAGCCTTATCTGTATGGATATATTTTATTCAAATCGACAATAAGCAAAAAATAAACCGTCAACAATAGTCCATACAGAAAAAAGCTTTTTGTATACCTGATAAGTTATTCTAAGTGCCGCTAACACAATACAAACAACTGTTTGAAAGATATAAATAAGGTTCTTGGAGAATGTGCTAAACAAACTAAAATAATGTAATAAACAATAAAACAAGCTAGGCCAATAGCAACGATTATTTATAATCGTTTCTGCAAACAGAGACACATTTCTGCCGGTGACATAACTCTCGCTATCTTATCAGCGGAGACTAGGATTTTTGCACAAGATGCATTTCAAGTAATTATTTAAAAATATTATACAAGTGTTTATCAATTACTTATCAATTCGTCCACCTCGACAATTAAACTGTTTACAATTTTCTTCTTCGTAGTAGGAAATTTTATTGTCGTATAGCCTTTAATTGAGATAAATTGCAGTCGATATATTCTTCTAGAAATATATCTTCTTCAAATAAAATATCTAAAAATATCTTCTTAAAACAAGAAGAAAGTTCTGTCTTGTTATTGTTTCATTCATCTAGTCATTATCTAACATTTGTAATTTATAAACTCGAAGAAAAATGTGTTATCAGAATGTTAATGAGTTAACAGTAAACAACGGCAAGTTTCAAGGTTTTCCCAATCCTGAACAAACAAATTATTTAAATTTCAAATTGTAGGCGGGAGATTGTCAATTTCGCAGATTTTGATTCCGAATCAAAAATTAAATTAAACAATCAACTTAAGCCCTCCTACATGACAAAATAAAACCGCCTAACAAGGTTTTGTAAATTAAACCCACTTAAGCTTATTGTAAATGTAATGTTGCACAAATAACAATTAATTATGCTCGAATTGAAACGAAGTTTTTTAATTGCGATTTCCGCGTTTAATTATTCCTTAATTGTTCAAACATCTAAAACTATGCACACAAGTCTAGTCTTTTTGTCGACAAAACCGTTATCGCGTTTCAAATAGAACTTTGGAGCAATAAAACATTTCGTTTTAATATTTTTCTGCTTGCTTTATTTTATCACTTCATTTCAACAATAACCGAAAATATATAAAAAAATTCGGTAAAAATTAAATCATAAAACACAATAGATTAACGTAATAATTGTACGTAAGAAAATAAAATAAACTGACGAAACATAAAAGTCTCGTATTATTTTGTCGTTATCTGCATTGCCACACATTGTTATGGATTCATTACGATTGCCCTTGTTTATTCCATCACATATTTTTATTATTTAATTGTTTTTATTTATTTATAGTTTTTATTGCACATTCGGCTTTAGGATAACCGAGGAGACAAGGGTTAATTGACGCAATATCTAGTTTAAAAACTATTTTTAGGTGACTTACTTACTCTATAAATAAGTAAATCATAAACCCACAATTAGAGCAGTTCAGGGAACTTGAACGTTTCAACGATGTCAATCTACTATTGTTACTATTTATAGAAACTTTCTTTTATTAATTGTACGTTTCACTATCAAAGTTACAACAAGCGGACTAGACCAAAAAAGGATAAACAGACAATAATGTATAATTAAAATTGGGATTATAAAATTAGATTAGAATAGACTAAACGCACAAGCCTAAACAGAGAAGACTAATCAGATAACTCTAGACAGGCAAGACTGGACACAGACTAGACAGACCAGACAGCCTAGACAGCCTAGACAGCCTAGACAGACCAGACAGCCTAGACAGACCAGACAGACCAGACAGACCAGACAGACCAGACTGACCAGACCGACCAGGCAGACCAGACAGACCAGACAGACCAGACAGACCAGACTGACCAGACAGACCAGACAGACCAGACAGACCAGACAGACCAGACAGACCAGACAGACCAGACAGACCAGACAGACCAGACGGACCAGACGGACCAGACAGACCAGACAGACCAGACAGACCAGACAGACCAGGCAGACCAGGCAGACCAGACAGACCAGACAGACCAGACAGACCAGACAGACCAGACAGACCAGACAGACCAGACAGACCAGACAGACCAGACAGACCAGACAGACCAGACAGACCAGACAGACCAGACAGACCAGACAGACCAGACAGACCAGACAGACCAGACAGACCAGACAGACCAGACAGACCAGACAGACCAGACAGACCAGACAGACCAGACAGACCAGACAGACCAGACAGACCAGACAGACCAGACAGACCAGACAGACCAGACAGACCAGACAGACCAGACAGACCAGACAGACCAGACAGACCAGACAGACCAGACAGACCAGACAGACCAGACAGACCAGACAGACCAGACAGACCAGACAGACCAGACAGACCAGACAGACCAGACAGACCAGACAGACCAGACAGACCAGACAGACCAGACAGACCAGACAGACCAGACAGACCAGACAGACCAGACAGACCAGACAGACCAGACAGACCAGACAGACCAGACAGACCAGACAGACCAGACAGACCAGACAGACCAGACAGACCAGACAGACCAGACAGACCAGACAGACCAGACAGACCAGACAGACCAGACAGACCAGACAGACCAGACAGACCAGACAGACCAGACAGACCAGACAGACCAGACAGACCAGACAGACCAGACAGACCAGACAGACCAGACAGACCAGACAGACCAGACAGACCAGACAGACCAGACAGACCAGACAGACCAGACAGACCAGACAGACCAGACAGACCAGACAGACCAGACAGACCAGACAGACCAGACAGACCAGACAGACCAGACAGACCAGACAGACCAGACAGACCAGACAGACCAGACAGACCAGACAGACCAGACAGACCAGACAGACCAGACAGACCAGACAGACCAGACAGACCAGACAGACCAGACAGACCAGACAGACCAGACAGACCAGACAGACCAGACAGACCAGACAGACCAGACAGACCAGACAGACCAGACAGACCAGACAGACCAGACAGACCAGACAGACCAGACAGACCAGACAGACCAGACAGACCAGACAGACCAGACAGACCAGACAGACCAGACAGACCAGACAGACCAGACAGACCAGACAGACCAGACAGACCAGACAGACCAGACAGACCAGACAGACCAGACAGACCAGACAGACCAGACAGACCAGACAGACCAGACAGACCAGACAGACCAGACAGACCAGACAGACCAGACAGACCAGACAGACCAGACAGACCAGACAGACCAGACAGACCAGACAGACCAGACAGACCAGACAGACCAGACAGACCAGACAGACCAGACAGACCAGACAGACCAGACAGACCAGACAGACCAGACAGACCAGACAGACCAGACAGACCAGACAGACCAGACAGACCAGACAGACCAGACAGACCAGACAGACCAGACAGACCAGACAGACCAGACAGACCAGACAGACCAGACAGACCAGACAGACCAGACAGACCAGACAGACCAGACAGACCAGACAGACCAGACAGACCAGACAGACCAGACAGACCAGACACACCAGACACACCAGACACACCAGACACACCAGACACACCAGACACACCAGACAGACCAGACAGACCAGACAGACCAGACAGACCAGACAGACCAGACAGACCAGACAGACCAGACAGACCAGACAGACCAGACAGACCAGACAGACCAGACAGACCAGACAGACCAGACAGATCAGACAGACCAGACAGACCAGACAGACCAGACAGACCAGACAGACCAGACAGACCAGACAGACCAGACAGACCAGACAGACCAGACAGACCAGACAGACCAGACAGACCAGACAGACCAGACAGACCAGACAGACCAGACAGACCAGACAGACCAGACAGACCAGACAGACCAGACAGACCAGACAGACCAGACAGACCAGACAGACCAGACAGACCAGACAGACCAGACAGACCAGACAGACCAGACAGACCAGACAGACCAGACAGACCAGACAGACCAGACAGACCAGACAGACCAGACAGACCAGACAGACCAGACAGACCAGACAGACCAGACAGACCAGACAGACCAGACAGACCAGACAGACCAGACAGACCAGACAGACCAGACAGACCAGACAGACCAGACAGACCAGACAGACCAGACAGACCAGACAGACCAGACAGACCAGACAGACCAGGCAGACCAGGCAGACCAGACAGACCAGACAGACCAGACAGACCAGACAGACCAGACAGACCAGACAGACCAGACAGACCAGACAGACCAGACAGACCAGACAGACCAGACAGACCAGACAGACCAGACAGACCAGACAGACCAGACAGACCAGACAGACCAGACAGACCAGACAGACCAGACAGACCAGACAGACCAGACAGACCAGACAGACCAGACAGACCAGACAGACCAGACAGACCAGACAGACCAGACAGACCAGACAGACCAGACAGACCAGACAGACCAGACAGACCAGACAGACCAGACAGACCAGACAGACCAGACAGACAGACCAGACAGACCAGACAGACCAGACAGACCAGACAGACCAGACAGACCAGACAGACCAGACAGACCAGACAGACCAGACAGACCAGACAGACCAGACAGACCAGACAGACCAGACAGACCAGACAGACCAGACAGACCAGACAGACCAGACGGACCAGACAGACCAGACAGACCAGACAGACCAGACAGACCAGACAGAACAGACAGATTAGACAGACCAGACAGACGGACTGGTCAAGACCTACTGCCACCAGAATCCATCAAAATAGCTGTTAAAAGATGCCCTGAATATATCCTAAATGTCATGAACAACATTTTGGCGGATGAAAACTTTCCGAACATCTGGAATAGAGCGAGGCTAGTCCTATTTACAATTAGAAAAGGGGACAAGCTCATAGAAAACCCATCGTCCTATCGACCATTCTGCCCGCTTGATGCTTGAACAATTAATGCTACACAGGATAAAGAATGAGCTCAGTTAAAGGAAAAACCTATCAGAAAAACAAGATGGATTTGGGGAGGGCAGGTCAACAGTCGACGCTATTATGCGAATCCTGGACGTGGTAGAGAAAGCCTCAGCTGGTAGGAGGGCAACAAAAAAGATTAGTGTGGTCCTTACTTTAGACGTTAAGAATGCTTTCAATACAGTAGCATGGGGAGATATTATGAATGAGGTTAGTGAGAGAGGCTTTCCGCCATACCTTCTGAGACTACTGCGCAGTTATCTACATGAACGTAAGATCATAATCGAAGCAGACGGTGAAGTCGTGGAGCGAGATGTGCACAGCGGTGTTCCACAGGGTTCAGTAATGGGTCCTACACTGTGGAAAATCCTGTACGATGGAGTACTTAGGCTAAAGTTACCAGAAGGTGTTAAGATAATAGGCTTTGCTGATGATATAGCGCTGGTAGTAGCATGAAAAGACGAGGAGAGAGTAATGGAACATGCAAATAGGGCGATTGCGCATATTTAATAAATGTAGAAAAAGCGCTTAAAGCTGGCCCATGAAAACACGGAAGCTGTTCTATTGACCGGAATGAGGCATATACGGCCGATAGTATTTAAGGTCAGAGACGTAGGTAGGTACCGATTAAATAGACAAGATGGCACAATTATAATTAAAGACAACAAACATAGATCCAGTCTAGTTTTAGTTTTATTATTTCCGATTTAAGTTTAAAATAATCTGTGAAAAACAAAGTTGGATGAATCTATAAAAGTGAAGGCTGATAGGGTTTCCACGTGAGTTCGACTCGGCAATAATAAGTTTTCTTCCTGCGAGAAATAACTGCCCATTGAATCACAGGTCTAAATTTATCGCAACTTGCACTAATTATAAACTACCGAGTTACACGTTAAAACGCCTCCGTCTGCTTCCCGATCTGGACAAATTGTCTAATACTATCCGCTTAATCTAACCCAGTTTTATCAAGACCAATCTAACTTAATACTATAAAGTAATCTTGTGTAATAATCTAATCTAGACTAGAAACTAATCTAGACATTATATCCTGAATATTAGAAGCACGGACTAACAGCTGTTACTTTAATCTAGTTTATTTAGTCTCTTTTCTCTTATCAATTTAATTTCATCTATCCGGTCTATTACCACTATTTTTTCTGCAAATTGCGTAATAAAGTTGAAGCGTATTTTTTTTCGTCGTAATAGTTATGTCGAACTGCCCTTCGTGGGGCTAAGGTCGTTCACGCGACGCACATTTACGTTATTTAGGCGGCCATAAATCGATTTCATAGAATTTGTTCCAGGTAAAAAAAGTATATATATCTACAAACAATGTTAAATAGACATCGCACAATATAAGACCCTTTCTTTTAATCACATGTTTAAGTAAGCACCGTAGTATTAGTCGAAATTCGATCTCTGTTGTAAGTGATTAGTCCTTCACGAAAATGCAGTTTTGAAAAAATTGTTTTTGAGTTCCCTTTGAAAAAAATGTAATGGATTCCTATATATCAAGTAAAAGCAAATATATATTTAACAATTTTATATAAATTTTTCGATAAATAGTAATAATCTTTGTTATACAATTTGTATAAAAGGCTATCGACCCTAAGTCTTTCGGCCCTGGTAATTACATCTTTGTTTGGAAAAAAAAATTATAACAAACATAATTAAAAAAAAATATTTTTATTTATATAAATTAATATTTAAATTAATTTTAAAATTAAGATTTATAATTAAAATTTTCTATAAAAAAAAAATATATAACAAACATAAGCACAAAAATAAAAAAATGAAAATATAAGCACAAAATAAATAAATCTAACATATTAATCGTAAACAGCTTCCATAAGAGTTAACGATGGATGTTTTTTTGGAGATCTTCTGTTGTTCCTCTTTTTCCATACTTGTTCCATGATGTCTCTGTTTTTACCTCGATCTTAAAATTTTTGTCGCAGCATGTCATGTCTTTTAAGGATTGGTGTTAATTTGGTTCTCACGTATAGCAGTTCGTTAGATGGATTGTGTATAAGGTTGTCTGGGTGTCGCATTTTTGTTATTGTTCTCAGTGCGGTTCTTTCGGCAATTTCTAATGTATGTCGAGTCGTCCTGTTTGTGTTTGTCCAAATAATGTGTCCATAGTCCAAGATCGGTCTGCAAATAGTTTTGTAAATAGTGGTCGCTGTCTTCACGGAAGTCCCCTGATCACGGAAAGTCAGGGACCGAAAGTGTTGGCTCTTTTTATGATTTCACATTTGCGTTCTTTTATGTGAATGTTAAATTTTGTTGCTCCATCGAATGTGATGCCCAAATATTTAATAGTAGGTGTTGGGTTAACTGTGGTAAGGCCAACCTTTATGTGTGGAGGGTTATTAGAAATTCGGTGAAAGGGTAGAAAAAGCTGTCATTTCGAAGGGTTTGGGCCTTATCTACATTTGTTGAACCAATCAATTGTTTGATTAGTAAGTATTTGTAATTTTTTAATTGCTTTAGGATTGTGCATGAGATATGAGGGCTGTGTCGTCGGCGTATTGGAGAATGTAGGGATGGTTTATGAGATTGGGAAAGTTGAGGTCTGTATTAAAAATGTTCTGCCACGACATTTTTTATACAGACCTCAACCTCAAAGTGTTGTAAAGTATGGGTGATAATGGTGAGCCTTGTGGAACACCTTGGCGAGGGGTAAATAAGTTAGAGTGAGCGTCGTTGACTTTAATGCATAAGTTTCTGTCATAAAGGAAGTCTTTTAACATAAAAAGAAGATAAGAGGGGATGTTTAAATTGTGTAATTTGAAAAGCAGTCCGTCGTGGCAAACTGTGTCAAAGGCTTTATGTATGTCAAGAAAAAGAGCGGCAGAGTGTTGATTAAGAAGGTGGGAGGTTTTTATATTGTTCGTGAGGATGAAAAGTGGATGTATAGTAGAATGTGAAGGTTTAAAACCAAATTGGAAGCAGGGGATCTGATTTTCCAAACAGGTCCAAATACGGGCTTTTAGAATTTGTTCCAAGTTTTTATCTAAAACGGGAAGTAGGGTGATTGGTCTATAACTTCTTGTAAGTGTCTTGTCCTGGCCTGGTTTTAATAAAGTGATGATTGTGCCGGATTTCCAAGAAGGGGGAGACACGCTGTGTAATAGGTAAAAATTGAAATTTAATTATATACTTGTGAATTTGGTCGTTCAGCTGTCTGATAAGTAGTTTCGAGATGTTGTCCCTACCAGGAGCGCTGTTTTTACCCAAAGCAATGATTGAAAAGTATTCGTCGTCTGTGATTTCCACAGGGGCCTGAAAATTGTTGTTTTTGAAAAAATAATTTTTTTTTTAACCAGTTGGATACTAAGTTAAAATTTTCGTCATCAAAGTCGGAATTATGAGTGGGTGTGAACGCTTTTTCGAAGTGTTTTGCGAAAAGGGAGGCTTTTTGGAGGTCTGAAGGAGTGGAGTGAGGAAATTTGGAGTCTATGATTTGTGGCGATTGAATCTGGTTTTTGTATTTACTTAATTTTTTTATTTTGTCCCAATAAGTTTTACCGTAATCCCGTTGAATCTCCTTGCAGACATTAAGCCAGGATTGACTTCTATATTGGAATATGTGAACATTAATTTGTTTATTAACTTTGTTGAATAATTTTTTCAGATCAGGTTCGTCTGTGTGTAGATATTCCCTGAATATCTGTCTTTTGTATTTGATGAGTCTGATTATGAAAGGGGGGAGACTTGGGTGTTATAGGAGGTGAGTGAAGGGTAATAAGGTTTGAAAGATGTGTTTGGAAATCCTCAATATGTTGAATCGAAATGTCTTTATCGTTTATTGAATTTAGGTAAATATGTCATGTCTGAATTTACATTGTCAATATTTGTTTTTTTGATGTAGGTCTCGGTTTACAAGGAGATGTGTTTGCAGGAAGAGTGGTTAGGATAGAGAATTTTATTGCCAAGTGATCGGATTCAAGGTCCGGTGTAAGTTGAATGTAGTGTGAGAGGTTAGAGGTGTGAAGAAATATGTCAGGAGTAGAGTCGGAATTGTTGGGCATAATGAATGTTGGAGGAGTGGGTCTTCTGATGAAACTTAAATTTTTGAGAAAATGGTTGAGAAGTTTAGTTTTACAAGGATTGATTTTTAAGTCACCGATAATAATGAAGGGCTACAAGGAGGCTTTGACGAAGATATTTTGCTCAATACTGGAATGAGGGTGAATATAGACCAAGAATATGTGGATTTTGTCATTTTGGAAGGGTAAAGTGAAGTGAAGGCAGTCATTGAGTGAATTTTGTTGACAAAGGGAGCGTTGGCCTTACCAAGTTTATAAGCAGGGCGTAGATGAACTAGAGCACCTCACCTGGCTTTGTTGGTGATTGGATTTCCGTGAATCTGTATGGTGTTCCAGTTCCTGAAAGTTATTTCCTTGTCCGTCTGGGTTTTCGTCTCTACAAACATGCTGCAGTCAATATAATGTTTGTCAAGTGTGTATTCTATGAGGTGTTTTTTATTATAGTAGCTGTTTAGGTTGGAGTATATTACGTTTAATTTAGCCATTGTTTATCGAAATTACTGTTTGCGTCACGTCGTCGGTAGGTTGTGTGGCGGGTACAAGGTGAGGGTTTCTCATATCAAACATAATGATGTATAATTGATTCCCGGCAAAAAATGGTTGATTTCAAAATCGGTTGCGAAACGGCGGTGTAGTGTCTTTAATAATTCATCTCTTTTCGTGTTGGTAGGGTCGTTTAGTTCATGTCTGTGAGTATTGATTATAAAGTCGTGTGTTGTCATAGGTGCATGGATTCTTGAATTCTTAGTGATGGTGCTTGGTAGATCGGCGGACTTTTTGTTGCTTAATTTAATTTTTACGTTGGGAACTCCATCAATGGGTTTGGTAGGATGTTTTGGGCACAGAGGAGACCATGTTACATTCTCAGTGCTGTTGCACGTTGCACATTTAGGAGGCAGTGGCGATTTACATAGATGGGATTCATGTGCACCTGAATATTTTAAACATTTTTTGGGGGCAGTGCAATTTTCTGTGGAATGTTCAAATGACTGGCATTTGCAATAAGGACGAGGGATGGATGCAGGGGGATTACTAGGCGAGACGGGGTAGTGCCTGTACATATAGAAGAGCCCGCCTGTCGCTAGAAGTTTCTCGTAAGAGGCAACATCACTCGTTATTATTCGAATTAATCGACACGGTTTATTATGGGCCTTGGATATTATTCTCTTGCAGTATGGTATATTCCGGTTTAGATTCGAGTGCAGGTATGCTGCAATGTCTTCATCTGACATTTCTAGTTCCACTTTTTCAATTACTGCAGCCTAAGAAGGAGGTCTAGGTGAGATCTCGTTTTGGTTAGATGTTGAGGACGGTAGATCTTAACGGACTTAATGACGTTTCTGTTGCTTTAAGTGTATCTATTGTAGAAGGGCAGTCCGATTTAATGAGGTACCCGGTAGAGGTTTTAATGATTATGTCCCCGTTTTCTGGAGCACTTTTCAGACAAATGGAGCAGAATTGAATTCTAGACATACTAGAATCTTGAGTTGTAAAGGAGTAGTTGTATTTGTAGGATCTGAGTGAAGCATTTGGTTTGGTTGCAATTTTTGAGTGTTGATCTGATTGACTACAAGAATTGGTAGCTGCAGATGTTGAAGGAGTCGATGGGCTATTGGGTCTAGATGCAGTAGTACAGGCTGGGTTGGTTTTATTTTTATCTATGGATTTCGCTTCCTTTTCTTTGGGTGGGCGTAAATAATGACCTTTTTTCCTCTTGGTTGTAAAACCTTTGTCATCCGTTTCGGATACTTGGGAGCTACAAGCCCCATCCATGAAAACGTTCAGTAAAATTACAATTTTCTGAAAATTTCTAAAAATTTCGTCAACTAATTTTTCTGACAACGTCAAAAATTTCCAATTTCCAAAAAGTGATATAATCTCTAAGAACCTGTTGTTCAGACGAACTATTGGACAAATCGATTCCACTCTCTTCTCTGACGTGTTCAACACAAATTTGGATGCTATTAAGTGTTTTCTATTTCTCTATTTCTATCTTTTATAGCACTACTATTTCTCAAACTCTTGTACCTTTCGTTGCTACGATAGGTGTGTATAGGTGTACGATATTTGTCTAAATTTTTCGAATTATAAATTATTTTAAGGATAGAAAATGGTAATCGAAATTGATGAATAAAAAACCTCCATGATTGATTTTCAAAAAGGTTTTTGTTATACTTCCGCGTGCGTCCCCGAATTTTTTTTAAGTTATAAAAGAATAAATAGTATGTGTACTAACTAAAAACACAAAAATTAGCCGTGGACTCCCGTGAAAACGATGTTTTCATCGATAGCTTGTGTTTTGTTCCGGCGCTCGAGTAGTAACGCGTAGATTTCATTTTGACTAAATGCAGGAACAAGATTTACCAAATTTTGACGGAAAGTTGAGCAACCTTCAGATATATATCCGAGTTATAAAAAAAACAGCCTATCGGATAACTGAATGTTGTGCTGAAATTAACTTGAAACATTTATTGGACCACACAGCTAAACGTTTGGTTACATATTTGGGGGATGTATTGATAAAATTGAATATACAAGAGTATGTCAACAAGTGTATGTATACGTATGTCATTGACGCTAATTTCGAAGTGGAGATATGACGGATCGGAAAAAACACAATATAAACAGAAAATACAGGAAGAAGATTCCATAGACAGCAATATTGTTCACAGTTGCTTTGTTCGAGTTATATTGGTTTGTAGCATAAATAAAAAAGTTGATTCTCAAAATTCAACTCCCTATTCGCCACGCTACTGTCGACCAATGAGGATACGATTTGTTAAAATAGTGGATATCACAAAATCCAAAATCGCCTATATAGAAGAAACTGTAAGCGCTTTATAAAAAGCGAATTCATACAAGGAGATAGCTCTATTTCAATTAAACATTTATTGACGCTAACTTTAGTGGATGCCAAAGTATGCAATGCTGCCACGTCAATTACCTCAACTATGAGATGCTATATTTGTGGTTCTACCTCAAAACAGTTTAATGACCTTATTGTAACAAGAAATGTCTCCACAAACGCATTAAAATTTGACCTTTCTATATTGCACGCTAGAATACACTTATCGACAGTTGTTGAGTCGCGGTGGATGTTGTCTTTGACAAACGTTCGCGTGATCAAACCTAAGGCGATTAATTCAGGGTTGCTAATAGATTTGATTGGCACTGGAAATTATAAGTTTTGGGCAAATAAAACTTGTACGCCTCGATAAACATGTATTTATTTATTTAAGTCTATTTTAAGCACTTGTGACGACGTGCACTGTCGGAGTTTGGAATCTTCTCGATGTGTTTGTGGCAAGAGGGTTACAATTGAATTGAGTGCGATTAGATATTCTTACAAACAGGAAAACCTCCCATTTGCCTGCCTCCATTGAACCGAGAAGAATTCCAACCCGAAGTGCACGTGGTAATTTTTATGACTAATCTTAAAACTACCCAAAATTTAAATACTTATTCTAAGGAACCTTAAACATAAACATTGCATTGTATTTTCAATTGTTTACGACCACCAAGCATCCAAAAACCATTAGCGATCGTAAACATCCGCCGAAGCGTATTTACAAAGGATTGGTGATAACAAATGCTCTTTGAGATGCGTTGTGGCCATAAACAGCTCCAAACACGTTCAATAAATACCCACTACCAACCAGACCAGAAAACCTAAAAACCTACCAACCAGATGTTGGAAATCTACGTGTCGGTTTAAGATAATATTGATGTAATTATTATTTACCTACTTTTAGAAATACACTGAACAAGAAAATAGTTTTAAGACGAAAATAAAAATAACATGTTGGATCTAAACAACAGTATTCTCAATTTGTCGCATAAAATTCCCGTACAAAAGTGGCAGATAAGATCAGAAAGTGAGAAAGAAATTGTAAAACAGAAAATGGCCGAGATACAGACGGGATTCCGAGAGAAAACGGGCTTGATCGTCGATATTCCTTAACCTGGATACGGCAACACTAACGATTGTAACACTAGGAGGAGATTTTCCACCAATCTAGAAATGGCAGCTAAAATTACCGGTATTGAATTGAAAAATTCACTATGTTTTCACCACTCTTACCACACATAGTGAACTTTTACCACTCATAGTAAATTTTTCAATTCAATGTAAGTATGAATTACCATGTAGTAACATTACCGTTCATAAAATTGCCGGTGTTGACTACAACCTTATAATACGAATCAAAGTGATTTTAGAGGTAATTTCTAGTGACCATGACTCCAACAATGTACAAAATCCTGATCCACGGTGCAACGGTCATGGAAAAAACATTGCTATTTATAGGATTGCTGTCCGAAAAAGCAGCAGAGGCAAGCAACAAGCATTTTTTCCTATATATTTATACACCTATGAACTTCAAACAACTATAACAGCTATGAATAAACACAAAAACCGATTTAAAATGTAGAAAAACTAAGAAATTAATAAATTAATAAAAATAATTAAGAAATAATTTTGGGCGGCTAAATTGCTGAAATACCCCTATGTGCGACGTCCCGTTTTACGCGGCTCTCATAAATAATATCGATTGACCGAGTCCCCACACCTGCTTCTAGTGAAACTCATTAGACAGAGACACGAAACTAAATGTAAAAAAACCTGCGTAGATTTCATAGAAACCCAGCCATAAATAAACACCGACGACTTGTTCGCATTATCAACATAATTACTTGTTATCTGATTATCTGTCTAGTCTTGCCTCTCTAGTCATGAGATTGAAATTATAATAGTCTTGTCTGTGTGCCATCTTGTCTATTTAACCTTAATCCAAATATCTAGAAGGCTTAATCTTATTTGTCTAATTTGTTCAATTTAAATGTCTTGTCTGTCTAACCTATTCTAGACCGCAAAGACTGTCCAACAAATGGAAATAGATACTGATTACACAGTTATACTGATAAACTTAACCTAGATATCTAGAAGGTTTAATCGTGTTTGTCTAGTTTGTTTAATTTGGATGTATTTTGTCTATGTAACCTATTCTAGACTGCAAAGACTGTCCAACAAAATGTAAATACTGATCACTTAATTTATACTGATTTATTTATTTCTCGTGTCGGAAACATACAAATGTACAGTTGCTATACATATAAGGGTAAAACTATCTAATTATATAACACGTGCCCAATACTGAGCAGCATCCAAGGTGCCCAGAGTGGCTAACAGGAGATCTTCCTCTGCACAAGATGAAGGGCACAGAGGGCAATGAAGCATGTGTCTTGTGGTTTGTTCTTATCCACATTCGCAAGACATGTCACATGTACTGAGGCCCCATCTTCTCAGATTGAACATCTAGATAACATAATGAAACCGGTGACGTGGCCAAGAAACACGTGTATAAACCGTTTTTTACTGAGGTTGGAGAATACAACGGAGAAATTAAAATAAACCGAGTTACCACTACAAGCCCTCGAATAAATTCATCAAAAACTAAGCAACCTGAAATCATACCACACAGCCTACATGGTGAGAGGAAAACAAATATAAACCTTAACCCTCATTCAAATTTAGTTTAATAAACCAGCATGTTCAATCCATTGGCAATTGTATAAACAAGATTGAATATATGTTAGAGGATAATCCACACTGTCAGTGTCTTGCAATGACTGAACACTGGAAAAGTGCAGATCAATTACAACTGTACAAAATTAAAGAT
Source organism: Phosphuga atrata (assembly GCA_944588485.1). Taxonomy (NCBI): domain Eukaryota; kingdom Metazoa; phylum Arthropoda; class Insecta; order Coleoptera; family Silphidae; genus Phosphuga; species Phosphuga atrata. The sequence continues at coordinate 39,753,448 of OX155903.1, forward strand.
TTTAGACAGACCTCTCATTTTTGCAGAGAAGGGTAAGCACAGCGAAGTCGCAATTTTTTGTAAAGAAACTCTATACCAAAAAAGCAGGAACGATATAAACAATCTTGCAGAAGAAGTTCTATTTGAATGCGCAGCAACGGAGATGCTCCTCTACACAAAGTCCATAATCCTAATAACCATTTACAGATCGCCTCTCGCGTCACATAAACCTTTTATGGATAAACTTCATAACCTCCTACTGAAATTAAATAAAGAAGAAAAGGAATTTTTCATTGCAGGGGATTTTAATATAGATATTTCAAAAACGACAAATATGAATTAGCAACTTATATCACTACCGGGCTAATTTCAGTGCACTTTGGAATTCAAAGATACGAGTCACCCGTCGACAGGAACCTGTATAGATAATTTTATAATAACATCCGGTTCAATATTTCAAACCAAAACCATTAACTATCATATCTCCGACCACTACGCTCAACTGATTACCTTCGAAAGGTTCAAACAACTTTCAACGTCGAAATTCATACGACTCTCCTCGCAGGCCAATGTAGCAGCTTTTAGACAACGGCTACGTGAGGAATCATGGACAGAAATTCTGCAATGTGACGAATTGGATATCAACAGCCAGTGGAATACATTCATGAACGTTTTCATTTTATATTTTAATGAATGTTTTCCTCGAGTCCCTAAAGATACAAGGAAGAGAAATCATAGTACCTTTAACACTCACCAAATGTACATGGTAAGAAAACGTCTGGATATTTTACAAATTGTATCAAATTTGAATCCAGAGTACAAAAAAGCCTACAATAAATTACGTAGAGATTATTCTGCTCTACTGAGAAGGCAACAGAAAATTAAATTTGAAAACCAACTAAAACAAACTGACAACATCAGCAGAACTACTTGGGACGTAAATAAAAAAATCACGCAATTAAACCCTAGACCTTTACAATTAATCGAAAATGCAAACCAATTTCCAACAATTTCAGCGACAATCTGTCCCATCTGTCCCTTTCCATAGTTACATCCCGGAAACAAACATGTCAATGGTGGTAGACCCTCTGACTGCAACGGAGCTTTACAATATCACCATAAATATGAACAACAAAAAATGTGGCGGTAACGACGACATATCCATTCGAGTTATAAAAGAGAATTTTAGGGAAATAGCAGACCCACTAATGTATATAGCGAACAACTCCATAGTATCTGTTATTTTCCCAGAAGTCCTTAAAACTTCTACAATTATTCCTATATTTAAGAAGGGGGATAAAAATGACATGGCGAACTATAGACCTATCAGTATATTATCTTCTTTTGCAAAGGTTGTAGAGAAGATCTTTCAAGTAAAAATAGTATCTTTTCTACAGAAATATAATACCATTAGCGTCTGCCAGCATGGTTTTATCAAAGGAAAAAGGGTAGAAACGGCATGTTTACAATATATTGATAATGTCTACAAGCAACTTGATAACAAAGACATCCCTTCCGGTATTCTCGTCGATTTATCGAATGTTTGTGATACTGTTGACCACAATATTCTCCTCTGAATCGGTTAATAAACTGGTTCAATTCAAACCGTTTTGTTAACAGTTAACAATTAACAAGTAACAAGTCCAAAACCAACGTCATTATATTTAAAACAAAAAGAAGTTTGAAACTTTATCCTGAACATATTGCCATAGGGAACGATCTGTTTGCTGCAAAACAATCTGTAAGATTTCTAGGAGTGATAGTTGATAACACCCTAGACTGGGGAAACCATATTATAGCATTAATGTGCAATTTGAATAAAGCCAGTTATGCACTAAGAATCCTCCAACCCTCCGTGGGCTTAGAAGTCTTACGTATTGTATATTTTGCCAATTTCCATTCCCATCTCCGCTATGGTTTTATATTTTGGGGCACCGGTAAGGATATTAAATGTCTATTTAGAATTCAAAAGCAAGTTATCAGAATATTATATAATCTAGAATACAGGACATCTTGTCGTGGGAAATTTAAAATCGCGAAAATCCTGACAGTTGTTGGAACCTACATCTATGAACTACTGGTTTTCTTTCATATATAAACACAGAAAGTATTTTGAGAATTATTTAGTGTCACACAGTCAAAACACCAGACAAGTTCATCTAGCCTGCAACATACCCCATCATAAGTTGACGTTGACTGAGAAAAACCCTACATATACCGGTATAAAACTCTTCAATGCATTGCCTAGAGAGATCACAGATTCATAATGGGGTTAAGAAATTATAAACATAAGTTATTGGGATATATCAACAACATGGAGCCTTACACCATGGAAGAGTTTTTTATGTTTCAATCCGGCCAAAAGTCAGGAAAAATGTAATGCCAATTTGTATCTTTTACCTCTGTAATTAATTAATTTATTTATTTATATGTATTAGTGTATTAATTTTATTAGCAGTACTTAATCTGTATTTAATACTATGATATTGCTCTTGTTACTTGCATTATCATGGTATATGTTTTACTGACACATTTTATTTAGTATTTTATTCACTTTTGTATAAACTACTTTATTTATGAAATAAATATCTTTTGATTTGATTTGATTGTCTCGGGATCTTCCAATTCCTGATCGAAACCTATTTAAGGATTTCCACACCCACCAGCTTTCGTTATGTCGGGCTGGTAGTTCTTCGGCTACCGGCATCCAACCGCCGGAGTGGGGGGTCGACAGCAGGGTTCTTCCATATATCCAGCGTTGCCTTTTCCGGTGAAACTGTAAGCATTTCAGATGTCTTCAAGATGCTCTTTCGGGGCCTCAGCACTTCTGAGGGGGATTATATGCATGCAGTGGGCGCTGTTCTCTTCGACTCCCAGCCTCTCCCTGTTGCCAGCAACCTCTCTGCGTACACAAGGTGGTGCTATTCCAGCCAGGTAGTAGAGCTTATCTGTTGGGTTAGGTTTTAAGCAACCTGTTATCAACCTACAGGTTTCGTTTTGAGCTGTATCTACATGTCTGGCATGATATGACCTGTACGAAACTGGGGAAACAAAGTCAGCAGTAGAAAAGCACAATGCCATTGCAGAAGTGAGAATAGTCTCTGGTTGTGAGTCCCAACTAGTTTGCGAATCAGGTTGTTTCGTGTGGAGTTTTCATTTTGCTATTCTTACAGTGGGGTTTGAATGTAAGAGCTCTATCAAGGGTTACTCCCAAGTATTTAGGGGTGTGACAATGCCCCAATCGGATACCTGACCATTCTCTGCGTAACTCACGATAAGCTTCCCTGTTCCTTAAGTGGAATGCGCATACTTGTGTCTTAGATGGATTTGGTCTGAGTTGATTCCAACTGTAATAACTTGATAGATTTCTCAGGGCAGATGTCTGATCTCTTTCCACTCATTCAAAACTTGCGCTCTGCGTAGGGCTAGATCGTGTGCATACAGCTTATTTATTTATTGGACTCATAGTCGCCAGCACTCCGTCAACAAGGACACTATGCTGGTACATAGTAATTATTACATCATAATTAATAACATAATAAGAAGAGGCAAGAACTTAGACTGATTTAAAATAGAATAGTAAATTTAAATTTATTAGTTTCTGGTGATGACTGGGTCATGATCCAATCTTCTTAGATTTTTGGCGCGTTCGTCAAAAATCTGCCACCATTTTTTGTTTTTTTCAACTTCCCTTAACTCATCCTCGTCTCGTGGCCAGGAAGCATGGGTCATACTCAGTTCGGAATCTTACCTCCATTTTGAGATGACAGCGCAATAAAAAAGCACGTGTGGAGCTGTGTCTTCTTCACCGCACTGGCATAGTGGCGATGCCCTTTTGCCAAAGCGATGTAGTTTACGTCTGCATACAAGAAGCTTCTTGTGTCTGGGGACATTGGCTGATCGTTGGTATAGATTGAAGAGAAATGGAGCCAGGACGCTTCCTTGAGGTAGGACATTTTTCTGTACTCACCAACGACTGCGTTGCCCTGGAAGTTCACAAAAAACCTACGGTTTTGTAGGAGAGTGCTGATAAGTCTAACTAGATGGAAATCCTTGGTCATACTGTACAACTTGGCATGGAGTAACCGATGATAGACAGTGTCGTTCGCTGCTGAAAAATCCACAAAGACCACACCTGTCACCTGCCGAGTTTCAAACCCATCCTCTATAAACTGAGCAAGGTTTAAAAGTTGCCCAGTACAGCTTTTATTTGGTCAAAATCCTGCTTGTTCAGGTATGAGAAGAGGGTCAATTACACGTAGAATTCTATTCAAAATCATACGTTCAAATAGTTTATAGAGGTGACCCAGAAGACTAATTGGCCTGAAGTTCTTAGGAAGGTTTGCTTCCTTACCAGGTTTGAGAAGGGCTCTTTCGCCAGATCTTTGAAATTTAGCAGTTGCTCATGCAATTATTGAAAAGCTGCAAGATCCACTTTCTTGTCGCTGGCCCGAAATTCTTAATTTGTTCCATACGGATGTCACCTAAACCTGGTGCTTTACCAGATTTGATCTCCTTGATAGCCTTGTTTAGTTCTGATATCTTGGGAACGGGAGTGTATGATGACACCTTTGCGCCTGGACCTCTTGGGGTATTAGGTTATTTAGGTTACTTTATACTTTAACAGGTACTTTAATTTTGTGACTGCCTTTCCCATATATGAGTAACTGATGGGTTTTGTTTTCCTTTCCCATTCATGAGTAACTGGTTGGCAATCTGATCTGCAGTGATGTTACAATGTGCATTGTATCTAGTTGGATCATTATTAAGTCGTTTCAATAATCTCCACGCTTTATGGCTGTTTCTGGATCGATCAAGTTCTTCTATATTTTTAATCCAAGAATCCCTTCTGGATTCTTTCAGAGATGTGACGAGTTTATTCCCAGCTGCCAATGTTGCCTCGCCAAAAGGATCTTCTTCAAATAACACCTTATACTAGGTAGCATCGGCAGTAGAAATAGTCTGCGTAGCTGCCGATGCAGTTAAGCTAGGTGGTAACTGTTTACTCAAGAAAATAGCAAAACTTTTTAATCTCTGTCTTTTTAACAGCACCATACCAGATAGGTGGTGCAACGCCATCGTTACCTTGATTCAAAAGAAAGTAGATACAGCCGAACTGGAAAACTATCGACCAAAAAGCTTACTCAGTCACCTTTATAAACTCTTCACGAGAATTATTACTACACTACTGGAAAACCAATTAGATTCCTACCAACCAGTGGAACAGGCCGGGTTTTGCAGAGGATTTGAAACAAATGACCATCTTCTAGCCATCAAAACTGTGATCGAAAAATCAATCGAATACAATAGACCGCTTGTCATTGCCTGTGTGGACTTCCACAAGGCCTTTGACACCGTTGAGTTGAGTGCAGTCTTAGACTCCTTACAAAAATGTCGTGTCGACTATCGTTACACTAATATATAACATATACAAAAATGCTACCATGATGGTAAAACTGCACAAAAAAACCAACCCCATAAGATTCGGTAGAGAAGTACGACAGGGCGATACTATGTCACCCAAACTGTTTATGATCAAAATGATGCTTGAATGGAGCGGAAAGGGTTTAAATATAGATGGCTTAAACCTAACAAATCTGCGCTTTGCGGATGATATAGCCTTGTTGTCTGACAACGTAAAAGATATCAGAAAAATGCTGGAAGATCTCCAGGAAGTGTGTGCTCGGGTCGGGCTAAAAATTAATATATCAAAAACGAAATTTATGACGAATCTGGTGGAAATATTGATCTTGGTGACTGTGAGGTGGAGTTGGTGGATAGGCACACGTATCTTGGTCATCAAATAAGAATCTCCAGAGACAACCAAACATGCGAATTAAAAAGAAGAATTATGATGTGTTTAAGAGTAATCTCTCGATTTGTTTAAAACGAAGGGTTTTTAAATCAGTGCATTCTACCGGTTATGACCTACGGCGCCGAAACCGTAACTCTGACAGTCACATCTGCTAAGAAGCTTAGAATAACACAACACAAGATGGAAAGATCGATGCACGGTGTGTCACTTCGTGACCATGTTAGAAATGAGGACATGAGGGGGTTGGCGGTTCAAACCCCCCCGAAATATACAAAATATATACATAAATGTTATATTGAAATAAAGAGACGAGTAGAGACGACTCTCTTCAAGAGAGCATGGTAGATGTGAAGTTTAGGAACCCTTGTGTGTCAGTTTAGAAAGTAAATTGGTGCATTTCTGTTACTGAATTTAAAACCCCTCCCCGAAACTAAATCCTGGTCTTAACCACTATCATATGATTCAGGTGTATATTCTATAGTGGAAACTGCAGTATACATCATATCTGTAAACTTCGGCCAGTTGGCTTTCCGGAAGTTAAACCTGTGGTCTAACTGCTGCGTATATTTCGCACATGATAGGCCTGTGTTCAAGAGCGTACCCAGCGGGGGGCAGGGGGGGGGCAGCTGCCCCCACCCCCTTAAGAATCCACCGTAAATATATGTTTTGAGGTGCTCCCAACGAATCCGATCGGTTTTTGGAAAATGTCTGTTTGTGTGTAGTGTGTGTCCCACGCGGATAAAGTTACATGGTGGCCACCTCAAAATTTTTCAATAGACACAAATGAGATTTATTTTTCAGGAATTACTACACATAAGAAGAAAAAGGATCGAGACAGAAGCAGTGGAAGCGGAAGCGATCATAACCATGACAACACTGAAGTGCTACGATTATTTAAGTCACTGTGACACCAGACAAGTCGGGCAACAACCAAATTCTACAGCAGTACCTGTCAACATAGCTGCCCCTGTCGATTATTCTCCATCAACATCTCAACAAGCCTGTGTCAATCCCGAACTTACAATTAATGATTGCTATCACGAAAATGATATTGGTCGTTATGTTGGGCTGAGTACCCAGTTAACAGTCAAAAATATGAAGAATTTGTTAGAAAATCCCAGGATTCCACCAAGGAATTACGATTTTGAAACTGATGCAAGTCATTTGATAAGAAAATTCAACCATACTTGCTTAGATCAATATGAACCGTGGCTAGTATATTCAAAGCAACTAAAAGGTGCTTTTTGCAAGCACTTTATACTGTTTCCTCCCGTCACTGGCACTGCTAGAGGAGTTTTAGGATCATTTGTGATCAGGTCATTCACAAAATTCAAAAATATGCACGAATACTGCCGAAATCATGCCACCACCAACCTTCACTTATCTGCATCAGCTGCTGCAAAGGCTTTTCTTCAAAATATACCTGCAAATGGATGTTTGAACTGCAAAGTGGCCACCAAAAAGCAATCGAAGAAAACAGGCAAATATTGTCATCAATTATTTCTTGTATAGTATTTTGCGGTATGCATGATATGCCTGATAGAGGAAAGGAAGCAGATGGAGGAGTTTTATTAGATTTATTGAATTTACGAATTGATTCTGGCGATAAGAAATTGAAGACTCATCTGGAAAAGTGTTGCCGTAATGCAGTTTATACGTCGCCAAAAATACAAAATGAATTCATTCATTTATGTGGCGAAGTTATTAGGGAGAGTATAATAAGTGATGTTAAAAAAACACTGGCATACGCGGTCTTAGCTGATGAAACAGCGGACATAGCTGAGAAAGAACAGCTATCAATTGGCTTGCGGTTCTACGATGCATGCAAGGGGATAATCCGAGAAGAATATGTAGGTTTTGTAGAACTAAAGGCACATGATGCCTCATCAATCGCTGAAGCAATTGACAATTTTTTGATTAGCTGTAATCTATCACCAGAATATTGCGTAGGATTGGGTTTCGATGGCTGCTCTTCAATAGCAGGCAAAGAGGACGGTGTACAAGCAATTTTAAGGACGAAATATTCTCGAGCATTATATTTTTATTGCTCAAGCCACAAACTAAATCTTGTAGTGAACGATTCAAACGAGATACCGGAAATTAGAAATACTATTGCCACTATAAAGGACACAATAAAATTTTTCAGAGAATCGAATGCTCGTAGGAATTGCGCTCCAAATCTATTACGAATGAGTGAGACGAGATGGTCGGAAAAATATAAATCTATCCGAAAATTTTCTCAAAATTTCCCGGAGCTTGTAAAAGCGCTAGAAAAATTATCCACATAAGGAAACTATGCTACAAGAAAATCTGCAATCCAGATTCATTCAACGGTTACAAACCCAGTGTTTATAGTAGCCTTAGTTACAATAGCAAAACACTCGGCAGTGTTGGAACCAGTAGTTAACGCCTTGCAAGAAAAGAGCATGGATTTGATTGCTGTAGGAGAACACATTACAAGAATCATTGAAGTTCTCAAAAGAGACCGTCAAGAAGCAGATCGAATCACTGACCAATTACTCAAAAAAGCGCAAGACAATTGGAATTGGAAAGAGAAATTTCTGTCCCACGTTTTGCTCAAAAGCAAAAACACAGGAGCAATCCTCCATCCGACAATGATAATGAATACTGGCGACGTGCACTTATTATTCCATATGTTGATTCATTTACGTCATCGTTAAATATTCGATTTTCCCAGGAAAATACCCCAGATTTTCAACAAAAGCAAAAGCTGGGGTACTTTTTTATAATTTTCTTTTTATAAAATTAAAAATTATTTCTTTTTATACAAACCGTATCAGTTGTAGGATGGCATGTCTAGTGATTAATACAATTTCTCGGTAGTTTTTAGTTCCCCATTCTTTCCTTGAATCAAAGATAGGCTGCCCCCCCCCCCCCCCCTAGTTCAGATCCTAGGTACGCGCCCTTGCCTGTGTTGTGTAGTTATACTGATAACCCTGTTATACTGATAGCCCAGTTATTTAGCTAGGTGTCTAGTAGGTTTAATCGCATTTGTCTAGTTTGTTTAATTTGGATGTTTTTGTCTATCTAACCGATTCTAGACGGCAAAGACTGTCTAACCAATGTAAACAGTGATCACCTAGTTATACTGATAACCCAGCTAAACTGACCTGACCTAACCCAACCTAACCTTAAGCTAGGTGTCTAGTAGGTTTAATCGTATTTATCTAGTTTGTTTAATTTGGATGTTTTTGTCTATCTAACCGATTCTAGACAGCAAAGACTGTCCAACCAATGTAAATACTGATCACCTAGTTATACTGATAACCCAGTTATACTGATAACCTTAAGCTAGGTGTATGTGGGTTTAATCATATTTGTCTAGTTTGTTTAATTTGGATGTTTGCCTATCATATCTATTCTAGACAGCATAGACTGTCGAACCAATGCAAAGACTGATCGGACAGCAACGTTTCTTGTCTATTTCGTGAATAGATCTCTGCTATATTAAATAAGTTTAATAACTAGTCTAGACTAATTTTTTTATATTGTTTTTAAGTTTTTTTGTGATAATTATAGCAAATTAATTATTTCTTTCAAATTGCTTTTTGACATTTGTTCTATACGTAATATTAAACTTTCACTTTTATCATAATCGTTCATTCAAATTACGTCTAGCCTTAACATTCACCTCAAGGCCAGACGAATAAAACTGCCTTAGACTTTCAACAATAAAAAAATCAGTGGTCTTGTCTGTCTAGTCTGGTCTGTCTAATCTTGTCTGTCTAGTCTTGCCTGTCTAGTCCCAACAATAAAACAACTGGATTACCAGTCTGTTTAATATGAACTTATCGATTATTTTATTATAAATTATTATAATTATAAAAAAGAAAATAAAAACTTAGTCAATTTAGTTTTACCTCTATAATCTGGTCTATTCAGTTTTAATTTCTAATCTACAATTATTGATATATTATTAAAATGTTTTGTTCAATCTGAAGCTAAATCAAGCGCTGTAACTCTTTGACGCACGGTGATATTAAAAGTGTGCCACCTTTGATGCCTAAATATGCATGTTATTCATGAATCGATTTCCCGGACGAGGAAAACATAGTTAAGATCTTAAAAATTTAAAAAAAAAATTCGACATTCATTAGTATAACAAATTAACGCCTATTCCGACACACATTTTCCCTTTTTTCACGGAATATCTTTAAGGCATAGCGGTTTTAAACGTGTCCCAGCTTTGATGTGTATATTAGGGTGGAGCATGGATAAATGCAAAAATATTTTTTTCGAGATTTAAAGTTGTAATAGGGGGGATTAGTGCATTATATTTAAAGTAAAATAAATATAATTTTTGAATTAATTTTATGAATATCTTCTACCTCCGCATTGACCTCAAAAATTTTAATTCAATGTTAAAAGTCTAGTACAGTTATGGCCAAATATTAAGCAAATTTAATGATAAATGGGTGATAAATGATACGCAATATATAATTCAGATATATATATATATATATATATATATATATATATATATATATATATATATATATATATATATATTAATCACCTTTAATCAAAAATAAAACAATTTTTTTATAAAAATATTATTAAAAAAAATAATTATTTGCTCGAAAATCTCTTTTTGTCTCAAATTTAGGCATTACGTTCCGTGATTCCAATTTGGCTTTTATTGCACCCAATCGTGATTTTTTTGTGCATTGAGAAGTGGCAGCCATCGTCGTCAATTTTACAGGTCGTTCAACAGCTTGAGTATGGCATGGAAGCCTTAAGAACAACACTTCACCCTCACCACCTGATTTAGCGATAGACTGAATTTCTTGGTCGGTCAAGTTTTTCACAATCGGTGGTTCACTTAATATTTCTTGCCAATTTATTAAATCAATGTATGTTGAAGCATTGAAATTTATAGGCGGCACTTCAACCATTCTAGGTGTTGAAGGTTGGGGCATCCTGCGTACCTTTAATACGCGCTGTGCTGCCAGTTCTCGAATGTGCTTTCTGTCATCAGTTATCGTTGCAAGGATTATGTTCTCGGGATGTGGAAAATAGTCATGGCGTTGAATCACAGAATCAATCACCTTTTTAAATCCTCTGACAGGTACCTGGAGGATTATGTTAAAAAGGTGTCGTGTGCCATCCTTGATGGTTTATTTTTAATGTAGAACCAAGATGGTGCCTAAACTTTTACAACAAATGTAACCAAAGTTGTCAAGTTTTCTGATGGTGTCTCTGTTGTTACATAAAAACGTAGTATTCAGTTGGCACGTGTGAGCCAATGCGCATGTGACATGTGATCGATGCATACTTTGTTTTTCTTTTTTTTCGGAATGCTTTTTTTATGGTGTTAGTGGAATTATGACGACTACTACGATTTTCAGACGCTGACGATACCTGGGAAGAACTTCTATATTTGGGGTTCGATGTTACTGGAGTAATATTTGAAGTGATTTGAAACAGCATACTTATAATTGACGATTTCGCATACTAACTTCTATAACAGATAATGAAGTATTTAGGGCTGTAGTTGGGTGGTTTTCGCATTCCTGTTTCCTCTTTAGGGCACTTTTGCAACTTCTTCCTAACACTTACGTCGATTCCACCTATTATCATACTTCGAGAGGTTCTTTGATCAATTAAAAAAGTATGTTCTTGTTTGGGAACCATTTTATCCTTGCGACAGATACATTGAGGAAAATCTTTACACTTGCATGCTGCAATATCAAAAAGTACCTTACTAGTTTGTCGAAAACTTTCTAACTTTTCCGGAGAGAGCCTCTTGACAGACTTGAGTAGGTTTTTGCATTTTAAATGGTATGCTTTTAACATTTGTACGACCCTTGTTCGTGTTACTATCGGAATAGATGCAGTTTGCCATATATTTTCAATTCTGGATGTCACTATATAGGCTATTTCTGAAAATGTGGGCTCCTTTGCAGTTTCCAATTGCAAACTTTAGTTGATGTCTTGTCCATTCATAGTATTTTATTACATCTTCGTAAGTAGGTAGAATATTGTCTTTTATCTCACAAATATCACCAAAGATAGGACATTTAAATACACTTCGTGTTCTTTGCATGTTTTTAGAAAAGAAAATTGAGGTTATTCCAAAACAAATAGTCCACTGACGACGCGAAAAGTGTCTAATTGTCCCCTCCTGCGCTCCCTCACTCCCCTTATTTTATATTATAAACTTAAGATCATATTTTTTTTTGGTTTGTATCGAAAACAAACTGTGGTTATAATAACTTCTGGGAATAAAAGACGTCTATTTATTAAAATTTCAATTAGTCTAAAATCATTTTTTATTTCAAATATTCAATGACGTTGCGGAGGCTATTACTTTAAATCAAATCAAATAATATTTTGCATGGATTAATTTGAGTCTAAAAGGCACCGATTTTTCACTATTAGATCACTCACAACCCAAAAAAAATATTTCGCTCCACCCTAGTGTATATACGCAAGGTGGGATAATTAAAATTATCTGAAATTCCGTGTTTCAAAGGGTTAATCGATATCCCTGACAAGGGAAATAGAATTAAGATTTGAAAGAGTTTTTCAAAAGTTTCGTCATTAAAGTAACAAATTAACGTGATGAACATTTTCCTGCTTTTAAGGAATAGTCAAATCGGAGAAGTTAATAAAAAAAAGTTTCTAATAGTAGTTTATGATACGAGTGTGTGAAGAAAAGCTTTTGTGCATGAGTTGCGTAGTTTAAAGCTGAAGGCGAGTGCTGTAATAAGTACATATATGTAATTTGAGACACAGCTGTTTTAAAAGTGTCCCACCTTTGAGGCCTAAATATGCATGGTGGTATATTTAAAATTTTCTAAAATTCAGTGCCTCGTGCATTGCATTGCAGTACGAGGTTTAAGTACGAAACTAATTAATATGAAATGAACGTGTCTGCATAAATTATGCAAATATTGGTGTTGTCAAGCGCATTTGTCTCTTATTGAGGGACCATACGGTACCTGGAATGGTTCTCTCCAAGAAATCGACCGTAAACAGGTTTTTGCCATAACGGCTTTTTGATGGCTGAACAGGAACCGAGTGTTAGGGGTTCCGACGTCTGTCGTCGGTTTAGTTTTCGGATTTTGTTGTAACACGTGGTGTGGTATCAATTTTGAGTTAAGTGAACACAAAACGGAATTTTAGATTCAGGGAGAGAGAATCTTTAATGAAAATAGGTAACTCTAATATAGACTAATACATAAAACGCTTAACAACTTTGTCGATGTTATAAATGATTAATAATTATAATTAACACATAAATCATTATGAAAGTTTTTTCAGCTCCAATACAATATTTAATTGAAAATTTAAAGGAAAAGCAACATACAAATAAACTTTTAAAAGATACTACAAAAATATCTAATGTGTTGTTGGATGGATTCCAATAATTGTTTTTTTTTTAAATACTTAATGAAGGACTATATCTAAATATAGTCTAATATACGGTATAAGATATATATACCCTCATCTGTTGTTTGATGATGACAACTATTATATGTTAGATTATATATGTACATTGATAAATCTCAAATGGATTGCTTAGTTAAATCACGGCCAAATACTGTTAAACAATGCTTTTATTTTTACTTTTTTAATTAACTTTTTTTATTCACTTTCCCGATTTCTTATTAATGAGTATTAGTCGAGGGAATATTACATGAGGAATTGGAAAAATATAGGTTGCCTACTTTCCCTTCAGCACAACTAGGAAGTTGCCAGGTACAAACAGGTGGACCGGCGCGGCGTTATTAATATACCCTCATCAGTTATTCCTCGTGTAATATTCTCTCGAGTAATGCTCGATTTTCATCAATAACAAATCGAAGAAGTTAAAACAAAAACAGTTAATTAACGTTTCTAATTAGTTTATGATACAAGTGTGTGAAGAAATGCTTTTGTGCATGAGTTGCGTAGTTTAAAGCCGAAGACACAAGCCGAAGGCGAATGCTTTAATCGCAATGAGTACACAATAGCAGTTTATGATACAAGTGTGTGAAGAAGGTGCACTCATTGCGATTAAAGCACTCGTCTTCGGCTTGTGCTTGTGTTTAAACTCCGCAACTCATACACAAAAGGCTTTCACACACGTGTATCATACATTATTTTATCTAAAAACAGAACTCGATCAGAAAATCAAATTTTGATTTTTTTCGAACAAACTGAAATTGTTTAATGCTGTTACTCCATTTGATTTACATTGGACTTATATGCACGATTTGGATACTTTTCACACAATTATAATAATGGCATCCATCACATACAATAATTTAATTACAAAAATGTTCATATTGGTGTGCAAGTAGATATATGGCTTTAAAAAAGAAAGAATGGTACTTATGTACTAATGCCACCGCAGTTATAGATATGATATCACGCGGTAGCGCGACCTCTCGATTCGAAAGAAGAAAAAATATTGGAGAAGGGTTAGATTAGGTTATATTAGAGCAGATAAAGTCAGACCACTTATCGCGCGGTAGCGCGACCTCTCGCTGCGGTGGCGTTAATACGTAAGTACCGAAAGAATTCATGGTATTTCTTCTATCCGTATACATGCAAATTGGAATTATTTCTTGTGGCATATTTATGAACGTATAAATTAAAATTAATAAATTCATACAACATCTTATCAATCGTATCGCTCGTCTACGAGCATCGCGGCAATGATATGACCTAGGGATCATATGTGTTGTACTTGTTGGCACCATTCTTCCCTGTTTTCAGCAGCTTTTGTGCAGTTGTGTACAGTTACGCATATTGCTGTGGATATTTGATCCAGATAGCGCGATGGTGATCTTCCTCATGGTCACTTACCCTCTATCTTTCCTTGGACTATCAATTTCTCAAGTGAGTTGTCCTTTCTTTGCATTATGTGACCGAAATATCTTAGGATGGACTTTTGGATAATTTTGCTCAGTCGATCGACGATGTTAAGTTCTCTTAGAAAGGATTCATCAGTACGTTTTTGCGTCCATGATATCCTGAGCATGCGTATCCAGGTGTACATTTCAAACGCATCAATTCGTCTTCTGTCAGCCATTTTTAGTGTCCAGGATTCCGCAGCGTATGTGACGATAGGAAATATAAGTGTCTTTATGACTGACAACTTGGTTCCTTTAAAAATGCTGTGATCCTTCCAAATACGTGAAAGTTTGGCAATGGCGGTTTTGCCCATAGCTATTCTCCTTATTTCCTTTTCACAGCTGCCAGTTCTTGAAATTTGTGAGCCCAAATACATGAAATCTTTTACTACCTCTTTGCAGTCTTTCTTGGGATCGGTCTATTATCATTATTTTGGTTTTTGTTTTATTCATTTCAAGGCGCACCTCTCCGCTGATTTCTTTCACCTTCTGGAGCAGGTTCTTGATCTCTTCCTCCGTACTTCCCAGCAATGTTGTATCATCTGGGTTCCGTAAATTTGATATTTTGCTGCCTCCTATAGATATCCCTCCATCCCAGTTGTGAGTTGCTTTGCGGAATATCTATTCTCCGTAGAGATTGAATAAAATGAGTGTAAAGATGCACCCCTGACGAACTCCTTTGTATACTCTGAAGGGGCACTGAGGCAATCTTCTATTCCTGACCTGTGCTTCTGCAGATTGATATAGGTTGGCGGTGAGGCTAATAAGATGTCACGGTCCATAATTTGCTCCATTTTAGTTGATCGAATGCCTTTTTGTAGTCAATAAAACAGAGGTATCTAGGTTTGTTGAACTCCCTTAGTTTTTTCAATTATCTGTCTGATGTTCAAGACGTGCTCTCGCGTGCCTCGTCCCGGCATGAAACCTGCTTGCTCTTGTGGGATTTGGGGTTGTATGTATGCTTTCAACCTGTCGTGAAGTATATGTAACAATGTTTCGCTGACGTGTGATATTAAGGATATCGTTCTGTAATTTGAACATTGGGTCTTTGCTCCTTTTTTTATAGATTGGCACGAATACTGAGGTTGCCCAATCAGTCGGCCAAACTCCTGATATTCAGATTTTGTTGCATAGTATATGCAGGAGACTTGTCATCTCAATTCTGCCACTATTCCGTCAGGTCCTGCAGATTTTCTAGGTTTTAGGTTTTTAAGAGCCCACTCCACCTCGTATTTAAGGATTTCTGGTTCTTGATCTTCTGAGTTTGGGATTTCAGGTGGGTTGTCTCCTGGTTGATCTTCGAACAAGTTTTGACAGTATTCTCTCCATCTCTTTGTAACCTCTGTTTTCTCCGTTATTACTTCTCCTTGCTCGTTTTCTACAATTATCTTTCGCGATTTGAAGTCTCTGTTTATATCTCTGATATTGGCAAAAAGGTCTTTGGATGCATTTTTTTATGATGGTCTTCGATTTCTCTGAGTCTTCACGTCGTGCTTCGTTGTTCAAGCCTTTTTGTTTGTTCCTTTCTTCTTGTTTAGTTCCTTAGTTCTGTATAGCCTCCCATCTTCTGTCTGTTATCCACGTTTTTCTTCTTTCGGGTTTGTGGTTGAAATTATTAGCCATTTTTAACATTTCCGATTTCATCCTCTTCCAAAATTGGTTCTCGTCCATTTGTTTGGCGTTTCCGCTGTTTAGTGTTTGGAGTTTGTCGGAGAGTTTGGGTTTATATTCGGTGTTATTGTGTAAGTCCCACCTATTTTTAGGCATAAAGGGAGGATTTGGAGTTTTCAGTTTTAATTTTATTTCTCCTATGAGTAGCTGATGATCGGATCCGCAGTCAGCGTCTGGATAGTTTTTGGTATCTTTTATACTTGTTCACCATCTTTGTGGAATCAGCAGGAAATCTCTTTGATTTCTATACCTATCACCGGGTGAACTCCACGTATACAGTCGCCGTGGGTGATGTGTGAACATTGTGTTCATGATGGTCATAACCTTGTCAGCGCAGAATGACAATAGGCGCTCCCCTCTATCAATTCTGTCTCCAAGGCCTCATTTTTCTAGTATGTTTCCAAAGTTGTCTTCCGTTGTTTGAATGGGACCAACTTTCACGTTGAAGTCACCGATTATTATTGTGATCTCTCTTTCTGGTATTCTAGCTGTTTCCTTTAGGATGTCCGAATAGAATTCCTCAATTTCTTCATCGGATGCGTCTGAAGTAGGGGCATATATTTGGAGGATATTGAGCTTTTTAGATGTTGTGTTAAGTTTTATAGACATTATTCTTCTGTTTACGCAGAACAGAAGCATGAAGGTGCTAAATTATTCACTAATTTATATATGAAGATATTATGGTATTTTTGTGTGATTCTGATGGGAGTTTTGCCATTAGAATTTCATTTGATTTATTATTAATTCATAGATTATGTTTTTTTATTATGAGCTTAGAACAGATTGTTTGGTTTACTTTGGTTTTGATGATTTTGAAAATTTTCGTAAATTTACCTACGGTTGAGTTATGCAGAATTTTTTTTCTTAAATATACGTTCATAAATATTTCACAAGATATAATGCTAATTTGCATGTATGCGGAACGGATAGAAGAAGTACCATGCATTCTTTCGGTACTTACGTATTAACGCCACCGCAGTGTTAGGGGTGAATGCTTTGAGTGGTGGGCGGTGAGACCACGAATTCTTTCTTTAAGCCATATATCTACTCGCACACCAAAATGAACACCTTAATAAGTAAATTATTGTATGTGAAGGATGCCATAATTAATCGTGTGTAAAAGTATCCAAATCGTGCGTAAATGTCCAATGTAAATCAAATAGAGTATCATCATTAAACGATTTCTCTTTGTTCTAAATTTCAAGTTCGCATCGAGTTCTGTTTTTAGATAAAATAATGTATGGTATACGTGTGTGAAAGGCTTTTGTGTATGAGTTGTGAAGTTTAAAGCACAAGCCGAAGGCGAGTGCTTTAATCACAATGAGTGCACCTACTTCACACACTTGTATCATAAACTACTATTGTGCAATCATTGCGATTAAGACACAATAATTGTTATAGAGCTCCGGAAAGGCTGAATATATTTATATATTCAGGCTGTGTTCCGTTTGTTTTAAGTTCATAACAAAAGCCTTTCACACACGTGTATCATACATTATTTTATCTAAAAACAGAACTCGATCAGAGCTTGAAATTTAGAATAAACAGAAATCGTTTAATGATGATACTCTATTTGATTTACATTGGACTTTTACGCACGATTTGGATACTTTTACACACGATTATAATAATGGCATCCTTCACATACAATAATTTACTTATTAAGGTGTTCATTATTTTTTCTTGTGTGCTTTAAACTATGCAACTCATGCACAAAAGCCTTTCTTCACACACTTGTATCATATCAAATTTCCGCGACATTAAGACACATTATCCTTGAATTTTATGTTAAAAATTTTCATAAATTGAACAAATTGATTAAGTAACGATTTAAAAAATTTGAAATTTCAAGATTTCCAAGAATTGGATACACATTAAGTTTACCCGACTAGGAATTTCAGTTCGTTTTTTATTAGGAACGAATGAGGCATGCCGAACTCAGTGTTCGTTCCGCATGAGGCAACCGCATTAGGCCGTCATGACATATGTAACGCACGTCCGCCTTCGTTTCTAATTAGGAAGCCTCATTCGGAACACATGTGGAAGCCACACTTGCACCCAACTAGGAAATTCAGTTCGTTTTTTATTAGGAACGAATGAGGCATGCCGAACTCCGTGTTCGTTCCAAATGAGGCAACAGCATTAGCCCGTCATGATATATATTACGCACGTCCGCCTTCGTTCCTAATTAGGAAGCCTTATTCGTAACACATTCGGAAGCCACACTTGCATGTTATAACTATAACCTCAACCTAGTCTGGTCCGAGTTCGGTTTTCACTTTAGGCAGCAGTTTGGAATCCAAACTCGGATGTGACGAACCCGACCTAGTCTAGCCCAAATTCGGATTCCTCTTTAGGTGGCGGTGGCTTAAGTTCAAGCTTACGATAACTTTTATTGTTAATAAGAAACATGTTTAGATAAAAACATAGCTTAAAAGTACCCAAATCTTAAAAAATAAGAAATGTTTGATGCACTATAAAGTATTTCAAAGAATAGTTAGTAACTGAAGCTATATCTTAGTCAAGTATGGAAATAGTCTTTTGGAAGGAGTAAGTGTGTGGACGCATGCGCTTAATGAAACTCAAAGTTTCTGGAATTTCAGCGATATATTTAAATTAGGTTATGCCACAGACTTTCCTATTAACAAACGAATATCGCTTGCCTAACTTCGATAAAACTTTGGTTATCCATATAAGGTTCGAATGAGGCGTGCCACAGTTCGGTAACAGTTCGGAAGGCCTCATTAGGTAGGAGTTAGGACTTCCAAAGATTTGCCTAAGTTAGGCTTTCCTAATTAGGACGGCACAAGATTCGAATGAGGCTTGCCACAGTTCGGCAACAGTTCGGAAGGCCTAATTAGGCCCGAATAGATCTTTCGGCATGCCTCACTATTTTCCTAGTCGGGTAATTTTAATCTCAAAATATTTTAACCTAGTCCAGTCTTATATGGTTCTGTCTAGTCTTGCTCAGTCTTGTCTGATCTTGACCAGTCTCCTCCAGTCTTGTTCAGTCTTTTCAAGTCTTGTACAGTCTTCTGGAGTCGTATTGAGTCTAGTCCAATCTTGTCCAGTTTTCTCCTGTCTAGTCTAGTCCAGTTTTGCTCAGTCTTTTGAAATCTTGTCAAGTCTTGTCCAGTCTTGTTTAGTTGAGTCTTTTCAAGTCTTGTCCAGTTCATCCCGTCCTGTCCAGTTTTGTCAAGTCTAGTTGAGTCTAGTCCTGTCTAATTCTATTGTCCTGTCCTGTCTAATTCTATTGTCCTGTCTAATCTATTTGCTGTGTTTCTTCTCTTTTGCAATTTTCGTTGTCTTAACTTCGTCTTGTCTTAGCCTTGTCTAGTCTTGTTCAGTAAAGTGTTGTCCAGTTTTGTCAAATCTTGTTCAGTGTTGTCCAGCCTTGTCCCGTCTTTTCAAGTCTTGTCCAGTCTTGTCAAATCTTGTAGAGTCTAATCCAGCCTTGTCCAGTCTTGTGCAGTCTCGTCCACGCTAGTCCAGTCTACTTCAGTCTAAATCAGTCTAGTCCAGTCTAGTCTAGCCTTGCTCAGCCAAGAAATTTGAATTTCAAACGAATGTGTTTGTTTGTTCATACGTAAATGGAGTTGAATTGATGACAATGCAGGTTTATTTATACTTTTGAGATAATGCTAAGTGCAAAGACAAAGTCTCCGTAAGAGACAAGCAAACGTGTGAAATGTTCTTAGAAGTTTTCGTTAAAAATATTTTCGCTGTTTTTCTCTTTGTAGAATTTCATTAATTAATTAGTTGTCAATGTTATTAGACAGTTTCTTTGAAGTTGATGTGTTACACGGATGATACATTTTGTGGAAGAATGATTTTGTGGATTTTTATTAATAAACAGCTAATAGATAATGACTGTCTACTATAGAAAATACCTATTCTGTTATCTGTTTTGATATATACCTCTTGCTAATCTGCAAAGGAAAACACAATTTTTACAATATTTGCACGGCTTTATAGCGGAAATAAAACTGTACAAATGCAAATTGTGTAAATTTATGACTTTGTAATATATTTGCAGAAGATTTTTTGAGTTTTATTTTTTATAATGTCACATTATGTTTATTTAAATAGGCATTGAATGTACAGACAGGGATCCAGAAACCCAGTAGGGGAAATAAAGATTATTGTTATTAACTTACAATAGGCAAATTACAAAAGAGAAGAAACACAGCAAAGAGACGGAATTAGGCTGGACAAGACTGGACTAGACTCCACAAGATTCAACAAGACTGGACAAGACTTGACAAAACTAGATGGGACTAGACAAAATTAGACAAGACAGGGATAAGACTAGACAAGACCTGATAAGACTGGCTTAGATTAGATCAATATGCAAAAATATGTTGTTGACCATGTATGAAACGTAGATAGTTCAGCTTACATAACAGTCATTATCTATTGAAAAACAACTCGTCAAATTAGAATTATTATCATATTCACTAAAAAACTGTGTAATTAGTTTGATTGGATTCTTTATTTGAAGTAATAATACGTTTGCAATGTTACTGCCGTCAAAACTGGGTCTCATTATGAATAATAATAACAATACAATACTATCAAATAAAAATGCTCCATTAAAGATAGACCTCTTTAAACTAGATTATGTAAACTAGACTTATAAACTAGATAGGGATTATGGATGGTTTTTTTAATATTTTTAATTCACTGTTTACACCGTTATAACATAGTAAAAAATACAAATACTGCTTAAAAATGCTATAATTAAGTTTCAAAAAATATTTAAAATTGAGAAAAATGTTGAGCTGTTTAAACGCCGACATTTTCGCGCGGTCTGTTGATGACGTCAAAGATCACAGTCCATTGTTTACTACAGCTGTTTTCATTTTTAACTTGACGTTTTTGACGTTTATTTTCTAACCAAAAGACTGCAATGATATATAAATGTAAAAAATACGGACTTGTTTATATGTAATGTTACGTCACTTACGTTTTAACCAATGGTGTTGCGTTTTACAAATTTTCCTCGCTTAATTTGCACTTCTATTTATTAATTTTAAGTATTTAAAAAGATATTAATTACAGAAATAATGGTTAAGTTTTAGTTTTAAAGTTTTAGTTTTAAATGTCCGGTCAATATAGATTCGAAAAAAACAATATTTGAACCAAATTTAAATTTCATGCATATTCCCTATTAAACTAGAGTCTATTAGACTAGACAAGACCAGCCAAGATCTGAAAAGACCAGACAAGACCAGACAAGATCAGACAAGACCAGGCAAGACCAGACAAGACCAGACAAGACCAGACAAGATCAGACAAGACCAGACAAGATCAGACAAAATCAGACAAGACCATACAAGATCAGACAATACCGGACAAGACCAGACAAGACTGGACACGATTTGTTATCAACGTTAACAACGACAATTTTATTAATAAATCTGTTTTAATGAAACTAATTATAATTTTTTTCAGTGTAGGATGACTGGAGACTAGCAACCTAGATCGCCCACACAGACCAAAGTTGAACCTTTACTTTTTAAGAAGAAACTTAGTCAGCATAAAAGTAAGTTTTGAATATAATATTATAATAGCTAATATCATTATAACACTACATAAACAAGGCTAAGACGACAATATTAGACAAACTAGACTAAAGAGGGAAGACAAGATATACATGATATATATGACTAGATCGACAAGGTTTTGAGTGAAAACCGGCCAAACGGGACTAGATTAAATAGAATAAGACCAGGTTAGATTATATAGAATAAAACTAGACTAGATTAAATAGAATAAGACTAGCCTATAGTTTATAGTATAGAATAAGGCAAGACTAGATTATATAGAATACGACAGACTAGATTATATAATATAAGACTAGAGTATATAGTATAAGGCCAGATTATATTATATACATTACGGCTAGACAAGATTATATAGAATAAGACTAAACTAGATTATATATAACAAGACTAGACTAAACTAGATTATATATAACAAGACTAGACTAAAATATATTAAATATGACTACACTAGACTTTCTTTCCTCGCCTCTTGCAACTTCGGCGACGATACTCACTCTAGTCTTTACTCGCCCTACACAAGACAAGTTGCTCCGCGAGAGTCTGGAGCAGACTTAATAGATCTAGCTTAATAGATAATAGATAGATGGAGAATCTAAAGATCTAAGGCAGGGATTCCCAAAGTTTTTCCAGGGCGGGCCAATTTGGTATTTCTCAAATTTTTGGAGGGCCAAAAACTTATTACCTTGTAATTTCAAATTTAAGTCATTCATAACACCAATTATGTCTACTAGGAATGTAAGTCGCATAACCAGTTAATATTTTGCAATGAGGCAACGATTTTTTCCAGTTAAAAACTTTATAATTTCTTTTCTTAAACCAAAAAACCCTTTTTATGTTTGTCCTCTTGAAAGCCATCGAACTTTTGAAAAATATATAACGTCCCCCAATTAGGGATTGCAATCGACAACTTTTAACATACAATTTTATTTTTTAAAATTCTCCTTCTAATCTCCTTCTAAAAATGCTTTACTATGTTTGGCAATTTCTTGCGCAATAACATAGCTAGCCAAAACGGAGGATCATTTTGTTTAACCAGATTTCTCAACATCAATTTCTAACCACTGAAGGGCTTTCTTAGTTCGTTGTGGCGTTCTGTATCTGTATCTGTGGGAAATACTTTTTTACCGTTATGAAAAATCGCACCGCATTTTATTGTATTTTATTCGTAATATTTTATTATCTATTTTACTGTTTATTTATTTTTTATTATTTTAATAAAAATATAAATCATGGCATTGACATCGCGGGCCACATTCACAAGGTTCGCGGGCCGCATTTTGCCCGCGGGCTGCACTTTGGGAATCCCTGATCTAAGGTGTAAAGATGCAAATATATAGGGTGGGCCATTTAACGCGACCACTCCAAATATCTCATTTACCTTTAGAGTGATGAAAAAATGTCAAAAGGGAATTTTATTGATTTCGAAGGGCTAACACAGGGGTTAAAAATTATTTTTTGTCAAGGTCATAGTTTATGCGTCCTTAAGGTTATACATGGTTTTTCAAATCGGAACATTTTATTTGTTTACAAGCAGCAGTCATAAGTACAATATCCTCTTCAGAATCCGAATCCATATTTTTAAGTTACGCGGTGAGAAATTTGCTAGCCAGATACAGCACGCGACAATCGACAAATCAAGGTCGGTTTAAGCCAGGGAGTGGAGAAATCATTTTGGCTTACATCCGTTTTAACTGATCAGTTTAGTTCAACTGAGCAGTTTAACTGAGCGTATAGCATAAGACCAGACTAGATTATATATAATACGACTAGACAAGATTCTGTAGAAAAAGGCTAATCTAGACTACATAGAATAAGAGTAGACTGGACTATATAGTAGGGATGTTGCGGATGCAGATTTTTTCGCATCCGCGGATGGGGATGCGGATTCAGATATTTGAAAGCTCACAACCGCGGATGCCGGTGCGGATCTTAAGATATTTTATAAGAAACTATATTGGTGGAGAAATAAAATTAAATAAAATATTTTTATCAAGTTATTAGTAATTAAAGTTAAAAATTGGAGCATTATTTTTAATAAAAAGTAAAATTTCTCCTTTTCAGAGTCAAGTCTGTTACGCAGAAGTTCTTAGCTGGTGGTGTCGATAAAAATCTACGTACTATTGATGATAATAGTTTAAATTCTTGTCGATGAACGTCTACATTGACCCTTTTATATAATACGCTATAAGCAATTCCTTTTTTAGCACAGCTTCAGCTCTACCATTTTCTGGTGTTTCTTGATTCTCATCCTCACTTGACGAATTCAACATAATAAGCAATATCGTCCTTTAAGCATGGCTTTCTGACCAAACCGGACGTCCCTGGTCCTAGTTGTTCCGTGCCTTTTTGCAAGGAATCTTTCTCATTCTCTTAGCCCCTACAGAATTAAAAGATCCGTTAATTTAATTATTTCTCATTCTCATCATAAAAATGTCTTCTTTAATCTTTTCCTCAATCACTGCTGTAAAAAACTTGTGTTTATAGCGAGGGTCTAAGTAATTGTTCACTACCAAATTGGAAAACTTTGTTGAAAGTTCACTTTTCAGAATCGTGACGGTGGGTCTAATTGGATCAAAATCTTATGATCTAGTTAAACAGTCATCAACTTTTTTTTGAAGCATTTGAATTATTGGAATTACAGATGAAATAAGGGCATGAGAGCTGCTTAGTTCCCATATGGCTTCCTCATAAGGTCCTCGATAACTCAAAACAACTTTCAATGATTTTCCACTCTTCTGGTAAAATAGGATTAATTTCACCGTCATTGAAGTAAAGACTTAGTGCATCTTTTACCTTCAAAAAAACGTTCGATCATGTAAAATGTACTGTTCCATCGCGTTATACAATCTTGGAACACTTTGAGATGAGGTTGTTTTAGTCTGTCCTGAATTGCTTGCAGTTGCTTCTGAGCTATAGTGGAATGATTGAAATGAGTCGACATTTTCTTACATTTTTGTTACATTTTGTTAGAAATACATTTCAAAAACCTATTCAAAAACCTTTAGACCTAAACAGTTTCCAAACACGTAGTCCTAAAAAGACACAATAATTGTTATAGAGCTCCGGAAAGGCTGATTATATTTATATATTGTTCCGTTTGTTTCCGTTTGTTCAGTGCGAGAAAATGTGCTCTAAGTAATGTCACATATTTATATAGTATAAATTCCTCAAAAAAACTTGTAAGTGGTATCATACTATGCAGAACTGTCTAATACAATGTTGCTGTCCATCAGTTTGAATCTGATAAGTTTCTTCAAGTAGAAAATGCAGTTTAATGCAATTTACTAAAACTCGGTTCCAAATAAAAACGGATATCTGTGAGCGTCTTCGCAAGTCATTTACTAAATAACTATTAAATTGTTAAATTAAAAAATATATACATATGATTCAAAATTTACATTTTTAGAATTTTCCTTTCGTGCCGTACATGCAATAACAGAAGACAAAGACCAGTTCTATGAAGAACTAGAAAAGTTACATTATGATTGCCCCAAAAACGACATTAAGATCATAATTGGGGATCTAGATGCAAAGCTTGGTAACGAAAAGATTTACCAACCATATATTAGTAAGTTCTGTACTTATGAAACAACCAATGATAACGAGGTTAGAGTTAGTTATTTTCGCAGCTTCAAAGAATATGCTCGTAGCAAGCACACACTTTCCGCACAGAAACATCCACAAGGTAACGTGGACCTCGCCAGACGAACTGACAAAGAATCAAATAGACCACCTGCTAATAAAAAAGCGACATTTCTCAAATATCATGGATGTGCAAGTGTCAAATGGATGTCAAAAAAATCTTGTGATATCTCTGAAACTAAAAAAAATTATCTGTAGCAGTTTGTTTCTGGAGCAGTGGCGGAGCAAAGTAAACACAACACAATAAGTTGAAATTATGGAATCTTGTGTGAAATGCAATAAAAAGTTTGACAATAGTCACTTATTTGCATGTAATAGTTGTAAATTATTATTGTGCAGTGAATGTGGAAATTTAACAGGATCCGAAATAAAATGTATGCAGTTGAAAACCAGGAGAAAACTAAATTTTTTTTGTGAGCAGTGTGAGGATGGTTTTTATAAAGTACCAGCCCTCACCAAGGAAGTATCTGAACTTAAAGAAGTTGTCAAGAAACTCACAAATAAAGAAGACAGTTCACAAATATCGAAGGCAACTAGTGTATGTCAGATACCAGATATGGAAGAAATCATTTCGGAAATGCTAGATAGGCAAAGTAGAGCCTCAAATATAATAATTTATAATATAAATGAATCTCATCAAAATACACAACATGATCGTAACTCTGAAGACAAACAAGCAGTGGAGTACATCTTAGAAGATTATAATTTCAATAAAATCAATGTTAAACAATTTAGACTCGGAAAATTTAATGCATCAAGAATAAGACCAATTAAAGTTGTTCTGAGCTCTCCACAGGACGCTAAACTTGTGTTGAAAAACAAATCAACTAAAATCACAGGAATAAAAATATCTGAAGACCAAACAAAAGTGCAACAAGAATATTTTAAACGCGTTAAAGCCCAACTTGAAGAATACATAACAAATGGTGATGATTCAAAAACAATAAAGTTCATCAACAATAAGCCAACCATAGTCAATAAAAATGTTACTTCACAACAAAAAAACATATAAATGACCCTAATATTCACCTCTTCACAGATATCATCTACATTAATGCCCCAAGTCTACTGAATAAAATTGATCAAATTCAAATAAGCATTATGTGCTACTTACCAAAAGTAATCTTAGTTAGTGAGGCATGAATACCAAGTAAAATTGAAGATTCTGAAATCAAACTCAACGGTTATAATCATATCCGATGTGATTCTCCTAATCGCCAAACTGGAGGTGTGGTGATATATGTGAAGGATAGTCTGCAGTTCTCAACAAAGAAGACTTACATATTGCGGGATAATTATTGGTGTAAAATAGTTATGGTTAATTTTGGTGTATGCGAATGGTTAGTCGGATGCCTTTATCATTCTCCATCTAGCCCGGATAATTTATTTTTAGAAAATTTTGAAAATATATGTGATGAAATCTTTACTAGAAAAAGTCGTTGCATTTTAGTGGTAGATTTTAATTTAGATTTTTCAAGTAACAGCTTTTATGTAAGAAAATTAAAACTATGCTTCTTCAATACGGAATTGATCAACTAGTATTAAACCCTACTAGAGTTACTAATGTCCGTAAAACTTTAATTGATTATGTTCTAGTTAATGATAATTCTGCTAATTGTTTTGTTCATTCTACTCCCAAATTAAGTGACCACTCTTTGATATCTGTTTGTCCCAAAAATAAGAACAGCAACGAAAGTACTACTATCAGAAATTATGGAAATCTTAGTGAGAAAAATATCGATAAAATTAAACTAGATTTAATCTCATGTGAGTGGGATTTAAATTCGACAGATGTTAATATTATATATACAATTTTTTTCTGTTATTAATAAGGTAGCGCCAATTCAAGTTTGTCAGAATAAAAACCACATACCATGGTTTGATAATGAAGTTCATAAAAAAATAAAACAACGTGATAAAACATACAGGGATTTTTTATTAACTCTTGACGTCAATAAAAATGTTAAGTGGGAAGAATTTAAGAAACAAAGAAATGAAATAGTGAATTTATTAAAAAAGAAAAAATTTAAAGAAACCAATATATAAGAAAGAAACCAATATTTCTTCGAAAAAGTAGATGTGTATAAAAACAATTCTCAACTTATGTGGAAAACATTAAAAAATCTAAGCTTAAATTGTCAAAACGTTCCAAGATATATTGAATTTAACTTAGATAACCAGATAAATATTATAAAGAATAAAACTGAAATAGTAAACAAATTCAACTACTTTTTCATTACTAGTATTCAGCAACTTGTGGATAGTATTGATGATGTCGATATTTTGAAATTCTATAATTATAACTTATATCCTAATTTTTCAAAGTTTCACTTATTATCATTGAATGAACTGCGTCGAATTATTGACTCCTTGGACAACAAATATAGTGCCAATGATATCCTGAATTCCAAAATGCTAAAAGCCATTTTTGAAACCTGTGGCCATATAATTCTAAATTTGATCAATATCTCTCTTCAAACTTCTAAAATTCCCAATTCTTTAAAAGTTAGTACTATAGTTCCTATACCAAAAGTAAACAACACAATCAATGCCAGTGAATTTCGTTCTATAATATATTTCGGCAATACATTGCCACCAATAGAAAAAGTTCTTGAATTGGCTGTGTACAATCAGGTACTAGAACATGTTGAAAAAAATGAAATTCTAATAAACAACCAATCAGGGTTTCGAAAAAAATATTCATGTGAATCTGCATTACAACTTACATTGTCTACATTCAAAAGAGAAGTTGATAATAAGAAGTTTGTGGTAGCGGTTTTTCTTGACCTGAAAAGGGCATTCGAAACGATCGATCGTAATATTCTTTTGAAGAAGTTAAGGGGATATGGCATTGATGGTGAAGTCTAACAATGATTGGTTAACTACTTGTCTCATAGAAAGCAAAAAGTTAGGGTTCATGATACCATCTCTCAGGAGTTGGATATAAATATTGGTGTCCCACAGGGCAGCGTTTTAGGACCTCTGCTTTTTATTTTATACCTGAATGACATAAACCTATTTGTTAATGTAGGCTTTGTAAATTTATTTGCAGATGATACGCTATTGGCATGCTATGATACTAACTTAAATAAAGCCATTGAGAAAATGAATGCTGCACTTGAGGAGGTTAATGAATATCTCATGGTAAATAAATTGAAATTAAATACAGTAAAAACTAAAGGAATGATCATAACAACCAAATATAAGTTAAGCACTCTTGACTTAAATGTAATAAATCTACAAATTGATAATGAAAAAATTGTAATTGTGTCGTGTATTAAATATCTGGGATTCCAGTTAGATAATATATTACTTTGACATGCACTTCGATTATTTATGCAGAAAAATATCTAAAAAACTATATTTCTTTTCAAGAATTTCTAGAAATGTATCCACTCAGACAAAAATTACAGTTTATAATGCTATTATCCAACCCCATTTTGACTACTGTGCTTCAATTGTTTTCCCTTTTAATCTAAATGAAACATCACAATTGCAGAAACTTCAAAATCGAGGTATGCGCATAGTCCTAAAAGCAAATAGATATACTAAAATAGGAGTCATGTTGCAAACAATACAGTGGCTATCAGTTCACCAACGATTACATTACTTAACAATGATCTTCATATATAAAATACTGAATAATTTAGCATCATCATACTTTCGAGAATTTATTATTTTAAATTTATTTGTTTATAATTATGCCACAAGAAATAACGTCAACTTGTATGTATGCAGAACGAATAGAAGTAGTACCATGAATTCTTTATTTTTTAAAGGCTTTTCTATGTACAATAAATTACCATGCATAATTAAATCAAGTTCTTGATTAACCATTTTTAAAAAACAGTTATTGGAATACATCCGTCACATCAAATAAAACATGAGTCCTGAAGAATTCTTACTAATAATGTGTTGTAGTGTATGTTGTTTTTATTAAATATTTTATTTGAATCTGTATCTTTCATAAGTACATAATATCCACAAGTAATCTTGATCTTAATATGTATGTTTCGGTAGAAATAATCTACTAATGTATAAGTATTAGTGTTCAAACTTTTTATTTCTATTTTCTTTTGTAATGATTATTTGGGTTTTCCTATTTGTCAATAAAGATTTATTATATATTTGTTTTAAGTTTGTATGATTATCTATAACGTA
This sequence comes from Phosphuga atrata, assembly GCA_944588485.1. Taxonomy (NCBI): domain Eukaryota; kingdom Metazoa; phylum Arthropoda; class Insecta; order Coleoptera; family Silphidae; genus Phosphuga; species Phosphuga atrata. Next base: position 39,783,147 of record OX155903.1, read on the forward strand.
GGATGGTTTCACCAATTATATACGGAAATATTAAAAGAAGAAAAAATACTCTTGGGTAGAAAATAAATCCAACTCACAATGCATTTATTTTGATAGTTTTTATTATTTATATATTTGTTACAGTTTTGTATTTACTCACTGCTTGTTGAAGGTGTATGCATTTGTAATGTTGAAATTAATTTTGTATAATTAGGTTGATAATTACAAATGGAACATCTGATTCTCTTAGGTGCTATTTGCACAACTGTCATCGAAACTTCGATTTAATCAATTCCAGCGTCCAGTATAATCATTCAACGTCATATCGTCGGTCCAGATGAACAGGGTATTAACTCAAAAAAGCCTGAAGAGCGATTTGAAGTTTTCAAATCAATATACTTCCATTTCTGTAAATAATTGGTTAACCTCTCTTATAATATCTTTTAAACTATTGATTAACATTTATTGATAACGTTTTTGTTCACTTCCTGACTTTGTCAATTTTGCTATTAATGAGAAAAAAAAATAAATTCTTCAGGCAAGAACATTATGAGTTAATACACTGTTTATCCAAACGAACGATATGTCGATCCAAAAATCGACAGCAAACGATACGCTGTGTTTTTCTAATTTTTGTACTCTTGATACACATTCCCAAAATTCATTTGTTAAGGTATTTTGGGAGGTGCGGCTCCAAAGATTTTCAGGGAAGTAAATTTGGCTCTCGCTGAGAAAAGTCTGACCACCTCTGATATAGTATAAGACCAGGCTAGAGTATATAGTATACGACTAGACAAGATTATATAGAAGAAGACTATTCTAGATTATACTTAATAAGATTATACTATATTATATAAAATAAGACTAGACTAGATTACATAGTGTAAGACTAGAACGGATTATATAGAATAAAACCAGAGTAGATTATTTAAAATAAGCAGAGTAAACAAAATAGACTAGATATAGACTATAGTAATAGACTATAGCAAGTCAGACTAGATAAACTAGAGTAGTCAAACTAAACTAGACAAATTATTCTAGGCAAACTAGAATAGTCATACCAAACTATATAAACTAGACTAGACAAGTAATAGCAAGCAAACCAGACTAGACAAACTAAACTAGCCAGACTAGACTAGACAATCTAGACGTGACAAACCAAACTATGCAAGCTAGACTAGACCAACTGAACTATTATTATACCAGGTGAACCAAACTAGACAGACTAGACTAGACAAGACAAACTTAGTACAATACTAAACTAGATACACTTACATAGTATAATACTAGGCTAGATTATATAGAACTAGACTAGAATAGATTGTATGGAATAAAACAGAGCAAACAGAACAAAATAGACTAGGCAAGCCTTACTAAATTAGATAAACTGGACTAGACAAATTAATCCAGACCAACTAGAATAGACGAACTAAACTACAAAAACTAGACTAGAGAACTTATACCAGGCAAACCAGACTAGACAAAGTAAACAGTACTTGCTAGAAAAGGCTTATTATGGTATTGAAGATTTTTATTAATCTATTTCTTTGTGACAGTGCCCACACTTTATATGCATACTCTTTTGTTGCTTTTGTTATTGGTTGAATAAATGGATTTTTATTTTGATTAGACAATATAGACGAGAGAAACCAAACTAGATAAGCTAGACTACACTAACTGGATAACTTATACTAGACTAATTAGATATATACGGCAGGATAGACTAGACTAGATTGTTGTAGAAGGAAAAACCCACCGCGGGTTATAAATCCAACAGAAGAAGAAGAAGAAGAAGACTAAACTAGAGAGACAAGATAAGTGGGGTTAAGTATTGAAATAAAATAGAAAATATAAAAATAAATAAAAAATTATTGAAATTTATTGATTAGGCAAATAAACTTATTAAAACATTTCTTGGAGAATATTTTAATAAAAGTATTGTAATCAGGAGCAATTTAGATAAATCCATGTGCTGTTTTGGTCGGATTGAGACCAGATGAACTTTGAGTTCAATGTGCCATTCAATTTATCAAATTAATGGGTGAACGCGTTTTCCATTCACATTAAAATCTGTTTTCGCGTTCCAGTTGCGGAAAGAGCGAAAAAACGCGATGAACTATTGAATATTCCAAGCGATCGGCAAACAACAACATGCAAATTAATTATTAACTCAGTTCGCGGTGATTGATAGACGGATTGCGTAATTTCGGTTCACTACACGTGGACATGCAGTCTCGAAAGTTATGTGGAAAGGTCAAAGAAACATCAGCCAGTTTCAAATTCCAAATCACCTGAATCATTCTTGGTATTGTTTATAATAATTATATTATGTTGATATAACAGACTAGACAGACAAGACTAGACAGAAAAGACTAGACAGAGAAGACTAGACAGACAAAACTAGACAGACAAGACTAGACAGACAAGACTAGACAGACAAGACTAGACAGACAAGACTAGACAGACAAGACTAGACAGACAAGACTAGACAGACAAAACTAGACAGACAAGACTAGACAGACAAGACTAGACAGACAATACTAGACAGGCAAGACTAGACAGACAAGACTAGACAGACAGGACTAGACATACAAGACTAGACATACAAGACTAGACACACAAGACTAGACAGACAAGACTAGACAGACAAGACTAGACAGACAAGACTAGACAGACAAGACTAGACAGACAAGACTAGACAGACAAGACTAGACAGACAAGACTAGACAGACAAGACTAGACAGACAAGACTAGACAGACAAGACTAGACAGACAAGACTAGACAGACAAGACTAGACAGACAAGACTAGACAGACAAGACTAGACAGACAAGACTAGACAGACAAGACTAGACAGACAAGACTAGACAGACAAGACTAGACAGACAAGACTAGACAGACAAGACTAGACAGACAAGACTAGACAGACAAGACTAGACAGACAAGACTAGACAGACAAGACTAGACAGACAAGACTAGACAGACAAGACTAGACAGACAAGACTAGACAGACAACACTAGACAGACAAGACTAGACAAACAAGACTAGACAGACAAGACTAGACAGACAAGACTAGACAGACAAGACTAGACAGACAAGACTAGACAGACAAGACTAGACAGACAAGACTAGACAGACAAGACTAGACAGACAAGACTAGACAGACAGGACTAGACAGACAAGACTAGACAGACAAGACTAGACAGACAAGGCTAGACAGACAAGACTAGACAGACAAGACTAGACAGACAAGACTAGACAGACAAGACTAGACAGACAAGACTAGACAGACAAGACTAGACAGACAAGACTAGACAGACAAGACTAGACAGACAAGACTAGACAGACAAGACTAGACAGACAAGACTAGACAGACAAGACTAGACAGACAAGACTAGACAGACAAGACTAGACAGACAAGACTAGACAGACAAGACTAATCAGACAAGACTTGACAGACAAGACTCGACAAACAAGACTGAACACAATATTTCTGTTGAAATGGTTGGGAGTTGGTGGGGGCGAAGGTTGTTTGTTGTTATTATTATTGTTCGTATTTTGGTTGATAAAACGTTAGAAATGTTGAAAGCTTCAGTCTGACACCGAATCAAGCCAGTGACGAGTTGGTACGTCGGCGTGCCAACTTACAATTAGTTGATAAGACTTATCAACCATACGTTGCACCAAACGTTCAAACAGCAAAGTTATGGGGTATTGAAGTTCGTTTTATCGGTGTCTGTGCAAACTTTACATTTGCTTATTCGAATAAACAACAGTTCAAACAAATATTGTGAAGGACGATTAGAGAAATCCCAGGTAATTAACTATAATACGAATTTATTTGAACATAGCAAGATTAGACAGACAAAACTACAAGGTAGACATGTAAAATTCTTTGCTGGCTAATCGTGTCAGACAGTATAGACTTTACATGCTAGGCTAGCTATACAAGGCAAGACTGGCAAGACTGGACTAACAAGACCAGACTGATAAAACTATACTGACAAGACTAGACTAGCATGACTAGACTAGAGTAACTAGAGAGACAGGACTAAACAGACAAGTCTGGAGAGACAAGACTAGACTGACAAGACTAGACATGGTTTGACAGTCAAGACCCGGGAGACAAGCTTATTGTTAAACATACAAGACTATATAGGCAAGACTAGTTGTATAAGGCAAGACTAGTTGTATAAGGCAAGACTAGTTGTATAAGGCAAGACTAGTTGTATAAGGCAAGACTGACAAGACCAGACTGATGAGACTGGACTGACAATACTAGACTAGAGTGTAAAGACTAGGCTGATTAGAGAGACAAGACTAGACGGACAAATCTAAAAACTAAAACGGACTAAACAGACAAGACTCGACAAGACTAGACAGTCAAAACTCATCCTAATTCAACTATCGAATAATTTGCAATAATTGCGTAATCTTTTTAAATTAAGTCGGAATTTAGCAAGTCAAATATTTGAGATTGTTTGCTGTCTTAACAAATAATGAATTATTCAAAATTGCGTGGAAATGTAAAAATGGACTTTTCGAAGTAAACTTTAATTGTTGCTTACACAAGAAATAAAGATAATACTTGTTTTTGAACTGTCAGTGTTTAGATGTTAATTAGCGCGTAGTGTAATATAATTCGTGATAGTTATTTTTGAATAATTTTGTAATTAATATGGATGAAGATGTAAATTGATGTGTTCAATTGATTGCAGTTATGAAACTTTTTTTGGTGAGTTTGAGTTAAATTATTGGGAAATCAAAAACAAACTCAGAAATTGAAAATATTTGTTGAAAAATCAAAATCAATTTTTATTTCTTGTAAATCTCTTTAATTGTGTTGTTCTTAAACATTTTTTAAATAATTTTGAGCAAAATTTGTTATATTGACATATATTGTTAACGGACAATTTAAACCAAAGATTGGACAAATAAAACTAGACAGACAAGTTTGATATAGATTGAAAAATTCTTAACGTTCGCTGAAATAAAAGTTTATTTCGGCGAACTTTGAGATTTTTTCTGCGCCCCAAAAATATTCTCAAAACACAAACTGGAATTCGACAAATTTTGCCAAAAGTATTTTTACAATATTTCGCCAAAAATTTATTCGAACATTTATTTGCAATTGTTGCGCAATCAACACTCGCAATTTCTACATGTGTTTTCAAACAAACAATCCAGGCAATATAATTTCGATAAAATTGTAATATCTACAAAGGAAACTCCTATTGGGAATCCAAAACCACATATTCAAAAATAAATTCCAACAATAAAGTTGTATGTATAGTTTTGTATGTCTACTCTTGTCTGTCTAGTCTTATATGTCTAGTCTTCTCTGTCTAGTCTTGTCTGTCTAGTCTTGTCTGTCTAGTCTTGTCTGTCTAGTCTTGTCTGTCTAGTCTTGTCTGTCTAGTCTTGTCTGTCTAGTCTTGTCTGTCTAGTCTTGTCTGTCTAGTCTTGTCTGTCTAGTCTTGTCTGTCTAGTCTTGTCTGTCTAGTCTTGTCTGTCTAGTCTTGTCTGTCTAGTCTTGTCTGTCTAGTCTTGTCTGTCTAGTCTTGTCTGTCTAGTCTTGTCTGTCTAGTCTTGTCTGTCTAGTCTTGTCTGTCTAGTCTTGTCTGTCTAGTCTTGTCTGTCTAGTCTTGTCTGTCTAGTCTTGTCTGTCTAGACTTGTCTGTCTAGTCTTGTCTGTCTAGTCTTGTCTGTCTAGTCTTGTCTGTCTAGTCTTGTCTGTCTAGTCTTGTCTGTCTAGTCTTGTCTGTCTAGTCTTGTCTGTCTAGTCTTGTCTGTCTAGTCTTGTCTGTCTAGTCTTGTCTGTCTAGTCTTGTCTGTCTAGTCTTGTCTGTCTAGTCTTGTCTGTCTAGTCTTGTCTGTCTAGTCTTGTCTGTCTAGTCTTGTCTGTCTAGTCTTGTCTGTCTAGTCTTGTCTGTCTAGTCTTGTCTGTCTAGTCTTGTCTGTCTAGTCTTGTCTGTCTAGTCTTGTCTGTCTAGTCTTGTCTGTCTAGTCTTGTCTGTCTAGTCTTGTCTGTCTAGTCTTGTCTGTCTAGTCTTGTCTGTCTAGTCTTGTCTGTCTAGTCTTGTCTGTCTAGTCTTGTCTGTCTAGTCTTGTCTGTCTAGTCTTGTCTGTCTAGTCTTGTCTGTCTAGTCTTGTCTGTCTAGTCTTGTCTGTCTAGTCTTGTCTGTCTAGTCTTGTCTGTCTAGTCTTGTCTGTCTAGTCTTGTCTGTCTAGTCTTGTCTGTCTAGTCTTGTCTGTCTAGTCTTGTCTGTCTAGTCTTGTCTGTCTAGTCTTGTCTGTCTAGTCTTGTCTGTCTAGTCTTGTCTGTCTAGTCTTGTCTGTCTAGTCTTGTCTGTCTAGTCTTGTCTGTCTAGTCTTGTCTGTCTAGTCTTGTCTGTCTAGTCTTGTCTGTCTAGTCTTGTCTGTCTAGTCTTGTCTGTCTAGTCTTGTCTGTCTAGTCTTGTCTGTCTAGTCTTGTCTGTCTAGTCTTGTCTGTCTAGTCTTGTCTGTCTAGTCTTGTCTGTCTAGTCTTGTCTGTCTAGTCTTGTCTGTCTAGTCTTGTCTGTCTAGTCTTGTCTGTCTAGTCTTGTCTGTCTAGTCTTGTCTGTCTAGTCTTGTCTGTCTAGTCTTGTCTGTCTAGTCTTGTCTGTCTAGTCTTGTCTGTCTAGTCTTGTCTGTCTAGTCTTGTCTGTCTAGTCTTGTCTGTCTAGTCTTGTCTGTCTAGTCTTGTCTGTCTAGTCTTGTCTGTCTAGTCTTGTCTGTCTAGTCTTGTCTGTCTAGTCTTGTCTGTCTAGTCTTGTCTGTCTAGTCTTGTCTGTCTAGTCTTGTCTGTCTAGTCTTGTCTGTCTAGTCTTGTCTGTCTAGTCTTGTCTGTCTAGTCTTGTCTGTCTAGTCTTGTCTGTCTAGTCTTGTCTGTCTAGTCTTGTCTGTCTAGTCTTGTCTGTCTAGTCTTGTCTGTCTAGTCTTGTCTGTCTAGTCTTGTCTGTCTAGTCTTGTCTGTCTAGTCTTGTCTGTCTAGTCTTGTCTGTCTAGTCTTGTCTGTCTAGTCTTGTCTGTCTAGTCTTGTCTGTCTAGTCTTGTCTGTCTAGTCTTGTCTGTCTAGTCTTGTCTGTCTAGTCTTGTCTGTCTAGTCTTGTCTGTCTAGTCTTGTCTGTCTAGTCTTGTCTGTCTAGTCTTGTCTGTCTAGTCTTGTCTGTCTAGTATTGTCTGTCTAGTCTTGTCTGTCTAGTCTTGTCTGTCTAGTCTTGTCTGTCTAGTCTTGTCTGTCTAGTCTTGTCTGTCTAGTCTTGTCTTTTTTTTTTTTTTTTTTTTTTTTTTTTTTTCAGAGAGGTGGGGGAATGCATTGTTGCACACCGGATATTCAAACCCGTGTAGTGTGGGGCTCTCTGATCGAGTTCTTCGTGACCAGCATACCCACTAAACCCCCTCCTCTGTCTCTACACTACACTCCACCCGGAACTGCGTGAGCATTACTTCAGGTGGGTGGTGGTGTTTGTACCAATTGTTTCCTTACTGTTATTTTTATTGTCCTTTACTCGTTTCGATATTGTCTTTCGTCTTCTGTCGTATTAGTTATGCAGTCGTGTGATAAACCATTTTTCGGTCTTTTCGTCACATATCTAGTCGTCCATGTTAGCTTCTTTGTGTTTCGTGTGATATTATATTCGCTTTCCATTCTCTCTCCATTTGTTCTTTTCCCAACATGATTTCGGTTATGTAAGCTTGTACTGCATCCCAGTTATGCTCACTTTCTAACATAACTTCCATGATGTTCTGTTCTTCTAGTCTTGTACCGCCTAGTGTCTCCGCGAGTCGAGTTCTTTCGTTCTCTGATTCTGTACACATGAAGAGAGTGTGTTGTGCGTCGTCTGGGATATGACCGCAATAAAAACACTCCGCCGTGTCTCTTTTTTTAAACCGTTCGAGGTATGCGTTGAAGCATCCATGACCAGTGAGTGCCTGTGTAAGATGGTAACTCATATGTCCGTGTGACCTTTCATACCATGCTGTTACGTTAGGGATAAGTCTGTATGTCCACCTGCCACTAGTGTCGTTATCCCATCTTGTCTGCCATCGGTCCATGAGTCTCTTACGTGCTCTCTCCTTAGCGGCTGCTCTTTCGTGTTTTACTTCATTTTTCGCCCTGTGTTGTTGCAGGTCTTCGTAGACTTCTTGTTTCTCGCGAATCAGTAAGTCTATTGGGGGTGTGCTTGCAAGTACCAGCGCCGCGGCCTCCGAAACCGTTCTGTAGGCAGAAATTACTCTTAGAGCACTTCTTCTTTGTACTCCTGTAAGTAGTTTTCTCGCTCCAATCTTTTTCGTTACGCCCGCCCATATTTCCGCCGCATAGAGAATTTTTGAGTGTACCACATTGTTGAGAAGTTTCCGTTTTAATTCCCTCGGTCCTCCAATGTTCGGCATCAACCTTACCAAAGCTGTCACTGTAGACGCTGCCTTTTTCGATGTTTTGGCTATATGGTCTGTGTATCTCAGACCGCTATCGAGTTGGACGCCAAGGTACCTCAATGATTTCGATAAAGGGATATTTTGCCCTTCCAGAACGAGTTTCGGTGGGGTGAATAGTCTCTTATCCGTGATAAGTATCGCTTCTGTTTTATGAACTGCCATTGTTAGACCCTGCTCTTTTAACCAATTATTTGCCCGCCGAAGGGTTTCGTTAGTTGCTAGTTCTAGTGTACTTATTTCCTTTGCAGTCACTACCACCGCGGCGTCATCTGCGAACCCAACTATTTGCGCTGTTCTAGGCAAGTCTAGGTTTAGCAAGCCATCGTACATAATGTTCCACAAGAATGGTGCCAATACCGATCCTTGTGGGACACCCGCCGTTACCTCATACTCAACTTCACCTTCGTCCGTGTGGTATATCAACCGTCGGTCGCTCAAGTAGCTGCTTATCATCTTTCTCAAGTATTCTGGTGTCTGTCTTGATGCTAATGCCTTCATGATTACATCCCACCTTGCTGAATTAAAGGCGTTTTTAACGTCAAGGGTCACTAATGCACAATAACCTTTCGATTGCCGTGTTCCATTTTTGACCTTTTCTGCTGCTCTAATTACTTCAGCAATAGCGTCCACGGTTGATCGACCTTTTCGAAAACCATACTGCCATTGGGACAGTCCTCCGTTGTTTTCGATATATGTCTCAAGTTGTCTAGTCTTGTCTGTCTAGTCTTGTCTGTCTAGTCTTGTCTGTCTAGTCTTGTCTGTCTAGTCTTGTCTGTCTAGTCTTGTCTGTCTAGTCTTGTCTGTCTAGTCTTGTCTGTCTAGTCTTGTCTGTCTAGTCTTGTCTGTCTAGTCTTGTCTGTCTAGTCTTGTCTGTCTAGTCTTGTCTGTCTAGTCTTGTCTGTCTAGTCTTGTCTGTCTAGTCTTGTCTGTCTAGTCTTGTCTGTCTAGTCTTGTCTGTCTAGTCTTGTCTGTCTAGTCTTGTCTGTCTAGTCTTGTCTGTCTAGTCTTGTCTGTCTAGTCTTGTCTGTCTAGTCTTGTCTGTCTAGTCTTGTCTGTCTAGTCTTGTCTGTCTAGTCTTGTCTGTCTAGTCTTGTCTGTCTAGTCTTGTCTGTCTAGTCTTGTCTGTCTAGTCTTGTCTGTCTAGTCTTGTCTGTCTAGTCTTGTCTGTCTAGTCTTGTTTGTCTAGTCTTGTCTGTCTAGTCTTGTCTGTCTATTCTTGTCTGTCTAGTCTTGTCTGTCTAGTCTTGTCTGTCTAGTCTTGTCTGTCTAGTCTTGTCTGTCTAGTCTTGTCTGTCTAGTCTTGTCTGTCTAGTCTTGTCTGTCTAGTCTTGTCTGTCTAGTCTTGTCTGTCTAGTCTTGTCTGTCTAGTCTTGTCTGTCTAGTCTTGTCTGTCTAGTCTTGTCTGTCTAGTCTTGTCTGTCTAGTCTTGTCTGTCTAGTCTTGTCTGTCTAGTCTTGTCTGTCTAGTCTTGTCTGTCTAGTCTTGTCTGTCTAGTCTTGTCTGTCTAGTCTTGTCTGTCTAGTCTTGTTTGTCTAGTCTTGTCTGTCTAGTCTTGTCTGTCTAGTCTATCTAGTCTTGTCTGTCTAGTCTTGTCTGTCTAGTCTTGTCTGTCTAGTCTTGTCTGTCTAGTCTTGTCTGTCTAGTCTTGTCTGTCTAGTCTTGTCTGTCTAGTCTTGTCTGTCTAGTCTTGTCTGTCTAGTCTTGTCTGTCTAGTCTTGTCTGTCTAGTCTTGTCTGTCTAGTCTTGTCTGTCTAGTCTTGTCTGCCTAGTCTTGTCTGTCTAGTCTGTCAGGTCTTGCCTGTCTAGTCTTGTCTGTCTAGTCTTGTCTTTCTAGTTGTAAGTTTTTTATATTCAAAATCAATTCGCTTATCAATGTTCTCTTATTGTTAGTTGTGTCCGTATAAATAAATTTTTGACGTGCGTACATTTCGCAATGATTATTCGTGTTTTTATCGAGATATTTGCGTAATATACAACATGATAAAAGTTCGTTGTCATTAGTGTCAAAGTCATAAAACTGACCATGGATTTCCATTCGATGCTCGATCGGTTCCGCAGCGAAAAAAGAACTGTTTTGTGTTGTATGCGAGAACTGGCGCAAGAAAAGGAATCCCGTGAAAGTAACGTCGGAAAAATGAAAGATCTAATCGCGAAATTATCGCGAAATGGAAAGAATTAGTCCGGACAATCTGCGTCAGATTCTCCATGTTTTGTTACAAGGTAACGTATTTGCAATGCAAATCGCAATCGGCTCGTTATTTTTTCCAATTTCACTTTCAAATTTCCTTCTTATCACCAGACAACTAAATTTAAACACAAATAGGAAATTCAAATCTAAAAAATATTCTTAGCAGATAATTTTAATAGTCTGGACAAAACTAGCTAAACAATACTAGACAGGCAAGGCTAGATAGGCAAGACTAGACAGACAAGACTAGACAGACGAGACCAGACAGACAAGACTAGACAGATAAGACTAGACAAACAAGACTAGACCGACAAGACTAAATAGACAAGACTAGACTAGAGGGACAAGGCTAGACTAGACAGGCAAGACTAGACTAGAGAGACAAGACTAGCAGGACAAAACTAAACAGACAATACTAGACAGACAAGACTAGACAGAAAAGACTAGACTGACAAGACTAGACAGACCAGACTAGACAGACAAGACTAGACAGACAAGACTAGACAGACAAGTCTAGACAGACAAGAATAGACAGACATGTCTAGACAGACTAATTGTATGTAGATTTTTTTCTAAAGTAGGAACGCGTGTTTATTATAAGTTTTGTTAGTTCTAATTATAGAATTGGATTACGTCGTCTCAATTAGATTTATATGTTATATTTTGAGATTTTAATTCCGACAGTTTAATGTTTTAGCTGTCTATTTATATTTTCAACAACAATGTATTACTTGTCTTGTGTGGAACCTTGAGACAAACAAATATTTGCAAAATAATCGGCGAAAACATAATGTTTATTATATAATGTCTGTATGAGATCTAAAACACTTGTTATTCACTGTTTCAAACGCCATAGTTAAGTCAAAACATAATCCAATATCGTGATCTTCGTTGTCCAGTTTCTCTAAAATAAATTTAGCCGTTTCTACAGATTTTTTTGTTCTTAAATCATGCTGACATTTTGAAAGTAAATCGTTTTTCACAACGTTTTCATTCTTAAGACTGCGCAGACAAAAAGTTGTGCAAAACGGAGTATCTGGACCGGCCTTTAAGCTTGAGAAAATGTTCAAAGCCAACTTTCAACATGCGTAATAGATGTGTTCATTTGCGCACATGCGTATAAATAGCGTATAATAGAAGAGTAATACAAAATTTCTATAGAACACAGCTAATGCTGACGATGACGGAAAACTATGAGTTTACCCTCTACACAAAACTCGTTCAGCGCGGTTAAAGAAGTTTTCACTTCAAAAATGAATTACGAACAGCTATGTTACAAGAACGATTAACTAATTTGTCAGTTATGTGCATAGAAAGTGATATCCTTAAAAAAATAGACTTTGAAGATATAATAGAAGATTTTGCACTACAGAAATCTCTAAAGAAACTATCGAAATCGTAACCATTTCAAACCAGCAGCATATTTATCTAATTAATAACATATGTATATTTGATTTGTGATTGATAAGATCATAGCAGAAAAATGTTTTTGTTATTCACTTGCACGTTCATCATTCTATTCTAAATCAACCGTTCGAATATTTTTGAAAACGTAGAGGCTACAGATATTGGTCTATAGCAGTGTTTCTCAAACTTATTTGTCTCATCGCCCACCTGTAATATGCCAAAGTTAATTACTACCCCCAAATCTGAAGCATGATATTGATGTTGCGATTTCCTAATTGAGGTTCAATATTCGTGAGTTTTTAGTAATTTAGTCTTTTTATTATTAATATTCGTGAGGTTTAAACAATTTTTTTAAGTTAAAAAATATCCAGTCTATTTCTTAACTCGACCAACAATAAATAAAATGTTGGAAAATCTATTAATAATTTCTTCGCGAATTTCCACAAACATGGGTAGTGAAACAAAAATTTAATGAAACAAAAATTCTTTATATGAAGTTGATATCATTCTGCAACCTGACTAACTATTCTTTTCATAACATGAAAACATCGAGTTTTCATAACATGAAAATGGTATTATTTAAATAAATAAATCTAATCAGGTACTTCTGAATAAAACAAATCTTTGCATCTCTTTTTCATATCTATATTTCATATTATATAAATCCAAATGATTCGAATATTAGGTTCACCAATCGATTCAGCGTCCCAAAATTAGTCGGAGAACGTATATAATATTCCCTGGGAAGCTTTCAGTTAAGAAATACCATCGACTCGGGAAGTCTAGACCGCGGAAACGACGAAATGCGAGAAAATCGTTTTTTTCAAAATCGTTATTTTTTGAATCACAGTAAAATTTAAAAACTTTTCTGAAAAAATTTTTGCTGCTGATTACAAATATGCAAATTATATTTCGCTAGCTCTTTCGGTTCACTTTCGCCTGCAAAAATTGAAGAAATTTTTATTAAATTTCGGCGCTCTAGTGGAGCTCTCGGAAAGTCGTGAATTTCCCGCGGTCAATCTTAGTGTATCCATAGGAAAATGACCTTCTGAAAACGGTGCCGCAATCCGTTTTTAATTATCTGCAACCGTTTCCGAGATATCTACTTAGCAAATCGAGAATCGGGTAAATTTCAGTTTGAAATTTATCGACGAATTATTGAATATTTCCAGACAATTTACACATCGACTTGTTCGCCTTGTCGTGTAGTTTCTGTGTGCCCAAAATGATTTCGCTGCTCTTTACCGTTTTCGAAAAAATCGAAAAAACCGAAAAAGCATGTATTTTTCGAACGAAATGAGGAAAAATTTTTCTGCAAATTCTTTTCTTGATTTTTTTTTTGGTTACACGAAGGAAATCGAAGTGCTTAAAACGGTTTTCCACTTTATTTCGCTCTAAAGTTACAAATAAACAAATTTTATATTTTTTTTTCGCTGTAGACAATCACACATTTCCTACTGATTTGACGCTGTCGTAACTTTTGAACCGCTCACCACAGAGACTTCTAGTCTTCACCAATCGATTCAACGTTCCAAAATTAGTCGGAGAACGTATATAATATTCGCTGGTAAGCTTTCAGTTAAGAAATACCATCGACTGTGGAGATCTCGGAAAGTTGTGAAAGTCCCGCGGACAATCTTAGTGTATCTATAGGAAAATAACCTTCTGAAAACGATGCCGCAATCCGTTTTTAATTATCTGCAGCAGTTTCCGAGATATCTACTTAGCAAATCGAGAATCGGGTAAGTTTCAGTTTGAAATTTATCGAGGAACTATTGAATATTTCCGGACAATTTACACATCGACTTGTTCATCTTGTCGTGTAGTTTGTATGTGCCCAAAATAATTTCGCTGCTCTTTACCGTTTTCGAAAAATTCGAAAAAAACCGAAAAAGCATGTATTTTTCGAACGAAATGATGGATTTCGAATGAAATTTTTGTCGAAATTTTGTTTTGCAAATTTTTTTCGTGTTTTTTTTTTGATTACACGAAGAAAATCGAAGTGCTGAAAACGGTTTTCCACTCTATTTCGCTCTAAAGTTACAAATAAACAAATTTTATATTTTTTTTCGTTGTACACAATCCCACATTTCCTACTAATTTGATGCTGTTATAACTTTTGAACCGCTCACCACAGAGACTTCTAGTCTTCACCAATCGATTCAGCGTCCCAAAATTAGTCGGAAAACGTATATAACATTCCATGGGAAGCTTTTAGTTAAGAAATACCATCCACTCGGGAAGTCTAGACCGCGGAAACGACGAAATGCGAGAAAATCGATTTTTTCAAAATCGCTATTTTTTTAGAAACAGCAAAATTTAAAAATGTTTCTCGAAGCATTTTTGCTGCTGATTACAGATATGCAAGTTATATTTCGCTAGCTCTTTCGGTTCACTTTCGCCTGCAAAAATTGAAGAAATTTTTATGATATTTCGGCACTCTAGTGGTGATCTCGGAAAGTTGAGAATTTTCCGCGGACAATCTTAGTGTATCCATGGGAAAATGACCTTCTGAAAACGACGCCGCAATCCATTTTTAATTATCTGCAACCGTTTCCGAGATAACTACTTAGCAAATGGAGAATCGGGTAAATTTCAGTTTGAAATTTATCGACGAATTATTAAATATTTCTGGACAATTTACACATCGACTTGTTCGTCTAGTCATGTAGTTTCTGTGTGCCTGAAATGATTTCGCTGCTCATTACCGTTTTCGAAAAAATCGAAAAAATTGAAAAAGCATGTATTTTTCGAACGAAATGATGGAAATTTTTAGTCGAAAATTTTTTTGCTAATTTTTTTCGTGATTTTTTTTATTACACGAAGGAAATCGAAGTGCTGAAAACGGTTTTCCAGTTTATTTCGCTCTAAAGTTACAAATAAACAAATTTTATATTTTTTTTCGCTGTACACAATCACACATTTCTTACTGATTTGAAGCTGTCATAACTTTTGAACTGCTCACCAAAGAGACTTCTAGTCTTCACCAATCGATTCAGCGTCCCAAAATTAGTCGGAAAACGTATAAAATATTTCCTGGGAAGCTTTCAGTTAAGAAATACCATCGACTCGGGAAGTCTAGACCGAGGAAACGACGAAATGCGAGAAAATTGATTTTTTCAAAATCGTTATTTTTCAGCCACAGCAAAATTTAAGAACGTTTCTGAAAGCATTTTTGCTACTGATTACAGATATGCAAATTATATTTCGCTAGATCTTTCGGTTCACTTTCGCCTGCAAAAATTGAAAATGAAATTTCGGCGCTCTAGTAGAGATCTCCGAAAGTCGTGAATTTTCCGCGGACAACCTTAGTGTATTCGAATAAAAATAACCTTCTGAAAACGATGCCGCAATCCGTTTTTGATTATCTGTAACCGTTTCCGAGACATCTACTTAGCAAATCGAGAATCGGGTAAATTTAAGTTTGAAATTTCTCAACGAATTATTGAATCTTTCCCGACAATTTACACATCGACTTGTCTTGTCGTGTAGTTTCTGTGTGCCGAAAATGATTTCGCTGCTTTTTACCCTTCTTGAGAAAATCGAAAAAAACCGAAAAAGCACATATTTTTCGAACGAAATGATGGAAAATTTTTGTTGAAAAATTTTTTCGAAAATATTTTCCTGATTTTTTTTTTGTTGCCTGAAGGAAATCGAAATGCTGAAAACGGCTTTTTAATTTATTTAGCTCTAGAGTTACAAATAAACAAGTTTTATATATATTTTCGCTGTACACCATCTCACATTTCGGACTGACTTGACGCTGTCATAACATTTGAACGGTTCACCACAGATACTTTTAGTCTTCATAAATCGATTCAGCGTCCCAAAATTAGTTGGAAAACTTATATAATATTCCCTATCAGTTAGGAAATACCATCGATACGAGGAATCGAGACCGCGGAAACGACGAAATGCGAGAAAATCGATTTTGTCAAAAATCGTTATTTTTTTAGTTCAGTCTAATCTAGTAAAGTTTAATCTAGTTTAGTCAGATCTAGTTCAGTCTAACCTAGTTTTGTCTTATCTAGTTCAGTCTTATCTAGTTCAGTCTAATCTAGTTCTGTCTAATCTAGTTAAATCTTATCTTATTCAGTCTAATGTAGTTCAGTCTGATCTAGTTTGATCTAGATCTAGTAGTAGTTTAGTCTGATCTAGTTCAGTCAAACCTAGTTTTGTCTAATCTAGTTCAGTCTAATTATGTTTAGTCTAATCTAATTCATTCTGATATAGTTTAGTATAATATAGTTAAGTCTAATCTAGTTCATTTTAATCTAGTACAGTCTAGTCTAATCTAATCTATTTCAGATTAAAAGTAATCTATTTCAGACAAATCTATTTCAGACAAATCTAATCTATTACATTCAATCTAGTTCAGTCTAATCTGGTTCAGTCTAATCCTGTTTAGTCAAATCTTATTCAGTCTGATGTAGTTCAGTCTAATCTATTTATGTCTAATCTAGTTCATTTTAATCTAGTTCAGTCTGATCTAGTTCAGTCTAATCTATTTCAATGTGATATAGTTCATTCTAGTCTAGTTCAGTCTAATCTAGTTCAGTCTAATCTAATTCAGTCTAATCTATTTCAGTTCAGTCCAGTCCAATTCACTCCAACTTAATCTAGTCTATTCCACGAGAGGGTACTTACGTATTAATGCCACTACCGCTATATAATGGATCGAGATATCGCTACGAAAAATGTAGAATGTAGAGAAATATAGCGGTGGTGGCCTTAATACGTAAGTACCCACAAGAGTCTGGTTTAGTCTAATCCAGTAAGATGCAGTTTATTTCAGTTCAGTTCTGTTTGTAGATTGTAGATATGGTGGTGACGACTTGTACTGCGACCTTTATAGATCTATTGTACCCCACCCTCCTCCTCCAAGTGTTGGTGTACTTACCCATTTAGAGCGCCTCCTCTAATCCTGATTCCCTTAGGAATCTCAGGATCTGGGTGGGATTCAAGGCATGCAGCTCCTCTGTGTTCAAGAAGTGGAGCAGCGGAGTAATGCTCCGCAGTCTTTGAACATATGTATGGGGGTTTCCTCTGCTGAGCCACAGAATCTGCATCCATCATCCTCCTCTAGGCCTAGGGCCTTGAGATGTTTCCTAAGTCTGCAGTGTCCCGTCAGGGCTCCTGTCAGAATTCTGAGCTTGTTCCTGCTTAGTTTCAGGAAAGCTTTAGTTCTCTTCTGGTTAAAAGATCCCAGCATCACTTTGGATTGCCTTAGCCCTGGAAGTTCTTTCCAGGTTTTCATCCATTTTTATCTTATTTCTTCATCTAAACTTTTGCGGATGGTGTTCACGCTCATACCGCAAAAGGGTTCCGGACCTATAAAGGGGCTACTGGATCCCTTGTTTGCTAGGTGATCGGCTTCTTCGTTTCCGTCTATACCAGTGTGTCCTGGTACCCAGTATAGCGTTACTTTATTATCCGTGCCAAGCTTGTTCAGCTTCCCCACACAGTCCCATACCAGTTTGGATCTGATGGTGTATGAGCTAATGGCCTTGATGGCTGCTTGGCTATCTGACAGGATAGCAATTCGTTTTTTGCGGTAATTCCTGTCGAGGTTAAACTGTGCACATCTTTCGATTGCGTGTACCTCTGCTTGGAAGAGACTTGGGGATGTTCCCATGGATTCGAAGTATCTGGTGCGAGGTCCAAACACTCCTGCACCAGTGCCTTCCTTTGTCTTCGAACCATCTGTATACCACTTGATGGCATTTTGCTCTCAGTTCTGTTTAGTAAAGTCTATACCAGTTTAATTCAATCGGCTATTTTTATTTAGCCTTCTATAGGCTTGTGTCGTTTTGTCAAGTGTTTTGTAGTATTGTCTACTTTTTTCTAGGCAGTTCTAGTTTTGTTTGTTATGAAGTAATCCTGACTGATTATAGTTTTTTGATGTAATAATTTGATGAGTAATATTTATATGTTTCCACAATCACTAAATGCGTAGTTATTAGTAATTATCTAACTAAACTTTGAACTAGTCAATAATAACGTACGAACAAAATAGAATAATAAATATAAAGTTTTATTAGAATAATTTCGTTATATTAGTGTGGTTTCTGAATAGTTTGCATAATTCATCTAGGAAATTCACTGTTGTCCAATAATTTAACAGATTTAAATTTAAAATGATTTTTCATAGATTGGGCAAAATTGATGGTTTTCAAGTTTTTAATTCATTAATAGTATATTGTGCAACTAGTGCGGCAAGTTGTCAATTGCCCACGAGAGCGAAATTGGGAACAAATTCAAACATTTGATACGACCAGAATTATCTTCTCTTTATTTGCCAATTATGTGCCGCAATCGCGATTATTGTGATCGAAGCGTTCAAGAAAAAATCAAATTTAAACACGGACTAGTGGGGGTGTTTTATTTATAGTATATTGTGCAACTAGTGCGGCAAGTTGTCAATTGCCCACGAGAGCGAAATTGGGAACACATTCACTCGAGGGGGCAATTAACAATACCGCACGAGTTGCAGATAATATTTTTAAGGTATATTTTGTAAGCTACATCCCCTCGTATGAGTTATTACTCATGCGAGGGGATGTAACTTACAAGTTTGGGGTCTAGGGACCTTCCGAATCAAAGATGAAGAATTTGCTTTTTTCAATTATCTCCGGTGGTGTAGTCATAAGAACTCTCATCAGTCTCCGGTATCACCATAGAATTTACACTCATTTTAAAACGTTTTCTTTAATATTTATTTTGTATTGAAAAAAAATTCCAGTCACTTTCACGTCACATTTTGAATATTGAGGTTTTGAATGTGTTTATTTTAGTTATTCAATTGTTTTTTTATAAATGTAACTTTTGCGATTTTTATTAGCGAATATTTCTAAACCGCTTAAGTTATTTGGTAATTATTGAATTGAACAAACAGCCATTTGTCGATCTAAAAAACGGGCGCCAAAATAGTACATTTGCCGCATGAGTAATAAAAATCTTCTTTGTGGCTTGGGGTCTAACTCTCAGCTTAATTTGATTAAAAATATTTAAAAAGTATTCAATTCGAGCCAATTTGTTTGAAATTGAAGTTTGGTTGAAGTTGAAACAATTCCAATTTAACAAATTAGGATTACTTTTTTGCCTTCATAATTCATTTTGAACATTCATTTTTAATATGTAAACTTAATTTGTATATATGTTAAATTGCATATTTGTAAATATGTTTAATTTTAATAAAAATAAATCATTTTTAGGGTTCCGTACCAAAAACGGAACCCTTATAGGATCACTTCTGTCTGTCTGTCTGTCTGTCTGTCAAGACCATTTTTTTCAGGAACGCGTAGAGGTAACAAGTTGAAATTTGTATCAAATACTCGAGTCTGCGGTCTCTTTCAGCTGTGAAAAAATCAAACTTGTAAGTCTACGCGATCAAAAGATATGACCGTTTATGTCGCTTATTTTGCGATTTCACAAGGGAATCAAAACCTATAGGGTACTTCCCGTTGACCTAGAATCATGAAATTTGGCAAGAAGCGGTGTCTTACAGCACATGTAAAGGGAAAAATCTGAAAACCGTAAATATGTAGTTTAATTATAAGAAAAATTCGAATTTACTATTAGAAACTTTAGAAAATACACTAATGTTGTCGTAGTGGTATTGTCAGGCTCCAGAAGCATATGGGCTGCATACAGTTAGGTCCTCCTCGGTTAGGCCCGAAGGTTAAAAAGTATGTGTTGGCACCAAGCTGTTTATTCTGAATTTTCTTTGTTTATATTCGTTATGCATTTCATCACGTACGCTCTATATACATAATATATACAGGGTATATATTATGTCTAAATTTTGCTTGTTTATAATCGACATGCGACATACTCAAGTCCCGTAACATCCTGCATATATTATATTTCGTCTAATTTTTCTTTATAATCTACATATACTTAAATCACTTACGCCCTATATTTTTTGGTAGTCAATTGCCCAAAAGCAGTCAATTGAACAACTGAATGTTAAGAGTATCGAAATAGGTTAATCTAGAAATAGTTAATATATTAGTTTATATTAGATCTAGAAATAGTTAGATCTTAATATAAGTTAGTGAATAAGTGTAATATTAAAATAAAGTTTTCTTTTTATAAGTTTAAAAATATTCGCGTTATTTAAAAAAATACCCTGTATATCTTTATACAGGGTATATAGGTATACAGACAAAATTGAGCAGTAAAAACAAATAGTGAAGTTCCAGAACCCCTAAACACTCATAGTGAATGGGGGATGTATGGTAATAAAATATAGGGTAGAATTCTATCATACGACAGTGAAATCTTGAGGTTATGCTTGCAGCGGTACTAAGATGGTCGTGATTTCAGGAGGGCCACTTGTCAAGTTAACTGAATGTACTTGCTACGTCCTCCACAAAAAAAAGATACCTTACAAGTTTGTACGGAACCCTAGGTGCGCGAGTCACAACTCGCACTTAGCCGATTTTTTTTAATGTACGTAATTTTTAATATTAAAAAATCATTTTTTTTAGAATTCAGGCAAAAATACTTTTCATTACTTTCCGGTGATACCGGAGAATGATGTTAGTTCTTATTTTTCTTCAAAACATTGTGAACGTTTTCAAATTGATTATGGATTGTTCTTGGGAAAAGGATTTAAATTTCTTGGGAAATCCTTCTCCCAAGAACAACTTATAATAGGGAATATGCATGAAATTTAAATTTGGTTCAAATATTTTTTTCCGAATCTTTATTGACCGGACATTTGAACT